>CM060925.1:393781813-395031813 GCA_030737875.1 Allium sativum
TCCAAATAAAAACCAGAAATGTTTTCTTATATAGAAAACAAGAAATGGAAATGTTTTCCAACGGTAATAACATATATTGTTCTAAATTTAGAAAATAAGAAATGTTGAATATAGGGAAACAGGAGATGGAAAATGAACTAAGGAGATAAATGTTAAATGATGTTTGATCGTTATAATTTCCCTTTGGAAATGATATCGTTGTTTGCACACGTGTTTTTCTTTGATAGTTAACTCACCGACTATCGAAGTTTTTTGACCATTTTAAAATTGTTAATATGGAGAGACCAGTTGGATTATTATCCAAAGAACCACTTTGTATTGGCATAAGCATTGTGAATCATATATGCTAAAGATAATTGAAGACAGAGTAAAGTGCAAGGGATGTTGTATAAATCTTAGATAACAATGCCTAAGATGGATATACTGAATAGTACCTTCGGTTCATCCTGTTCCTGGATGACTTGTATGGATGAATGTCTGACAGAGTATTTCCAGAAAGGTCACATACATTGATTTCTTCAACCGTACCAAGAGTGGAAGCGAAGAAGGAAACTTCTTTAGCTAACACGTAATGTACTGTTATAGACGTCAATTAGTGATTTTCGATGGATCTGACAATATGGCATTCGAAGTGAATCTAATGTGATGATGAAGCGTAACCTCAAGCCTCATCAACCTGTAAATGACAGAAATCGGGCAGGCAGCATGGCTAAGTCGGTCGCTCCGAAGTAGGGTGTATAATCACCTGATCTAGAGTTTCATTTACTTCTAAAAATCTATTGTTGATGATGTCCCATTCGGGAAGCGGTTGTTGATCCCAACCATTGGTGATGTACATTCGATACACTCAAGCGAAATGAGTGGTCGGTCAAGTGTGGTCGGGTTGCAAGATGTTCTTGTTGAACCTAGTGTATTCCTCTCTAGAGGTACACTAGCGAAAGGTGGTTCCATACCTTGTCATAGTTGGGAATCCATTACCCAATACGTGCTTGCGGTTTTGATTGTATACTATAGAATGTGAGATGAAAGCGTTTCTGCTAGATGATTATTAAATTGTGGTTGATAGACATTATTATAATATCAAAAGGTTTGATATAAAGATATTTTGGATTCTCATAAGGGAAAAACCCGTTCCGTTATACGGCGTGGTCTTATGAGATACCGTTTACTTGTTCAAACCGTTTAAAACTGTTTTACTCATACCAGTCCCATGACTGACCTAGAGTTTATTTTGTTTTGTTTTCCCTAAACTCTTAGGTGCCCAATTTTATACGGGCAGTCAAGTAGTCGGGATTTACAAATACTTGATGAGCTGGAGCAGGAGGTTTCAAGATTATATAGCTACAGTTATTTCCGCTGTGAGTGATATACTTGATAATGATATGCATATTCAAGTACAAATTTGTATTTCAAAGTTATGTCATGAAATATATTTATTCGTCCCGCTGTGAGATTCGTGTTACTCTGATATTGTGTTCTTCTTCTTCTTCTATTCTAAATCTCTATCTTATCTTTCCTCACCCTCTAATTTCTTTCATTAATCATCCGGTATTTTTCGATGTTTGGTTAGTCATCATTGAGTTTATGGCGATAACTAAGGTCGACAAAAACCCGGGTCATTACAGTTGGTATCATAGCTTAAGTTAAGAGAATTACCTTGGCTCTGTGGCGTAACTCAGTAGAGATAGGGTTAGTAATACCCAAGATTGAGTTTGAGTGTATATATACGAGTGAGCGTGTTTGTTATTGATATAAAAAATTGTTTTATATTGTGGTGATTTATTGGTTGAGTTGTTTATGAGTTCTAGTCGATCAGTTTGATCCACTGTATCAGTAGGAGTTTATAAACACTCGAATACGATGGGTCGACATGTTATGTTTTGAAAAGAGGGTAAACTAAAATAAGTTTACCCAAGGTATATCTTGATATAGAGAAGATATATATATCAAAATTTTAATATAGTGGATATATGGGTTGTTATTATAATCGAGTAAGATTATAAATTAAATGGTTATGTAAATAATCAATCAGAATTCATATAAGTGAAATGCGTGAAATCAAATGAGTTAAATCTGAAATTTAAACCAGAAAATTGAATTAAAATTCTAGAAAATTGGATAAGTGTTTGTAAATGGATTTGGATTAAAAATAAGGAAAATTTAAGATCCTGGGAGATTTTAAATTGTTTTACAAGTAGTGTGAATTATATTTTGAAATGTATTTCAAAGTGGAAATGAATTTCAAAGTGGAAATGTTTAGAAATGGTTTTATAGTATTGAACTCACTTTGATCGCTGGAAAATAGATTCTGATGATGACAGATGCATCATCAATATTCATTTCCGAGTTGTAAGTGACGAATTACTGCCAGAGATACTGTTTTGAATTTATTTTGTGAAAGACAAGTTGTGTTGAATTTCAAAAAGGAAAATTTGATTTTTTGAAAAGAGTAAACTGTTTAAAAACTCCCAGGGAAAGACTGTTTGAATTAAAAACAAATTTAATAGAAATTTGTGAAAGCAAATTTGAATTAAAGTAAAGCCAGTAAAGTGGTAACTGAGATTGAATTAGAATGATATCAAGACAAATTGGATTGTGAGATTTAAATTTGAAGTGTAATGTGACAATCAAGTTAAGAGTTGGGAATCGAGAAGAAACTCGAGTTGAAATGATATTTGGCTCAGATATAAACGAATGGTTGTGTTGTGAATAAAAGTAGATTGGAATTTGATTGGGATGACCCTTGTATCCGCTGAATTGACAGCAGGTGAAAGTGATGGAGTTGATATACCCGACAAAAAGGTACAAGTTTATATTCGATATAAGCATGAGATTTATGAGCCGAATTGGCAAGTTGCTTGGCTGTTTGATTTTCTTTTGGGTTGGAGATGGCCCACAGAGGCGAGTTGGAGTTTGACTTATTGACCAGTACAAAGGAGGTGCTGGCAAAAATTTTCGAAAAGTTAAGGCGTTAGAAAATTTTCAGGATTTTTAAAAATTTTCGTTGATAAGAATTAATTAATAATTTAATTGATATTAAATTGGTTCAGTTGAAACTGAAGTTAAGAAGCGAACAAATATGTTCTAACCAGTCGATAGGGTCATTCTCTACCTTAGCAATTTCGAGGACGAAATAATTTTAAATGGGGAAGATTGTAATGACCCGCATTTGCAGAGGTATTATAATTAATTTATTTAATTATATAAATAGTGATATAGTGAATTAAATGGTCGTGGAATTAAATAATGGTGAATATTTAATTAAAATAATAAATTAAATAATATATTTAATTTTGAAATAATCAGAATTGGTTGAAATGGCGATATGGTGTGAACCGGATCATCTATGATATTTAATTCAGTTTAGAATTGAAGTAGAATAACGAGTATATTATTTGAACGACAGTTTGAACGAAAAATATATTATAATTAAAATCGAGCTCGAAATGGCGCTGTAGTTTGTAAATTGGCGATTCGAACTTCAACTGAATATACAGAAGCCGTTTTAAGCCAGATTTCTGTGAAACAAGAAATGTGTGGAGCTGGTGGAGTATATCTTTCTAGTGGAAGAGAAAAATCGGGATTTTGTCGTGTAGATTTTGATTTACGTTCAAATAAAATTTTAGAAAAGTCGCTTTGGAATTCCTTTATAATTTATAAAGGAATTATTTATATTTTAAAAAGGAATTTCATTATAAATCGAATATCAATTTAATCGGGATTTGAAATATCAAGTTATAAATCCCAGTGGAGCTGTATGGTATTCCACTGTGAGTATATACGATATTATAAATTTATTTGTATTTAATTTAAATATATTTAAATATATTTAAATATATTTATATATTTAAAATGGGTCATTCAGAGCTTTAAAAATAGCCAGTTTTGTAAACTAAGTCAGAAATCGACGAAACTAATTTTGTTGGATCCGCAATGTAAAATAGTTGTTAAATTTCCAGTTTTGCGATTTTTAGGGTCACTGTATGGTCGTACGGGTCTTTAAAGTGAAAAACAGTCAGTATTTTGACCTTTAAAAATACGCTTTGTGAGCATACCGAGTCGGAATTCTACGAAACCAGTTTCATTGGGACCGTAATTTCGAATTGACGGTGCATGTCCAGTTTGGTGATTTTTGGGTATCGTATGTGGTCGTAGGGGTTTTTAAGGACCGAAGACAAACAGAAAATCGAGAAAATAAATATAAAAATTGATTTAAAAATTAATATAAAAATCCTATATAATATCCTTTAATACCCCTTAACCCCAACCTAAATTTCCACAGTCAAAAACATCACGCCGCTACCAAAGAAAAACGAAACATGAAAATTCTCCTTCCAAAAATCCAAAGAATTCCTAGTAAAATCTATAAATCTCAAGAACTATATATATTGGATCCCTTAGAGAATCCCTTCCAGCCTATACCCGTTTCATTGGGTTCGACGCAGAAATGTTCTCACTGGAAATTCACAGCGGTAGCTAGGGCTGACCGCAGTTCGAAATCTGCGATGTTGGAGGGACAGTAGAGGGTATGGACGAGATTTTGGTGTCGAGGAGGTGCATATGTGCGATCTTTAGGGTATTCGGTTGAAATTTTTATCGACTGATTTTCTATAGTGGTGCGTCGAGTTCATGGAGTCGCGCCAGGAGAGGAAGATCCGGGTTCTTCAATGAACGGACGAAGTGAAAGAGGGATCAACGAGAGGAACGCTGGTGTGATCCTGGTTGAACTCGGCAGTTTGATGGTGGAGAAATCGGGAGGTAGGAGGAGCGGTGTGGATGTGTGTTTCGTGTTACGTTTGAGTGCAGCAGGTTTAGGGAAGAAGTCTTTTGGAGCGGCTATGGGCTAAGCAGGGTAATGGGCCGTTGAAATTAGAGGTAAAGGCCCAATGAAATTGAAGTTAAGTTTTAATTAAAATCAAAAATAAATGTATTAACTTTTATTTATTATATCTTTCTCATATGAAATCAGAATCACGAACCGTAAGTTGCTTTGGGGCCGTATGGACGAGAACTTCACAAAGAAGCTGACTGGAAGTGGATTGGTATAACATTTACAAATAGAATTTAAAAGGGAATATTTGTAAAACACTTACAAATAGATTTAATGGAAATATTTATTTATAGGAAATAAATAGAATGTTATAAATGACATATTTATTTGTTAAATAAATAGGAAAGAGAAATGAGATATTTATTTGTTAAATAAATAGGAAAGATAAAAGAAACATTTATTTGTTAAATAAATAGAATTAAAAAGGGAATAGTTATTTGTTAAGTAAACAAATAGAAAAGGAATAATTGAAAGGAGATAATCCAAAGGAATAATTCAAATAAATAATTCAAAGGAATAGAATCAAAGGAGTTAATTGATGTTAGTTAAATCGAAAGGAGTTAATCGATGTTAGTTAAATCGAAAGGAGTTAATCGATGTTAGTTTAATCGAAAGCAGATAATCGATGTTAGTTTAATCGAAAGCAGTTAATGGCTGTTAGTTTAATCGAAAGGAGTTATCGAAGTTAGTTAAATCGAAAGGAGTTAATCGAATATAGTTTATTTGAATAGAGTTAAAGGAGTTAATCGAATATAGTTTATTTGAGTAGAGTTAAAGGAGTTAATCAAATATAGTTTATTTGAATAGAGTTAAAGGAGTTATCGAATATCGTTTTGTCGAAAGGAGTTAAGTGAAAAGAGTTAATCCAGCAAGAGTTATTAGGTTGGAGTTAATCAAATAAGAGTTATAGATTAGAGTTAACCGAATAGGAGTAAATAAATTAGTTATCGTTATATTATTAGAGTTAGGAAATAAAAGTCATATTAAAGATAATATAATTAGGATGCAGGAGATTATAACACCATTGTTATAATCATGTAAAACTTGTAAAAGAAGGGGGTTCATAAATAGAATCCGAGGGTTCGTAAGGAAGTGTAAAAGGGAAAAGATGAACTTACCCTATTTCGAGATTTGAAATGTTGTTCAGTTAAGGTCTGAGAGGTAGTTATACCCCAACTTGATTGACTTCGTTTTAAATTTAGAAATGGTTAAGGTTCGAGAGTGAAAGTGGTTAAGTGAATTTAGTAAATAAGTGAAGTGGTTTGAGTTGTCGTCGCAATGTTGATTTAAACGTCTGTTTAAATCCAAGTAAAGGAGTTTTGGAAATGTTTTCCAAATAAGAACCATAAATGTTTTCTGATATAGAAAACAAGAAATGGAAATGTTTTCCAATGGTAATAACATATATTTTTCTAAATTTAGAAAATAAGAAATGTTGAATATAGGGAAACAGGAGATGGAAAATGAACTAAGGAGATAAATGTTAAATGATGTTTGATCGTTATAATTTCCCTTTGGAAATGATATCGTTGTTTGCACACGTGTTTTTCTTTGATAGTTAACTCACCGACTATCGAAGTTTTTTGACCATTTTAAAGTTGTTAATATGGAGAGACCAGTTGGATTATTATCCAAAGAACCACTTTGTATTGGCATAAGCATTGTGAATCATATATGCTAAAGATAATTGAAGACAGAGTAAAGTGCAAGGGATGTTGTATAAATCTTAGATAACAATGCCTAAGATGGATATACTGAATAGTACCTTCGGTTCATCCTGTTCCTGGATGACTTGTATGGATGAATGTCTGACAGAGTATTTCCAGAAAGGTCACGTACATTGATTTCTTCAACCGTACCAAGAGTGGAAGCGGAGAAGGAAACTTCTTTAGCTAACACGTAATGTACTATTGTAGACATCAATTAGTGATTTTCGATGGATCTGACAATGTGGCATTCGAAGTGAATCTGATGTGATAATGAAGCGTAACCTCAAGCCTCATCAACCGGTAAATGACAGAAATCGGACAGGCAGCATGGCTAAGTCGGTCGCACCGAAGTAGGGTGTATAATCACCTGATCTAGAGTTTCATTTACTTCTAAAAATCTATTGTTGATGATGTCCCATTCGAGAAACGGTTGTTGATCCCAACCGTTGGTGATATACATTCGATACACTCAAGCGAAATGAGTGGTCGGTCATGTGTGGCCGGGATGCAAGATGTTCTTGTTGAACCCAGTGTATTCCTCTCTAGAGGTACACTAGCGAAAGGTGGTTCCATACCTTGTCATAGTTGGAAATCCATTACCCAATACGTGGTTGCGGTTTTTATTGTATACTATAGAACGTGAGATGAAAGCGTTTCTGCTAGATGATTATTATATTGTGGTTGATACACATTATTATAATATCAAAGGTTTGATATAAAGATATTTTGGATTCTCATTAGGGAAAAACCCGTTCCGTTATACGGCGTGGTCTTATGAGATATCGTTTACTTGTTCAAACCGTTTGAAACTGTTTTACTCATACCAGTCCCATAACTGACCCAGAGTTTATTTTGTTTTGTTTTCCCTAAACTCTTGGGTGCCCAATTTTATACGGGCAGTCAAGTAGTCGGGATTTACAGATACTTGAAGAGCTGGAGCAGGAGGCTTCAGGATTATATAGCTACAGTTATTTCCGCTATGTTGTAAGTGATGTACTTGATAAGGATGTGTATATTCAAGTACAAATTTGTATTTCAAAGTTATGTTATGAAATATATTTATTCGTCCCACTGTGAGATTCTTGTTACTCTGATATTGTGTTCTTCTTCTTCTTCTATTCTAAGTCTCTATCTTATCTTTCCTCACCCTCTAATTTCTTTCATTAATCATCCGGTATTTTTCGATGTTTGGTTAGTCATCATTGAGTTTATGGCGATAACCAAGGTCGACAAAAACCCGGGTCATTATAGGACTCTTAATAAGTTGCATGAATATAATTTTCTACTACCAGTCATACTACTAGTGCTAGTATGAGAAATTTTAACACACTTACCATTGCCCATACTTATAGTTTGGTTACCTTTGTATTCTTTATTCCCAATATTCAGATTGTCAAGATTATTGGTAATGTGATGGCTAACTCCAGAGTCTGGGTACCATGATTCATCTTGAATATGGTCAAGTCTGGCTCGTTCATTTTGATTCCTTGATTTGTCAGTTTGACTGGTTGAACCACCTTGTGCCTGTGCGACATTGGCAGTGAAGTTAGGGTTTATTTGACCGTTGTTGTTGGCTTAATTTTCTAAGTAGTTTGAGTTATTTCAAAAATAGCACTTGATGGTATTGTGACCAACTCTTTCACAGGTTTGGCACTTTGGTCGATTGTTGTTGTTGCTCCAGCGTCCTCTTCCCCTACCACCTCTTCCTCTGGTGGTGGGATTGCTTCTTTGAAAGGTTTGTTCTCCTCTACAAGTATTATTGGCATGATTTCTATTGATAAAATTACTTTTGTTAATAGCATAATTAATGGTAAAGTCACTTTCTTGAGATTTCTTCCTTTCAAGTCTAGCTTCGTGGGCTAGTTGTAACGATCTGGCTTTTTGACCGGTTTTCGCCGGTAATTAAACCAACTTAAACTGTTCATAAAGACGGATAGTTATGTGTACTTACATATTTGCACAAAAAATAATAGAACTTTTCATTTCACTACCATAATATAACATCAGAGTTACAAGGAATACATCAGAGTACGTTGATTTCACAGCGGAGGAGATACTAACTCAGCGGAAGAATGCGAATGCTCCAAGTCATAATAGCTTCAGCTAAAACCAGAATCCTGCTCCAACTAACTCCAAGGCTAAATCTGCGAACCAAACTACTAGGCTGCCCGTGTAAAAATTATGGGCACCCAGAGTTCAGGTGAGGGAATAATAAACTCCAGGTCAGTCATGGGACTGGTATGAGAACTCAAAACAGTTGTCTTTAGGGTTTATTTTAAAGTTAGGTAATTCACCGGACCACGCCGCTAACGTGGAATAGGTTTACTCCATGTGGATACCAGTGCATAGAAATTCGCAATGACTTTTTGAAAAGTGAAGCTATCATAAGCTCGTCCCACATCACATAATGCAAGCGCACACCAGATGGACGAGTTGTGCCTTATGATAACCAAAAATGCATTCATATGTGAAAAACCTCTTTTATAATTATATATAGTGTGAAAAACCTTTTCGCAAATAAACGTATTAATCCTAGCCAGCATAATGCCCCATCTCATTATACTGACAATTCTGTCGGTAACCAGCAGGCTATACAATCAAAACCGTACGGGCTCGTAGTGGAGATTGGGTTTCCAACATGTTGGTTTCTGGTATGAAAGATCATTCGTGGGCGCACACACTTTTTCTTGCGTCCATCATCCCAGTATTCGCGGATAACGTCCAGACTCGGACTCCGTTATACTAACCCACCATACATGAATCAGAGTACCCAACAAATAGCATCCCAGACCGTGGACTTCGCAGTACCCTTTCATCATCACATCCCAGTGCACCGAACATACGAAACGAACATAAAAATCTGACCACCATTTTACCATCAATCCGGGGTGTGAGGTTCGTCGAGGTCACGATATACACTAAGCTACGCTTAAATAAGCCATGCGTCGATCATCCATAGCTCATCTCATTACTTAAGAATGCTACATTGTACGCATCACTGATTTTCATCAATATATAACCTCTAAGCTCATACGTCTTAGAGAAGGGTGTTAAGCAAGAGAATAAATTCTCTGCCACCAAGCAGAAATATATTTAACAAAGATCAGTGCTAGGCAGTCAATTATAATGTCAGACACACAATCCATACAAGTCCGTTTTAGGTCTGAACGAAACAACAATCCGGAATTCCTTCACATACGTTCGGACTACTTGCCACTTAACTGATATAAAATCCATCTACAAATGGTAGCAACCTATTCGAGACATTCAGCAAGTCGTCCTTACGACATGAAGGGTCCCGGTCTTCAATGTCGTCTTCAGTGTCTTTAATTGCTCCACAACGTCGTATTATTACTTGGAATGGTTTTCAAACATACATCCGATCCTGGTCTTTCCAAATAATAGGCCCAATTTAAAAAACACAATTATAGAACACACAGGCTTTCTACCAATCTACTTCTGTCTTGGATTTTGTCAAAATTAAACTTCTTTAAACCCATTCTCAAATTATTACAAAATCCATATTTAACCTTTCTATTTTTAAACACATCCCCTAAATCAAAGATGATTTAGCCTTAAAGCCTTAATTAATTTTCCATTTGATAACTTGTTATAAAAATCCAGTTTCCTTTGAAAATCCTTAATCCACATTTCAACTATAGTTTCCAATTAAATTGATTTTCCAACATTCCATTCTTTAATCTTAACTAAAAGATTATACTTTCTTTCCAATTCCTCACTTTTAATTTCCTCAAATCAAAGATCTGATTAAATCCTCAAATTACGATATGAATTTCCATAACTCAATCTCATGGGGTTTCAAGAATGATATTACTGAAGATATGTTTCACGACAAAACCCAAATCAATTGATATTGAACATAAGTTACACAGAAATTGTATCTACTTATATTCGATATCAATTCTCATAATTAACGAATACTATAAGTGGAATAACGATATAATAATATCCTCCAAAATCCTCAAATAGTATACATTTACACCATAGAATTTCATATCAAATATCTGAAGATTATTTCTACCCAACTTATACTAGTCAACTTAGGAAACTCGTATCTTAATTAAAAGATTTATCCAACACTTTGACATTAGATCTGGATAGAAATACCATCAACTTATACTTAATATTAATCTTGATATCCAACTCACACTACAAGCAGAATAATGGTGAACTACCTTTTAAATTCCTCAAATAGTAAGAATCGTCATCTACTGGATTAATATCAAACATCCGAAGATTTACTTCCAACCATATCCAATTATTTAAAATTGAAAAACACAATTTAATTATTAAATAAATCAATTTAAATTCCAAACAAATTATTTTCAATACTTTTGAACCTTTGAAAACATTCAGAAAATCATTTACAAATGATTACTTATAGTTCGGAAAAAATTTCGTGGTTTAAATACTTCAAAATAGATTGTTTTCAAAGAAAGCGTTACAATAGTGCTTCAAAAGTGTTACAAAACATTACAAAACAGTTATCTTAACTACTTTGATAAAAACATCGTTTATCTTAGCCAAAACTTAAAATTTACAATTCAAAACACCTTTTCATAATTTGTAATGATTTTACAAAAAAAAATCATAATTTTAAAACATTTAAAAATAGTTGTTTATAGTTATGGTCAATAATTGTTCTTACATCGATCTTTTCCAAAATGGTTTCAAACATAACTTGAAAATCATAACTCGAATTTAAAATCTGCTTTCACTCATTTAAAAGTTCTCGTTAATGGAAATCCAACGTTTTTCATTTTATGGAAATCCGATTTAGATTACAAAAGTTATAAGCGTTTAAAGTTTGCATCTAAAATACGTAAATTGTCGTTATGCGACAAGCCCTATTTTGACCATAATAACCATTATTCTACGATACATCAAAATATCTTAGAAAACCATTATATCCTTATATAACCCTTTAAAATCATTTAAGTTTATTTCCCAAATTATTTTGGATTTAAAATTCAACTTTCATAAATTCCAATTCATTTCTAAATTCAAATAACTTCAAATTAACCTTCCCATTCGTCGGATCAGTTAAGGATAGCCAGGGTGAGCAGGAAACTTCATTTCCAAACCCAAGCCTAGACACTATCCTCTCTGTTATTCTAAAAAATTCCAGTATTTATTTATTCATTTAAAGGACTTTAACAATATATATGAATTCATACATATGGTCTTTTCCAATTATTAACCTTCAATTTCAATAATGATATTGCTTTTCATTATGAAGGAGAATTTTTCGATCACCAATGTGATACCATAATTGTTGTGTCATAATGTGTGCAAAACAACATCAACAACCATTTAAACATCCATAGCAACCATCATCAACATGATTCAATAAATCATAATTGTGCACAAGCGTTATAACACTAAAGCTTAATGGTGTTCTAAACTTCGCATCCATCATCCATCACAACAAATGTCAATCATCATTAACCAATAATAATTCATCACTATATTTAAATTAGACTAGCTACTAGTTAAATATATAAACTGTGGTTAAAGAGTTCTCACCTAACAGCTTTCCAAATCTTCACGGTAGGCGAGCCTAGCTGAACGAACCCTCAGACAGTATTTCCGCGCACCATCTTCTTTGCCAATATATATATATATATATATATATATATTAATCTTATCTCTTTATAAGAGGAGGAGGACGAACTTTGGCAAGGTGGTGGGGGAAAAGAGGAAGACATATGCCATGGAAACCATGGTTATAAGCTTTAAGAAGAAGAGAGAAAGAAAAGAAGTGAGAATGAATGAAAAAGTGGAAGGAAATGGTAGTATTTATAGGAAAAGAGGAGTAAGGAATGTGTTTTTGGTAGCATTTACCACTACAAGAAATTGTGCTTTTAACTGCAATGTGGTACAGCGTTTTCTTTATGAATGTTGACATAAGCACTGTTAAAGTAAAAAAACTAGTTAACCCGCTTCTTTTTCAGACATTTTTTATCACGTGGTTACTTGACCGCCTTTGTTTCTCAATTTTAGACTTCTTTTCCACATAAATTACAATAACTACTGATCTTCCCCGAACTTATCTAAACCCTAACTAAATTCCTAAATATACAAGAAAACTCCCATGAAATTTGGTGTGCCCCTTGATCCGCTAGCAACATACAGTGTGCTCGAGCCTAACGCCTTTATGCATCCTTGGAATACATAAGTGCGTGAATCCCGTTCAATATTCACTCAATAATTGGAGTGTTGTTCGCTTCAAAATTGTCATTAATTCTCTTTAGGAGCCGGATTTGAGGTAATTTTGTAATTTTTAGATGAAAGGTTTATAGTTATTTATTTTTATTACTATTGTTCATATATTGCAAGTTATGTTTACAGGCTTCAGAAATAGAAGAAGATATGCTTACATTAGGCTTATTGAAGTTTGATGATAGAGAACATTTTTTTTAAGGTGACTTAAAAGGGTATTTATGTAAGCCTACTTATATATCCGTTTCTTAGGAGGCAGCTTTTACTGTAACATTTACTTTGGTATAGCACGAAGATATGGTAATTTTTGAGTTAGCTATAAAGCTTATATCTATTTACTTTTGTATGAAGATATTATATATGTCTTATCTGGATAGCTTGTTAGAGTTATGGACGCATGAAGGATGTTTTGAACACTGAAAATATAGTCATGTTATCCAAGTCTTCCTTGGTTTCAAGTGGCACTGCATATTACTGCTGTCTAGCATGTTCTTTGCTCTTACACGACTTGTTATGTATTTGCACGTTACTTCCAAATTTATGAATTTTGCTGATATGCAAGTAGATTTGTACTAAATGTTTTTATCCTAACTGAATTCTATGCTATAGCTAATGTTAATTCCATTCTGTTTTGACCTTTTGCTAGTTCAAGGTTGTAGCCTTTTGACTCTTTACATATCCTAGTTTTATATAGCATGATTTGGTTATTTAAAGATTGTACTCAGGTATGTTTGTATGCACCATCCTTGAATGTTCAGCATGTATCATCACCTATTGTGTTGTTATATACACCTACTAATACACTTTTTAATATCACTTAAAGAGACACTAATAAGAATAAACTTTTTCAAACATCTACCAATTTGTTAATGCAAAAGATTTATATTTATACAAACTTTACAGAGAATCTCATTGCATACATGCTGCTTCTTCATAGGTTGTTCTTGACACATTTTTAAATTTTCTCGCTTGGAAAGAGATTTAAAATGACACCATCTAGCATTTTTACATATTAAAGTTCAAAAAATACCAAACTAGCTATAATTTTCTAATCAAATTTTGAATTGATAGAAGTCTGGATATAAAAGACAGAAGTTTTTGATTTCACTATTGTTGTTACCAGTTATATTTTAAGAAGATAAAATTAATGGATGCTTTTTTTATTGAAAAAGCGAAAGAGAGAGGCGGGCATACAAGGCGGAAAGAAGTATTTTACATAATATTGGTTGATGTAAAAATAGATGGGTGTGAAATAAAGAAAAGTGGGTGTATATAGTAGCACCCTCCGTTTATGTTAGGATACCATCTTCTGTTTTACTATGATTGGATACTTACCATTTGCTTGGACAGTTGGACTTTATTTTATATATATTATATTTCAGAAACAATAGCTGTTTTAAAGGTTAACGACTATTATTTACTATTTTGATTCCAAATACATCATGTATGTAATTGGCATATGCTGACATAGAAATCACCAATATACTAAGGATTTTTTTTTCTAAAATTCAATTTAGCTACGCTCCTAATTAATTTCCCTTTGTTTGAATTGTTACTTGCCAACTATTCATCTTATATTGCAGTTTGTTGGTAATGACTGCTTTCATTTACAGATTCTGACTTTTATATTTTTTGTTTTTATCATGACATAATTGTGTGCTTGTATTTGAAATTTAAATTGCAAATTTGATATAGTTGAATAGTCAGCATGTGGAATATGCTTGGCCAGTTTATATAAAATTTAGTTGGCAATATCCGTTTTAAAGATCAAAGGCTAATGTTAAAAATATGACTTGAGAAAAGCTTTCTTCATTGTAAAAAGTTTGTCCCACCAAAGTTCAGAAGGCAACTCTGATAGTGCTTTTAACTTGTGTTTATTTTAGATGCTCTGATCATATATTTTGAATGAGTTAGGAAGATTTTTTTTAATTCTTGGAATAAAAATCAAAAAGTCCAACATAACATCTTCTATTTTGTAAGTTGTATGTAGTTGTAGTTGTATGTAGTCATGTTATATTTAAATTGCAGTATTTTGTAAGCTGTATGTAATTCATTTACATCTTCTATTTTTTTAAATTGAAGCTAGCATCAATTTTTAACAGTGCTGAAGGCCATCGGTTTTTAACAGTACTCAGAGCATGCAGGAGCACAGTAAGGGGACAGAAAGTGAAAAAAAAAACATCTCGGTCGGTAGAGGAGTGGCCGGTCTTGGTGGCTGCAGGCGGAGTTGGTGGCTGAGCAGTGATGAGGCATGTGGAGGGGGATGCGTCTATAGGCAATGATGGTTGACGAAGCAACATGGAGAGAATAATAGGAGATGTAGGCAAATAGAAAGAAGGGTGCATGCTTTGTGGTTGTACTAGGTATTAACTTTTTCCTATCTCCTATTAACACGAGTATTTTACGCATAGGACGTTTTACCTATGTTGTAATCTTTATCCTCAACAAGTATTAACTAATGTAGAATTCTACAGGTTCTTAAATGCTTTTAGGTTAATATTTTTTAAGTACTCATTTTATTATTAGTTTCATTGTGTTGACACCAAAATTAAGTGTTTGGATTGTTTACAAAGTTAAACATAAGTATTGAAAAATAGATCATATTACATGTAAAGTTAGCTCCGTAAATCAGGATACTTGAAACAAGGACACAATATTATGTTGTTTTCTAATATAATGTGCTAAGTTTGTGTATAGCTAAGAATAAAATTAGATTTCTTTACAGGAACAATTTAATATGCGTATACAAGGGGTGGGCACAGTTTGTTAATCGACCCTATCGACTATTTTTTTTCCAGATAACCGGATAATTAAATCAATCCGGTTAACTGATATTCAATTAATTTCGATCTGGTTATACGACCGAATCGATTAATTTTAACCATGGTAAACCGCTTAATCGGTCAAGTATCCTGATTTTATCTAATCAAGTTTGATATAAGAGCGTCTAAAGCAAAGACATCATATGCTTTTATCAAGAATATTACTAATATGAATTCCTATGTCAAGTACAGTGTAGACAAAGGGTAAGCCTTTTGTATTACCTAGCATTACAAACATAAGATGACTTAGTGATTACTTTACATTGCAATTAAGTAAAATGTGTTTTATGTAATGAAAATTTAAGCTTGAATGCACAAACACATATGTATCAGTTTTTTATGTGTACTGACTGGTAAAACTCCATATATGTTTTTATAATCACCGGATAAGTAATGATTGCTCATCTACAATATTATTCTCTAGGCCGTAAATTGCACTGCAATTGCTAAAGCCGATTGATCTAAATGCAGGTCGACTGATATGTGATGGTGTGAGAAATATAGTAGTCTAAGGAACCATGCAACTGTCAGACAGGAATCATCTTTCGGTAAATGTTTCTAGTTTTTCAGGAAGTTTTTGAAAACATGTGTTTATGGTTAAACCATCAGTATTTAAGCATGTTGATTTATTTGGAGTTAGGAAAAATATGAAGATAAATCTCATTTTTAGGCAATTTTAGCTTATTGTAACATTTAAAATAAAAAGATTATATTAAATGAGAAATCTGATAGTTAACAGGACATAAAGTAATCAAAACAATCAATGTGCTACTAATAACTAAATAATAAAAATATATGTTATATATTAAAAAATGATAAAACTTTTCTTTACATTGATTAACACTGCATTTGTTACACAATGGTGCATTAAAAGTATTAAAGCATTTATTTGGTGAAAATCCAGTTCTTAGATAACCAATTTTAAGATTGATCTATATTTTTGAAAGAATATGGAGTAACAGTGAATCTATATTAAGATTGGTCTGCAATCTATTTGTACTAAATATTCTTTGAACAAAAGCATTTATTTGGCTCATGTTTTTTTAAACTGCATTGCCTAAAATATCATTGACACAACAGTTCTTTTGATGCTTACGGCCATACTGTATGGATGATGCGATGTATGTGATTATAGATGAGATACACAGGCTAGGTTATGGTATTGAGGTTCAGATAAGGATGTTAATCGTGCGATACACTGTATGTTATAGCCTATCACTATATATATTTTATGTACTTTTGTCATTTCTTGCTGTGTTATAAGTTGTTCTTTATCATTGTGGTCGTTTGCAATAAGCTATGCCAATTATATTACTATTTAATTGATACAACCATTTGTAACCATTCATATGATAGCATACTTCTCTACAGAGAATACTCTTGTATTTTTCACCCAATATATATTCCCATCATTGATAGTGTTTCATAATGAGAATTGAAGGTTAAATTCCTCAAATACTAGTGTTGACAGAATGCAGTTTATAACAGATGGTTTAATTTATCTTAATAAGCCTTTAATTTATAACTGTATATAATGCGTAACTGATGGATGGAATGAGTTTTCAACGCCTGAAACGCTAATTAGTGTTCAATCTAAGCATAGTATCGTATTTGTAACGTTTTAAGAAGCTTTTAGATATCAAATGTAAACGTTAAAAGTCAAACTTTCATATAACTTGGTATCTCATATTTATTAAAATCCGATATATGCATTAATTGCCCTATTGATATCCATTCTTTCTCAAATATTTGGAATGGTCCGAAACTGGAAATGGTCTGAACTTTCAGTTATCATTTCAGTTATTTTATTAATTCCCAATATATCATAACTTATTAGGGGATGCTAATAAACATTGGATTTATTCGAAAAGAGAAACTTAGCAAAACGCCATTTTTGAAATGGTTTGAACTCAACTTAGAAAAACATCAAATTATTTAATGCATTAGAATTTCGTCTTCCTAAAAGGAATTGCAAACATGATAATTTTCAATCAATTATTTCAAAGAGGATTGGTGTTACATTTAGGATTGCATGATATTATATTTTTCATTATTACTGAAATAGATACAAGGTATGGTAAATATCCATTTCGTGCATCTCTTTCTTTTAGTCATATTATTTATTATCTCAAACAATAAATCTTCATATATAAACATAAAGATGGATGATTTATGGAAATTCACATTGCAACACGCTTTGTTCCAATGAATTAAAATATCTCTTAAATCCCAATTCAGTTTGTAAAATCTAAAGTTCGCTTTCAATAATATATATAACATTCAACTAACAAACTAGGAATTTACATAAATCATATTATTGAATTACTTTATAATCGTTAAGGACTACATGATTCACTGAGCTATTTTTATAATCTAAAGAGCCCAACCTTCGCCATTTTTATTATACAAGTCAGCAAAATAAGCTACTTGATTCAATGAGATTGTAAGAAGGTTAGGAAATTCAGTTTTTAAAGGAAGGCACAGTAGCCAAGGCTGTGACTAATATTGAATTTTTTTTATTTACTTCCACCTTTAAACCCAAAAGAAACATTGATAGTTTCCTAGAAATTAGATATCTGACAAGTAAACTATGTCTCAAAAGAAAATTGACCCTTTTAATCATAAATTATATTGACTATTTAATCACTAATGAGGTACCGATATGTGCATTTTTTTCCCCTGTTAGTATATGTAACACTCCGGCTTTTTTAATGTTGTTCATTTCTGGAATTATTGGCAGCTTGTTCTCCTACTTATCTCTCATATACTTATTCAGAGAAGCCCGTCCATCTTCCTATTGTCATTTGATTCAATGGCTGTAAGCAGGTAAGAATATTGTTTCTAGGAGAACTGTCTTTTACTACACAGTACATATCAACACTTGCTTAATATCTAAATTGTTACTAATATCTTTGTTCTTTAGCTAGACCCAGTGGAATATTCACTTGAAGACCGTAACTTATTGAAAAATATAAAATCTCCTCATGCATTTGGCCAACATCGAAAAAGTAATGCTGCTTGCTTCTCAGTTAAAAGTGCCAGAAGATAGCAAAACATTTTTACCATGTTGCTTACAAAACTCTCCGTGTGTAGCTCTTATTCTTGTGAAATCAATGGTTTCCATTATGCTGCTAAGGTCAGACACTTGAACTAAATATTCCATTTATTGTTCCTGCTATTCTAATTTTATTTTTTTGCTTTTTGTGAAAAAGAGAAAATTTATTTTCCATCACATTTTTTAATGTTTTGATTAATGATTATCAAGTATACCAGCATGGCTGAGGGGTAGATTAATTCTTCTGCCACATCCACTCTTGATCAAATATATTTTTCAAAGACATAGTGTAATTATTTATATTATCTTATATGGTCACTAAACCTATCTCAAATTTCCAGCAATATAGTACTCTTGATTTTAACTTCATGGAAACAGTGCAAAAAGATGTAAATCAGAGCATGATGGGTATTCTAATCTATTGGCTTGTTAAGGTATGAAAATCCTGCAGTTTGTTACATGCCCTTACGTTCCAACATTCTAGTACTAAATTTCAGAACTGTCAATAAAAATCACC
This sequence comes from Allium sativum, assembly GCA_030737875.1. Classification (NCBI taxonomy): domain Eukaryota; kingdom Viridiplantae; phylum Streptophyta; class Magnoliopsida; order Asparagales; family Amaryllidaceae; genus Allium; species Allium sativum. Next base: position 393,800,991 of record CM060925.1, read on the forward strand.
TCAGATTTGCGTTTATACTAAATATCCTAACATGTGTTGAAGTTTATGACTAACATCCTAATCTGTGTTAATGTTCGTTTCATTTACAATTTGACAGACCGATGTTGTATTCTACATGCTTACTGAGAAGGTGAGCCTGTTTATTGAAGGACTGAAAAAGTTTGGAGTAATTGTGAGGCAAATTAGATTGAAAAAGTTCAGAGCAACATATCAGGTTTTTTATTTATTTTTTTCCTTCTAATGTTTTTTGAAGTATCGTACTCATCAGTCATGTGTACACACATTAATTATATGACCTAATAATATGAAAGATGTTCAGTGCAAAACATATGTATTATTTGCATGTTATATATGTTTTATAGGTTAAATGCTAAAAATGCTTTATGAAGCTGGGGATGATTGGTTTAATAACTGCATTTTATGGTTCAAGAGGAAGGGCCAAGCTACTAAATCATTTATAGGAATTCCTAAGGTAATGGTCCCATCAGCTTATTTTGTTTAGTACTATAAATTGCATTGCGAAAGAAGTATGAAGAATAATGGATGTGATTCCAGAAAGTGTTAGGTTCAACAAGTATTCGACTGATATTTTACATTCTGACTTTGGTCAACCGATCTCTAGGATGATTTATAATATAATTTTTGTTTGTTCATCTTCATCTCATTGAGGCAAATTGTCAATTCTTTACTCTAAATTAGAGGGAAGCTGACACGAATCATCTTTAGAACTGGTACAAAAAACTTACTATTGCCACTCTTATCATTTGCAAAGGCCAGGTGCTTGGACTTTTCAAACAAACAGCAGTTATACAGTGGTACAGTTCACCACGATGGTGGTGCAGATGCACCATAGAATGGTGCTGCTGCGCCACTGCAGATGCACCATGTGCAACTGCAGTGGTGCAGCAGCACCACTCTGTGGTGCATGTGCACCACTGTAGTAGTGCAGATGCACCGCATAGTGGTGTTGCTGCACAACTGCAGTGGTGCTATCCATGGCACCAAATCTGTGCACTACAGCAATGTACGTTTTTAACAAAGTTTTGGACAAATAAACCTGCTTCTTTATTATAAGCAGATGTGTCTTTGGATAGTTCAAAGGAGCCATGTTTAAGTTGGAATTTGATCAACAATTTATTTGATAAAAATAATCAGCATGGCTGAGAGTCAACAAAAACATATAAGATAAAAACATGTTTTTTCATTTGTCATACACAATATTACTAGGAAAAGAACTAGTGTTGCATAAAAGAAAGTAAATGCACAATACTTGCGATGTGATTTTATTATTTGGCAAGAGCGTTTTTGTAAATGCCGGTGTAGATTTTCAGAGAGAATTTATAATTATGCCAAATGCTTTGTTCATCATGTTGATCATTATTGCATTTCTATTCTTTTGAAATTGGTAAAAACAACTTATTTGTGTCTAAATGTATGAACTAGGCTACTCTTTACATCTATCGTTGATGTTGCCTGATTATATTTGCAGATGATGTATTCGTTTCTCGACCGGCTAATCAGCCTAGATCTTCCAAGTGCTGCAGATTGAGGAAATGTAGAAGGCATATCATTTTGATGGGTTTGGCAATTACAAAATCTAATTTTTCTAGTTTCACATTTTGTCTAATATTTGGTGAAAACTGATACTATGGCTTTATCTAATGTTATATGATGGGGGCTTAAAATATCATTTTTGTTTATGAACATATGTGAGCTTTGCTTATGGATTGTGTTATTTAATGTGAATGATTAGCAATTTTTCTTTTATAGGATAGTTCTTTGTTTGAGTTGTATATTATCTTGTAGAAATATAATAAAATGTAGTTTATATTACTGAAATGTGTACAAATATAGCAATGTTGCAGCATGATTTTACTGCTGTAAAATTAATAAGATGAAATGACAACATTTAAAAAACTGCTGATGAAAATCATAGTTACAGTTTTTGACAGCATGTAATGAGCGCAGTGATAAAAAAATTGACAATGTTTCTAGTTGGTTGTTGGAAGATCAAAATATAATTCAACATACTTATACAGCGAATATTAAACGCTGTCTTATTTTAATACAGCAAGTAAATGAAGTTGTAGATAAATTATTAACAGCACATAAAAAATGCTGTAAAATCAAAATTTTAACAGCGTTTGTTCCTCGCTGTTAGAAATATTGGACCTACGACTGCATGTTGACATACAGCGTTTGTTATAACGTTGTTATATCATTTTACAGCGGTTTTGAAACGCTGTCAAAAGCAGATTTTGTTGTAATGTACCTTAAACGTTATGAAAACAAAGAGCAACGCATAATACTAATGTTATTAATTTATGTTATCTTTTGACAAATCTGATCGAACGACAAATAATATCAGTAAATCCAAACTTATTAATAATCATTTCCATTTATAAATGTTATAATTCAAATAAAACCTATTGTTTAACCTATCAAAATTACTAAATGTTCTCATACTTATTTTATGTTCAGAAAATTTAAATTAAGTACTAAAAATTCCAATTTCAAATTGGTTCAAAATTCTGGATCATTACACTAGTAAAATTGAGTGAACTTCATCCAAGGAGGAAAACTCCTTTTGAGAAGAAATTATGGCTTCGAAAGCCTCATATTCTTCACTTAAACCATTTGTATTGTTAGAATTTGTTCAGAGTCTTGAACCTTATGTCCAGCTACTTCAAGCATATCACATACAAAATTGATTTTGCTTAAGTATTCTCTCATGCTTACATTATCTTTTCTGATCTTTTGCAATGCCTCTTACAGAACATGACTTTATCTGCAAATTGGTTGTTGAAAGCCTTTTCTATGGTTGTCCATATTTCATTGGCACTTTTGCAGCCAATTACCTGTGGTAGTAAGCTTTGACTGATAGATGATAAAAGCCATGAGCTGATTAGACGATATTGTCAATGATATTTCAGGTATTCTTCGTTGTTGACGACTCTGTTCTCTTGATCAGTGATGAAGTTTTAGGGAATATATAAAGTACCTATAATGAACCCTTCAAGGTCATAGCCTTGAATTGTAGTTTCGATTTGTAGTTCCTATAGTAAGTAATTATTTTGATCCAACTGTACTATAAGTAGCTGTGACTGTGGACTAGTTACTGTTTTGGTGAGTTAGTTACAGCAATTAGGCTTTCGATGGTTCTAGTTGCATTGTCAGAAGCTGATGAAGCAGTTTTATTAGCCACGATTACCAATTAACGAGTTGAAGAAGTTGGATCAATGGTTGTTAAGCCAAGTAAAGAGCTCTGATACCATGAAAAAAAAGTAAGATCAGAGGATGCAGAAGAGAAAAATAAACTTTGTTATTTCATTATTGTAATTGGAATTGATACAAAGTGTACAAAGTAAACCTCTATTTATAATAAAGTAGGCATGTAGTTGTTGTATGCGGAAAGTAATACAAAAGGAAAATAATACAGCTGCATGATAATAGGCATGTAGCCATTGTACCCATATATGCGGAAAGTTATAAAAGGAAAATTATCTTTGCCTATGATAATAGGCATGTAGCTGTTGTATCCATATATGCGGAAAGTAATAAAAGGAAAATAATATTTCCATTTACTATGTCTTTCCTTTATTGGAAACATATGTAAAATAATACCATGGCTTTTGCACTTTGTTACACTTGTTTTAAAGTAAGCATACTTTCATGTATGTTCCAACTCACACAGAAGCATAGTTTTGGCCTTAGATTAATATAAGATGTTGTAATATGTCTTGTGAGTTCTTTCTTTTTGCTATGTGCCAGTTTATATGTGTTGATTATTTTTTCATGTATGTTGTTTATGAACATAAAATGCACCATTTTCATTTACAACATGAATTTCAAAAAAATTGCTTTTTACATTTTTAAAAATAAAGGGTTTGCGTACTTCTATAATATAAAGAGTTTGTTGCAAAAATGATTTTGTAAAATAGGATTCAGTTATATAACACATGGTACACATTGCAAATTTTGTTGACTTGCTTATTCTTTTTGCTCAAGAAGAAGACAACATTGAGAAAAGAAATTATTAATTATTTTTTCATGATTTTGACAAACAAAGTGAACTGAGGTGGATTTAACTCTAGGAGGAAGACAAGGTTACAACAGCAAAAGGGGACAAATCCAAAGAAGCATGGTGGCATTTTTATGGTTTGTCATTTCAGGTTAGATATGATTTTAGAAGTTTCTAATATTTATATTATAATGTTTGAGATTTGTGTAAAGATCAACTTATACATATTGCGTGTGGTCTGTTGTTTGATTATGTAACTTAAAATGGATTTTAGTTACTTTGTCTATTTGCAGATAACATGCAAGTATCTATGTTCTGTTTGGTTTTATTTTTCGTAGATTTTGTGGTTTATAATTCAAAATACCAAAAATATTAAATTTTTAGTTAATTATTGTAATGTATACTTTTAAAATTTTGAATTATCTTATATTTTGTTTTAAGATTGTAATACAAAAACAAAAAAGCTATTATGAATATGTATCCGAGTTAACCTTTTATTTTTTTGACTTATAAGTCGTTATCATACCAAATGAACTTTTTAACTTTTTATAAGTAGAAGCACTTATCGTATTAGCATAAGCATAAACACTAATGCTTTGAGTTACTAAACGGGCCCTTAATCTAAGTGTGCTTCGGCTTAGTTTTTCTAACAAAGATGGAGCGATGACTATCCTTTCATTAGAGCTGCATGCACAGAGGAAAAAAACTTGCTGATCTGGACTGTTATCATAATGTTAGGGTGTGAATCTGTTATTACACTTGCTGATCTGGACTATTATCATAATGTTTGGGTGTGAATCTGTTATGCTTTGTGATATTTATCACATGGATATTGAAGATGGAGAAATTGGAAGTTGCAGAATTCAAGGATCTGTTGCGGATTTTATGGATCTATTGAGATATGTTAAAATAGCTTTATTTTGAACAAGTTTTAAGGAGTATTTATTTCAGAGATATTTTAGGGCCCAATTAGGTTTTAGACCTAGCCTTTCTATTTGCCTATATAAGCATCTCATTAGGGAGAGATTTACTTGAACTTGAAGGAAAGAAAAACTTGTCTTTGGGATTGAGACAAATTCTCAATTATTTTTTAGATTTTCATTGTAATAATTTGTTGGATTAATAAAGGTTTGTTTAGTGGAATTTGCCTGTTATCTTCTTTCCTCTTTCAAAATCTACTTGTGTAGTGATCTTGCGGAAACCTCAATAGTTGGTATCAGAGCCTTCCACACAAATTTTTTGAAGAGGGTTTGAATATGGATAAAATAATTATTGAAAAGCTTAATGAAAGAAATTGGCGATTATGAAAGGCAAAGATGGAAGATTTCCTTTATCTTATTGATCTTCATCAGCCACCGGAGAATAATGAGGGAAAACCTAGCAACCTATCCGAAGCAAAATGGGTGACTTTGGATAGAAAGGCTGCTGCGTCTATTCGATGTTTTTTGGATAATTCAGTGTTTCATATTGTTGCTAATGAAAAATCTGCATATACCATATGGAAGAAATTGGAAGGGGTTTATGCGAAGAACTCTGCAACAAATAAGGCTCTTCTTATGAGAAGGTTGGTGAATCTGAAGCTTAAAGAAGGTGGATCAATTAGAGAGCAACTTAATGATTGTCAGGAAATTGTGAATCAACTGACTGCCGTAAATTTTAAGGTGGATGATGAAACACAAGCTTTAGTGATGATGAGTTCATTGCCGAGAATTGGGAAACACTTGTGGTTGCGTTGAATAACTCAAATTCAAATGGCGTTGTTTCAATGGGGTTAGTGGCCAGTAGCTTGCATAAGAGGAGATACAGAGGGCGAGCCTTACGGAAGGAAAAGATAAGGAGGCAACGGAAATTGAAACTCCAATTGAAAAAGTTTTTATTGCAAGGAGGGTTAATCAACAAAATATGAAAAGCCAATCAAATAGAACAAACGTGAGAAAGGAATACATTTGTTTTTACTGTGACAAACCCGGTCATTAACTAAGATTTTGTCATAAGCTTAAGAGAGATAAGGAGAAGATGAAGGCATTGGAAAAACAATCGGATGAACAAGATAGTAACGGTAATGAGGTGAATTTTGGTGAGGAATTTGAAGGTAATGTCTTATGTATTAATGAAGGTGAAAGCAAAGATTGGATACTTGATTCAGGAGCTTGTTCCCACGTATGTCATCAAAAGGAAACATTTATTGATTATGAAGAAAAATCTGTTAAAGTGGAATCCACTGATGGTCGACATTTGCATGTTAAAGGCATAAATTCGGTCCGATTGAAAATGAATGATGGAAAGGTGGTGAATATAACGGGCTTTAGGTACATCCTAGAAATTAAGAAGAATCATGCTTCAATTGGACAACTAGAACAAAAAGGTTGCAATTTGTCGACTAGAGGAGGAATCACAAGGCTTTGGAGGGGTAACAAGGAGCTTCTGCGCGCAAAACGGGGAAACGATAACATATATAAATTGCTTGGGAAAATGGTGGAGAATATTATGAGTTCTCAAATTGGATTAGGAGAGGTGAATTCATCTGAATCAAGGTGGAGCTATCAAGGTAAAGCCACAAAGTGTATATGGAGGCCATTGTAGTATTACAAGCAATTTTGAGATTATTTTTTGTGGTGTATCTCATGTGAGAGATGCATCATTTATGGGTGGTTTTTTGGTTTATGGATATTAAACGTGTGAATTTATAGTCCAGATTTACCATTTTTGTCTGCATTGATTTATTTTTGCTTTTTCCATACTATTTCGCCATGACTCTCTCTTACCCATTTTCTATATATATATATATATATATATATATATATATATATATATATATATATATATATATATATTACTTCTATTTATATTTATATATGCTTATTCGTTTTTCCTCACATGCGCATTCTTTGGATAGTTGTCTAAAATTTTGGACAATTAATTATTTGAATAGGTAAATTAATTATTTGAAGGGAAATTTGAATAGGTAAATTAATTATTTGAAGAGTTGATTCCAGAATAGCGCATTTGCAAGCTGTGAGTAATTGAAGCAGTCAAACGCGTTAAATTTTGTAGATGCTTATTTCTCGGGCTTTTCAAATGGAAATATGTTGATGTGCTTAAATTAAAATACGTGGATGCTAGTTTTTCGTATTTTGACTTATTTTATTGAGATGTATGAAGGGCATTTTTGTTAGTTCAGGTGTACACCAAACCTATTCCGATTATTAGTAAATATTTTGGGATTACGTGCTCAAAAAGGCGATATTTAAATGCGTGAATTTATAGTCTAGATTTAGCATTTTTGTCTGCATTGATTTATTTTTGCTTTTTTCCATACTATTTCCCCATGTCTCTCTCTCCCCCATTTTCTCTCTCTCTTTATATATATTATTTATTTCTATTTATATTTACATACGCTTATTCATTTTTCCCCACATGCGCATTCTTTGGATAGTTGTCTAAAATTTTGGACAATTAATTATTTGAATAGGTAAATTAATTATTTGAAGGGCAATTTGAATAGGTAAACCAATTATTTGAAGAGTTGATTCTAGAATTGTGCATTTGCACGCTGTGAGTAATTGAACCAGTCAAACGTGTTAAATTTTGCAGATGCTTATTTCATGGGCTTTTCAAATGGAAATATGCTGAAGTGCTTCAAATAAAATACGCGGATGCTAGTTTTTTGTATTTTGACAGATTTTATTGAGATGTATGAAGGGCATTTTCATCAGTTCAGGTGTACACCAAAAAAGTGTGACACCAAACCTATTCCGATTATTAGTAAAGATTTTTAAGACTACGCTTATTTTCACCTTTTTTCCTTTCCATAAAAAGTTTTAATTTGTCATTAAGTGCTTTCCCATTTTCAAACAATTTTAAAGCAGTTGTTATTTCATGCAATATTTCTCAGAACTACGATCATTATTTATTTTGTAAACAAAAAATTCCCCAACTCATGAATCTTTAAATCACAATTCACGTTTAAATTTTAAATCAATATTCCCTTTTAATTTTCATATATAAATACAATGTAACATCCAAAGTAGCTCTTAAATTCTACCGGACTTAAAGTACTTATCCAGTCGCTTAGAAGGCGAAAACTCATTTTGCCCCCCAGCTTCAAATTTCACATTCAAATATTTAATATTTTAATTCAAATAATTAAAATACATATTTAACTCTTAAAATTTATATAAATTTTGAATCGTTGGCTTAGTTCATCGTATTAGCAGATGCATTTAAACAGATTCTGCTCAATGGTTAGAAAACCTATTAACCTCGATGCTTCTATGTGGAAAAAGCCAACTCCTGCAATTATAGAAGATCATCGAGCCATCAAAAAGAAGGTAGATTCTATTGGAACTGGAGGAATTACCGAGTAACCCGACAACTTAGCAGAAATAGAAAACCCCTCATTTTGCTGAATAGTCCCTGTTTACATATTAAAAAAAAACAAAAAATACCTCTTTTAGTAGATTTATAAGGAAAATTCTACACGATAAACCTCGCAGAGTCACTATATGGTCTTTCAGCGTTTTATGCGGTACTTCTACGTAACTTCCTTGTAAATCACGTAGAACCCCTCGTTCTGCTGAGTGGCCCCCGTTTAGTTGTTAAAAAAACAAAAAATACCTCTTTTAGTAGGTTTGTAAGGGAAATACTGCACGATAAACCTCGCAGAGTCACTATATGGTCTTTCAGCGTACCACGCAGTGCTTCTACGTGGTTTCCTTACAAATCACATAGAACCACTACGAGACAGACTGGAAATATAAAAAATTAGGTAAAAATGATAGTTTCATCCTTGGTTTTTTCTATAAAAACGAAAGGCTACTCAGCAATTCTTCGAGTTAATATAAAATTTGTCCAAAAGGAAATAGATTTAAGACCCACCGAATGTTGATCATATAAGATGGAAGTTCTACTTACAGGTCCCATGGTGGTGACATTCAAAACACACAGTAACTAACATAGTGAATCAAACATACATTGACACCGAACATAATTACCCCTATAAACACTGCACTATTCAAGCTACAACAAACATGCATCACTGAATCTGAACATCCGTCACCCTCAGCTCAACTTCCTTCTTCAGAACACTGACCAACAAAACTCCATTCTTCAACTCATCCCTCACCTTATCCTTCTCACAGTTATCAGGCAACAGCAGCCTTATATTGTACTTGCTCAAGCTCCTCGACATCCACCATGACTCCTTCCCTTCTTTGCCTTCCTCCTCCACTTTGTGCTCTCCTCTTATCACCAAGACGTCGTCTTCAACAGACACTTTTACCTCCTTCTTCGACAGTCCAGGCATATCAAACCTCATTCTCGCTTCTTTATCATCTTCCACCATGTCCTATGGAGCCCTCATTTTGGTCGGGGCTGCTCGGGTTGAACTCGGAAATGTGAGAGCATCTTCGAACATGCAGTCCATTGTGTCAAGCATTTGTCTCATTGTTCTCATTGGCGGCATTAGGTCTATCATTCCTGCATTTCATGCCTACTGTAATCTGAAGAATTTGACAATGAATACTATTCTAACTTTTGCCTCTGAAATTTGATTCAATTTGCACAAGGATTTCATCATGTTTTGGCATTTATTCAGCAACTTGAAAGGATGATTAGAGGATGATTTAGTAGAAACTATTAATGAGATCTATACTCTATTTGGAGTGGAGTGCCAACCTTTAGGAGTACTCTTGATAGACTCACCTATGTGAATGTGGAAATGCGGCTGTTTCCTATGGATTTTTGGGCAAAACTTCTAGAGTGTTCATTAAAATGGGCTAGATGTGCATGACCATAAATGCACGGGCTTATTTGATTGCAGTATAGAAAGGTTGTGTGTGGTCTGATGTTAGGAATAAAGTTCAAGACTGCGTGTCACTCTAGCAAAAACTGAATTTTATCCACTATGCAAAGGTTCAAGTCGGAAGACACCTTTGTTTATGCACAATCTTATGTTTTAAGAAACTATTCAAAAATATTTTTAAAAATTCAAGTGGAGGATTGTTGGAAATTGTTTTTAAAGCAAAATGGTGAATTATTTAAAAATTGAATAATTGTTAGATGGCTCTTGTATGTGAACAGTCCCACATGATGTGGCTATATGAAAGAAGGAAAGTATTTATATTTGTTTCTTAGAAGACATGTTGGGGACTTGGGGCTCCCAATACATGCTATGTTGTGAGGAGGGAGACTATGCTTATGACCAGCACATGCGCACTACCGACCGACTCGACTTGACCCAGTTCGGTCGGGCTTGGTTTTGGGCCTTGGCTTTGTGGTGTAAACACTTATATTTTTGAACAGAAAAACATTGCAATTTTTTAAACGTTTTTATTTCAGACGGTAAATTTTTTTTAGCTATTTTTATATGACACCGTAAACTCTTTTATCCATTTTTTTACTATCGACTCTCTCTCTCTCACTACCCAGTAAATAATTTGGCACACATATTTTCATCTATATTAACTTCATTTTATAGACGAGAAAAAATAATCGAACAAAAGTTTTTTTTTCTCTACTTACCACCACCATTATCTTTCTTCACGAAAACTAAAATCCGAGCAGTATTTATTTTATTCGAAGGTGCAAATCTACACTGATTTGTTGTGAAAGAAAATCAGCTACTCTAGTTCGAGGTTGTTTTATCCTAGAGGCAGCGGCGATAGTACGAACTGGTTTGAACCACCAACCATATTGATGAATCATCTTCAAGAAAGCGACCTAGTCCGCGACTCAGCCATTGTTTCCTAACACTTGTTCTAATAAATAGGCATGGCTATTAATACGACAAATCCATGTGCATGACATGAGTTTTATCCAATAATAACACTTTCTTATAATTGTAAACCTAAATATCATTAAAACTACAAAAACAATTCAACGTGTGTGTTCACTAGTTCCAACGGCAACGGACAAGAATGTAGAATACGAACCTAAATATGGAAAACTAGAGGTAAAAAAGGACCTCTTCCACAATCTCATCACCAATCATTTTTCCTTCATCTATCACGCACAGCCTTAAACAATAGTTACTGAAACACCCCACCTCCGTTAAGGTCACTCACAAAGGGAATGCCTTAACTTCGATGGAGCATTATAGGTAAAAGACACAGAAAATTTACAAGACAGAAATATAAGCAATGGAAAATAGAACTAACATTTATTTCATACATGGTTCAATACAAAAACCATTACAGTAAATTGTCTCAACACAACTTCCAAAACACTTCATCATAATCTCTGTCTTGTTTAAAACATAAAGAAGCCTATAACATAAATAAAACTGCATAAATCCCCAAGTCTAGTGTGTTCAAAGCCATAGCCAAAGATAAGAGATTCCAAGACGTACATCACAAAGTCTTCAAGCTTGGAAAGATGAACGGTCCAAATTAAGCTGAGTTATTCCCTCCCTGGCTACCTGAGGGGGGGAACGGAAGAAAAGAAGACGAAAGAAAAATGGGTCAGACATAAGTCTGAGTAAGTCTAGTGACTTTTCAGTGTGTGAATAAGGAAAAGGTCATGATAGGAATAAACTGAAAATAGGACGGTACCAGAATAGCAAACTAACATAAGACTATATAAGGCAGGATAAACGAATATACTTCGCACACATGTTTAATTTCTGCACCTACTTATAATTGTCCAACTAGTACCACATGTTCATGGTGAAATGATCCCCTTGTATCAATCGGCTCCAACTAGCATGCATTTGTCACGTGTGTTGTAACAACCCGAGTTTTTGGTAATTACCTGCTACAACTAATGATAATAATAATATAAAAAAATTGGTTGATAATTAAGATGAAATATATCATCAACTTGGCTATTTGACATCATTATTCGTGTTAATAATCAATTCGTGCTTTGAGGATTGGTTGTGGAGCTTACTTGGATTTAAGTGATTATATTTGAGGCTTATGTTAATTAAATGTGAAATTTATGACAAATTGTGAAATATTGGTTTTTGGGTGATAATCTGAGAACTAAAAGTATTAACAAATGTTGATATATGTCGTAATATAGAAATGAAAGGTTAAAGTATCTTCTTATGGGAAATTAATAGTGTCAGACCCATAGAAAGTATATTTTTGCATTGATAATGTGACTTTTGAGATTAGAAACTCAAATATTGAATATTTGGGTTAATAATGAAGTTTCAATAAGAATGTGAAGTAATAAATGTACACAAGCATGTAGAACTTGCTTTAAATTATAATGTGGTTAAAATTTTGGTTGTTGTATAAATTTTGACAAAATATCTATGTTTTGTAAAGTTTGATGTAAGTTTAAAATATTGATGTAAAAAAAAAAAAAACTTAAAAGTGCTTTGTATATATATCTTTACAATTTTTACTTCAACATATTATGTTAAAACTTGCAAATGTTGACAGAAAATGGTGTAAAACTTGGTTACATAGGCTAAATGAAAGAAAACATAGTCTAATTACCTAATTAGTGCTTAGTAAAGTGTTTTGGACCTTATTGGCCAAAGATTAGGCCTAATAACCTTCCTTAATCAAGTGAAAATTCTGGAGAAAAGGAGAAGTACGTTCTTTTCCTCCTTTGCTTCTTCTCCAGTAAACAGAATTAAAGAAAGATAGAAACTCACTTGCTCTCAATCCCTATTTGCCCCAAATCTATATCAAAACTCAAGATCGTTGTCGCTTAAATCATCTACAGCAGGTAATTAACCCTAAACTCAATTCTAATCTAGGGTTTCCTATGATTTTGTTGTAAAAATTTCATATTTACAGTAAATTATTTGTTGCATGTCTCAGCCATTGTTTCTAGAAGAAGAAAAGCCTATCTTCTTAGACTTTGAGCTCCCAAGATCATCAATTTGCTCCAAATTTATTGCTATCTTCGCTACAAATCTAAGGTGAGGGTTCCCTCACATAAATTCTAACTTGTTTCAGCAGTTTATTATTGTGATTTGCTATGAAATCTTAAGTTTCATTGAATTTGTCATATATGTTTTGCTGTTTATGTTTGGCTGAAAACTATTTCGATCATAACTCACTCGTTATTGATAGGAATCCTTATTATTATATGTTTTTGGAATGCTTAGGCTTTAAGCTACAAGTTTCAATTGTTCAGTTTACAAGATTTTGTGATTAGCATTGTTAAAATCGTTGTTTTATACTGCTGTTTCGAGATAAAAATCGATAGCTACGCTTTTTTGTTAAGCTGAAACCGTTTCGATCATAACTCTCTCGTTATTGATCGGAATCCTTATTATTATGGTTTTGGAATGCTCAGACTGTGAGCTACAAGTTTCAGTCGTTCAGTTTGTAAGATTTTGTGATTAACATTGTTAAAATCGTGGTTTTGTACTGCTGTTTCGAGATAAAATCGACAGCCACATTTTTTTTTAAGCTGAAACCGTTTCTATCATAACTCTCTCGTTATTGATCGGAATCCTTATTATTATATGGTTTTGGAATGCTCAGACTGTGAGCAACAAGTTTCAGTTGTTCAGTTTGTAATATTTTGTGATTAACATTGTTAAAATCGTGGTTTTGTACTGCTGTTTCGAGATAAAATCGACAGCCACATTTTTTTTTAGCTGAAACCGTTTTGTTCATAACCCTCTCGTTATTGGTCGGAATCCTTATTATTATATGGTTTTCGAATGCTCAGACTGTGAGCTACAAGTTTTAGTTCTTCAGTTTACAAGATTTTGTGATTAACATTGTTAAAATCGTGGTTTTGTACTGCTGTTTCGAGATAAAATCGACAGCCACGTTTTTTTGTTAAGCAGAAACCGTTTTGATCATAACTCTCTCATTATTGATCGAAATCTTTATTATTATATGGTTTTGTAATGCAGAGATCATGAGCTACAAGTTTCCGTTGTTGAATCTATAATGATTTTATGATTAACATGTTCAAAATTATGGTTTTGTACTGCTGTCTCGGGAGAAAATCAACTGCTATCTTTGTGACTCCGTGACACATGCATTGTTTTTATTTATAAATCGCTTTCGAAAATTTTCAAGTATGAAATTATTGTTTTAAAACAAAATATTGCCTTGATAAGGGTTTATAAATACATTAGAAATCTTATTTTAACAAGTATTCCCAAACTTTATGGGTTTTAACATATTTCTATGAAACCTTATTTTTGGTCAAACTACTTTATTATGTATGTTTTAATATAAGAACCGCGGGTACTACCACTCTTCGAGAAGACATGTTGGAGAATGAATGATATCGTAAACCCTACGGTATGGGACGTGATGGTATACGATATATATTCATCCCATATACGTCCGATTGAAGTAATGAATCTCAGTGCTTCTCAGTGTTTATGTGATTTCAGTGATTTCTTGTGCCTTTTTGTCTTTTCAAATCTCAGTGTTTTCCCAGTGTTTTTGTGATTTTAGTGATTTCTTGTGACTTTTGTGTTTTCACATGTGAAGCTGACTTACAGTTTGTGAACTGTTAAGTGAGAATGTGTGGTATGGGACACACTATTTTCACTTTTCGGGTTACTATCTGATAGTCTGTGACACATTCCTGTGTGACCGCCAGTACTAGACCTTCGGGTCAATCCTGTGTGGACCTTCGGGTCAATCCTGTGTAAACTCTGTGTGGACCTTCGTGTTAATCCTGTGTGGTTCTGTGGACCATCGGGTCATTAGGGTACCCAATCTGTATGATATAGTACTGGCTACGGCTTTGCGCCATCCTGTGTGATAGCATGTGCAGGCATAACATCAGCTAGCCATTTTGTGATGGATCCATCGTCTGTGGTTATGTATTTTGTATCTATTAAGATTTTATTTGTGATATTCAAATTCTTTTCAAATTTTGTGATTTCAGGACTCCGTGATTTAGTGATTTTAGTGAATTTGGGATTTTGTGGTTTTATGTCTTTATCTTGTGAACTTCAAAAGTTATTCCTATGAATACTTTATATGAATTTGACCTTGTAGTGTATTGTTCCATCTTATTCCTTTGTGTCCTAAAGGAATATCCACCTTAGTGATTTAATTACTTATTGTTCTTATATAACTTATATTGTTGCAAGTTAGACTGACCCGTGTGTGTATTCCTCGTGTCAGACCGAGATGTTTCAGGTTTAGTTATCATGCTTAGAGTTTGGGTATATCACTACTGGACTATATCTCCTGTCGCTATTCCTTGTTATGTATCCGAGTTTTGAGTGTATTCTTTAATGTGTATCTTATTATATAAGTAATGGTATATGTATAACCATTTGTTTGTAGCACATGTATTTGTTGTATTCTATTGTTGTAATAATATGTAAACTGTTCTATGAGCTGTAATTGTGTATGTAAATGTACGATGTTCTGAGCTGATCCTATAGCCGTCGTAGAGTTGTATTACACAAGTATTAAGTATGTCGAGCCACATAGAAAGAAAAAAAACAGAGAGTACATCACCAACGTAATTAAGACTTGTTAATGCAAATCTACGAATGGTCGCTCCTATCAAGCCCTATTCTCCGCTCTAATAGACGACATTACTTTTTAATGCTCTTTATTAGGGTGGGTCTCGGGGTGGGGCGTTATAGTTGGTATCAGAGCAGAGGTTCAGAACAAAGTACGTTAGACACAAAACAACTCCAGAATAGTACGCGTGTTACAACGTAGAAGGATAACAATCGTGTCTACATTTTCATTTCCTTTATTATCATAATCTTGAGAATCTTATCTGCAAGTCGTGAGGAATCTTGTGGTTTAGGAATATATCTAGGAAAAAGAAGTTTATTCCATAGTATTCCATTGTCCATATCACCTTTCGCAGTGAGATTTGATAAGAGAATCATCCCATCTTCTCAATCTTTCAAAATTCGAACCTTTGGGTGAAGTTTTAGGAAATCTTCCCACCATATCTTTGATATTTGAGTTGATTGTTAGGTTTAGTAAGGGGATTTTATGATAATTGAGACTTGATTTTTTTTATAAAAAAAAGGTCTTCACTCGAAGCAAAAGGATGTTAAAGTTGAGATAAATTAAATAAAAATTGGAAAATAAAGTAAAATGGGAGTTGCGCAGCGGACGAGTCGTTTCTGTCGTGCTAAAAAAAATAAAAAATAAAAAATCCCTGTCGTTGTCCTTATTATCTGTGATGTTGGAAAAAGTGAGTTGTTATGTGACTATGCACCCTTTATACATGACGTGGAGTGTGTATGCCATAGGTAAGTGTGGGACTTTCCCGTGCATATTTCCTATCTAAGGCACTGTTTGTCTTTCCACAAATCGATTCTTATTTCATGGGTATGTTGTGAATTCGGAGATTCTATTGGATATCTTATTCGGATTAATTGATGTATTTTATACTTTATGACTTTGAATAAGGGTTTAAACCGCCCTTACATTCTCGTTGAATTTCGTGAGCCATGGTAAAATCCTTAACCATAATCCTTCGAACTATTTATGATTTCTTCCTGTATGTATTGGCCCGTATCATGAATCCAAGCATTTGATCAATGTTATCGAGTTGGTATCTCTTGCATTATTTCTTGTTGAGCTAATATACTATAAAAATTTAGTTGAATACCAATAAGTAAATAGTTTTAATTAATCAGAGTGCATGCGCAGCGAAACTAGTTGATTTTTGTGACTGAGCAAATTAATCAATACACCTTGTAAATTATTGTGAAATACTTTCTTCTATAACTAAGATATTAAAGGCAAGATAATAAATTGGATTCATTTGAAATAAATAGTATTAAGTATTTTATGTTGATTGTTGATTTGTCGGTGTATCTAGACGTAGTTTGAGAATTCTAGTGGAGGCAAGGGACGCCTTGGGTCGATATTGGTTCCTAAACAAAGACATGGTTGAGGTAAAAATAATTAATGTAAATTTTAAAAATTATATGAGTGTCTTTTATAATTTTTCCAACTAAGTGACATTAGGATTGTAAAGGGTTATGCAGTATTTGATGTTGAGTAAGATTTTGAGGTATGAATTTCTAGTAATACTAAGTAGTTTCTTTTTTTAAAGTGAAATTGGCGAAACTTGAATTACAAAGTAATTTGAATCGTAAATTTTTGAGTTATATATATATATAGGTATAAATTTATTATTTAGAATGGAGATGATGTAACTTTGAAAATAATCATTCTTTATCTTGATTCTCTTATATATGTACGGAGGTTGTGAAAGACCTTAATTACATAAAATCTCCAATTTTTAAGAGTTAACCTATAGATGGTGAATTTTTGGAATACTTGAGTTTTCTTTTGATAAGAATAATGATTTTGTCATCTGTTATAAATGTGAAACAGTGAATTGCTTATAGTTTAAACTAAAATGTGTATTTTTAGTATGAAATTTTGAAGTGTCATCAAAAGACAATTGTGAAATTTAATCAGGAACATTCGAAAATAAGAGTGAATTAATTATAATAGTATTTGAAAGCTCCCTTGTGTTCTCTTGGTTTTTTTTTTATGTTGATGCTTTGAGACTATGCCATGATCATGTATTCTTATCCGATCAGTTAATTTGGAGCTGTAACTTTAAGTTACGGAATTTCTGTGTTAGTCATTCTTGTTGCCTTCGAGAAAGGATCAAGTGGATACCTTTGGATTTTGTTATCCTTTTATATCATTTCCAACTTGTGTGGGAGATACGCTAGTCATTCGCGAATGGTATCGTTTTCTCCAAGAGCCTTGAGTGCAAAAGTTTAAAATTCTTGTGTCCTTCTATGATTTAGCCTTTTGTTTAAACTTTTGGATTGTGTTGTGGTAGACCTAGTGGTTGCATTGTTGTTAATCCTATGTTCTTGCGAAAACAATCTACTTCATATTAAGGTCTACCACATCTTTGGTGTTATATATATATATATATATATATATATATATATATCTGTGTGTATGTGTTTATATATATATATATATATATTAATATATTGTATTGGCATTGCTCATGCCGAAACTTTATATGGGAATTCAGTATTCGAACTATATTCATTGAATTTAGTTTGGTTGGTGCATTAAATCCCTAATCTTTTGGTGAAGCTCTTGAGATTGTATATCTTTTGTTTGCATAGGGACAAAGGAATCAAGTTGCCTTAAACTCTATGCTAACCCCTTAAGGGGTGTCTTGATATTTGTTGGATGTTCTATCTCCATCCAATATTTTCTTCGTGAAGCATTATGTTGTTTAAGGAATAGGAATTTGGTGCCACCTTAGAAAGCCACTTCTTATCTCCTAGCTTATCCACCTTGGAGTTTCTTTTTAATCCTTCTTTATTGATCTTGGAAGTGTACAATGTGTACCCCATCCTATTTAAGGAAGTGTTTATAATATTTTTGTTTAGTGCTTATGTTTATTTTTATACTTATGAGTTGTTTTGCATGGTGAATCTTGGTATATCCTTTAGTGTTTTGCTCCAAAGGATAAACATCATTGTAGAAAGCTTGTGTTGCTCTCGCCTTATCGCTGCTTGTCCTTGTTTTACCCACTCGTCCATCGAATATATCGA
Source organism: Allium sativum (assembly GCA_030737875.1). Classification (NCBI taxonomy): domain Eukaryota; kingdom Viridiplantae; phylum Streptophyta; class Magnoliopsida; order Asparagales; family Amaryllidaceae; genus Allium; species Allium sativum. The sequence continues at coordinate 393,819,473 of CM060925.1, forward strand.
ATCCTAGTTCTTTGCTTTTCCGAGCTAAAAGATGAGTAGTTCAAAATTCAAGTTCCACCTATTCATTGTCAATTTTGTGTATTGATGTTATGAGGTTAGGTTGTGTATGGACTTAACCTTTATGAAATTGCGGGGACGCAATTTTTGTAAGGGGGAAAGTCTGTAACAACCCGAGTTTTCGGTAATTACCTGCTACAACTAATGATAATAATAATAAAAAATGGTTGATAATTAAGATGAAATATATCATCAACTTGGCTATTTGACATCATTATTCGTGTTAATAATCAATTCGTGCTTTGAGAATTGGTTGTGGAGTTTACTCGGAATTAAGTGATTATATTTGAGGCTTATGTTAATTAAATGTGAAATTTATGACAAATTGTGAAATATTGGTTTTTGGGTGATAATCTGAGAACTAAAAGTATTAACAAATGTTGATATATGTCGTAATATAGAAATGAAAGGTTAAAGTATCTTCTTATGGGAAATTAATAGTGTCAGACCCATAGGAAGTATATTTTTGCATTGATAATGTGACTTTTGAGATTAGAAACTCAAATATTGAATATTTGGGTAAATAATGAAGTTTCAATAAGAATGTGAAGTAATAAATGTACACAAGCATATAGAACTTGCTTTAAATTATAATGTGGTTAAAATTTTGGTTGTTGTATAAATTTTGACAAAATATCTATGTTTTGTAAAGTTTAATGTAAGTTTAAAGTATTGATGTTAAAAAAAAAAAAAAAACTTAAAAGTGCTTTGTATATATATCACTACAATTTTTACTTCATCATATTATGTTAAAACTTGCAAATATTGACAGAAAATGGTGTAAAACTTGGTTACATAGGCTAAATGAAAGAAAACATAGCCTAATTAGTGCTTAGTAAAGTGTTTTGGCCTTATTGGCCAAAAATTAGGCCTAATAACCTTCCTTAATCAAGTGAAAATTCTGGAGAAAAGGAGAAGTAAGTTCTTTTCCTCCTTTGCTTCTTCTCCAGTAAACAGAATTAAAGAAAGAAAGAAACTCACTTGCTCTCAATCCCTATTTGCCTCAAATCTATATCAAAACTCAAGATCCTTGTCGCTTAAATCATCTACAGCAGGTAATTAACCCTAAACTCAATTCTAATCTAGGGTTTCCTATGATTTTGTTGTAAAAATTTCATATTTACAGTAAATTATTTGTTGCATGTCTCAGCCATTGTTTCTAGAGGAAGAAAAGCATATCTTCTTAGACTTTGAGCTCCCAAGATCATCAATTTGCTCCAAATTTATTGCTATCTTCGCTGCAAATCTAAGGTGAGGGTTCCCTCACACAAATTCTAACTTGTTTCAGCAGTTTATTATTGTGATTTGCTATGAAATCTTAAGTTTCATTGAATTTGTCATATATGTTTTGCTGTTTATGTTTGGCTGAAAACTATTTCGATCATAACTCACTCGTTATTGATCGGAATACTTATTATTATATGTTTTTGGAAAGCTCAGGCTTTAAGCTACAAGTTTCAATTGTTCAGTTTACAAGATTTTGTGATTACCATTGTTAAAATCGTTGTTTTATACTGCTGTTTCGAGATAAAAATCGATAGCTATGCTTTTTTATTAAGCTGAAACCGTTTCGATCATAACTCTCTCGTTATTGATCGGAATCCTTATTATTATGGTTTTGGAATGCTCAGACGGTGAGCTACAAGTTTCAGTCGTTCAGTTTGTATGATTTTATGATTAACATTGTTAAAATCGTGGTTTTGTACTGCTGTTTCGAGATAAAATCGACAGCCACATTTATTTTTAAGCTGAAACCGTTTCGATCATAACTCTCTCGTTATTGATCGAAATCCTTATTATTATATGGTTTTGGAATGCTCAGACTGTGAGCTACAAGTTTCTGTCGTTTAGTTTGTAATATTTTGTGATTAACATTGTTAAAATCGTGGTTTTGTACTGCTGTTTCGAGATAAAATCGACAGCCACATTTTTTTTTAGCTGAAACCGTTTTGTTCATAACCCTCTCGTTATTGATCGGAATCCTTATTATTATATGGTTTTGGAATGCTCAAACTGTGACCTACAAGTTTCAGTTGTTCAGTTTACAAGAATTTGTGATTAACATTGTTAAAATCGTGGTTTTGTACTGCTGTTTCGAGATAAAATCGACAGCCACGTTTTTTTGTTAAGCTGAAACCGTTTTGATCATAACTCCCTCATAATTGATCGAAATCTTTATTATTATATGGTTTTGGAATGCTCAGATCATGAACTACAAGTTTCAGTTGTTGAATCTATAATGATTTTATGATTAACATTTCAAAATTGTGGTTTTGTACTGCTGTCTCGGGAGAAAATCAACAGCTATCTTTTGTGACTCCGTGACACATGCATTGTTTTTTTTTATAAATCGCTTTCGAAAATTTTCAAGTATGAAATTATTGTTTTAAAACAAAATATTGCCTTGATAAGGGTTTATAAATACATTAGAAATCTTATTTTAACAAGTATTCCCAAACTTTACGGGTTTTAACATATTTCTATGAAACCTTATTTTTGTTCAAACTACTTTATTATGTTTGTTTTAATATAAGAACCGCGGGTACTACCACTCTTCGAGAAGACGTGTTGGAGAATGAATGATATCGTAAACCCTACGGTATGGGACGTGATGGTATACGATATATATTCATCCCATATACGTCCGATTGAAGTAATGAATCTCAGTGCTTCTCAGTGTTTATGTGATTTCAGTGATTTCTTGTGCCTTTTTGTCTTTTCAAATCTCAGTGTTTTCCCAATGTTTTTGTGATTTTAGTGATTTCTTGTGACTTTTGTGTTTTCACATGTGAAGCTGACTTACAGTTTGTGAACTGTTAAGTGAGAATGTGTGGTATGGGACACACTATTTTCACTTTTCGGGTTACTATCTGATAGTCTGTGACACATTCCTGTGTGACCGCCAGTACTAGACCTTCGGGTCAATCCTGTGTGACCTCTGTGTGGACCTTCGGGTTAATCCTGTGTGGTTCTGTGGACCATCGGGTCATTCGGGTACCCAATCTGTATGATATAGTACTGGCTACGGCTTTGCGCCATCCTGTGTGATACCATGTGCAGGCATAACATCAGCTAGCCATTTTGTGATGGATCCATCGTCTGTGGTTTTGTATTTTGTATCTATTAAGATTTTATTTGTGATATTCAAATTCTTTTCAAATTCTGTGATTTCAGGACTCCGTGATTTAGTGATTTTAGTGAATTTGGGGTTTTTTGGTTTTATGTCTTTATCTTGTGAACTTCAAAAGTTATTCCTATGAATACTTTATATGAATTTGACCTTGTAGTGTATTGTTCCATCTTATTCCTTTGTGTCCTAAAGGAATATCCACCTTAGTGATTTAATTACTTATTGTTCTTATATAACTTATATTGTTGCAAGTTAGACTGACCCGTGTGTGTATTCCTCGGGTCAGACCGAGATGTTTCAGGTTTAGTTATCGTGCTTGGAGTTTGGGTATATCACTACTGGACTATATCTCATGTCGCTATTCCTTGTTATGTATCCGAGTTCTGAGTGTATTCTTTAATGTGTATCTTATTATATAAGTAACGGAATATGTATAACCATTTGTTTGTAGCACATGTATTTGTTGTATTCTATTGTTGTAATAATATGTAAACTGTTCTATGAGCTGTAATTGTGTATGTAAATGTACGATGTTCTGAGTTGATCCTATAGCCGTCGTAGAGTTGTATTACACAAGTATTAAGTATGTCGAGCCACATAGAAAGAAAAAAAACAGAGAGTACATCACCGACGTAATTAAGACTTGTTAATGCAAATCTACGAATGGTCGCTCCTATCAAGCCCTATTCTCCGCTCTAATAGACGGCATTACTTGTTAATGCTCTTTATTAAGGTGGGTCTCGGGGTGGGGCGTTACATGTGTCCTTCGGCCTCCGCTTGACTGTAGATACCTGTGCTGGTCCCACCAAGGGGTGTATCAAATCCTATGGTGGCAACCCGACACGATTCAAGATGCACAATGTATGACTATTGATGCCCAGTGCCTGCTTTTTCCACTCTGGAGTACGTGCACGCCCGATACTCCGCGGGAACCTACACTGATCCACCACTGCCGATGTTTTTGACTACTTATAATCAGCCCAGTAATCGTGCCCCACCCTTCTTAGTTCAGGGTCCCATGATACATCTACGTGGGTTACTGTTGAAATGGGTCCCCGTTGCTAGGATTTTCCAGTAAACATGTTAAATTGGTTAAGTGTCCAATTTTACCTTAACCCCACCCATAAGTTTAGCTAACATGTTGGATTGGTTAATTATTTCCTTAATTGACTTAACCCTACTACTCTTAACTTAGCTTTATGAGAGCACCAACCACTCACATTAGACAGGTATTGTTGTGGTCACTGGATGTGCCGGTCGGTTCCAGGTAGTCTTACACCACAACTCAGTCTAACCTCGGGTCCTTTTTTTGGGCTCAATGCACTAACCACCCAAATTAGACAGGTATTGTTGTGGTCACTGGATATGCCGGTGGGTTCCAGGCAGTTTTACACCCCAACTCAGTCTAACCTCGGGTTAGGCATATTCGTCTTTTCAAAAATTTATATATTTATCCTTTTATGCTTATATGTAAATTTTTCAACAATTTACTGTTATGGCCCACTTTCTTTTTAAATCAAATTCATTATTTTTGGTAAGTAAATTATACCATTTCAATGCCTTACCATTTACATGGTTATGAGCCAAATATGTTAATTATGTATAATTCTCATGTTTTCCCCAATGTTACCCCCGTTGTATGTTCGCAAAATTACATAAGATGTTAGGCTCGACATTTTAGCCCAACTAATAAACTAAAAAGGGAAAAAGATGAACTTGCAATATTCCAACATCATACAAAAATTTAGATCTAACTACAGATGTGTCACATGAACTTGGCATAATATACTTTTAATTATGAACTTACAAACTAGATCTATGCAACATGAATCATAAAATAATAGTATTACATAGAACTACCAAAATCTAATTAGACGTGCAGTGGTGAACTTGCATAGGTTGAGTCATGTTAATATTTATCTGACATAAAGGCATATGGTTCTAACATGTAAAGTTGTAGATCTAAACATACAGGTTTACATAGTTATGTTTTTAACCTAGAAACTTGCATGTATTCATAACATGATAGCATCACTTATGTAACACCCCACGTCCATTAATGTCACTCACAAAGGGAATGCATTAACTTCCATGGAGGTTTTAAGTGAATATAGAACAGAAAAATTACAACAAGAAAGATAATAAGTAGTACTTGGAAATCTAAAACTTCATTTTATTGCAGCGGAAATTAAACATGTTTATTACATCATAAAACCATAAATCAGAGTCAAGTACAATATCCATCTTCATAAAAACAAAATACATAATCCCATTACACATATAGCCATTAAAGAAGATAACAAGCTGGACTTTACTTCAACGGTCCAAGCTTTCCAAGAGAGATAAAGCAATCCAATCAAACTCCACTAGAGTTGGGCCCAACCTGAGGACCTGGAGGGGAAAAAAGGATAGAAATGGAGGGGGTCAGACATAAAGTCTGGCGAGTATGATAATTCTAACAATACTATTATCAAAATAACTAGACTAAGGCATAAGCTGGAAGAACAGTAAATGTCTATGAACTATTAGGTATGGAAGAGCAGATAAAGATGACGTTTAAGATAACGTTAAAGGCACACCTAATTACTAACGAATAATTACTACACTGCACCGCACATTACTACACTGCACCGCACCAGTCACCCTAAAGGTTGATCCCGCTTGCTTCACACAGAAACTATATAAATAGCCATACGTACCCCTAGCTAACTACATAGGTGTCGTCTGCCCCTATCTCCACTAGGTGTACCCCACTACCCACTTGCGATCGGCTCCCTACTCGTAGATACCCGTGCTGGCCCCACAGTGGGGTGTATCACTCCCCTAAAGTGGCAACCCGATTCAACTTGAGAATGCACGGCTTATACCTACACGATGCAACAACGTCTTACCTACCAGCCCGGGTCCACACACGCATATGAAACCCGTTGGACTTGCGTTGCCACCGCTCCTCGTTTTGGCCTCTTATAGTCAAATCCAGTATGTGTGTCCTGTCCTCGAATTGGATCGAGCCCACAAAGATACGTTTGGGATACTGGTTGAAATGGGCCCCCCACAAGCTACCCACCTAAGCTTGTCCACTAGTACATCCCACTTAACCCTCTTAGTCATGTTCATTTACATGTGTGTTTGGTTAAGTCTTACTAATTGTATTTCACATGCCACTAAGGGCACCCACTAGATTCCTCATGCCACCCAAGGCACCTACTTAACCCCTATGTCCCACCTTACATGTTTATCTAGTTAAGTATTTCTTAATTCATTCAGGCCATAACCTCATAAAGACCTCTCACATTAGACTGGCATTTATGGCAGTTGGATTTGCCGGGCGGGTCCGGGCAGTCTTACACCATAAAAGAGTCTAACCTCGTGTCTTTACAACTGTTATGCTTTAGTTTAGGCCTAGAACCTCTCACATTGGGCTGACATTTGTGACCACTAGATTTGTCGGGCGGGTCCGGGCAGGTTTACGTCACAAACGAGTCCTACCTCGTGTCCTAAGCATTGATTATCACTTATAATCTTTTACCCCAGTTTTAATAATTCCCTATTCAAATTATTAATTAAGCTCCAATTTTAATGATGCCCATAATTGACTCAATAATGGTCATCCACTCATGGCATGCAAAATCATATCAATTGCACCCCAACTTCTTATTATTAAATCCTTAATATTACCCCTACCCCATGTTTATACGTTCTCTTATTCAACGCAGAATATACGTTAGACTCGAATAGTCTAACTCATAGCACAAAGATAAATTATCACAACATATAGACAAATAAAATAATCCAATCATAATAGGGGTGAAACTTGCATAAACTACACATGTTAAGGATCTAAAGGTGCCAACTTGTTAAATGTCACAATCTACATGATATTATCATAACCCAAATTTATGTATAAACTTGCATATGGGGTTTTATGCAACATAATAATGGTTTGAACTAGCATAGAATTTCACATATGTCATATCATAATTCTAGATGTCATAATAGATGTCATGGCATATGTTCATAACTTTTACTAATCAACCTAAACTTGCATATGTGACTTGTCATATAGATCAACATAGCCCAAATAGTATCAATATTATGATTTGATTAACATGAACTAATTAGCATAGACAATAACATCATGGCTTTTTAACATGTATGATTCATCACAACTTAGCATAGAAACTCTCAACATACATAACATCATCATAGCATGATTTACAACATATAGGATATCATCACCACATAGCATATGATTTATAACATACATGATAGTATAAGGTTTACAACAACATATATGACAATTCACATCATCTACTCATAATCCATTCATAACTTAATCTAATTAGTTTAACAATAATCTTGTTAAGATCATCATACTCACAATTAGAGAAGAAAAGAGAGTCTTGATTTTCTTTAGAGTTGAGTAGAATTAGGCTTTGATTAGCTTTTCTTCCTTCTTAGTTGGCGGTGGCTAGACTGAGTTCCATGGCGGCGGTATGACGGTAGCTATTCTATTTTTCATGTGAATTAGAGTGAGAGACTACCTAGGTATTTATAGAGTTTAGGGTTTATTTAGACCGTCAGATCAATTCAGAACTAAACTGAACCGTTTAATTTTCCAACTCAGCCCTAAAGACCCATCAGCAGCTCAAGTTTGGGCTCCGTCAAAACCCTAGCCGACTGACCAGGTCGACACCCAGGTCGACACTATAGTCGACCTGGGGGTGGAGGTCGACACTAGTGTCGACTCCCCAGTCGACCTGCCTGGGCGGGAATTTTCCCGCCCAGCCTGCTTCTGCACTTTCAGTTTGAATTTTAAATTTCCTGCGAGCTGTTTTGAATTTTCTGAAACTTCCGATGGCCATAACTTCTTCATACGAAGTCCAATTCGCGCAAACTCGGACTCTATTTCGACCAAAATTCCAAGACGAACACAATGGCGCAACCCGTTTCCCACAATTCTCACGTCTGAGATTAGTTATTCTTTAATTTGTGAATATTAATATTAACAGAATTACGGGGTGTTACATTCTCCCCTCCTTAAAGGATTTCGTCCCCGAAATCTTCAAGTCAAGAAGAATGTATATCCTAACATCCAATCATCCATCTACTCAACCATCAAACACAGGCATCCATTGTCCTTATAGACCTCTAATGCTTTCATGTTTAAATGCACAGTGTGTGTATATGTCCATTATCTAATGCAAAATCAAGCGGTCCACTGATTCAGTTGACCTCCTTAATGTAAACCATGATAGTGCCATGCGTCCATTATGTATGCAAAAGTTCCTTAATGCTACATATTATCTCTATATGCGGGCACAATCATCATCAAAATGCAGCATCCATATGATAAACAATCATCATACATCCATTTTACTAAATACATCCATTTATATGCAATATGAAGTGACTGAGCCGATCTAGTGCCTAATAGTGTGTGTATATGCGTCCACGAGCAACCACTAGCAAACACTTGCATCCACTTTGCATCCACTTTGCATCCATCATACATAACATGTCTCAAACACATGTTTCAACCATAGGATTATCCTAACTAAAGGTCAAAGATACTAGCGAGAGGATACTCTAAAGGTAAGATAAGTACAAGATAAACGATAAAGGAGAAATTAAAGGACATACCCTCAAAAAGAAAAGGGTACAACGAACGCATCTTCTCTTCCGTCTCCCAAGTAGCGTTGCTCTCATCATCTCCCCATTGCACTTTGACTAGTCTGACCTCTCGATTTCTCAGCTTCTTGATCTATGACCCAAGAATGCACGTAGGAGCTCGTCGAATCGCCGCATCACGCTCGATCTCCACCTCTCTAAGCAAGCTCGGCTCTACCACTTCCGCGGTCTCGTGCAAGCACTTCCTCAAATGTGACACATGGAATACGTCGTGTACACCACTAAGTCTCTCCGGCAACTCCACTCTATACGCCACATGTCCAATCTTCTCCTTAATAGGAAACGGCACTACAAACCTTGGTGCTAACTTCCCAATGGACCCAAAGCGAACAACGTTCCATAATGGAGACACTTTGATAAAGACCATGTCCCCAACTTCAAACTCAAGATCTGTCCTCCTCTTATCCGCATAAGATTTCTGCCTATCTTGCGCTGCTTTCATCCTCCTTCGAATCAAGTCGATCTTCTCCGAAGTCTCCCTAATCATATCGGGCCCAAGTAAGATCTTATCTGTAGATTCCTACCAACTGTAGGTGAACGACAAGGTCATCCACAAAGAGCTTCGAAAGGTGCCATGCCAATGCTGGACTGAAAGCTATTATTATATGCGAACTCTACCAATGGAAGATGCTCTTCCCATGTACCCCCAAAGTCTAGGATACACAGCCTCAAAAGATCCTCTAGAATGCGATTCACCCTCTCGGTCTGGCCGTCCGTCTGAGGATGATATGCGGTGCTCAAACATAACTCAGTCCCTACCGCCTCTTGTAAGCTTCTCCAAAATTCGCTAGTGAAAATAGGATCGCGGTCGCTCACTATGCTAGAAGGAACACCGTGCAAACGAACTATCTCTCGAACGTATAAAGAAGCTAACCATGGAGCAGTCCTCTTACTCTTCACGGGAATGAAATGGGCGCTCTTAGTAAGTCTATCTACCATAACCCAAATCCCCGTATTACCCTTCCTTGATCGCGGTAATCCATCCACAAAATCCATCGAGAAACTTTCCCACTTCCATAGTGGAACCTCCAATGGGTGAAGCAATCCACCGGGTTTCTTTTGCTCTGCTTTTACTTGTTGGCACACCAAGCATCTAGTGACATACTCGACCACGTCCCTCTTCATACTGGCCCAAAAGAAAACTCGCTTCATGTCCATGTACATCTTGTCCCCGCCGGGATGAATGGTCATCTTCGAACGATGTGCATCATCAAGAATGGTCTACCTTAGGTCATCGTCTTTTGGTACACAATGTCTACTGTCCCTACGTAACCAACCCTTATCATCTATGGTATACCTACGGAGATGGCTTGATGACTCCCCTCCTTTGAGCTTTTCTACTAACTCAACCAACTATGGGTCGTCTCGTTGTGCCTCGCCAATCCATCCCAAAAGCGTAGGTCTGACCTCCGAGGATGCTAGCAAACCGGGTACAAAGTCAACGGAAGGTCTAAAGTCAAACATCGAGATGAACTCTAAACTTTGCCGCTCAACAAACAAAGGACTTAAGGATAATCTTTTTCTACTTAAGGCACCGGCCACTACGTTATCCTTGCCAGGGGTATATGCTATCTCGAAGTCGTAGGATGCTAAGAACTCCATCCACCTTTGCTGCCTTAAGTTCAAGTCCTTTTGAGAGAATAAGTATTTTAAAGATTTGTGGTCAGTGAATAATTCGAATTTTTCGCCAAGAAGATAATGACGCCAAGGCTTAAGAGCGAAAACAATAGCAGCCAACTCTAGGTCATGTGTAGGGTAATTTTTCTCATGCGCTCTCAACTGCCTTCCACCATAGGCTATTACCCTTCCCTCTTGCATTAAGACTGCGCCTAGTCCAGTCCCACAAGCATCAGTATAAATGTTAAATGGCTTACTCCCGTCTGGCAGCACTAAGACTGGGGCTGAGGTCAAAGCTCTCTTCAACCGTTGGAACGCATCATCACAATCTACGTCCCATGTGAAAACTAGGTTCTTCTCCGTCAAGCGTGTCAATGGAGCGGATATCTTTGCGAAGTCTTTGATAAACATCCTATAGTTGCCAGCCAAGCCCAAGAAACTTCTCACTTCGGTAGCATTTTTAGGGACCTTCCAATCTTGGATGGCCACCACCTTCGCGGGATCCACAGCTATCCCTTCTTTGGAAACCACGTGCCCTAAGAATCGCACTTATTTCCGCCAAAAGTGACACTTAGAAAATTTTGCTTTAAGGCTATGCGCTCGTAGGGTCTCCAACACTTCCCTAAGATGTAGGGCATGCTCTTCTTCATCCTTAGAAAAGATCAAGATGTCGTCTACAAAGACTACCACGAATTTGTTAAGGTACTCCCTAAACACCCTACTCATCAAATCAACAAAGTATGCGGGGGCGTTTGTCAAACCGAAGGGCATCACTAGTCATTCATAGAAACCGTCCGGAGTCCTAAAGGCATTCTTGTCAATGCTATCCTCAGCCACTCTCAACTGATGGAATCCAGTGGCTAGGTCCAACTGCGAAAACACTGAGGCGCGAACTAACTGATCGAAGAGATCGTCAATCCTCGGCAGTGAGTGTCTGTTTTTCTTAGTAAGCTTACTAAGTTCTCTATAGTCCACACAAAGTCTAAGGGACCCATCCGCCTTCGTGGCAAATACTACTGGAGCACCCCACTCCGATATACTTTGTCTTATGAACACCTTCTCAAGCAACTCCTTCACTTGCTTATCGAGTTCCCTCCTTTCACGTGGAGCCATGTGGTGTACTGGAAAAGATACTGGTTTCGCATTATCCACAAGATATATTCGAAAATCTATCTCCCGCTTCGGAGGCCAGCCCTTCACCTCCTCAAACACATCCGAGTATTCTCGGACCACTCTAACAGATCGTAGATTTTCCTCAGACGCGTCAAGCGATTCTAAATAACTTAGCATAACGGAATTTATGGGATTACAAAAGATTTCGAGAGCGTTACCAAGGCGAGTCATGAGCCTAACTACTCTCCTTTCACAATCAAGTATGGCCCCATTTCTGGATAACCAATCCATTCCTAAAATTAGTCCATAGCCCGTGAAGCCGAACACATAAGCATCACACCTAAACTCAACGCTAAGTATAGAAATTTTCAAATCCAAACACATCATGGACAAATAAGCTGAGCCCCCAATTGGATTCGAAACAACTAAGGGATCCTCTACTAAACTGGTGTTTATGTGTAGTGATTCAACTAATGATGTTGAGATAAACGAATGCGATGCGCCCGAATCGAATAAGGTACGGACATGATGATCAAACAGAAAAACTAAGCTTTCAACAGAAATGGTTCTACCTCGTTCTTGCAGCGGTGGGACCGCGAGAGCCTGAACTTGTCCCCTTGCCTGCCCTGGTGCCATAAGAGCATGCACCTGTCCTCCCGAGGTAGCTCCTGCCCTCTGCCCCTTTTTTGGGCAGTCCTTCACTAGATGTCCCGCTTCGCCACAGTGGAAATAGCCCGTCTTCTTTTTCTTTCGGCAATCCTTGCTGAGATGGCCTGGTGTCCCACAGTTAAAGCATTTCTTCTTTCCCTTGCCGTTATTGTCTTTACCACCCTTCTTGTTTTGCTGTTGAGGTTTCTTCTGATCCCGTTTCTTCTCGGGTGCCTTATTAGCATTAGCGCATTTCTCCTCGTGCATAAGTGCCATGTCTACTAGCTTCTCAAAGGTGGCCCTCATAGGGATGTGGGTCATAGCCAACCCTTGCAACGGTTCATTCAATCCATTAACGAACCTCGGTGCCTTCTTCTCCGGCGTGTTCACTAAATCCAAGCCAAACCTTGCTAACTGATTAAATTTGTTAACATATTCTTTTACTGATGAGCTTTCTTGCTTTAATGTCAAGAACCTTTCCATATATAGATTTTCTACTGCGAACCTACGCCTGAAATCCGCCCAAGAATCAACAGGACGCTCCCCATTAGTGACCTCCCACCAAAACAAGGCCTCTCCTTTCATTAACCAAGCTACTAATTTAACTCTCCTCCCTTCTTCTACTTCAAAGATTTCTAGCAATTCTTCCACCTCCCTAATCCAATCTCTAGCTTCCACAAACGTTTCTGACCCTTGAAAAGGGTTTCCATCCATAGCCTTAAATTCCTTGCACGTCTTTGCAAAAGTATCTACTCGAGGAGGAGGAGGAGGAACGGGTGCAACTGGTGGTGGAGGAACATTGGCTGGACCTGCGGTGGCCCTAGCCTCTAATAACCTCCTGTACCATCCTGGTATCGTTACACCATCCGGAAGGTTAAGATCTTCAGCCATGCTGAAACTAAAAAGAAAGATTCAAAATGGAGAATTCGAAAGATAAAGATATATGGCTATTGGGGATTATGTTTTTTTTCATAAAAACTTTCCTCTTTAAATTACTCATTGAGACATGTTTTTGAAAACACTTCTTCCAAAAATACTTTAGAAATATAGTTTTTCTAAAAAATATATCTGTTCTGGTAACCTTAAGCTCTGATACCACGTGTAACACCCTACGTCCATAAATGTCACTCACAAAGGGAATGCATTAACTTGCATGGAGATTTTAAGTGAATATAGAACAGAAAAATTACAACAAGACAGATAATATGTAGTACATGGAAATCTAAAACTTCATTTTATTGCAGCGGAAATTAAACATGTTTGTTACATCATAAAACCATAAATCAGAGTCAAGCACAATATCCATCTTCATAAAAACAAAATACATAATCCCATTATACAAATAGCCATTAAAGAAGATAACAAGCTGGACTTTACTTCAACGGTCCAAGCTTTCCAAGAGAGATAAAGCAATCCAATCAAAATCCACTAGAGTTGGGCCCAACCTGAGGACCTGGATGGGAAAAAAGGATAGAAATGGAGGGGGTCAGACATAAATTCTGGCGAGTATGATAATTCTAACAATACTATTATAAAATAACTAGACAAAGGCATAAGCTGGAAGACAAGGAAATGTCTATGAACTACTAGGTATGGAAGAGCAGATAAAGATGACGTTTAAGATAACGTTAAAGATAATGTTAAAGGCACACCTAATTACTAACGAATAATTACTACACTGCACCACACATTACTACACTGCACCGCACCAGTCACCCTAAAGGTTGATCCCGCTTGCTTCACACAGAAACTATATAAATAGCCTTACGTACCCCTAGCTGACTACATTGGTGCCGTCTGCCCCTATCTCCACTAGGTGTACCCCACTACCCACTTGCGATTGGCTCCCTACTCGTAGATACCCGTGCTGGCCCCATAGTGGGGTGCATCACTCCCCTAAAGTGGCAACCCGATACAACTTGAGAATGCACGGCTTTTACCTACACGATGCAACAACATCTTACCTACCAGCCCGGGACCACACACGCATATGAAACCCGTTGGACTTGCATTGCCACCGCTCCCCGTTTTGGCCTCTTATAGTTAAACCCAGTATGCGTGTCCCATCCTGGACTTGGGTCAAGCCCACAAAGATACGTTTGGGATACTGGTTGAAATGGCCCCCCCACAAGCTACCCACCTAAGCTTGTCCACTAGTACATCCCACTTAACCCTCTTAGTCATGTTCATTTACATGTGTGTTTGGTTAAGTCTTACTAATTGTATTTCACATGCCACTAAGGGCACCTACTAGTTTCCTCATGCCACCCAAGGCACCTACTTAACCCCCATGTCTAACCTTACATGTTTATCTGGTTAAGTATTTCTTAATTCATTCAAGCCATAACCTCATAAAGACCTCTCACATTAGACTGGCATTTATGGCAGCTGGATTTGTTGGGCGGGTCCGGGCAGTCTTACACCATAAAAGAGTCTAACCTCGTGTCTTTACAACTGTTATGCTTTAGTTTAGGCCTAGGACCTCTCATATTGGGCTGACATTTGTGACCACTGTATTTGTCGGGCGGGCCCGGGTAGGTTTACGTCACAAACGAGTCCAACCTCGTGTCCTAAGCATTGATTATCACTTATAATCTTTTACCCAGTTTTAATAATTCCCTATTCAAATTATTAATTAAGCTCCAATTTTAATGATGCCCATAATTGACTCAATTATGGTCATCCACTCATTGCATGCAAAATCATATCAATTGCACCCCAACTTCTTATTATTAAATCCTTAATATTACTCCTACCCCACGTTTATACGTTCGCTTATTCAACACAGAATATACATTAGACTCGAATAGTCTAACTCATAGCACAAAGATAAATTATCACAACATATAGATAAATAAAATAATCCAATCATAATATGGGTGAAACTTGCATAAACTACACATGTTAAGGATCTAAAGGTGTCAACTTGTTAAATGTCACAATCTACATGATATGATCATAACCCAAATTTATGTATAAACTTGCATATGGGGTTTTATGCGACATAATGATGGTGTGAACTAGCATAGAATTT
This sequence comes from Allium sativum, assembly GCA_030737875.1. NCBI lineage: Eukaryota > Viridiplantae > Streptophyta > Magnoliopsida > Asparagales > Amaryllidaceae > Allium > Allium sativum. The sequence continues at coordinate 393,834,763 of CM060925.1, forward strand.
CACATATGTCACATCATAATTCTAGATGTCATAATAGATGTCATGGCATATGTTCATAACTTTTACTAATTAACCTGAACTTGCATATGTGACTTGTCATATAGATCAACATAGCCCAAATAGTATCAATATTATGATTTGATTAACATGAACTAATTAGCATAGACAATAACATCATGGCTTTTTAACATGTATGATTCATCACAACTTAGCATAGAAACTCTCAACATACATAACATCATCATAGCATGATTTACAACATATAGGATATCATCACCACATAGCATAGGATTTATAACATACATGATAGTACAAGGTTTACAACAACATATATGACAATTCACATCATCTACTCATAATCCATTCATAACTTAATCTAATTAGTTTAACAATAATCTTGTTAAGATCATCATACTCACAATTAGAGAAGAAAAGAGAGTCTTGATTTGCTATAGAGTTGAGTAGAATTAGGCTTTGATTAGCTTTTCTTTCTTCTTAGTTGGCGGCGGCTAGACTGAGTTCCATGGCGGCGGTATGACGGTAGCTATTCTATTTTTCATGTGAATTAGAGTGAGAGACTACCTAGGTATTTATAGAGTTTAGGGTTTATTTAGACCGTCAGATCAATTCTGAACTAAACTGAACCGTTTAATTTGCCAACTCAGCCCTAAAGACACATCAGCAGCTCAAGATTGGGCTCAGTCAAAACCCTAGTCGACTGACCAGGTCGACACCCAGGTCGACACTATAGTCGACCTGGGGGTGGAGGTCGACACTAGTGTCGACTCCCCATTCGACCTTCCTGGGCGTGAATTTTTCCCGTCCAGCCCGCTTCTGCACTTTCAGTTTGAATTTTACATTTCCTGCGAGCTGTTTTGAATTTTCTGAAACTTCCGATGGCCATAACTTCTTCATACAAAGTCAAATTCGTGCAAACTCGGACTCTATTTCGACCAGAATTCTGAGACGAACACAATGGCGCAACCCGTTTCCCACAATTCTCACGTCTGAGATTAGTTATTATTGAATTTGTGAATATTAATATTAACAGAATTACGAGGTGTTACAACTTAACTTGCATAAACATGGCATAATTTCTAAATTAACATACAACATATAGATGTTATCATAAGGTCGTAGATATAAACATGAATAAACATAGACCAGCATCACATACAACCTGATACAATTCTATTTTACAATTCATTGCAAACCATGTCTTTAATTCATTCGCATCTGAAAGGTAACTACACTTACAAACAAAAAGGAATTCTTGAGTTCTGAGATCTGTATTCTAAAATTGAATTTCTCGCCTTTGATGTAGATCGTTGAATTTTATTAGTTGAATTAGATTAGATTTAATTTTTGATGTAGCTTCAATCTTGCCTTTGAGTTAAAAGAGATGACGGCTATCATAGGTTCACCATTGACGGCATGGCAGCTCTTGGTATGAATATTTTGTGATTTAGGGTTGAGAGCTAGGTTGCTTTTACAGAGTTTTAATTAATTTAGAGTCGCCAGATTAACCCTAGAAATAATCAAGACCATCCAATCAAGATAGGATAACACCTCAATGACTCAGCAGGGAGTCAGAAATCGTCATCCTTTCAGATCTGCCCGTGGGGTAGGTCGACCCCCAGGTCGATTTGTAGGGTAGGTCTACACTAAGGTTGACCTCCTGGTCGACCTGGCTTGGCCTGGGCGGGAATCTTCCCTACCCTGCCCTCTTCTGTGTTTGAATTTGAATTTTGAATTTTTGAAACTTCTGATGGCCATAACTTCTTCATACGAAGTCCAATTCACGCAAAATCGGACTCTATCTCAACCAGAATTCCAAGACGAACGCAATGGAGTATCCCTTTTCCCTTAATTCTCACATTTAAAATTAATTATTCTTTAATTTGTTACTTTAAGGTTTATCGAAAACACGGGGTGTTACATTCTCCCCTCCTTAAAGGATTTCATCCCCGAAATCATCAAGTCAAGAAGAACGTATATCCTACCATCCAATCGTCCATCTATTCAACCATCAAACACAAGCGTCCATTGTCCTTAAAAGACTTCTAATGCTTCACGATCATATGCATAGTGTGTGTACATGTCCTTATCTAATGCAAAATCAGGCGGCCTACTGATTCAGTTGACCTCCTTAATACAAGTCATGTCAGTGTCATGCGTCCATAATGTATGCAATCTTCCCTAATCATGCTTTCTACATGAGTGCACAATTATTCATACAAATGCAACATCCGCATGATAACACATCAAGTTTCAATCATATACAAGTACATATATGCATATGCAATATGAAAGTGACTGAGCCGATCTAATACCTAAAGTGTGTGTATATGCATCCACGAGCAACCACTAGCAATCACTTGCAACCACTTGCAACCATCAATCATAACATGTTTCAAATGCATTTTACATCCATTGGTTCCTACATAAGGATCGAGAACGGCACTGAGGAAAATACTAAAAAAAAAGATAGATACAAGTATGAACTGTAACACCCCACCTCCGCTAGGGTCACTCACAAAGGGAATGCACTAGTTTTGGTGGAGTATTATCTAGGTAAACATGCACAGAGATATCACAAGGCAGAACATAAATAAAGTAGCGGTAGAAATTAAAAACCAACTTTTTATTACTTTTAAGAGAAGAGTCAAAACCTCATATATCCAAGATACAAATTATTCCATTACATCAAGTTCCAAATAAAGAAGCATAAACTTAAGATAACAAAAGTAGATTAGCAGAAGCAGCCATAGCATAGCACAAGACCAAACCATACATGAGCTGTCAGAAAGCAAGCTAAATCCAAGCTAAGAGCTAGTGTTTCCTCCCTGAGAACCTTGGGGGGGGGGAACGAAAGAAAAAGAAGAGAAAGAAAAAGGGTCAGTCATAAAGACTTGTAAGCCCTAGTGACTTTCAGTATGAAAACTAGTAAAGGTAACATGATATGTGAAAACTGGAATTAAACATAAGGATGATAACATAACTGGTAGGATAATTAAGATAACAGGATAAGTCATGTCTAGCATCGCATATTCAAGGTTCGCTGCACCAACTGTACTAGTGTCCTAACCCATGTCAAGTATTAATCATGAAATGATCCCTTTGCCCAGTATCATGAAGTGACCCATTACGGGGTCCTACGGTACGATCTACTAATCGATCCGCTCCCTACAAGTCCTAGCTCGTCACGTGTCTGTGTCATACGACCCTATCCAGAAATGTCATTACCTGTGCTAGGTCCACCATAGGGCGTATCAAGTCCTATGGTGCCAACCACTGACACGAATCAAGCACACACAGTGTAAATCTATCGGTGCCCAATGCCTGCTTTTTCAACTCCAGACTACGTGCACGACCATAGTCCGCCTGAACCTACAATGGCGCACCTACTCAGCCGTCGTTCTGGTCGCTTACAATCAGCCCAGTAATCGTGCCCCACCCTGCCTAGTCCCAGGATATCATGATACATCTAAGTGGGTTACTGCTGAAAAGGACCGCGTAACTAGGGTTTCTAATAGGTTAAGTGTTGTCATTAAAATTCGTGACTTAACCCTATCCAAATCATGTATCAAGTTGGTTAAGTGTATTCAAGTGGTTCATGACTTAACCTTATCAAATCATCATGTCAAGTTGATTAAGTATATTCAAGTGGTCCATGACTTAACCCTATCATGTGGCATTAATTCATTAGTGCACCCCAACCTCTCACATTAGACTAACTGTTGTGGTCACTGGATTTGCCGGGCGGTTCCAGGCAGATTTACACCACAACATAGTCTAACCTCAGGTTTTTCGTGCGATATTACAAACTACCCACATTGGATCCTATTGTTTGCAGTCACTGGATTTGTCGGGCGGTTCCGGGCAGATTTACACTGCAAACTCAACCCAACCTCGAGTTGGCCATTTTCAAGTTTATCTAATTGTCATGCCTACGTTCAAGTATTCATGTCAAAATTTATGCCGTGTTTTCATGTCATGTTTCATATCAAGTCGTGTCAAGTTCATGTCCATATCCAGGTTCAAGTCATAATAATGTTCATGTTCAAAGTCAATTCAGGTTTTACCTAGTCTACCCAAATCGTATTCCCATCGCACGTAATTTCGAATCGATACAAATAAATCGAATTTAGGAATAACATAAAAAGGGACGAGTATAAGGTGGCAAAAGTGATTACTAGCATAGCATGGTATGACTTGAGATAAAGGATTATAACATTACTGGAATATGGAATATTGGCCTCAAATATAAAGATTCCAAATCTAGCAAAATAAGGTACTAGTCAAGAAAACAGTTGTCATAAGGTGATAGTATAGTCATGGTAACGATTGACATAAGGTGATAGTATAGTCATGGCAGCTATTGTCATAAAGTGAGAGTCATAAACTTGTGACTAATAGCAGATTCAACATGTTAATATGAGGGGTTTTTCTTTTTGATTTACAACATGAATAGGCCCCAAATCAATGTTATAGTTATATCCAAGAGTCAAGATCCAAGATGAACAAGAATGGATGTAAAACAGTCATCATACATAGGTCCAATTTTGATTTACATCATATTCATATTACATTTACAGTTTAAATCTAAAAATAACTAGGGCTTACAGATCGTGGTTCGAGAATTAGAAAAAGAGAGTCGATGTTGAATCTTTATATGCTTAGTCAAGTCCTAACAGAAATCCCCAAATCAGCAACTTAGTTTCGATGTTGAAGAAGTAGTCCCTTTCTCTAACTTTTCAACCAGAATCAGAGCAGCATAAGGTCAGAGAGAATTTTGTGTAGAGAGACTAGTGTGAGGAGCTGTATATATAGGGTCAGGTCAACGAATGTGGACAGAAACGAGGCCAGATACATCAAAGTGAATCCAGCTTCAAAAGTGGGCTCGGGCACCAGGTCGACCCCCAGGTCGATACGATGGTCGACCTGGTCCTGGGTAGGTCGACTACATAGTCGACCCCCAGGTCGACCTGGTCCTGGGCGGGAGATTTCCCGCCCAGTCCATTCTGAGGTTTGAGTTTCAAATTTTGAATTCGAATTGAGCTGTTTTGAACTTGAAAACTTCTGAAAACTTCGAAAGGTCATAACTTGGTCATACGGACTCCAATTTTCGAAAACTCGGACTCGTTTCCAAGAAGAATTTTGAGGTGAATGCAATGGAGTAACCCATTTCCCTTGATTCTTATTTTAAAAAATTAATTCTGCCTTGATTTATGGTTATTACACATTATAACAACTCAGGCTGTTACATTCTCCCCCTTAAAGGATTTCGTCCTCGAAATCTCTAAGTTAGGGAGGATGTGTCCTACCATCCATCATCCATCTACTCAAAGCATCATCCAGAGGCAACCATTGTCCTTAAAAGATTTCTAGTGTTGTATGAACATATGCAGAAAGTGTGTGTATATGTACTTATTTAATGCAAAAGATCAGGCGGTTACTGATTCAGTAAACCTCCTTAATGCAAAATATGTTAGTGTAATGAATCCAACATGTATGAAAATTCCTAACATAGTTTATAATATCTACATGAGTGCACAAACATTCATTCATATGCAACATCCAAGTGATAGCATAACAAGTTCCATCCATGTATAAGTATAAGCACTCATGCATATGCAACATGAAAATGTGACTGAGCCGATCTAGTGCCTAATGTGTGTCATGCATCCACTAGAAACCACTTGCAACCATTTGCAAACATCAACCGTAACATGTTTCAATCACATGTTTACATCCATATGGTTCTACCTAAGGTTCTCAAGATAAGATCGAGAAGATAACAAGACAAACGTAGATAGTAGAAGCATGATACGAAAAGGTTTTCAAGTTTATAGGAAAAAGAGATCGAGAATGTACCCTCAAAAAGAAATGGGTAAAGCGCGCATATCTTCTCTTTGGTTTTCCAAGTTGCATCTTCTTGGGCTTCACTCCACTGCACCTTAACTAGCTTGACTTCTCGATTCCTTAATTTCTTAATCTCCGTTCCTAAGATACAAATCGGAACTCGCCTCAATGTTGCTTCTTTTTCCACTTCTACATCTTCAAGGATGCTTGGCTCAACCACTTCGGCTGACTCATGCAAGCACTTTCAGAGATGCGAGACGTGAAAGACATTGTGTACTCCAGATAACTTCTCGGGTATGTCTACCTTTGTAACACCCCACGTCCATTAATGTCACTCACAAAGGGAATGCATTAACTTCCATGGAGGTTATAAGTGAATATAGAACAGAAAAATTACAACAAGACAGATAATAAATAGTACTTGGAAATCTAAAACTTCATTTTATTGCAGCGGAAATTAAACATGTTTGTTACATCATAAAACCATAGATCATAACCAAGTACAATATCCATCTTCATAAAAACAAAATACATAATCCCATTACATAAATAGCCATTAAAAAGATAACAAGCTGGACTTCACTTCAACGGTCTAAGCTTTCCAAAGAGAGATGAAGCAATTCAATCAAACTCCACTAGAGCTGGGCCCAACCTGAGGACCTGGAGGGGGAAAAAGGATAGAAATAGAGGGGGTCAGACATAAAGTCTGGCGAGTATGATAATTCTAACAATACTATTATCAAAATAACTAGACTAAGGCATAAGATGGAAGACAAGTAAATGTCTATGAACTCTTAGGAAGATAAAGATAGAGTTTAAGAAAACGTTGAAGATAACGGTAAAGGCACACCTAATTACTAACGAATGATTACTACATTGCACCGCACGTTACTACACTGCACCACACCAGTCACCCTATTGTTTGATCCCACTTGCTTCACACAGAAACTTTATAAATAGCCTAACGTACCCCTAGCTGACTACATAGGTGCCGTCTGCCCCTATCTCCACTAGGTGTACCCCACTACCCACTTTCGATCGGCTCCCTACTCGTAGATACCCGTGCTGGCCCTACAGTGGGGTGTATCACTCCCCTAAAGTGGTAACCCGATACAACTTGAGAATGCACGGCTTATACCTACACGATACAACAACGTCTTACCTACCAGCCCGGGTCCACACACACATACGAAACCCGTTGGACTTGCGTTGCCACCGCTCCCCGTTTTGGCCTCTTACAGTCGAACCCAGCATGCGTGTCCCGTCCTCGACTTGGGTCGAGCCCACAAAGATACGTTTGGGATACTGGTCGAAATGGGCCACCACAAGCTACCCACCTAAGCTTGTCACTAGTATATCTCACTTAACCCTCTTAGTCATGTTCATTTACATGTGTGTTTGGTTAAGTCTTACTAATCGTATTTCACATGCCACTAAGGGCACCCCCTAGATTCCTCATGCCACCCAAGGCACCTACTTAACCCCCATGTCCCACCTTACATGTTTATCTGGTTAAGTATTTCTTATTTCATTCAGGCCATAACCTCATAAAGACCTCTCACATTAGACTGGCATTTATGGCAGCTGGATTTGCCGGGCGGGTCCGGGCAGTCTTACACCATAAAAGAGTCTAACCTCATGTCTTTACAACCGTTATGCTTTAGTTTAGGCCTAGGACCTCTCACATTGGGCTGACATTTGTGACCACTGGATTTGCCGGGCGGGTCCGGGCAGGTTTACGTCACAAACGAGTCCAACCTCGTGTCCTAAGCATTGATTAACACTTAAAATCTTTACCCCAGTTTTAATAATTCCCTATTCAAATTATTAATTAAGTCAACTTTTAATGATGTCCATAATTGACTCAATTATGGCCATCCACTTATGGCATGCAAAATCATATCAATTGCACCCCAACTTTTTAATATTAAATCCTTAATATTACCCCAACCCCACGTTTATACGTTCTCTTATTCAACGCATAATATAAGCTAGACTTGTATAGTCTAACACCTAGCACAAAGATAAATTATCACAACATATAGACAATTAAAATAAATCTAATCATAATAGGGGTGAAACTTGCATAAACTACTCATGTTAAGGATCAAAAGGTGTCAACTTGTTAAATGTCTCAATTTATATGATATGATCATAGCCCAAATCTATACATAAACTTGCATATGGGGTTTTTAGGCAACATAATGATGGTGTGAACTAGCATAGGATATCACATAAGTCATAGCATAATTCTAGATGTCATAATAGATGTCTTGGTATATGTTCATAACTTTTCTAATCAATCTAACTTGCATATGTGACTTGTCATATAGATCAACATAACCCAAACATGATGATTTAATTATTATGAACTAACTAGCATAGATGCTAACATCATGGCCTTTTTAACATGTATGATTCATCACAACTTAGCATAGAAACTTTCAACATACATAACATCATCATAGCATGATTTACAACATATAAGATGTCATCATCACATAACATTGGATTTACAATATACATGATAGCAAAAGGGGTTTACAACAACATATATGATAATTCACATCATCTACTCATAATCCATTCATAACTCAACCTAATTAAAATGATAATAATCTTGTTAAGATCATCATACTCACAATTTAGAGAAGAAAAGAGAGAGTTTTGCTTTGCTTTATGGTTGAGAGAATTAGAATTGAATTTGCTTTTCTTCTTTCTTAGTTGGCGGCGGCTCCATTGATTTCCATGGCGATGGTATGACGGTAACTATTCTATTTTAATTAGGTTTAGGGTTAGCATTAGGATGTATTTATAGGTGTAGGAAGTTATTTAGGACCATTAGATTAACCCTGAACCATAAGAACCAATCAAATGAAAAATCTTCATTTGAGCGAATCGGCCCACGGGTTGATAGCCAAACACCCTGGATTAACCCCTAGCCGACCCAGCGGGGCTTGGGTCGACCACAAAAATGGGCCGGTTCGGTTATTCCCCTTCCTAATTCGCTGTTTTGAACTTTTTCGCATATTTATTTATTTAATTTTTAATATATATATATATATATATATATATTTCTCTGCGCAACCCATTTTACTTAATTCTTTTCTAAAAATTAAGTATACTTTAATTTGGGAATTTTAATGTTATAAAATTACGGGGCGTTACAACCTTATAGGCCATCCGTCCAATCCTCTCAGTGATGGGGAACGGTCCTACGAACCTTGGTGCTAGCTTTCCAACTGCTCCAAAACGAACTACATTGCGTACGTAGAAACTTTTATAAAGACCATATCTCCGACTTCGAACTCTAGGTCTGTCCTTCTCTGGTCCGCATAAGATTTCTATCTATCTTGGGCCGTTTTCATCCATCTTCGTATCAACTCAATCTTCTCAGAAGTGTCCCTTATCATGTCGGGCCCAAGTATAAGCCTGTCTGTCATCTCCCACCAACAAGTTGGCGATTTGCACGGTCTTCCATATAGGGCTTCGAACGGTGCCATTTCGAAGCTAGCTTGGTAACTATTGTTATATGCAAACTCCACGAGAGGAAGATGGTCTTCCCAAGTACCACCAAAGTCAAGAATGCATAGCCTCAAAAGATCTTCTAGTACCCTAATTACCCTTTCGGTTTGTCCATCCGTCTGGAGGTGATAGGCCGTGCTTAAAATTAGTCGTGTACCCGTTGCTTCTTGCAGACTATTCCAAAACTGGCTAGTGAAAATCGGGTCACAATCACTAACTATACTAGAAGGAACGCCATGCAACCGTACTATCTCTTGAAGGTAAATAGACGCTAGCCCTAATGCGGTTCTCTTGCTTTTCATCGGAATGAAGTGAGCACTTTTCATGAGTCTATCAACTATGACCCATATGCTAGTATTTCCCTTCCTTGACCTTGGCAGTCCATCCACAAAATCCATCGAGATACTCTCCCATTTCCATTGCGGAACCTCCAAAGGATGTAATATCCCACCAGGATTCTTCGACTCGTCCTTTACTTGTTGGCACACCATGCACTTCGAGACGAACTCTGCCATGTCCTTTTTCATTCCAGCCAAAAAGAAAATGCGTTTCATATCCCTGTACATCTTATCTCCTCCGGGATGTATAGTCATCTTCGAGTGATGCGCCTCTTCGAGAACTTTCCTTACTAGGTCTCCCACTTGTGGGACACATAGCCTTCCATCGTGCCTTAGCCATCCCTTGTCATCTATGGCATACCTACTGAGTTGACTTGACGTCTCACCCCTAATCAGCTTGTCCATGATTTCGACTATTTGTGGGTCTTCCATCTGTGAAGTCCCTACTTGATCTAGAAGTGTAGGTCTTAACTCAAGAGATGCTAACGTAGCAGTCAATGACTCATAGCAGGTGTAAAATCAAAGGTTGCTATAAACTCAAGGCTTTTCCTTTCAACAAACAAGGGGCTCAAAGTCAACCTTTTTCTACTTAACGCGTCTGCCACCACATTAACCTTGCCAGGGGTATAAGCTATATCGAAATCATATGATGCCAAGAACTCCATCCACCGCTGTTGTCTCAGATTCAAGTCTTTATGTGAGAAGAGGTACTTAAGCGATTTATGGTAGGTATACAGCTCGAACCTCTCCCCTAGAAGATAATGGCGCCAAGCTTTAAGTGCGAAAACAATCGCGGCCAACTACAAGTCATGCGTGGGATAGTTTTTCTCATGAACTTTAAGTTGTCTGCCCCTGTAGCATATTACTCTTCCTTCTTGCATTAGGACAGCACCTAATCCCGTGCCGCACGCATCCGTGTACACCATAAACATCTTACCTCCATCGGGTAATGCCAAAACTGGAGTTGTGGTGAGGGCTCTCTTAAGTCTCTGAAAAGCAGCATCACATTCTATGTCCCATGTAAAAGCTAGGTTCTTCTTTGTTAACTTAGTAAGAGGGGCTGAAATCTTAGCGAAGTCCTTAATGAACTTCCTGTAGTAGCCCGCCAAACCGAGAAAGCTCCTCACCTCCATTGCATTCTTAGGAATTTTCCAGTCTTGTATCGCGACTACCTTTGCAGGGTCCACGGCTATACCTTGCTTAGAAACTACATGTCCAAGGAACCGAAATTCCTTCCTCCAAAAATGGCATTTGGAGAACTTTGCCTTTAACGGGTGTGCTCTAAGTGTTTCCATGACTTCCTTGAGATGTCTAGCATGTTCTTCTTCATCTCTTGAGAAGATCAAAATATCATCCACGGAAACTACCACAAACTTGTTAAGGAACTCCCGAAACACCGTACTCACCAAATCTACAAAGTATGCAGGTGCATTAGTTAACCCAAACGGCATGACGAGCCATTTGAAAAACCCATCTGGAGTCCTAAACGCAGTTTTGTCAATGCTATCCTCAGCCACTCTCAGCTGATGGAATCCTGTGGCTAGATCGAGTCGAGAGAAAACAGATGCTCCCACAATATGGTCAAACAAATCGTCGATTCTTGGTAGTGGGTGCCTATTCTTCTTCGTCAGCTTGTTTAACTCACGATAATCTACGCATAGACGAAGTGATCCATCCGCCTTAGTAGCGAATACCACCGGAGCACCCCATTCAGAAATGCTTCATCTTATGAAATTTTTCTCAAGCAACTCTTTTACTTGTTTACTGAGCTCTCTTCTTTCTCGCGGGGCCATGTGCCTAACGGGAAATGAAACTGTCTTGGCATTATCAACAAGATAAATTCGGAAGTCTATCTCGCGTTTAGGAGGTAACCACCTCACTTCATCAAAGACATCCGGATATTCTCGGACCACTTTTACAGATTGCAAATTATCATCGGACGAGTCAAAGGATTCAAGATAACACAACATGACCGGACCCTTAGGGTTACAAGAAATTTCAAGGGTATTACCAAGGCGAGTCATGAGCCTCACTACCCATTGTTCACAAACAAGAATGGCTCCATAATCGGACAGCCAATCCATACCTAGGATCAAACCGTATCCCATGAATCAGAGAACATAAGCATTACATGTGAATTCTACGCTTAAGATAGAGATCCTCAAATCCATACACATCATAGATAAATGGGTGGAGCCCCCAATTGGATTTGAAACTATAACGGGATCCTCAACCAGACCAGTACTTAGGTGCAGATTTTCAACAATATCTGAAGAAATAAAAGTATGCGATGCGCCAGAGTCAAATAAGGTTCGAACAGTAAAGTCAGAAATGTAAACAAGGCTTTCTACGGAAATATTACTACCCTCGGTCAAGAGCTGGAGTGGTGTTGAGAGCATGCAACTGCCCTCCAGAAGTTCGTGCTCGCTGGGTCTGCCCTTGCCCCTGTCCTTGCTTCTTAGGGCAATCCTTGCTGATGTGTCCAGTATCTCCACAATGGAAGCATTCACCTAACTTCCTCTTCTTCTTTCTACAGTCTTTAGCTAGATGTCCAGTAATACCACAGAAGTTGCACTTCCTCGTCTCATGTGGTTTTTTGTTGCTCTTGTTATTCTTGTTACCCTTGTTGTTTCCCTTCTTGAAGTCAGCTTTCTTATTCTGAGTTTCATTAGGCTTAACCTCGTTCCTGCTATTCTTGTCTTCCTCATGAAGTAGAGCCACATCCACCAAGCTTTCAAAGGTCGCCCCCATGGGTATATGAGTTAGGGCCAAGCTGTGTAGCGGCTCGTTCAATCCTCGAGCAAAGCGTACAGCCTTTTTCTGGGCTGTGTTGACCAAATCCAAACCGAACCGAGCAAGCTGATTAAACTTATTCACGTATTCCCTAACAGACATGTCCCCTTTCTTGAGTGTTAGGAACCTCTCCATCTGAAGGTTCTCTTCTGCTGACGATAAGAATTTAAGCCCAAACCTCTCTCTAAAGTATGCTTAAGTCTCAACTGGCCTGCTAGCGTTGGTGACTTCCCACCAAAATGCAGCTTCCTCTTTCAACAACCATGCCGCCAACTGAACTTTCCTATAGTCCTCCATATCAAAGATAATAAACAAGTCTTCAGTCTCCTTTAGCCAGTTCCGCGCCTCAACAAAGGTTTCAGTTCCAATGAAGTTCTTGCCGCCCATTGCTTTAAAATCTTTGCATATTTTGGCAAAGGCGGTAACAGGAGGAGGAGGAACCGCGGCCACTGGGGGGGAGGAGGAGGGATGTCTGCCATGCCCGCGTCGTTAGCCATGGCTTCTAAGTACCTTCAGAACCATCCAGGCACGGGTATTCCCTCAGGAAGGTTAAGATCATCCATGCTAAAAACGAAAAGAAAAAGATTCTAACGAGGAAACAAAGGAAAGTGCTAATGGCTTCTTGGGGAATATCCTTTTTAAATATAAAACTTTTCTTGAAAAAAATGCTTCTTTATAAATGGTTTGAAAAATAGTTTCAGAAGGTTTTTAAAACTTTTTCCCAGCCTAGTAACCTTTTGCTCTGATACCAAATGTAACACCCCACCTCCGCTAGGGTCACTCACAAAGGGAATGCACTAGTTTTGTTGGAGTATTATCTAGGTAAATATGCACAGAGATATCACAAGGTAGAACATAAATAAATCAGCGGTAGAAATTAAAAACCAACTTTTTATTACTTTCAAGAGAAGAGTCAAAACCTCATATATCCAAGATACAAATTATTCCATTACATCAAGTTCAAACAAAGAAGCATAAACTTAAGATAACAAAAGTAGATTATATCCATAAATAGCAGAAGCAGCCATAGCATAGCCCAAGACCAAACCGTACATGAGCTGTCAGAAAGCAAGCTAAATCCAAGCTAAGAGCTAGTGTTTCCTCCCTGAGAACCTGGGGGGAACGAAAGAAAAAGAGGCAAAAGAAAAAGGGCCAGTCATAAAGACTTGTAAGCCCTAGTGACTTTCAGTATGAAAACTAGTAAAGGTAACATGATATGTGAAAACTGGAATTAAACATAAGGATGATAACAGAACTGGTAGGATAATTAAGATAACTGGATAAGTCATGTCTAGCATCGCATATTCAAGGTTCGCTGCACCAACTGTACTAGTGTCCTAACCCATGTCAAGTATTAATCATGAAATGATCCCTTGGCCCAGTACCATGAAGTGACCCATTACGGGGTCCTACGGTATGATCTACTAATCGATCGGCTCCCTACAAGTCCTAGCTCGTCATGTGTCTGTGTCATACGGCCCTATCCAGAAATGTAGTTACCTGTGCTAGGTCCACCATAGGGTGTATCAAGTCCTATGGTGCCAACCACCAACACGAATCAAGCACACACAGTGTAAATCTATGGGTGCCCAATGCTTGCTTTTTCAACTTCGGACTACGTGCATGACCATAGTCCGCCTGAATCTACAATGACGCACCTACTCAGCTGTCGTTCTGGTCGCTTACAATCAGCCCAGTAATCGTGCCCCACCCTGCCTAGTCCCAAGGTATCCTGATAAATCTAAGTGGGTTATTGTTGAAAAGGACCACATAACTAGGGTTTCTAATGGGTTAAGTGTTGTCATTCAAATTCGTGACTTAACCCTATCCAAATCATGTATCAAGTTGGTTAAGTGTATTCAAGCGGTTCATGACTTAACCCTATCAAATCATCATGTCAAGTTGGTTAAGTATATTCAAGTGGTCCATGACTTAACCCTATCATGTGGCATTAATTCATTAGTGCACCCCAACCTCTCACATTAGACTAACTGTTGTGGTCACTGGATTTGCCGGGCGGTTCCGTGCAGATTTACACCACAACATAGTCTAACCTCGGGTTTTTCGTGTGATATGACCAACTACCCACATTGGATCCTATTGTTTGCAGTCATTGGATTTGCCGGGCGGTTCCGGGCAGATTTACACTACAAACTCAACCCAACCTCGAGTTGGCCATTTTCAAGTTTATCTAATTGTCATGCCCACGTTCAAGTTTTCATGTCAAATTTATGTCGAGTTTTCATGTCATGTTTCATATCAAATCGTGTCAAGTTCATGTCCATATCCAGGTACAATAACATTCATGTTCAAAATTAATTCTGGTTTTACATAGTCTACCCAAATCTTATTCCCATCGCACGTAAGTTCGAATCGATATAAATAATTCGAATTAGGGAATAACATAAAAAGGGACGAGTATAAGGTGGAAAAAGCGATTACTAGCATAGCATGGTATGACTTGAGATAAAGGATTATAACATTACTGGCATATGGAATATTGGCCTCAAATATAAAGATTCCAAATCTACAAAAATAAGGTACTAGTCAAGATAACAGTTGTCATAAGGTGATAGTACAGTCATGGTAACGATTGACATAAGGTGATAGTATAGTCATGGAAGCTATTGTCATAAAGTGATAGTCATAAACTTGTGACTAATAGAAGATTCAACATGATAATATGAGGGGTTTTTCTTTTTGATTTACAACACGAATAGGCCCCAAATCAATGTCATAGTAATATCCAAGTGTCAAGATCCAAGATGAACAAGAATGGATGTAAAACAGTCATCATACATAGGTCCAATTTCAATTTACATCATATTCATATTACATTTACAGTTTAAATCTAAAAATAACTGGGGCTTATAGATCGTGGTTCGAGAATTAGAAAAGGAGAGTCGATGTTGGATCTTTATATGCTTAGTCAACTCCTAACAGAAATCCCCAAATCAGCAACGTAGTTTCGACGTTGAAGAAGTAGTCCCATTCTCTAACTTTTCAACCAGAATCGGAGCAGCATAAGGTCAGAGAGAATTTTGTGTAGAGAGACTAGTGTGAGGGGCTGTATATATAGGGTCAGGTCAACGAATGTGGACAGAAACGAGGCCAGATACATCAAAGTGAATCCAGCTTCAAAAGTGGGCTCGGGCACCAGGTCGACCCCTAGGTCGACACTATGGTCGACCTGGTCCTGGGTAGGTCGACTACATAGTCAACCCCCAGGTCGACCTGGTCCTGGGTGGGAGATTTCCTGCCCATTCCATTATGAGGTTTAAATTTCGAATTTTGAATTCGAATTGAGCTGTTTTGAACTTGAAAACATCTGAAAACTTCGAAAGGTCATAACTTGGTCATACGGACTCCTATTTTCGAAATCTCGGACTCTTTTTCAAGCAGAATTTCGAGACGAACGCAATGACGTAACCCGTTTCCGTTGATTCTTATTTTAAAAAAAAAATTCTGCCTTGATTTATGGTTATTACATGTTATAAAAACTCGGGTTGTCACATGAACATACTTAAGGAGAAAGAGATCAAAGATGTACCCTCAAAAAGAAGAGGGTAGGTCGCATGTATTTTTGCCTCAGTCTCCCAAGTCGCGTCTTCCTCGGCATCACTCGATTGAACTTTTACAAGTTTGACTTCGTAGTTGCGTAGCTTTTTGACTTCAGTACCCAAGATACACGTTGGAACTCTTCTCACAGTCGCCTCTCATTCTACTTCTACGTCCTCTAATATACTTGGTTCCACCACTTCTGCAGACTCATGTAAGCACTTTCGCAAGTGAGAAACATGAAAGACATTATGAACTCCAGCCAATCTTTCGGGCAGCTCTACTCTAAAAGCCATCTTCCCAATTCTTTAAATGATAGGAAACGACCCTGCGGATCCGAAGCGAACGACGTTCCTCAAAGGAGATACTTTAAGGAAAACCCTGTCCCCAACCTCAAACTCAAGGTCCGTCCTTCTCTTATCTGCGTAGGACTTTTATCTATCTTGGGCAGTCTTCATTCTTTTCCGTATCAAGTCCACTTTCTCTGAAGTTTCTCTAATCATATTTGGTCCAAGTATGAGCTTATTTGTAGACTCCCACCAACAAGTTGGTGATCGACACGGTCTCCCATATAAAGCTTCGAAGGGTGCCATGCCTATAGTGGCTTGGTAGATATTGTTGTAGGCAAACTCCACCAAAGGAAAGTGGTCTTCCTATGTTCCTCCAAAGTCAAGAATGCATAATCTCAAGAGGTCTTCCAACACTCTGTTCACTCTTTCCGTCATGCCATGTGTTTGAGGGTGATAGGCCGTGCTTAAGCATAACTGTGTGCCTACAGCCTCTTGTTAGCTCTTCCAAAACTCGCTCGTAAAGATAGGATCTCAGTTGCTAACAATGCTGGAGGGTATCCCATGGAGTCGGATTATCTCTTTAAGATATATGGATGCTAAAGATGAGGCAGTCCTTCTACTCTTAACGGGTATGAAGTGAGCGCTTTTTGTGAGCCTGTCCACTATTACCCAAATACTGGTATTGCCTCTTCTTGACCTTGGCAGCTCATCAATAAATTCCATCGAGATGCTATCCCACTTCCACTGTGGGACCTCTAGAGGATGAAGCAAACCACCAGGCTTCCTTTGTTTTGCCTTAACTTGCTGGCATACTAAGCACTTCGAGACGAATTCAACTGCATCCCTCTTCATACCATCCCAAAAGAAAACCCTTTTGATGTCCTTGTACATTTTGTCTCCACCGGGGTGTATGGTCAACTTGGAATGTTGTGCCTCTTCGAGAAACTTCTTCACCAAATCCCTTGCTTGTGGGACGCATAGCCTCCCATCCCGTCTCAACCAACCCTTATCATCGATGAAGTATCTATTGAGGTGACTAGAAGTCTCTCCCCTACTCAACTTACCTATCATATCTACTAGCTGAGGGTCTTTACATTGTGCGGTCCCTATTAAGTCCAAAAGAGTAGGCCGCAACTCTAGCGATGCTAACAAACCAGTCACATGATTGACAGAGGGTCTAAAATCAAAGTTGGCTAACTCCAAGCTCTACCTTTAAACAAAGAGAGGGCTTAAGGTCAGCTTCTTTCTACTCAAAGCATCTGCTACTACATTGCCATTGCCAGGGGTATAGGAAATCTCGAAATCGTAGGATGCCAAGAATTCCATCCACCTTTGTTGCCTCAAGTTAAGATCTTTCTACGAGAAAAGATACTTCAACGATTTATGGTCAATATATAATTCAAACTTCTCACCTATAAGATAATGGCGCCAAGACTTAAGCGCAAAGACGATGACAGCTAACTCTAGATCGTGGGTTGGGTAGTTTTTCTCATGTATTTTCAACTATCGGCCTCCATAAGCTACTACCTACCCTTCTTGCATCAAGACAGCTCATAATGCCATACCGCAAGCATCCGTGTATATGGTAAACATCTTGCTCCCATCTGGCAATGTCAGAACTGGGGTTGTCGTTAGAGCTCTTTTTAAGCGTTGGAAAGCAATATTGCAATCCAAATCCCAAGTAAAAGTTAAGTTCTTCTTTGTCAACTTTGTAAGTGGAGCTGAGATTTTCGCAAAATCTTTGATGAACTTCCGTTAAAAGCCCGCTAGCCCGAGGAAGCTTCGGACTTCGGTTGCATTCCATGGGACCTTCCAATCTTGCACCGCAACTATTTTTGCGGGGTCCACAGCTAATCAATCTTTGGACACCACATGTCCAAGAAACCTTACTTCTTCTCTCCAGAAGTGGTATTTGGAGAATTTGGCTTTTAACTGGTGTGCACGAAGAGTGTCCATGACTTCCTTTAGATGCTAAGCATGCTCTTCCTCACTCTTCGAGAAAATCAATATATCATCTATGAAGACCACTACAAACTTATTGAGGAACTCCCTAAACACACTGCTCATCAAATCAACGAAGTAAGTGGGTGCGTTTGTCAAGCTGAAAGGCATGACAAGCCATTCGAAGAAACCATCCGGAGTTCTGAACGCGGTCTTGTCAATGCTGTTTTCAGCCACTCTTAGCTGATGAAATCCGGTAGCTAAATCTAGTTGAGAGAAAACCGATGCACCTACAAGTTGATCGAACAAGTCATCTATTCTTGGGAGTAGGTTCCGATTCTTCTTGGTTAGCTTGTTTAGCTCCCTATAATCAACACATAGGCGAAGCGAACCATCCGCTTTAGTTGCGAACACTACTGGAGCACCCCATTCAGAAATACTCCGCCTTATAAACCCCTTCTCAAGCAGCTCTTTAACTTGCTTGCTAAGATCTTTCCTCTCCCTTGGAGACATGTATCCAACGGGAAGAGCGATGGGTTTTGCGTTATCAACGAGGTATATGCAGAAGTCTATCTCTCGCTTCGGAGTTAACCCTTTAACCTCTTCAAAGACATCCGGGTATTCACGGACTACACCAACAGACTGCAAATCCTTAATAGACGCATCAAGAGATTCTAGATAGCTAAGCATAACAGAGTTCATGGGATTACAAGAAATTTCAAGAGTGTTACCAAGGCGAGTCATGAGTCTAACAACTCTCTTTTCACAGTCGAGGATGGCACCATTACTGGATAGCCAATTCATGCCTAAAATTAACTCATAGCCCGTGAAGCCCAAAACATAGGCATTGCATCTAAACCCCACACTCAATATATAAATTTCCAAATCCAAACATATCATTGACAAATAAGTTGAGCCCCCAATTTGTAACAACCCAAGTTTTTATAACGTGTAATAACCATAAATCAAGGCAGAATTAATTTATAAAATAAGAATCAAGGGAAACGGGTTACGCCATTGCGTTCGTCTCGAAATTCTACTTGGAAACGAGTACGAAATTTCGAAAATAGGAGTCTGTATGACCAAGTTATGACCTTTCGAAGTTTTCAGAAGTTTTCAAGTTCAAAACAGCTCAATTTGAATTCAAAATTCGAAATTCAAACCTCAGAATGGACTGGGCGGGAAATCTCCCACCCAGGACCAGGTCAACCTGGGGTCGACTATGTAGTCGACCTACCCAGGACCAGGTCGACCATAGTGTCGACCTGGTGCCCGAGCCCACTTTTGAAGCTGGATTCACTTAGATGTATCTGGCCACGTTTCTGTCCACATTCGTTGACCTGACCCTATATATACAGCCCCTCACACTAGTCTCTCTACACAAAATTCTCTCTGACCTTATGCTGCTCTGATTCTGGTTGAAAAGTTAGAGAAAGGGACTACTTCTTCTACGTTGAAACTACGTTGCTGATTTTTGGATTTCTATTAGGACTTGACTAAGCATATAAAGATTCAACATCGACTCTCTTTTTCTAATTCTCGAACCATGATCTGTAAGCCCGAGTTATTTTTAGATTTAAATTGTAAATGTAATATGAATATGATGTAAATTGAAATTGGACTTATGTATGATGACTGTTTTACATCCATTCTTGTTCATCTTGGATCTTTACTCTTGGATATTACTATGACTTTGATTTGGGGCCTATTCATGTTGCAAATCAAAAAGAAAACCCCCTCATATTATCATGTTGAATCTGCTATTAGTCACAAGTTTATGACTATCACTTTATGACAATAGCTGCCATGACTATACTATCACCTTATGTCAATCGTTACCTTGACTATACTATCACCTTATGACAACTGTTATCTTGACTAGTACCTTGTTTTGCTAGATTTGGAATCTTTATATTTGGGGCTAATATTCCATATGCCAGTAATGTTATAATCCTTTATCTCAAGTCATACCATGCTATGCTAGTAATCACTTTTGCCACCTTATACCCATCCCTTTTTATGTTATTCCCTCATTCGATTTATTTGTATCGATTCGAACTTACGTGCGATGGGAATACGATTTGGGTAGACTAGGTAAAACCTGAATTGACTTTGAACATGAACGTCATTATGACTTGAACCTGGATATAGACATGAACTTGACACGATTTGATATGTAACATGACATGAAAACTCGACATAAATTTTGACATGAAAACTTGAACATGGGCATGACAATTAGATAAACTTGAAAATGGCCAACTCGAAGTTGGGTTGAGTTTGCAGTGTAAATCTTCCCGGAACCTCCCGACAAATCCAGTGACTGCAAACAATAGGATCCAATGTGGGCAGTTGGTCATATCGCACAAAAAAACCCGAGGTTAGACTATGTTGTGGTGTAAATCTGCCCGGAACTGCCCGACAAATCCAGTGACCACAACAGTTAGTCTAATGTGAGAGGTTGGGGTGCACTAATGAATTAATGCCACATGATAGGGTTAAGTCATGGACCACTTGAATATACTTAACCAACTTGACATGATGATTTGATTGGGTTAATTCATGAACTGCTCGAATACACTTAACTAACTTGATACATGACTTGGATAGGGTTAAGTAACGAATTTGAATCACAACACTTAACCCATTAGAAACCCTAGTTACGCGGTCCTTTTCAGCAGTAAACCACTTAGATGTATCACGATACCCTGGGACTAGACAGGGTGGGGCACGATTACTGGGCTGATTGTAAGCGACCAGAACGACGGCTGAGTAGGCGCGCCATTGTAGGTTCATGCGGACTATGGTCGTGCACGTAGTCTGGAGTTGAAAAAAGAAGGCATTGGGCACCCGTAGATTTACACTGTGTGTGCTTTGATTCATGTCGGTGGTTGGCACCATAGGACTTGATACACCCTATGGTGGACCTAGCTTAGGTAACTACATTTCTGGATAGGGCTGTATGACACAGACACATGACGAGCTAGGACATGTAGGGAGCCGATCGATTAGTAGTTCGTACCGTAGGACCCCGTAATGGGTCACTTCATGATACTGGGCCAAGGGATCATTTCATGATTAATACTTGACATGGGCTAGGACACTAGTACAGTTGGTGCAGCGAACCTTGAATATGCGATGCTAGACATGACTTATCCTGTTATCTTAATTATCCTACCAGTTCTGTTATCATCCTTATGTTTAATTCCAGTTTTCACATATCATGTTACCTTTACTATTTTTCATACTGAAAGTCGCTAGGGCTTACCAGTCTTTATGACTGACCCTTTTTCTTTTGCCTCTTTTTCTTTCGTTCCCCCCCAAGGTTCTCAGGGAGGAAACACTAGCTCTTAGGTTGGAATTAGCTTGCTTTCTGACAGCTCATGTACGGTTTGGTCTTGGGCTATGCTATGGCTGCTTCTGCTATTTATGGGGAATAATCTACTTTTGTTATCTTAAGTTTATGCTTCTTTATTTGGAACTTGATGTAATGGAATAATTTGTATCTTGGATATATGAGGTTTTGACTCTTCTCTTGAAAGTAATAAAAAGTTGGTTTTTAATTTCTACCGTTGCTTTATTTATGTTCTGCCTTGTGTTATCTCTGTGCATGTTTACCTAGATAATACTCCACTAAAACTAGTGCACTCCCTTTGTGAGTGACCCTAGCGGAGGTGGGGTGTTACATTTGGTATCAGAGCAGAAGGTTACCAGGCTGGGAAAAAGTTTTAAAAACCTTCTGAAACTATTTTCGAAACCATTTATAAAGAAGCATTTTTTTCAAGAAAAGTTTTATGTTTAAAAAGGCTATTCCCCAAGAAGCCATCAGCACTTTCCTTTGTTTCCTCATTTGAATCTTTTTCTTTTCATTTTCAGCATGGCTGATCTTAACCTTCCTGAGGGAATACCCGTGCCTAGATGGTCCCGAAGGTACTTAGAAGCCAGGGCCAACGACGCGGGCACGGCAGACATCCCTCCTCCTCCCCCCAATGGCCGCGGTTCCTCCTCCTCCTGGTACTGCCTTTGACAAAATATGCAAAGGCTTCAAAGCAATGGGCGGCAAGAACTTAGTTGGAACTGAAACCTTTGTTGAGGCACGGAACTGGCTAAAGGAGACTGAAGACTTGTTTATTATCTTTGATATGGAGGACCATAGGAAAGTTCAGTTGGCGGCATGGTTGTTGAAAGAGGAAGCTGCATTTTGGTGGGAAGTCACCAACGCTACCAGGCCAGTTGAGACTTGGGCAGACTTTAGAGAGAGGTTTGGGCTTAAATTCTTATCGTCAGCAGAAGAGAACCTTCAAATGGAGAGGTTCCTAGCACTCAAGCAAGGGGACATGTCTGTTAGGGAATAAGTGAATATGTTTAATCAGCTTGCTCGGTTCGGTTTGGATTTGGTCAACCCAGCCCAGAAAAAGGCTGTACGCTTTGCTCGAGGATTGAACGAGCCACTACACAGCTTGGCCCTAACTCGTATACCCATGGGGCGATCTTTGAAAGCTTGGAGGATATGGCTCTACTTCATGAGGAAGACAAGAATAGCAAGAAGGAGGTTAAGCCTAATGAGACTCAGAATAAGAAAGCTGACTTCAAGAAGGGAAACAACAAGAGTAACAAGAATAACAAGTGCAACAACAAACCACGTGAGACGAGGAAGTGCAACTTCTGTGGTATTGCTGGACATCTAGCTAAAGACTGTAGAAAGAAGAAGAGGAAGTTGGGTGAATGCTTCCATTGTGGAGATACTGGACACATCAGCAAGGATTGCCCTAAGAAGCAAGGACAGGGGCAAGGGCAAACCCAGCGAGCAGGAACTTCTGGAGGGCAGTTGCATGCTCTCAACACCACTCCAGCTCTTGGCCGAGGTAGTAATATTTCCGTAGAAAGCCTTGTTTACATTTCTGACTTTCCTGTTCGAACCTTATTTGACTCTGGCGCATCACATACTTTTATTTCTTCTGATATTGTTAAAAATCTACACCTAAGTACTGGTCTGGTTGAGGATCCCGTTATAGTTTCAAATCCAATTGGGGGCTCTGCCCATTTATCTATTATGTGTATGGATTTGAGGATCTCTATCTTAAGCGTAGAATTCACATGTAATGCTTATGTTCTCGGATTCATGGGATACGGTTTGATCCTAGGTATGGAATTGTTGTCCGATTATGGAGCCATTCTTGATTGTGAACAAAGGGTAGTGAGGCTCATGACTCACCTTGGTAATACCCTTGAAATTTATTGTAACCCTAAGGGTCCGGTCATGTTGTGTTATCTTGAATCCCTTGACTCGTCCGACGATAATTTGCAATCTGTAAAAGTGGTCCGAGAATATCCGGATGTCTTTGATGAAGTGAGGGGGTTACCTCCTAAACGCGAGATAGGCTTCCGAATTTATCTTGTTGATAATGCCAAGACAGTTTCATTTCTCGTTAGGCACATGGCGCCACGAGAATGAAGAGAGCTCAGTAAACAAGTAAAAGAGTTGCTTGAGAAAAATTTCATAAGATGAAGCATTTCTGAATGGGGTGCTCCGGTGGTATTCGCTACTAAGGCGGATGGATCGCTTCGTCTATGCGTAGATTGTCATGAGTTAAACAAGCTGACAAAGAAGAATAGGCACCCACTACCAAGAATCGACGATTTGTTTGACCATCTTGTGGGAGCATCTGTTTTCTCTCAACTCGATCTAGCCACAGGATTCCATAAGCTGAGAGTGGCTGAGGATAGCATTGACAAATCTGCGTTTAGGACTCCAGATGGGTTCTTCGAATGGCTCGTCATGCCGTTTGGGTTAACGAATGCACCTGCATACTTTGTAGATTTGATGAGTAGGGTGTTTCGAGAGTTCCTTAACAAGTTTGTGGTAGTTTTCGTGGATGATATTTTGATCTTCTCAAGAGATGAAGAAGAGCATGCTAGACATCTCGAGGAAGTCATGGAAACACTTAGAGCACACCAGTTAAAGGCAAAGTTCTCCAAATGCCATTTTTGGAGGAAGGAAGTTTGGTTCCTTGGATATGTAGTTTCTAAGCAAGGCATAGCCGTGGACCCCGCAAAGGTAGTCGCGATACAAGACTGGAAAATTCCTTAGAATGCAATGGAGGTGAGGAGCTTTCTCGGTTTGGCGGGCTACTACAGGAAGTTCATTAAGGACTTCGCTAAGATTTCAGCCCCTCTTACTAAGTTAACAAAGAAGAACCTAGCTTTTACATGGGACATAGAATGTGACGCTGCTTTTCAGAGACTTAAGAGAGCCCTCACCACAGCTCCTGTTTTGGCATTACCCGATGGAGGTAAGATGTTTACGGTGTACACAGATGCATGCGATACGGGATTTGGCACTGTCCTAATGCAAGAAGGAAGAGTAGTATGCTACGGGGGCAAACAACTTAAAGCTCATGAGAAAAACTATCTGACGCTTGACTTGGAGTTGGCCACGATTATTTTTGCACTTAAAGCTTGGCGCCATTATCTTCTAGGGGAGAGGTTCGAGCTGTATACCGACCACAAATCGCTTAAGTACCTCTTCTCACAGAAAGACTTGAATCTGAGACAACTTCGGTGGATGGAGTTCTTGGCATCATATGACTTCGATATAGCTTATACCCTTGGCAAGGGTAATAATGTGGTGGCGAACGCGCTAAGTAGAAAAAGGTTGACTTTGAGCCCCTTGTTTATTGAAAGGAAAACCTTGAGTTTATAGCAACCTTTGATTTTACAGCTGCTGTTGAGTCATTGACTGCTACGTTAGCATCTCTTGAGTTAAGACCTACACTTCTAGATCAAGTAGGGACTTCACAGAAGGAAGACCCACAAATAGTCGAAATCATGGACAAGCTGATTAGGGGTGAGACGTCAAGTCACCTCAGTAGGTATGCCATAGATGACAAGGGATGGCTAAGGCGCGATGGAAGGCTATGTGTCCCACAAGTGGGAGACCTAGTAAGGAAATTTCTCGAAGAGGCGCATCACTTGAAGATGACTATACATCACGGAGGGGACAAGATGTACAGGGATATGAAACGCATTTTCTTTTGGGCTGGAATGAAAAAGGACGTGGCGGAGTTCGTCTCGAAGTGCATGGTGTGCCAATAAGTAAAGGCCGAGTCGAAGAAGCCTGGTGGGCTATTACATCCTTTGGAGGTTCCGCAATGGAAATGGGAGAGTATCTCGATGGATTTCGTGGATGGATTGCCTAGGTCAAGGAAGGGAAATACTAGCATATGGGTCATAGTTGATAGACTCACGAAAAGTGCTCACTTCATTCCGGTGAAAAGCAAGAGAACCGCATCAGGGCTAGCGTCTATTTACCTTCGAGAGATAGTACGGTTGCATGGAGTTCTTTCTAGTATAGTTAATGATCGTGACTCAATTTTCACTAGCCAGTTTTGGAAAAGTCTGCAAGAAGTAACGGGTACATGACTAAATTTAAGCACGGCCTATCACCCCCAGACGGATGGACAAACTGAAAGGGTAAATAGGGTAATAGAAGATCTCCTGAGGCTATGCATTCTTGACTTTGGTGGTACTTGGGAAGACCATCTTCCTCTCGTGGAGTTTGCATATAACAATAGTTACCAAGCTAGCATCGGAATGGCACCGTTCGAAGCCCTGTATGGAAGACCGTGCAAATCGCCAACTTGTTGGTGGGAGACGACAGACAGACTTATACTTGGGCCCGACATGATAAGGGACACTTCTGAGAAGATTGAGTTGATATGAAGACGGATGAAAATGGCCCATGATAGACAGAAATCTTATGCGGACTAGATAAGGACAGACCTAGAGTTCGAAGTCGGAGATATGGTCTTTATAAAAGTTTATCCGTTATGCAATGTAGTTTGTTTTGGAGCAGTTGGAAAGCTAGCACCAAGGTTCGTAGGACTGTTCCTCATCACTGGGAGGATTGGACGGACGCTATAAGGTAGACTTACCCGAGAAACTGAATGGAGTACACAATGTCTTTCACATCTCGCATCTCCGGAAGTGCTTGCATGAGTCAGCCGAAGTGGTTGAGCCAAGCATCCTTGAAGACATAGAAGTGGAAAAAGAAGCAACATTGAGGCGAGTTCCGATTCGTATCTTAGGAATGGAGATTAAGAAGTTAAGGAATCGAGAAGTCAAGCTAGTTAAGGTGCAGTGGAGTGAAGCCCAAGAAGACGCAACTTGGGAAACCGAGGAGAAGATATGCGCGCATTACCCATTTCTTTTTGAGGGTACATTCTCGATCTCTTTTCCCTATAAAGTTGAAAATCTTTTCGTATCATGCTTCTACTATCTACGTTTGTCTTATTATCTTCTCAATCTTATCTTGAGAACCTTAGGTAGAACCATATGGATGTAAACATGTGATTGAAACATGTTATGGTTGATGTTTGCAAATGGTTGCAAGTGGTTGCTAGTGGATGCATGACACACATTAGGCACTAGATCAGCTCAGTCACATTTTCATGTTGCATATGCATAAGTGCTTATACTTGTACATGGATGGAACTTGTTATGCTATCACTTGGATGTTGCATATGAATGAATGTTTGTGCACTCATGTAGAGATTATAAACTATGTTAGTAATTTGCATACATGTTGGATTCATTATACTAACATATTTTGCATTAAGGAGGTTTACTGAATTAGTAACCGCCTGATCTTTTGCATTAGATAAGTACATATACACACACTTTCTGCATATGTTCATACATCACTAGAAATCTTTTTAAGGACAATGGTTGCCTTTGGATGATGCTTTGAGTAGATGGATGATGGATGGTAGGACACATCCTCCCTAACTTAGAGATTTCGGGGACGAAATCCTTTAAGGGGGGAGAATGTAACAACCCGAGTTTTTATAACGTGTAATAACTACAAATCAAGGCATAATTAATTTTTAAAATAATAATCAAGGGAAACGAGTTACGCCATTGCGTTCGTCTTGAAATTCTGCTTGGAAACGAGTCCGAGTTTTCGAAAATCGGAGTACGTATGACCAAGTTATGACCTTCCGAAGTTTTCAAGTTCAAAATAGGTCAATTCGAATTCAAAATTCAAAATTCAAACATCAGAATGGACTAGGCGGGAAATCTCCCGCCCAGGACTAGGTCGACCTGGGGGTCAACTATGTAGTCGACCTACCCAGGACCAGGTCGACCATAGTGTCGACCTGGGGGTCGACCTGGTGCCCGAGCCCACTTTTGAAGCTGGATTCACTTTGATGTATCTGGCCTCGTTTCTGTCCACATTCGTTGACCTGACCCTATATATACAGCCCCTCACACTAGTCTCTCTACCCAAAATTCTCTCTGACCTTATGCTGCTCTGATTCTGGTTGAAAAGTGATAGAAAGAGACTTCTTCTTCTACGTCGAAACTACGTTGCTGATTTGGGGATTTCTGTTAGGACTTGACTAAGCATATAAAGATTCAACATCGACTCTCTTTTTCTAATTCTCGAACCACGATCTGTAAGCCCCAGTTATTTTTAAATTTAAACTGTAAATGTAATATGAATATGATGTAAATTGAAATTGGACCTATGTATGATGACTGTTTTACATTCATTCTTGTTCATCTTGGATCTTGGATCTTTACTCTTGGATATCACTATGACATTGATTTGGGGCCTATTCATGTTGTAAATCAAAAAGAAAACCCCCTCATATTATCATGTTGAATCTACTATTACTCACAAGTTTATGACTATCACTTTATGACAATAGCTACCATGACTATACTATCACCTTATGTCAATCGTTACCATGACTATACTATCACCTTATGACAACTGTTATCTTGACTAGTACCTTATTTTGCTCGATTTGGAATCTTTATATTTGAGGCCAATATTCCATATGCTAGTAATGTTATAATCCTTTATCTCAAGTCATACCATGCTAAGCTAGTAATCACTTTTGCCACCTTATACCCGTCCCTTTTTATGTTATTCCCTCATTCGATTTATTTGTATCGATCCGAACTTATGTGCGATGGGAATACGATTTGGGTAGACTAGGTAAAACCTGAATTGACTTTGAACATGAACGTTATTATGACTTGAACCTTGATATGGACATGAACTTGACACGATTTGATATGAAACATGACATGAAAACTCGACACAAATTTTGACATGAAAACTTGAACGTGGGCATGACAATTAGATAAACTTGAAAATGGCCAACTCGAGGTTGGGTTGAGTTTGCAATGTAAATCTGCCCGGAACCGCCCGACAAATCCAGTGACTGCAAACAATAGGATCCAATGTGGGTAGTTGGTCATATCGCACGAAAAACCCGAGGTTAGACTATGTTGTGGTGTAAATTTGCCCGGAACCGCCCGGCAAATCCAGTGACCACAACAGTTAGTCTAGTGTGAGAGGTTGGGGTGCACTAATGAATTAATGCCACATGATAGGGTTAAGTCATGGATCACTTGAATATACTTAACCAACTTGACATGATGATTAGATAGGGTTAAGTCATGAACTGCTCGAATACACTTAACCAACTTAATACATGATTTGGATAGGGTTAAGTCACGAATTTGAATGACAACACTTAACCCATTAGAAACCCTAGTTACGCAGTCCTTTTCAGCAGTAACCCACTTAGATGTATCACGATACCCTAGGACTAGGCAGGGTGGGGCACGATTACTGGGCTGATTGTAAGCAACCAAAACGACGGCTGAGTAGGTGCACCATTGTAGATTCAGGCGGACTATAGTCGTGCACGTAGTCCGGAGTTGAAAAAGCAGGCATTGGGCACCCGTAGATTTACACTGTGCGTGCTTGATTCGTGTCGGTGTTTGGCAGCATAGGAGTTGATACACCCTATGGTGGACCTAGCACAGGTAACTACATTTCTGGATAGGGCTGTATGACACAGACACATGACCGACTAGGACTTGTAGGGAGCCGATCGATTAGTAGATCGTACCGTAGGATCCCGTAATGGGTCACTTCATGATACTGGGTCAAGGGATCATTTCATGATTAATACTTGACATGGGTTAGGACACTAGTACAGTTGGTGCAGCGAACCTTGAATATGCAATGCTAGACATGACTTATCCTGTTATCTTAATTATCCTACCAGTTCTGTTATCATCCTTATGT
Source organism: Allium sativum (assembly GCA_030737875.1). Classification (NCBI taxonomy): domain Eukaryota; kingdom Viridiplantae; phylum Streptophyta; class Magnoliopsida; order Asparagales; family Amaryllidaceae; genus Allium; species Allium sativum. Next base: position 393,864,183 of record CM060925.1, read on the forward strand.
TTAATTCCAGTTTTCACATATCATGTTACCTTTACTAGTTTTCATACTGAAAGTCACTAGGGCTTACCAGTCTTTATGACTGACCCTTTTTCTTTCGTCCCCCCCCCCAGGTTCTCAGGGAGGAAACACTACCTCTTAGCTTGGATTTAGCTTGCTTTCTGACAGCTCATGTACGGTTTGGTCTTGGGCTATGCTATGGCTGCTTCTGCTATTTATGGGGAATAATCTACTTTTGTTATCTTAAGTTTATGCTTCTTTATTTGGAACTTGATGTAATGTAATAATTTGTATCTTGGATATATGAGGTTTTGACTCTTCTCTTGAAAGTAATAAAAAGTTGGTTTTTAATTTCTACCGCTGCTTTATTTATTTTCTGCCTTGTGATATCTCTGTGCATGTTTACCTAGATAATACTCCACTAAAACTAGTGCATTCCCTCTGTGAGTGACCCTAGCGGAGGTAGGGTGTTGTACAATTGGATTTGAAACAATCAAGGGGTCCTCTACTAAACAAGTGTCTAGGCGCATAGATTCAACTAAAGCAGTAGATATAAAAGAGTGTGATGCGCCTGAATCAAAGAGTGTACGAACAGGATGATCAAAAAGATAAACTAAACGCTCAACCGAAACATTTCTGCCTTGTTCTTGCGGAGGTGCCATGAGAGCGTGAACCTGCCCTCCAGAAGTAGATCCAACTCTCTGCCCTTGCCCTTGCTTTTTTGGGCAGTCCCTAGCCATGTGTCCTTCCTCGCCGCAATGGAAACGGCCACCCATCTTCCTTTTCTTCTTCCTGCAGTCCTTAACCAGATATTCAGGAATGCCACAAAAATTACACTTCCTCTTGTTATGGGTTTTGTTGTTTTTCCCACCCTTCTTGGAGTCTGTCTTCTTGCTCTGTGATCCTTCCCCTTTCTTTTCTTGAGATGCTTCCACCTTTGTTTCCTTCTTGCCAACCTTGTCTTCTTCTTGTAACAGTGTCATGTCCACCAGTCTTTCATAAGTCACATCCATAGGTATATGGGACATAGCTACGTTGTGCAATGGCTCATTCAATCATTTAACAAAGCGGAGAGCCTTCTTATGGGGAGTGTTCACTAACTCCAATCCAAACCTAGCCAACTGATTAAATTGGTTAACGAATTCCTTGACCGACATACTTCTCTATCTGAGAGCTAAGAACTTCTCCATCTGTAAGCTTCGTTCAGCTTGTGAGAGAAATTTCATTTCAAGCCTCATCCTAAAATCCATCCAAGTTTCAATTAGCCTTTCAGCGTTAGTGACTTCCCACCAATAGGAAGCTTCGTCTTTGAGCAACCATACCGCCAATTATATCTTATGCATGTCATCCACTTCGAAGATCTCGAACAAATCCTCAGTTTCTTTGAGCTAGTTCCTTGCTTCCACGAAGGATTCATTTCCATTGAAGTTCTTTCCACCCATGGCTCGAAAGTCCCTACATATTTTGAGAAAGCATTTGCACGATGAGGAGGAGGAACCACTGCAGCTGGGGAGGAGGAATGTCTATTGGGCCTGCTTCGTTGGGCCTTTAGGTACCTCCTGAATCAGCCGGGTAGCAGTACACCCTCTGGAAGGTTAAGATTCTCAGACATGCTGAAACGAAAAAAGAAAGATTCAAGATAAAGAATAGAAAGATAGTGCATATGGCTTTGGCGGATTATGCCTTTTAAATTAAAATAACATTTTTTTTCTTAAAAAATGTTTCTTTTTGAAAATAATTTTCAAAAACTTTTATCTGATCTAGTAAACCTTTGCTCTGATACCAAATGAAACACCCAACCTCCATTAAGGTCACTCACAAAGGGAATACCTTAACTTCGATGGAGCATTATAGGTAAAAGACACAGAAAATTTACAAGACAGAAATATAAGCAGTGGAAAATAAAACTAACATTTATTTCATACGTGGTTCAATACAAAAACCATTACAGTAAATTGTCTCAACACAACTTCCAAAACACTTCATCATAATCTCTGTCTTGATTAAAACATAAAGAAGCCTATAACATAAATAAAACTGCATAAATCCTCAAGTCTAGTGTGTCCAAAGCCATAGCCAAAGATAAGAGATTCCAAGCCGCACATCACATAGTCTTCAAGCTTGGAAAGATGAACGGTCCAAATTAAGCTGAGCTATACCCTCCCAGGCTACCTAAGGGCGTGGGGCGGGTGGGGGGGGGGGGGGGGGGACGAAAGAAAAATGGGTCAGACATAAGTCTGAGTAAGTCTAGTGACTTTTCAGTATGTGAATAAGGAAAATGTCATGATAGGAATAAACTGAAAATAGGACGGTACCAGAACAACAAACTAACATAAGACTATATATGGCAGGATAGCCGAATATACTTCGCACCCATGTTTAATTAGCACCTACTTATAATTGTGCAACTAGCGCCACATGTTTATGGTGAAATGATTTCCTTATATCGATCGGCTCCTACTAGCATGCATTTATCACGTGTGTCCTTCAGCCCCGGCCCGCTTAACTGTAGATACCTGTGTTGGTCCCACCAAGGGGTGTATCAAATCCTATGGTGGCAACCCGACACAATTCAAGATGAACAGTGTATGACTACTGATGTCCAGTGCCTGCTTTTTCCACTACGGAGTATGTGCACGCCCGATACTCCGCCGGAACCTACACTGATCCACCACCGTCGATGTTTTTGACCGCTTATAATCAGCCCAGTAATCATGCCCCACCCTGCCTAGTTCAGGGTCCCATGATACATCTACATGAGTTACTGCTGAAATGGGTCCCCGTTGCTAGGGTTTTCCAGTCAACATGTTAAATTGGTTAAGTGTCCAAATTCACCCAAACCCCACCCATCAGCTTAGCTAACATTTTGGAATGGTTAAGTGTTTTCTTAATTGACTTAACCCTACTGCTATTGACTTAGCTTTATTAGAGCACCAACCACTCACATTAGACAGGTATTGTTGTGGTCACTGGATGTGTCGGTGGGTTCCAAGCAGTCTTACACCACAACTCAGTCTAACATCAGGTCCTTTTTTTGGGCTTAATGAACTAACCACCCACATTAGACAAGTACTGTTGTGGTCACTGGATGTGTCGGTCGGTTCCGGACAGTTTTACACCACAACTTAGTCTAACCTCGGGTTAGGCATATTCGTCTTTCTCAAATTTATATATTTATCCCTTTATGTTTATATGTAAATTTGTCAACAATTTATTGTTGTGGCCCACTTTCCTTTTAAATCAAATTCATAATTTTTGGTAAGTAAATTATACCATTTCAGTGCCCTACCATTTACATGGTTATGAGCCAAATATGTTAATTATGTATAATTCTCATGTTTTCCCCAACGTTACCCCCGTTGTACGTTCACAAAACTACATAAGATGTTAGGCTCGACATTTTAGCTCAACTAATAAACTAAAAAGGGAAAAAGATGAACTTGCAATATTCCAACATCATATTAAAATATGGATCTAACTAAAGATGTATCACATGAACTTGGCATAGTATACTTTTAATTATGAACATGCAAACTAGATCTATGCAACATGAATCATAAAATAATAGTATTACATAGAACTACCAAAATCTAATTAGACGTGTAGTGGTGAATTTGCATATGTTGAATCATGTTAATATTGATCTAACATAAAGGCATATGGTTCTAACATGTAAAGTCGTAGATCTAAACATATAGGTTTACATAGTCATGTTATTAACCTATAAACTTGCATGTATTCATAACATGATAGCAACACTTAACTTGCATAAACATGTCATAATTTCTAAATTAATATACAATATATAGTGCCATCACAAGGTCATAGATCTAAACATGTATGCATAATGGATCTAAACAATTAGGCATAAACTATATGACTTAGCCTAAAACTTGTATAATATCACCAAACTTACATATGATAATTTCATAACATCATAGGTTTATTCACCAATTTCCACAAAACATGATAAACTACAATAATTCATAAGCATGTATGATAGAACCGACATGAATAAACATAGACCAGCATCACAAACAACCGGATACAATTCTATTTTACAATTCATTACAAACCATGTCTTTATTTCATTCACATACGAAAGATAACTACATTTACAAACAAAAAGGAATTCTTGTGTTCTAGGATCTGTATTTTGAAATCGAATTGCTCGCCTTTGAGGTAGATCGTTGAATTTTCTTAGTTGAATTATATTAGATTTAATTTTTGACGTAGCTTCAATCTTGCCTTTGAGTTGAAAGAGATGACTGCTATCCTAAGTTCACCATTGACGGCATGGCGGCTCTTGGTATGAATATTTTATGATTTATGGTTGAGAGTCAGGTTGCTTTTATAGAGTTTTAATTAATTTAGAGCCGTCAAATTAACCCTAGAAATAATCTAGACCATCCAGTTAAGATAGGATAACACTTCTAACACTTCAGCCATAGCCATAATGACTCTGCAGGGAGTCGGAAATCGTCATCCTTTCAGATCTGCCCGGGAGGTAGGTCGACCCCCAGGTCGACTTGAAGGGTAGGTCGACACTAGGGTCGACCTCCTGGTCGACCTGGCCTGGCCTGGGCGGGAATCTTCCCTGCCCTGCTCTCTTTTTGTTTGAATTTGAATTTCGAAATTTTGAAACTTCCTAAGGCCATAACTTCTTCATACGAAGTCCAATTCACGCAAACTTAGACTCTATTTCAACCAAAATTCTGATACGAACGCAATGGCGTATCTCATTTCCCTTAATTCTCATATTTAAAATTAATTATTCTTTAATTTGTTACTTTAAGGTTTATCGAAAACACGGGGTGTTACAGTTATCCGGCTTATTTAAGATTTCTTTACTTGCGTCAACATTATTATTATTATATTTTTACCGAAAGCGGAGAAAAATGGTCTTTCTCCGATGGCATACAAAAACATATTTGTAGTTTATAGACTACTACGAAATCTGTACCAAAAAAAGGTAAATACGTAGCTAAAAAAGAGACTAAACAAGCTCTCGGAAACAACAGTCCAAATCAGCCTACTCCAAGCAAAAGCTCAAGCTCCAACAGGAAAGCCTAGCCCGGAAAGCCTAGCCCGTACATCCTATAAGCCAGTATAAGGTCGGTACAAACAAGTCCACGAAAAAAGCTCTTCTAGCCCAAACAAAAAGACCATGCATCCACATCTCCCCCGAACCACGACTGACTGCAAGATGCCCAGCTGTCCTAGAGGAAGCCTAGCCCCGACAAGTTCAAACAAGATGCCCAACTCCTACAAGCTCACGAAGCCCACAAAAGAACTGTAAATACCCGACCCTGCAGAAAAGTGAGAACAACATTACCTCGCACTTCTTTCAAAGATCTTATTTTTAAAGATTGTGCGACTTTTGCTTTATTTACAATATATCTAACGTCTACGATTCTATTACTTCAAAAAATTTCAAATTCAAGAAGAGCCCATCAAAAATTTATTCTCAAAGACAATACATAATGTAAAACTAATACCATACACATCGTAAAAACGATACTTAAAAGTTGATAGTTAAATTTTAATAACATACATACTGTACAACTGGTACTTAAAAACTAGTCAAATTTTGATATTATGCACACTGTAAAACTAATAGCTAAAATCTTATATTTTATCATTTAAAATAAAATTTTAGCAGATCGCCCTTACGGCTGAAAAACCCCTAGCCTTGTTTGAGACCATTTTTCTGCTCACACTAATATAAAAGGTAAGAGTTGAAATGAAGAAACGACATAGGAATTGAAAAAGTAGAATGGGATGGGTTACAAGCTTGAGTAGCTATGAAAGTAAGAGTTGATCAACTTCAACTAGAGAATCCCTACCGATTCTATTTTTAATTCATTTTTAAGACTACAATTATTTTCATCTTTTTCCTTTCCATAGAAAGTTTCATTTAAGTGCTTTCGAATTTTCAAACAATTCTAAAGCAGTTGTTATTTCTTCAAATAATTCTCAGATTCTACGATCATTATTTATTTTGCAAGAAATATTTCCCCAACTCAAGAATCTTTAAATCGCAATTCACGTTTAAATTTTAAATCAATATATTCCCTTTTAATTTTCATATAAATCCAATGTAACATCCAAAGTAGCTCTTGAATTCTACCGGAATTCTACCGGACATAAAGTACCTGTCCAGTTCCCTCAGAAGGCGAAAACTCGATTTGCATCCAAGCTTCAAAATTCACATTCAAATATTTAATATTTTAATTCAAATAATTAAAATATAATTTCACTCTTAAAATTTATTTAAACTTTGAATCGTTGTTTAAACTTTGAATCGTTGGCTTAGTTCATCGTATTAGCAGATGCATCTAAACAGATACTGGTCAACGGCTAGAAAATCTATTAATCTCGATGCTTCTCTGTGGAAAAAGCTAATTCCGGCAATTATAGAAGATCATCGAGCCATCAAAAAGAAGGTAGATTCTATTGGAACTGGAGGAATTACCGAGTAACCCGACAACTTAGCAGAAATGGAAAACCCCTCATTCTACTGTATTAAAAAAAACAAAAAATACCACTTTTAGTAGATTTGTAAGGAAAACTCTACACAATAAACCTCACAGAGCCACTATATGGTCTTTCAGCGTTTTATGCGGTGCTTCTACGTTATTTCCTTGTAAATTGCGTAGAACCACTAGGAGATACATTGAAAATTTAGAAAAACAAAAATTAGATTAAAATGACAGTTTCGTCCATGACTTTTTCTATAAAGAAAAGACTAGAATTCATCAAAAGGAAATAGATTTAAGACCCACCGAATGTTGATCATATAAGATGGAAGTTCTACTTACAGGTCCCATGGTGGTGACATTCAAAACACACAGTAACTAACATAGTGAATCAAACATACATTGACACCAAAACTAACTACCCCCACAAACACTGCACTATTCAAGCTACAACAAACATACATCACTGAATCTGAACATCCGTCACCCTCCGCTCAACCTCCTTCTTCGGAACACTGACCAGCAGAACTCCATTCTTCAACTCAGCCCTCACTTTATCCTTCTCGCAGTTATCAGGCAACAGCAGCCTCATATTGTAGTTGCTCAAACTCCTCGACTTCCACCATGACTCCTTCCCTTCTTTGCCTTCCTCCTCCGCTTTGTGCTCTCCCCTTATCACCAACACATCATCTTCCACAGCCACCTTCACCTCCTCCTTCGACAACCCAGGCATATCGAACCTCATTCGCACTTCTTTATCATCTTCCATCATGTCCCATGGAGCCCTCATTTCGGTCGGGGCTGCTCGGGTTGAACCCGGAAATGTGAGAGCATCTTCGAACATGCGGTCCATTGTGTCCAGCATTTGTCTCATTGTTCTCATTGGCGACATTGGGTCCATCGTTCCTGCATTTCATAGCTACTGTAATTTCAAGAATTTGTGCTATGAACACAGTAACAAGCATGAAGAGTTCAATACTATCCTAACTTTTGCCTCAGAACTTTGATTCAGTTTGTACAAGGATTTCATCCTGTTTTGGCGTTTATTCAGCAACATGAACGATGATAAATGGCACACATCACAGTTTCAATTTTAAAAGCTTAGGTCTGCAACAAAAGCACCTCTGTGCACTTATGGCTTTTCATTCCGACGGCATGGAGATATCGTAATCAAATTTTCGGATATTCAAATCTTACCGAAAGCGGGAACGTCAAGAGAAGAACGACGCGGCCTTGACCGTTGCACAGCTCTGTTTGGCCGCTGAACTTGGAGGGAGGTATCGCTGTCACGACCCGATGCCGCTGAGGCTTGGATCATCCGCCTTGGAAGCTTCCGGCATGGAAGGAGCGGAAGAAACGATTTTGGAGACTTGAGATTTTGTTTTAGGAGAAGGGCCGAGCAAAGCTGTTTCGATGCGATGCTTAGAGCCATTGATGATCGGTGTTTTCGTCTATCGATGAGATTAGGTTTTGTCGATTGATTTTCGGAGGGAGGGCGAGAAAATGAATATATAGAAGAATAGGAGATAGCAAGAGAGGAATCGAGAAGCTGCCAGTTGAGAGGGGATTTCACTCAACATGAGTTCAAACGTGTCGAATGGAAAAGAAAAGGATGGAGAAGAGAAGGTTCCATATGCGTCCAGAGTGACTGGAAGGAGATCCCTACTTCGCCCAGGTTAAGCTTAACTCGTTATCGAATATTTTTCAAAAGCAAACTAACCGATTTAACCGAACCTGAACAATGTATTATTATTCAAATGATGGATTCATTCAAAGTAAAACATAAATTCATGTTTGAAGAAAATTTATGTTTATGATAAGATTTGATTTATTTGCAACAAATGTCTTCGTATTATTAACTAAACTAATTATTTAAAGCACTACAATACCGTAAAATTAAATAATAATTCGAAAGTTTGGTTAAACTGATAACCAAAATATATTATTTTGCAAACCGAGTTCAAACCGAGTTTTAAAAAACCGAACCAAACGACCGAAATAAACAGGTTTGGTCGGTTAATTTGGTTTGAACTGAATATTGCTCATCCGTACTACTAAGCATATATTCTGAATTTTTTTTTTTTTTTTTCCAACTTATTTTTCAAGTTTGAAAGCGACTGCTAGAAGGTGTATTACAACGATTACACCCTATGTGTGAACACAATTTCAAATTGATAAAATCAACTCCAAGCAAGTATTAAAGTTGAAAGCCTCTAGTAGCAACAATATATGGTTAATTACAAGAATAAAATTGGTTTAAAATGAAAATGAAATATGGATAAAAGTTCATATGTAGATAGAATAATCATAAGACCATCGCTCTTCTCAACTACAAAATACACACAAAACTTTTATTCTCTCAAATTTGTTTACAATTAGCTTTGCATATTTAATTAGCTACGTTGATCACTAATTTAAATTATATAAAATGAGTTCAATTATTGGTTATTCATTAATTAATTTGTAATCCTTTGAAAAAGATGACTGTTTGTATAAAAAATGGATAAGACACTTTGAAATAGTACGACTTTATATAAAAGAAGTAAAATCCAGAAAATAGAAAGTGCGTCTATTATTACAAAATATAGACAGGCGATACCGAAATCAAGACCAGCTGAAGGGGTATCGAATAAAGCCGACACCAAAATAGAAGCTTGGGGAGAGTTCGATCGATACCAAAGCAAAGACTTGAAGAGGTGAAGAGACACTGGAGCTGTCACCAAGAAGTAGAGGCAATACAAGCGAAGCCGACACTAAGAGCTTGGAGCAATAACAGGGGAACCGATACCAAAATAGCAAACCGATACCAAAATAACAAACCGATACCAAGGATTTAAAGGAGGATAACACCAAAACAATGACTTTGTATGTTCTCGGTACCAACATAAAGGAGCAAACAACTTGGTGTCGATACCAAGAAAAGATGGCAATCAAGGCACGTTGTCGATACCAACATGTAATAAGCAGATGGCTTGGTTTCGACATCAAACAATAAAGGTAGATACATAAAGCCGGTACCAAGAGAAGTGAGGTTGAAGCACGAAGTACGATACCAAAACCAAATACATGAAAGGGAAGCACATGGCCGATAACAAGTATGATGGGAGCAAAAGAGCGCTATCAACACCAACATCTTGGTGTTGATACTATTGCACAAAGGCGACACCGAAGTTACAAAAGAAAGAGCATATAAGCGACACTCATAAGCACAAGCGGCTAAGCACCGAAGTCAACATTGAAGCCATATATCATTGAAAAGAGTCGACACCAAGTGGTTGGTGCGAAAGAAGGGTTTCCACACCATTGCTATAGAAGAGGGGTCCAAATCCTCAATAAATAAGACACCATGAGTCATATTTTGGAGGACTTTTCCGAATTCTAAAATCTTGTACTCAATTCTTAGAGTCTAAACCCTAATTTGGAAATCGAATTGGGATTTCTTTTGTAAACTTTCATGTATTACGTGAATTGATCAATAAAGGAGATACTTAGCACTCGCAACCAATTGCACTTATCTTTCAACTATCAATTCAAATTCAAACCCTTAAGTCGAAAGTAACCACTAAATCAACCATAATAGGAATTTTAGCTCCAACTAGTAATGTAGTTATGAAGCCCTTATCCCAAGATAATTTTTTCCCAAGTATTGTAAGCGTGACACCCACCTCTTGAAGGAAGAGTACCTAATCTTGGAACTTGGGACATTGATATCTAGGAAATGACGAATTAAGTGAACTTAGAAGGACTAAATCACACCCACCGTAACCCTACATTCTGGTGTTAACGGTTATTGTAATTAACATTTTGGCGCTAGAAGGAGGGCATGAACCTCCTTTCCTCTAAATATCCCACCACATCCCTAATTATTCCACCCTATTGGTTAGACATTGAAGAGATAGACCATGGATAAAAGGTTTCAATAAGGGTCTTCTACTTCAGACATCATTAATTCGAGAGTTATTAAAGAATAATGGCTGAGAATGAAAGTTTTGCAAATCATGAATAAGAAAAGGAAAGTAGAACAACACAACCCTGACCGCTGGAGCATTAACCCTTTCCATATATGTAACGACCCACAAATTCTGATATTTTGAAAAAATGGAATTTTCAAGAATTTAGAGTAACCCTGCACGGTTCTGGATACATAAACTCATTTTTAAATACGATTTCAACGAGTATAACGGTCAGTTAAGTTATTTAAATAGGTTTTAGCAACTTATCTGTTTGAACAATTTTGGTCAGAGACACTATTCACCGAAATTATAAATTTTGAGATTTTGAGTTAAGTATTTGAATACTACTTATTAAATAGTTAACATAAGGTTAGATAACTTTTAAAATTGACCTAAAAGTTAATTATATTAAAATTCAGTATTTTAATATTATTAAGGATAGTTTGACATGAATAATCCCAAGTTTCGCGTGTCTTCCCATATTAATCCAAAGTTTGGATTATTTTTAGTTAACCCCATGTTTGGGGAGTCCCTTCCCATATCGATACCATTAACTTATTAACTTCCTATAGCCGGTTAATTGTTTTAGCTTTCCTAATTCATCTGCTTCCTCCTTCGCCAACTCGATTCTTTCCACGCCTCCTTTCTTTTCCATTGCTTTTCCCTTCTCCTTTACCTTTCTTTTCTCTAACATTCCCAGCATTCGAAGAAAAAAAATGAAATCAAAAAAATTCCCTAATTTACATTCTCCCTCCTCAACTCGATCGTACCCTGTGCCTCCACTCCGCCTCCGCTGTCAATATTTTCAACGCGTGCAAATTTTCCTATCGCAAAACCCCTTCTCCATTAAAGATCAGCGAGCTACATGGCTTTTGCACATCCTATCGTCCAATCCTCAACTAAAGTCATATCAAACATTAGAATGAATTTTAAGCTTTTGCACACCTTTCTTCAGCAATCCTTTAATGGAAGAACCTCTCCTTCTACTTTTTAATCTCTCATTCATTTCTTCCTCCCCTTCCTCCTCCTTCTCCTCCTCTGTCTCACCGGAATTTTGAGGTCTGAAAAATCTAGGGGTCCTTGGCTCCGTGCTTTCATACCCATCATCAGTACCTGGCACAAACAACAATTCAGTAGCAGATGTGTACCCCATTAGTCTATGTAGCCTTGACTATCTAATCGAAAATGAAGAATTTCTCAATACATTAAATTTTTTACTTGGTCATTATAACAACCCGGAAAATCAGAACCAATTTAAAAATTTTATTTTGAAAATTTTAATGAATTTTAAATATTTAAAATGATTTATTTTAAATAATAACAACGAAAAATTTATTTTGAATAGAATTGGAACGTATATATTTATTTAAATCAAAGTTAGAATATAAATATTTACTTTAATTAAAAAAGGAATTGAAAATGGCGCGGTAGTTTGAAAATTCGATTTCAAATTTCAAATGAATGTATAGGATTCAAAATAAACCGGATTTTAGTGAAACTAGAAATATTTGAATCTATTTGAAAATATCTTTCCAACGAATCTGAAAAATCCAGATTTCATAGTGGGAATAAAAAGTTATGTCCAGTTGAAGATTCAGAATAGTCGCTATGGAAATATAGCCCTTAAAAATAGCGATTTTGCAAATGACCTCCTTTTTTTACGAGACCACTTTTGTTGGATTCGGAATGTCAAACTATTGTTGGATTCCAATTTTCATAATTTTTGGAATCAATTTGTGAGCGTGGCAAATTTAAACGTGTTTGACAAATTTGATTTGAATTTGAATCGACCGGAAAATGACCGTTTTTCAAACGGTCTCCAAATTCGACGAAATTAGTTTGGTTAGGACCGTATCGTCAAAACATAGCTTGATTTATTTTTCGGGAATTTTTGAAGTCCGTATGTGGCCCCAATAAATTGAAATGTACGTTAAAATCAAATTTGAACGTTGTATTAATTTATATTTTAATTTTGATGAAAAATGATCGAAACAGCCGAATTGGCTTACGGTACATATCCAATTGTGTTTGGAATGGGGGTAATTAGTTAGGGACGACAGTCGGCGGGTTCGATTTGGAGTTCAAATAAAAAAAGTTACTTTTTGAAATTAAATAAAATTAAATATATATTTATTTATAATAAGTCAAACCCCCCCCCCCCCCAATCTCATTTCCACGATCGATTCAGGAAAAAGAAAAAAAAAACTGAACCAAGAAACCGCCGCGCGCTGCCACTGCGAGCCACTGCTGCCTCGCCGTCGACGCGCCCCAGACCTCGCCGCCGATCCTCCATGTCAACACCGCCCCTTCCCCTTTCTCTTTCCAGCAAGCCGCAAATCCCCGTACCCCTAGACCTCGCGCCCAACCCCATTTCCGCCGTCGATCCCTTCCACCGCCTACTGCTCCGGCCGTCGCGCCTCCCCCAAACTCCCTCCCCCTCCGATCCGCCATCCCCAAGCCCTCAGCCCTCTCCGATCAAAGAAAAAGTAAGCTTATTATTTATATGCTTTTCTTTTTTTATGTAATTAGAAAAGCGATTTTTATACGAAATGCCATAGCATAAAAATTTGATTTTTATATAGAAAAGCAATTTGTAAAAATAGGAGTTTTATTTATATAATAGTATAATAAAAATATGATTTTTATAAATAAGAACATAGCAATAAAAAAAGTATGATTTTTATTATCATGTAGCATAATAAAAATGAGATTTTTGTGTAAAGAAAAAGAATAGATTTTCCATAGTATAGGTTTAGATTTTTATAAATAGAAAAGGCATGATTTTTATAATATAAAGATTTGATTTTTATAAATAAAAAGATAAGATTTTTATATAAGAAGTAACGATATAAAAATATGATTTTTATATACATGGAAGCGATATAAAAATGTGATCTTTTATATGTATGAGTTGAAATAAAAATGTGATTCTTATACATGTAGTGATATTATAAAAATATGATTTTTATATGAATGGTATGAATATAACAATATGATTTTTATTTAAATTACTTCGTGTTAAAAATGCGATCTTTATAATGTAAACATCGTTATAAAAATACGATTTTTATATACATGAAAGCGAGATAAAAACACGATTTTTATATACATGAAAGCGAAATAAAAATATGATTTTTATTATTCGAATAACGATATAAAAATATGATCTTTACAGAAATGTTTTTAGAATAAAAATATGGTTTTTATAAAAATGGTTTTGGATTAAAAATGTGATTTTTAAATATATGAGGCATTATTAAAAATGTGATTTTTAATATAAAAATCGCGTGAAACAGATTGCAATGGAACTGAGTGGAAGCAGGACGAAATCCAAGCCATCGTCCGCTAAAGAATGACGGAGTGGATCCCAAAAGTGAGAACTTCTCACTTTAATTTTTTTTCTAGTTAAAATATATACTAGGATGCAGACGGTGCTTAGCAGAACCCAATACCCGTCGTCCACAGACCATGAACGACTTGTTTGATTTGATTGTGTTGTGGGAATTGATTGTGATGTGGAATGGAATGGAATATAAAATATTCATGTGTTGAATAAAGTGTTAGAACAATAAAAATATCATTTTACTGTATGAATGAATGAAATAAAATATTTACTGAAATAAAATAAATATTCATTCACAAATCGGACGATTTGTTTATGTGCACCCAGTTGACTGATATTGATTGGGACAATATATTTTACACATCGCCCAATTGCACAAATAAAATCTGTGTTTGTTGATTGAAACCCCACACGGGTATTGGGATGATATTTGACGTACACTAATCCGAATTGTTTAGTTGTATGTCAATCGATTGGTTGACAGACTGTTGTAAGCACTAAATATTTATATTTAATGCTTATGCAGTGTAGAATGCACTTTGGATGATTGTTGATTGTTTATCATTGTTGTTTTATACATGTATTGTATGAAATCCATATAAATAACATTATATGGCAATTGACTGTGTTTGATTCCAGTTCAGAAAGAATGAATATTTTAAAATAACGAATATTTTAAAATAATGAATATTTTAAAATAATATTCAGTAAAAGATCAAAATCTGATTTTGATGTCCAATTTATTTAAATACATAAAGCCGTGTTGATTAGATTAACGTCATTTTGACGTAAACAATAAGTACATCGATTTTATTCATTTTTATAATGAATATCGAAAAGGAAGGGATTCCAAAATCTAATGTTTTTAAAATATTATCATTTATATATTAATGATATGGAATATTCAATTTTGATTTGAAATTGAATATGAAGTTGAAATCGTTTTGAAAATGAATTTAAAACGAATTATAAAATACGTTTTAAATGGAAATCGACGAAATATATATTATATATATTTAATAGCCTGAATAGTACGCTCTGCACCGCGGCAGTTCGCAAATTTTGACCATTGACTTCGAATTGACATTACAGGAGTTCCGACCGTCAGATTCTCCTAAAACCGGAACCATTGGATTCGTATCGAAAAGAGCTTTCCAACGAATATAAGAAATTTTAAATCTAACGGTTAGATTTGGAATTATGTTCAAATCAAATTTGGAAAAGGCCGTTGTGAGTGCAGTTCGATGGCCGTTTATAGAAATCGCTTGTACGGGCCTTGATAAAATTATTAAAAATATTAATAATTTGTGTAAAATCATAATAAATGATTTGGAAAGAATTTGGATGAAAAATTCCATGTTTGTAAAGATAAAAGTATATTTTTATCAAAATGAACTAGTTATGAACTAGAATTATAATCCAATATTTTTAAATAAATAAATTGGATTTGAAATGGTTTTAAAAATAACCAGAATTTCCAATATATGAATTGGAATGGATATTGTAACACCCCGCGAATTCTATAACTGTGAAATTCATAAATTAAAGTATAATTAATTTGAAATCAAAGAACTAAGGGAAACGGGATACGCCATTGCGTTCGTCTCGGAAAAATACGCGAAATAGAGTCCGAGTTTTCGAAAAACGGAGTCCGTATGAAGAAGATATGGCCTTCGGAAGTTTCTGAATTAAGTTTAAAATTCAAACAGAATAAAATAGCTCAGAAAATCAAGTTTAAATTCCAAAATCGGGCCCAATGGGCCAGGGCGGAAAAACACCCGCCTAACACACCCAGGTCGACTGGGCGGTCGACCTGGTCTAGCCAGGTCGACAGGGCTGTCGACAGGCATGTCGACCTGGTCCAGAGCCAGGTCGAACCCAGCCCAACCTGGCTGGCCTATTCTATGTTGGTCGATTTTCTGTAGTCTGCTTTGTCATTAGGGCTAGGTGGCAGGCTCTAATTGGTCTCTCTTTAGAATGAATGGCTACGATCAATCCAAGCAACATCAATGGTCCTAATCAGTTAATAACCCCTATAAAAATGACCCTAGACTCAACCCTAATCTATTCATTCAAAAATAAGAACAAAGCCGCCATGTTGCTGAGGAACGACTAAGAGTAGCCACCAATTTAAGAGAGGATTAGGAGGCAAATTCTAAAAGCATAAAGCAACTTAATCAAATCAAATCGCATCTCCAAATTCCTAAATTGGAGAATTCGCCACACAATTGTAAGTAGAGTATTATTTTGGTATGAACAAATAACTGTGTTGGTTTGTATACTTGATTGTGGTGATAAATAATTCATATTTGTGCGTTACTATGATTCTTATCGGTTTGGAATATTGTATAGCGATTGGAAAGTATGTTATTCATTATAAGAACTACATGTTTGCGGTAGTTTTATGCAAGTATACGTTTGGAATATTCGCAAATTATGTAATCTATGTTGAAGCTACATGTATGTAGTTGTTTAATTGAAACTCATGCAAGTTTGGGGTTTTGATACTATGCCATCATGATGTATATTTTTGTACATAAATCATTTTGTACGTAATTGGAACAAATTTGGGTTATTATAGTTCATATGAAACTATGTTGAAATTTTGGCACCATGATCTAGGTATTAAGCCATGCTTTTGTACTAGAGAACCTAATTGCAAACTTATGAATATGACTAGGCTATGATTGATATTTTGCATAATTGAAATCCATATTGTTAACAAGAATTATATGATGACATATGTGGTACATAGCTAGGTTAGATTCAAAAATCCCTTTTGCAAGTTGCATGACAAAAGTAAAAATCATGATTTCATATTAGAAATATTTATGCCATGTGAATAGATTTAAAATCATGATTAGTTTGAACTATACTTTTGTGTTAGTAACAAAAGTAAACACCTTTGTAAACATGTAGTAATTTTATAAACATGAATTGCTTATGTTTGATATTATGCCTAAATAAAATATAGGTTTATGTTGTAGTTAAGCCTATGTGTCGATAGTGATATTCTTAATTTAACTACAAGTTTACATGGTTTGATTCATATCACTTATGCTTTATGACCAAAGTATATGTTATCACTATGCAAGTACACCAGTTTTGTAACACCCCACTCCCGCTATGATCACTCACTAAGGGAATGCCATAGCATCGGTGGAGTATTTTAGTGAATATAGAACAGAAAAATTACAACAAGACAGATATAAATAGTACTTGAAATTTTAAAACATCATCTCATAACAGCGGAAGTAAAACATGTCTGGTTACATCATAAAACCACAATAAAGGTCAAGTACAATATCCATCAAAATAAAGAAGTACATAATCCCACTCTCATACAATAGCCAAACAAAAGAAAAGATAACTGGATAACTGGAGCTTTACATCTATCCAAGCTCCTAAAGACTGGAACAGCAATCCGATCAAGCTCCACTACTGCTAGGATCCACCGTAGGACCTGAGGGTTGGGAAAAAGATAAAAACAACAGGGTCAGACATAAGTCTGAGCGAGTCCTATAACTTTAACAATACAATCGTTAAAGTAACCAGAGAAGACATAAACTGATATACGGTAACATATAGGGATGAATGGCTACCCTAAGCAGTCAACTAAACGAAGATAAAGGATAAAGACGCATCTACCCTCCCTAAGGTAAATTACTAAACTGCACCACACCAGTCGTTCCTAACTTAAAGGTTGATCCCACCCAAGGACTTATAAAATTTACTAATTAGTACCTGCGTACCCCTAGGTGACCAAGTAGGCGCCACGGGGCCCTACAATCCACTAGGTGTACACACTACTTCCCATTCGATCGGCTCCCTAACGTAGATACCCGTGCTGGCCCCACCGTGGGATGTATCATTCCCCAATGTGGCAACCTGATGGAACTAAAGGTGCACGGCTTATATCTACTCGATGCAACAACGGCTTACCTACCAGCCTGGGCCCACTCACGCATATGAAGCCCGTTGGACTTGCGTTGCCACCGCTAACCCGTTTGCCTCTTACAGTCAAGCCCAGTATGCGTGTCCCGTCCTCGACATGGGTCGAGCCCACAAAGATACGTATGGGTTACTGGTTGAAATGGGCCTCCACAAGCTACCCACCTAAGCTTGTCCCTTTTTCTAGTATATCCCACTTAACCCTTTAATCATGTTTTAATTACATGTTCCATTTTGGTTAAGTATTCTAATCGTATTTTCTATTGCCACCCAAGGCAACCACTAGATTTTCTCATGCCACCCGAGGCACCCACTTAACCCCTCATGTCCCTCTACATGCTAATATGGTTAAGTGTTTCTTAATTAATTAATTAAGAACGTAACCTTTGTAAAGACCTCTCACATTAGACTGTCTTTTATGACCGCTGGTTAAGCCGGTTGGGTCCGGGCAGCCTTATGTCATAACAGAGTCTAACCTCGTGTCTTTACATTAATTACGTATTTAGTTTGTGCCTACGACCTCTCACATTGGGCTAACATTTGTAGCAACTGGTTAAGCCGGTTGGGTCCGGGCAGTTTTACGCTACAACTGAGTCCAACCTCGTGTCTTAGTCAATTAATTACACCTAATTAATCACCCTCATAATTTTATATTAATTATCCCTAATTAATCAAGTTTTCTTAACATGGGTAGACCTAACTTAATAGGTAAATTCCCATGGGGTAGACCTAACTCAATAGGTAAATTCCCAACACATAGTATGGGTACACCTAACCAAATAGGCAAATTCCCATACTATGTTTATTTATTTTGTGTTATGCATAATTATATTAATTTCACACAATCTTATTAACTTATGCATTTAATTACCCCATCGTTCCCACGTAATTTCGTTCATGATATAACACATATAAAAGGTGTCAACTTGCATATGAATGAACATGTTTCAAAGGTGCCATCTTGCATATTAACAAACACATAACTTGCATATGAACTTGCATAACATGTCACATAACTTGCATATAATATGTCACATAACTTACATATTCATTTTGCATAACAAACTTGCATATTAGCTTATAGACTTGCATAATGTGTCATCATGAACTTGCATATTAATAAACATGTAACTTGCATATTTACATACATGTAACTCGCATATTAACAAACATGTAACTTGCATATAAAGAAACATGTAACTTGCATATTTACATACATGTAACTTGCATATTAACAAACATGTAACTTGCATATTAACAAACATGTAACTTGCATATTTACATACATGTAACTTGCATATTAACAAACATGTAACTTGCATATTTACATACATGTAACTTGCATAGCATATTACCATGAACTTGCATAACATGCATATGATTACATAGCCCACAACTTGCATATTTAGCATCATGCAAACATAACATACATCATATTAAACTTGCATAAGCTTACATACTCAACATGCATAAACATAAGATTAATGCTAACATCATATCATATGATTCAAAGCTCATTAACCCACATACAAAACCATAAATCTCATCACATCTCATCTAATTAGTTTACCAAAAGATCATCAAAGTGATAGAAACTCACAACTAGCAACTTTGAACACCAAATGAAGAAGATTAAGATGCTAAGAAGGGATTAGAAGTTGATTAGAGAGTGATTAGTATGCAACCCTCTTCATAAAATTAGTGGAGGCCATGAGAGCTAGCATTTTGCCATAGTTTAGTCACTAGGTTTAATTATGAATGAATTAGGGTAGGTTAGGGTCTTATTTATAGATTAGGCAAGTGTTTTAGGCCATAGGATTAACCCTAGATTCAATCCAAGCCATCAAAGCATGTCTTGGGGAAGAAGTCAAGTGTAGGAACCATCTAGGGCCTTTAGATTAAAGATGGACCATGAGAACCATTCAAATGCAAAATCTGCACTTGAGCGAATCGGCCCACGGGTTGACAGCCAAACACCCTGGATTAACCCCT
The DNA here is from genome assembly GCA_030737875.1 of Allium sativum. Classification (NCBI taxonomy): domain Eukaryota; kingdom Viridiplantae; phylum Streptophyta; class Magnoliopsida; order Asparagales; family Amaryllidaceae; genus Allium; species Allium sativum. The sequence goes on from CM060925.1 coordinate 393,883,898, forward strand.
AGTCGACCCAGCGGGCTCGGGTCGACTTCAAAAATCGGCCGGTTCGGTTATTCCCCTCTCCCAATTCGCTGTTTTGAGCCTTTTTTGCATATTTATTTATTAAATTTTCAATTATATATATATATATATATATATATATATATATATATATATATATATCAATATATATATATATATATCTACACAACCCATTTCACTTAATTAAGTATACTTTAATTTGGGAATTTTCGTGAAACTTCGCGAGGCCATATCTTGGTCATACGGACTCCGATTTTCGAAAACTCGGACTCTATTTCGCGTATTTTTCCGAGACGAACGCAATGGCATAGCCCGTTTCCCTTGATTCCCATTTTAGAATTAAATTCTGCCTCGATTTATGTTATTACAGGTTATTGAAAATACGGGTTGTTACATTCTCCCCTCCTTAAAGGATTTCGTCCCCGAAATCTTCAAGTTAGGAAGAACGTATCCTACCATCCAATCATCCATCTACTCAAAGCATCATCCACGAGCAATCATTGTCCTTACAAGATTCTAAATGCTGGATGGATATATGCAAAAGTGTGTGTATATGTACTTACCTAATGCAAAAATCAGGCGGTTACTGATACAGTAAACCTCCTTAATGCAAACCATGATAGTGCCATGCATCCAATATGTATGCGAAACCCTATTGACACATACAAATTTCTACATGCGTGCACAACCATACACAAAAATGCATCATCCATATGATAACACAGCCATGATACATCCATCAATCTAACTACCACATCCATTTATGCAATATGCAACATGAAGTGACTGAGCCGATCTAGTGCCTAATGTGTGTGTATATGCATCCACGAGCAACCACTAGCAAACAATTGCATCCATATGCATCCATCAACCATAACATGTTTCAAACACATGTTTCAACCATAGGTTTTACCCTATCTAAAGGTCATAGGTATTAGCGAGAGGATATACTAAAGATAAGATAAGTACTAGACAAGCAATAAAGGAGAAGTTAAAAGACATACTCTCAAAAAGAAATGGATACAAAGAACGCATCTTTGCTTCCGTCTCCCAAGTAGCATTGCTTTCGTCATCTCCCCATTGCACTTTAACTAGCTGAACTTCTCTGTTCCTCAACTTCCTAGTTTCTGATCCAAGGATGCGAGTAGGAGCTCGTCGAATCGTCGCATCACGCTCTACCTCTACATCTCTAAGCAAGCTCGGCTCTACCACCTCCGCGGTCTCATGTAAGCACTTCCTCAAATGTGATACATGGAATACATCATGAACACCACTAAGTCTGTCGGGCAACTCCACCCTATATGCCATCCGTCCAATCCTTTCCTTAATAGGAAACGGCCCAACAAATCTCGGTGCTAACTTCCCTACGGACCCAAAGCGAACAACATTTCTCAATGGAGATACTTTGACAAAAACCATGTCCCCAACCTCAAACTCAAGATCCGTCCTTCTCCGATCCGCATAAGATTTCTGTCTATCTTGCGCTGCTTTCATCCTTTTTCGAATTAAATCAATCTTCTCTGAAGTCTCTCTAACCATATCCGGCCCAAGCAAGATCTTATCCGTAGATTCCCACCAACATGTAGGAGATCGACAAGGCCTTCCATAAAGAGCTTCGAAAGGAGCCATACCAATACTGGACTGAAAGCTGTTATTATATGCGAACTCCACCAAAGGAAGATGTTCTTCCCATGTACCTCCAAAATCCAAGATACAAAGCCTCAAAAGATCTTCTAAGATACGGTTCACCCTCTCAGTCTGACCGTCCGTCTGAGGATGATATGCGGTGCTCAAACACAACTGAGTCCCTACCGCCTCTTGCAAACTTCTCCAAAACTCACTAGTGAAAATAGGATCTCGATCACTCACAATGCTGGATGGTACGCCATGCAATCTAACAATCTCTCTAACATAGACTGAAGCAAGCCATGGAGCGGTCCTCTTACTCTTTACGGGTATAAAATGGGCACTCTTGGTAAGTCTGTCTACCACAACCCAAATTCCCGTATTGCCCTTCCTCGATCTCGGTAACCCGTCGATGAAATCCATCGAGACACTATCCCACTTCCACTGTGGAACTTCCAATGGGTGTAGCAACCCACCGGGTTTCCTTTGCTCCACTTTAACTTGTTGGCACACTAAGCATCTAGCCACATACTCGGCCACATCTTTCTTCATACCGGCCCAGAAGAAAACTCTCTTCATGTCTTGGTACATTTTGTCTCCACCGGGATGAATAGTCATTCTTGAACGATGTGCATCATCCAAAATAGCCTTCTTCAAACCCTCATCTTGCGGTACACAAAGTCTACCGTCTCTATGCAACCATCCCTTATCATCTATGGTGTATCTACCCAAATGGCTGGACGACTCCCCTCTTATAAGCTTCTCTACCAACACAACCAACTGTGGGTCGTCTCGCTGAGCCTCGCCAATCCGTCTCAAAAGAGTAGGTCTAACCTCCAAGGATGCCAACAAACCAGGTACAAAATCAACAGAAGGTCTGAAGTCAAACAAAGAAAGAAACTCTAAGCTTCGTCGTTCCACGAACAATGGACTCAAAGATAGCCTTTTTCTACTTAAGGCGTCTGCCACCACGTTACCCTTACCAGGGGTATACGCTATCTCGAAATCATAGGATGCTAAGAACTCCATCCACCTTTGCTGTCTTAAGTTTAAATCCTTCTGAGAGAATAAGTACTTCAATGATTTATGGTCGGTGAACAACTCGAATCTCTCACCAAGAAGATAATGGCGCCAAGACTTAAGTGCGAAAACAATCGCGGCCAACTCTAGATCATGGGTAGGGTAATTCTTCTCATGCACTCTCAATTGTCTCCCTCCATAGGCTATTACCCTTCCCTCCTGCATCAAGACTGCGCCTAATCCTGTTCCACAAGCATCGGTATAAACAACAAACGGCTTACTCCCATCCGGGAGCACTAAAACTGGAGCGGTGGTCAAAGCTCTCTTTAACCGTCGGAAAGCATCATCACAATCTACATCCCACGAGAAAACCAGATTCTTTTTCGTCAAGCGGGTTAATGGGGCTGATATCTTCGCGAAGTCTTTGATGAACTTCCTATAATATCCTGCCAACCCCAAGAAACTTCTTACCTCGGTAGCATTTCTAGGAACTTTCCAATCCTGGATAGATACTATCTTTGCGGGATCCACAGCTATCCCTTCCTTAGAGACCACATGCCCTAAGAATCGCACTTCTCTTCTCCAAAAATGGCATTTAGAGAATTTAGCTTTAAGACTATGCGCTCGAAGAGTCTCCAACACTTCCTTGAGATGTAAGGCATGCTCTTCTTCATTCTTGGAAAAGACCAAGATGTCATCCACAAAAACTACTACAAACCTATTCAGATACTCTCTGAACACTCTACTCATGAGATCAACAAAGTATGCGGGGGCGTTTGTCAACCCAAATGGCATCACTAGCCACTCATAAAAACCATCCGGAGTCCGGAAAGCAGTCTTCTCTATACTGTCCTCCGCCACTCTTAACTGATGAAACCCTGTAGCTAAGTCCATCTGCGAAAATACTGACGCGCCAACCAACTGATCAAAGAGATCATCTATCCTCGGTAATGGGTGTCTATTCTTCTTCGTGAGCTTATTAAGTTCTCTATAATCCACACAAAGTCTGAGGGACCCATCCGCCTTCGTGGCAAACACTACTGGAGCTCCCCACTCCGATATACTTCGCCTTATGAACCCCTTCTCAAGCAACTCCCCTACTTGCTTATGAAGTTCTCTTCTCTCACGAGGAGCCATGTGGCGTACTGGCAAAGACACTGGTTTGGCATTATCCACCAAATAAATTCGGAAATCTATCTCCCGCTTCGGAGGCAAACCCTTTACTTCTTCAAACACATCCGGATATTCCCGGACTACTCTGACAGAACACAAACTCTCGACCGAAGCATCGAGCGATTCAAGATAACTTAGCAAAACAGATTCCATGGGATTGCAAGAGATCTCGAGAGTGTTACCCAAGCGGGTCATGAGCCTGACAACTCTCCTTTCGCAATCAAGAACGGCACCATTACTGGATAACCAGTCCATGCCCAAGATCAACCCATAGCCCGTGAAGCCCAATACAAAAGCATCACATCTAAACTCAACGCTAAGTATAGAAATCTTCAAACCCAAACATATCATAGACAGATATATGGAGCCCCCAATTGGGTTTGAGACAACCAAGGGATCATCAACTAGACTGGTGTCTAAGTGCAGTGACTCAACTAACGATGATGAGATAAAAGAATGCGATGCGCCAGAGTCAAACAAAGTACGAACTGGATGATCAAACAGAAAAACCAGACTTTCAACGGAAATAGTTCTACCTCTCTGCTGAATCGGTGGAACTGAGAGAACCTGAACTTGCCCCCCTGACTGAGGTGGTGCTATAAGAGCTTGCACCTGGCCTCCTGAGGTAGACCCCGTCTTCTGCCCCTTCTTTGGGCAGTTTTTCACAAGATGCCCTGCTTCACCACAATGAAAGCAACCGGTCTTCTTCTTTTTGCGACAATCCTTACTAAGGTGTCCTGGTGTTCCACAATTGAAGCACTTCTTCTTCGTCTTCTTTTTGTCACCATTGCCTTTTCCGCCCTTGCCTTGTTGTTGCTGTTGCGGTTTCTTCTGATCCCCCTTTTTCTCTGGTGCCTTAGAATTCTTATCATCCTCATGCATAAGTGCCATGTAGACAAGCTTCTCAAAAGTGGCCCCCATAGGAATGTGAGTCATAGCTATTCCTTGCAATGGTTCGTTCAAGCCTCTAACGAACCTCAAAGCCTTCTTCTCCGGTGTATTCACCAACTCTATGCCAAACCTTGCTAATTGATTGAATTTGTTGACATATTCTTTCACCGTGAGATTCCCTTGCTTCAAATTCAAGAACTTCTCCATAAACAGATTCTCTTCCGCCCTTGAGAGAAACTTAGCCCCAAACCTTTGCTTAAAATCTGCCCAAGAGTCAACAGGGCGTTCTCCATTAGTGACCTCCCACCAGAATGAGGCCTCTCCCTTCATTAACCAAGCCGCCAACTTGACTTTCTTTCCCTCTTCCACTTCAAAGATATCTAGCAACTCTTCCACTTCCTTAAGCCAATCTCTAGCCTCTACGAAAGTCTCTGAACCAAGAAAAGGTTTTCCTCCTATAGCCTTGAACTCCTTGCAAACCTTAGCAAAATTATCCACTCTAGGCTGAGGAGAAGGAGCGGTTGTCTCTGGTGTAGTAGCATTGGCCGGACCCGCAGCCGCGGCCCTAGCCTCTTGCAACCTCCTATACCATAGTGGTATAACTAAACCCTCCGGGATGTTAAGATCTTCAGCCATGCTGAAACGAAAGAGGAAAGATTCAAAAAGGAGATTCCGAAAGATAAAGATATGGCTATTGGGGATTATGCTTTTCTTTTTCAAAAACTTTTTCTCTTAGAAGACATGCTTTTAAAAATCCTTTCTTCGAAAATACTCTTAGAAAGTAGTTTTTCTCAAAAATTTTATCTGTTCTGGTAACCTTAAGCTCTGATACCACGTGTAACACCCCACTCCCGCTATGATCACTCACTAAGGGAATGCCATAGCATCGGTGGAGTATTTTAGTGAATATAGAACAGAAAAATTACAACAAGACAGATATAAATAGTACTTGAAATTTTAAAACATCATCTCATAACAGCGGAAGTAAAACATGTCTGGTTACATCATAAAACCACAATAAAGGTCAAGTACAATATCCATCAAAATAAAGAAGTACATAATCCCACTCTCATACAATAGCCAAACAAAAGAAAAGATAACTGGATAACTGGAGCTTTACATCTATCCAAGCTCCTAAAGACTGGAACAGCAATCCGATCAAGCTCCACTACTGCTAGGATCCACCGTAGGACCTGAGGGTTGGGAAAAAGATAAAAACAACAGGGTCAGACATAAGTCTGAGCGAGTCCTATAACTTTAACAATACAATCGTTAAAGTAACCAGAGAAGACATAAACTGATATACGGTAACATATAGGGATGAATGGCTACCCTAAGCAGTCAACTAAACGAAGATAAAGGATAAAGACGCATCTACCCTCCCTAAGGTAAATTACTAAACTGCACCACACCAGTCGTTCCTAACTTAAAGGTTGATCCCACCCAAGGACTTATAAAATTTACTAATTAGTACCTGCGTACCCCTAGGTGACCAAGTAGGCGCCACGGGGCCCTACAATCCACTAGGTGTACACACTACTTCCCATTCGATCGGCTCCCTAACGTAGATACCCGTGCTGGCCCCACCGTGGGATGTATCATTCCCCAATGTGGCAACCTGATGGAACTAAAGGTGCACGGCTTATATCTACTCGATGCAACAACGGCTTACCTACCAGCCCGGGCCCACTCACGCATATGAAGCCCGTTGGACTTGCGTTGCCACCGCTAACCCGTTTGCCTCTTACAGTCAAGCCCAGTATGCGTGTCCCGTCCTCGACATGGGTCGAGCCCACAAAGATACGTATGGGTTACTGGTTGAAATGGGCCTCCACAAGCTACCCACCTAAGCTTGTCCCTTTTTCTAGTATATCCCACTTAACCCTTTAATCATGTTTTAATTACATGTTCCATTTTGGTTAAGTATTCTAATCGTATTTTCTATTGCCACCCAAGGCAACCACTAGATTTTCTCATGCCACCCGAGGCACCCACTTAACCCCTCATGTCCCTCTACATGCTAATATGGTTAAGTGTTTCTTAATTAATTAATTAAGAACGTAACCTTTGTAAAGACCTCTCACATTAGACTGTCTTTTATGACCGCTGGTTAAGCCGGTTGGGTCCGGGCAGCCTTATGTCATAACAGAGTCTAACCTCGTGTCTTTACATTAATTACGTATTTAGTTTGTGCCTACGACCTCTCACATTGGGCTAACATTTGTAGCAACTGGTTAAGCCGGTTGGGTCCGGGCAGTTTTACGCTACAACTGAGTCCAACCTCGTGTCTTAGTCAATTAATTACACCTAATTAATCACCCTCATAATTTTATATTAATTATCCCTAATTAATCAAGTTTTCTTAACATGGGTAGACCTAACTTAATAGGTAAATTCCCATGGGGTAGACCTAACTCAATAGGTAAATTCCCAACACATAGTATGGGTACACCTAACCAAATAGGCAAATTCCCATACTATGTTTATTTATTTTGTGTTATGCATAATTATATTAATTTCACACAATCTTATTAACTTATGCATTTAATTACCCCATCGTTCCCACGTAATTTCGTTCATGATATAACACATATAAAAGGTGTCAACTTGCATATGAATGAACATGTTTCAAAGGTGCCATCTTGCATATTAACAAACACATAACTTGCATATGAACTTGCATAACATGTCACATAACTTGCATATAATATGTCACATAACTTACATATTCATTTTGCATAACAAACTTGCATATTAGCTTATAGACTTGCATAATGTGTCATCATGAACTTGCATATTAATAAACATGTAACTTGCATATTTACATACATGTAACTCGCATATTAACAAACATGTAACTTGCATATAAAGAAACATGTAACTTGCATATTTACATACATGTAACTTGCATATTAACAAACATGTAACTTGCATATTAACAAACATGTAACTTGCATATTTACATACATGTAACTTGCATATTAACAAACATGTAACTTGCATATTTACATACATGTAACTTGCATAGCATATTACCATGAACTTGCATAACATGCATATGATTACATAGCCCACAACTTGCATATTTAGCATCATGCAAACATAACATACATCATATTAAACTTGCATAAGCTTACATACTCAACATGCATAAACATAAGATTAATGCTAACATCATATCATATGATTCAAAGCTCATTAACCCACATACAAAACCATAAATCTCATCACATCTCATCTAATTAGTTTACCAAAAGATCATCAAAGTGATAGAAACTCACAACTAGCAACTTTGAACACCAAATGAAGAAGATTAAGATGCTAAGAAGGGATTAGAAGTTGATTAGAGAGTGATTAGTATGCAACCCTCTTCATAAAATTAGTGGAGGCCATGAGAGCTAGCATTTTGCCATAGTTTAGTCACTAGGTTTAATTATGAATGAATTAGGGTAGGTTAGGGTCTTATTTATAGATTAGGCAAGTGTTTTAGGCCATAGGATTAACCCTAGATTCAATCCAAGCCATCAAAGCATGTCTTGGGGAAGAAGTCAAGTGTAGGAACCATCTAGGGCCTTTAGATTAAAGATGGACCATGAGAACCATTCAAATGCAAAATCTGCACTTGAGCGAATCGGCCCACGGGTTGACAGCCAAACACCCTGGATTAACCCCTAGTCGACCCAGCGGGCTCGGGTCGACTTCAAAAATCGGCCGGTTCGGTTATTCCCCTCTCCCAATTCGCTGTTTTGAGCCTTTTTTGCATATTTATTTATTAAATTTTCAATTATATATATATATATATATATATATCAATATATATATATATATATATATATATCTACACAACCCATTTCACTTAATTAAGTATACTTTAATTTGGGAATTTTCGTGAAACTTCGCGAGGCCATATCTTGGTCATACGGACTCCGATTTTCGAAAACTCGGACTCTATTTCGCGTATTTTTCCGAGACGAACGCAATGGCATAGCCCGTTTCCCTTGATTCCCATTTTAGAATTAAATTCTGCCTCGATTTATGTTATTACAGGTTATTGAAAATACGGGTTGTTACAAGTTTCTATTTTGTAGTTCCAACGTCACATTGCAAGTTCATGCGTTCACATTCCCCTTTTTGTATATGTAATCACGCTTAAAGCTCCCCTTTTTCTCATGGCTAAGTTGGGCTTAAAAGCCTAAGCCCAACATATATTATGATAAACGAACGTATTAAACGGGGGAAAATAGCGTTGGGCCAAACTAATTAATAAATGAAAATATAAAGTAGAAGGGCCCAAATTCAAGTATGGGTTGGGCCCATGATTGGTGTAACCTTTACACCATTAACTTAATAATGGGCCGCAAATATTTACATATAAGAAAATAAAGAAGAAAGACAAAATATGTAAATGTAGAACATACGATGTGTTTAACCCGAGGTTGGATTGAGTTGTGATGTAAACCTGCCCGGAACCGCCCGGCTGTCCAGTAGTCACAACAATACCTATCCAATGTGGGAGGTTAAACATGGAGCCCAATAAGGACCCGAGGTTAGACTGAGTTGTGGCGTAAGACTGCCCGGAACCAACCGGCAACAGGCAGCCACAACAATACCTGTCTAATGTGAGAGGTCAGGGCCTTAATAAGACAATTAAGGCTGAGTCAGGATTGTTAGGATTAAGTGAACTAAAGACTTAATCAAAATGGAACATGCTAAACTAAACGGACTGGTGGGGGTTAGGTTAGAAAACACTTAACCAACTTAGCATGTTGGCTAGAAATAGAAAACCTAGTAACGGGGGACCCTTTTCAGCAGTAATCCTAGAAGGTGTATCAGGATACCCTGAAACTAGGCAGGGTGGGGCACGATTACTGGGCTGATTGTAAGAGGTCAAATCGACGGCGGTGGTGTAGCAGTGTAGGTTCTAACGGGGTGCGGGCGTGCACACACTCCGGCGCAGAAAAATAAGGCACTGGACACCAGTAGCATACCTGTGCATTCTAGGATTGTGTCGGGCCGCCACCATGGGACTTGATACACCCCATGTTGGGACCAGCATAGGTAACTACAACATCGGGGGCCGTAAGACACATGTAACTATGCGAGTAGGAGCCGATCAGAGAATGGATCACATCACCCTGATTATGGGGTGCCAGTTGGAAACTAGTTTATATGGGTTCAGAGATTAACATAGGGTACGATAGTATATTCGACCCTAGACAACTTAACCAAGTTTATAGTGCTTTCCCACTTCTTGTTTATACTTATCATACCCAGTTCTTTATTCATAGACAGAATAGTACTAGACTTACTCAGGCTTTATGTCTGACTCTACTTTTCTTTCGTCTTCTTTTCTTCCGTTTCCCCCCCCCCCAGGTCCACAGGGAGGGAACACTGCAGCTTGACCAGCCTTAACATCCAGCTTGAAGAGGAGAAATGTATTGCTTGGACCTTTTCGTTTTGAACTATGGCTTTGGACAACCACTATGGGGCTTTTGCAGTTTATCTATGTTTTATTTATGCTTCTTTAAATAATGTAATCAAGACAGATTATGAAAGTATTATGTTATGTTTTTGGAAAGGATGTAAGACAATTATGGTGATGTTGTTGTAACACGTATTTGCTTTTATGAAATAAAAGTTGTTGTTTTTCCGCTGTTTACAAATATATGTTCTTATATCTGTCTTGTATATCTGTGACTTATACTTATAAACCTCCACCAAAATTAGGGCATTCCCTTTGAGAGTGACCCTAACGGAGGTGGGGTGTTTCACTTGGTATCAGAGCATAGGTTTACCAGATAAGATAAAAAGTTCTAAAAATTTATTTTCAAAAAGGAAATTTAAAGAAGCATTTTTAAAAGAAAAATATTATTTTATTTTAAAGAGGCAAAGTCCACTCCCCAAAGCCATAGGTACTATCTCTTATCCTTCGTTTTGAATCTATCCTTTTTGTTTCAGCATGTCCCAAGAACTTAACTTGCCGGAAGGGATACCAATACCTGGTTGGTTTAGACGGTTCTTAAAAGCAAGGGCCACTCAGCCAGGTCCTACCGTTCCTCCTCCCCCAGCTGAAGGAAATCATCCAGCTGCAGCAGCGCCTTTTCCTCCACCTCCTCCACGGGGAAACACATTCGCTAAGATATGTAAAGATTTTAAAGCTATGGGAGGAAAGGATTTCCATGGAACTGAGTCCTTCGTGGCAGCTAGAAATTGGCTGAAAGAAACGGAGGACCTATTCATCATCTTTGAGGTAGAGGATAGACAAAAAGTACAATTGGCAGTGTGGCTATTGAAGGGCGAGGCTTCCTACTGGTGGGAAGTCACTAATGCTGAAAGACCAGTGGAGACATGGGAGGACTTTAGGGCAAGGTTTGAGACTAAATTTCTCTCAGATGCGGAAAGAAGTTTGCAGTTGGAAAAATTCTTATTTCTTAAGAAAGGGGACAAGACAGTCAGAGAGTATGTGAATCAGTTCGATGAGCTGGCTAGGTTTGGGCTTGACCTAGTCAACACCCCGCACAAGAAGGCTCTCCGTTTCGTCAAAGGGTTGAATGAGCCATTACACAGTTTGGCCATGACCCATATACCCATGGGAGCCACGTATGAAAGATTGGTGCAAATGGCATTGCTGAATGAAGAGGATAAGGGCAAGAAGGAGACAAAGGCAGAAAGCTCTCAAGGGAAGAAAGAGGGTTTGCAGCCTAAGAAGACAGACTTTAAGAAAGGCGGGAAAGGCAACAAAGAGAAGAGGAAGAGCAATTTCTGTGGCAAAGTGGGACACTTAGTAAAGGACTGCCGGAAAAAGAAGGCCAAGGAGAATGGTGGGTGCTTTTCTTACGGTGAGATAGGCCACAGGGCTAAGGACTGCCCAAAGAAACGAGGACAGGGGCAGAGGGCTGGATCCACCCCAGGGGCACAGGTTCATGTGCTGGAAGCGCCACCTCTGCAACAGCGAGGTATAAATACTTCTGTAGAAAGTGTAGTTTATCTTTGTAATCACCCCGTTCGCACTTTATTTGATTCTGGCGCATCACACTCCTTTATCTCGTCTGCTTTAGTAGAATCTCTGCACCTAAAAACTAGTATGGTAGAGGACCCCTTAATTGTTTCAAACCCAATTGGGGGCCCAGCTCATTTGTCTATGATCTGTGTGGGATTGAAAATTTCTATTCTAAGTGTAGAATTTCAATGTAGTGCCTTTGTTTTGGGCTTTTCGGGTTATGGTTTGATTTTGGGTATGGATTGGCTATCCAGTAATGGGGCCATCCTTGATTGTGAGAAAAGGGTTGTTAGGCTCCTAACCCAACTCGGTAATACTTTGGAAATTTCTTGTAATCCCTCGTATGCGGTTATGCTTAGTTATCTTGAATCGCTAGATGCCTCTGTTGAAAATTTGCAATCAGTTAGAGTGGTCCGGGAATATCCGGATGTCTTCGAAGAGGTGAAGGGCTTGCCTCCGAAGCGGGAAATAGACTTCCGCATATATCTTGTAGATAATGCAAAGCCCGTTGCGTTGCCCGTTAGACACATGGCTCCACGAGAAAGGAAAGAGCTCAGTAAACAGATTAAAGAGCTTCTAGAAAAGGGGTTCATTAGGAGGAGCATTTCAGAATGGGGCGCTCCAGTGGTGTTCGCTACAAAGGCGGATGGATCACTCCGTCTATGTGTTGACTATAGGGAGCTCAACAAGCTAACGAAAAAGAATAGGCACCCTCTCCCTAGAATTGACGATTTATTTGACCAGCTTGTAGGAGCGTCTGTTTTCTCCCAACTCGATTTAGCAACCGGTTTTCATCAGCTAAGGGTGGCTGAAGACAGCATCGATAAAACGGCGTTCAGAACCCCAGACGGCTTCTTTGAATGGCTTGTCATGCCTTTCAGCTTGACAAATTCACCTGCTTACTTTGTGGACCTGATGAGTAGGGTATTTAGAGATTTCCTCAACAAATTCGTAGTGGTCTTCGTAGATGATATCCTTATCTTCTCAAAGAGTGAAGAGGAACATGCTCAACACTTAAGGGCAATCATGGAAACTTTGCGAGTCCATCAACTGAAAGCCAAATTCTCCAAATGCCACTTTTGGAGAGAAGAGGTGAGGTTCCTTGGGCACATAGTATCCAAACAAGGGTTAGCAGTGGACCCTGCTAAGGTAGTGGCGGTACAGGATTGGAAGACACCAAGGAATGCAACCGAGGTCCGAAGCTTTCTAGGACTAGCGGGTTTCTATCGAAAGTTTATAAGGGATTTTGCGAAAATCTCAGCTCCGCTCACGAAATTGACTAAGAAGAATCTAGTGTTCAATTGGGATTTGGATTGCGAGCTTGCTTTCCAACGACTGAAAAGGGCTCTTACAACAGCCCCAGTTTTGACGCTGCCAGATGGGAGCAAGATGTTCACTGTTTATACGGATGCATGTGGGACAGGGCTAGGCGCCGTCTTAATGCCAGAAGGAAGGGTAGTAGCTTATGGCGGGAGGCAGTTGAAAGTGCACGAAAAGAACTACCGAACCCACGATCTTGAGTTAGCCGCCATCGTCTTTGCACTCAAGTCTTGGCGACACTATCTCCTAGGTGAGAAGTTCGAACTTTACACTGACCATAAATCGTTGAAATATCTTTTCTCGCAGAAGGATCTTAACTTGAGGCAACAGAGATGGATGGAGTTTCTTGCCTCGTACGATTTCGAAATCTCCTACACTCCGGGCAAAGGCAACGTAGTGGCAGACGCGTTGAGCCGAAAGAAATTGACCCTAAGCCCGTTGTTTGTTGAAAGACAAAGCCTAGAGTTTATAGCCAGCTTCGACTTTAGGCCTTCCTCCGATTTCGTACCAGGCTTGCTAGCATCTCTCGAAGTGCGCCCAACTTTAGTGGATTCAGTTGGGACAGCACAACGCGAAGACCCTCAGCTTGTGGAAATAATGGATAGGCTAATTAGGGGTGAGACTTCAAGTCACCTCAACAGATACTCCATCGACGATAAGGGTTTGCTAAGGCGAGACGGAAGACTATGCGTCCCACAGACAAAAGATTTAATAAAGAAGGTTCTCGAGGAAGCACATCACTCCAAGATGACGATACACCTAGGCGGAGATAAAATGTACAAAGATATAAAAAGGACTTTCTTCTGGAACGGCATGAAAAAGGACGTGGCAGAATTCGTTTCTAAGTGCATGGTGTGCCAACAGGTTAAGGCGGAACAGAAAAAGCCTGGCGGACTGCTACATCCTCTGGAGGTCCCGCAGTGGAAGTGGGATAGCATCTCAATGGACTTCATCGATGGGCTGCCTAGGTCTAGGAGAGGAAACACTAGCATTTGGGTAATAGTGGATAGGCTTACCAAAAGCGCCCACTTTTTACCTGTCAAAAGTAAAAGAATTGCCTCATCCCTAGCATCACTTTACCTCAAGGAAATCGTTCGACTCCATGGAATACCATCTAGCATTGTTAGTGACCGAGACCCCATCTTCACCAGTGAGTTTTGGCGGAGTCTGCAAGAAGCAGTAGGAACGCAGTTATGCTTGAGCACAGCCTATCATCCCCAAACCGACGGCCAAACAGAGAGAGTGAACAGAGTTTTGGAAGACCTCTTAAGGCTATGCGTCCTTGACTTCGGAGGGACATGGGAAGACCACCTTCCTTTGGTAGAATTTGCCTACAACAACAGCTATCAAGCAACCATCGGAATGGCGCCCTTCGAAGCTTTATATGGAAGACCGTGCCGATCACCCACTTGTTGGTGGGAGTCTACGGACAAGCTCATACTTGGACCAGATATGATCCGAGAGACTTCAGAGAAAGTAGACTTAATACGAAGAAGGATGAAGACGGCCCAAGACAGACAAAAGTCCTATGCCGACAAGAGAAGGACCGACCTTGAATTTGAGGTTGGAGACAGAGTTTTTCTCAAGGTATCACCACTAAGAAACGTTGTTCGTTTTGGAACCACAGGAAAACTGGCACCAAGGTTCGTAGGGCCATTCCCTATCATCGAGAAAATTGGGAAAATGGCCTATAGATTAGAGCTACCCGAGAAGTTGGCTGGAGTCCACAACGTTTTTCACGTTTCACATCTCCGTAAATGTCTACATGAGTCTGCTGAGGTGGTAGAGCCAAATATCCTCGAAGAGGCCGAAGTGGAACGCGAAGCAACCATAAGAAAAGTTCCAACCCGCATATTAGGAACGGAAGTGAAGAAGCTACGCAACCGCGAAGTCAAGCTCGTCAAAGTTCAGTGGGGCGACGCCGAGGGAGACGCGACTTGGGAAACTGAAGCTAGAATACGCACTGCCTACCCTTTTCTGTTCGAGGGTACATCCTTGATCTTTCCTTTTCCTTAAGTTGCGCTTTTATCTATCTTTTTAGGTATATTTCCTCGACCTTATCTTTTAGGTAGAAACCCTTTGGATGGAAACATGTAATTGAAACATGTTATGGATGATAGTTGCAAGTGGTTGCAAGTGATTGCTAGTGGTTGCTCGTGGTTGCATATACACACACAATCTAGGGTTTAGATCGGCTCAGTCACTTCATATTGCATATGCATATATGTTTGCATTCGTATATGGTTGAACTCTAATGTGTTGTCATATGGATGTTGCATTTGTATTGAATAATTGTACACTCATGTAGAATCATGAATAGGAAAATTTGCATACATAATGGATTCATGGCACTTACATAATTCGCATTAAGGAGGTCAACTGAATCAGTAGACCGCCTGATTTTGCATTTGATAAATACATGTACACACACACTTCACATATGATCATGAAGCATTAGAAGTCTTTTAAGGACAATGGATGCTCGTGTTTGATGGATGAGTAGATGGATGATTGGATGTTAGAATATACATTCCTCCTAACTTGAAGATTTCGGGGACGAAATCCTTTTAAGTGGGGGAGAATGTAACACCCCGCAAATTCTATAAATGTGAAATTCATAAATTAAAGTATAATTAATTTGAAATCAAAGAACTAAGGGAAACGGGATACGCCATTGCGTTCGTCTCGGAAAAATACGCGAAATAGAGTCCGAGTTTTCGAAAAACGGAGTCCGTATGAAGAAGATATGGCCTTCGGAAGTTTCTGAATTAAGTTTAAAATTCAAACAGAATAAAATAGCTCAGAAAATCAAGTTTAAATTCCAAAATCGGGCCCAATGGGCCAGGGCGGAAAAACACCCGCCTAACACACCCAGGTCGACTGGGCTGTCGACCTGGTCTAGCCAGGTCGACAGGGCTGTCGACAGGGCTGTCGACAGGCATGTCGACCTGGTCCAGAGCCAGGTCGAACCCAGCCCAACCTGGCTGGCCTATTCTATGTTGGTCGATTTTCTGTAGTCTGCTTTGTCATTAGGGCTAGGTGGCAGGCTCTAATTGGTTTCTCTTTAGAATGAATGGCTACGATCAATCCAAGCAACATCAATGGTCCTAATCAGTTAATAACCCCTATAAAAATGACCCTAGACTCAACCCTAATCTATTCATTCAAAAATAAGAACAAAGCCGCCATGTTGCTGAGGAACGACTAAGAGTAGCCACCAATTGAAGAGAGGATTAGGAGGCAAATTCTAAAAGCATAAAGCAACTTAATCAAATCAAATCGCATCTCCAAATTCCTAAATTGGAGAATTCACCACACAATTGTAAGTAGAGTATTATTTTGGTATGAACAAACAACTGTGTTGGTTTGTATACTTGATTGTGGTGATAAATAATTCATATTTGTGCGTTACTATGATTCTTATTGGTTTGGAATATTGTATAGCGATTGGAAAGTATGTTATTCATTATAAGAACTACATGTTTGCGGTAGTTTTATGCAAGTATACGTTTGGAATATTCGCAAATTATGTAATCCATGTTGAAGCTACATGTATGTAGTTGTTTAAATGAAACTCATGCAAGTTTGGGGTTTTGATACTATGACATCATGATGTATATTTTTGTACATAAATCATTTTGTACGTAATTGGAACAAATTTGGGTTATTATAGTTCATATGAAACTATGTTGAAATTTTGGCACCATGATCTAGGTATTAAGCCATGCTTTTGTACTAGAGAACCTAATTGCAAACTTATGAATATGACTAGGCTATGATTGATATTTTGCATAATTGAAATCCATATTGTTAACAAGAATTATATGATGACATATGTGGTACATAGCTAGGTTAGATTCAAAAATCCCTTTTGCAAGTTGCATGACTAAAGTAAAAATCATGATTTCATATTAGAAATATTTATGCCATGTGAATAGATTTAAAATCATGATTAGTTTGAACTATACTTTTGTGTTAGTAACAAAAGTAAACACCTTTGTAAACATGTAGTAATCTTATAAACATGAATTGCTTATGTTTGATATTATGCCTAAATAAAATATAGGTTTATGTTGTAGTTAAGCCTATGTGTCGATAGTGATATTCTTAATTTAACTACAAGTTTACATGGTTTGATTCATATCACTTATGCTTTATGACCAAAGTATATGTTACCACTATGCAAGTACACCAGTTTCTATTTTGTAGTTCCAACGTCACATTGCAAGTTCATGCGTTCACATTCCCCTTTTTGTATATGTAATCACGCTTTAAGCCTCCCCTTTTCTCATGGCTAAGTTGGGCTTAAAAGCCTAAGCCCAACATATATTATGATAAACGAACGTATTAAACGGGGGAAAATAGCGTTGGGCCAAACTAATTAATAAATGAAAACATAAAGTAGAAGGGCCCAAATTCAAGTGTGGGTTGGGCCCATGATTGGTGTAACCTTTACACCATTAACTTAATAATGGGCCGCAAATATTTACATATAAGAAATAAAGAAGAAAGACAAAATATGTAAATGTAGAACATACGATGTGTTTAACCCGAGGTTGGATTGAGTTGTGATGTAAACCTGCCCGGAACCGCCCGGCTGTCCAGTAGTCACAACAATACCTATCCAATGTGGGAGGTTAAACATGGAGCCCAATAAGGACCCGAGGTTAGACTGAGTTGTGGCGTAAGACTGCCCGGAACCAACCGGCAACAGGCAGCCACAACAATACCTGTCTAATGTGAGAGGTCAGGGCCTTAATAAGACAATTAAGGCTGAGTCAGGATTGTTAGGATTAAGTCAACTAAAGACTTAATCAAAATGGAACATGCTAAACTAAACGGACTGGTGGGGGTTAGGTTAGAAAACACTTAACCAACTTATCATGTTGGCTAGAAATAGAAAACCTAGTAACGGGGGACCCTTTTCAGCAGTAACCCTAGAAGGTGTATCAGGATACCCTGAAACTAGGCAGGGTGGGGCACGATTACTGGGCTGATTGTAAGAGGTCAAATCGACGGCGGTGGTGTAGCAGTGTAGGTTCTAACGGGGTGCGGGCGTGCACACACTCCGGCGCAGAAAAATAAGGCACTGGACACCAGTAGCATACCTGTGCATTCTAGGATTGTGTCGGGCCGCCACCATGGGACTTGATACACCCCATGGTGGGACCAGCATAGGTAACTACAACATCGGGGGCCGTAAGACACATGTAACTATGCGAGTAGGAGCCGATCAGAGAATGGATCACATCACCCTGATTATGGGGTGCCAGTTGGAAACTAGTTTATATGGGTTCAGAGATTAACATGGGGTACGATAGTATATTCGACCCTAGACAACTTAACCAAGTTTATAGTGCTTTCCCACTTCTTGTTTATACTTATCATACCTAGTTCTTTATTCATAGACAGAATAGTACTAGACTTACTCAGGCTTTATGTCTGACTCTACTTTTCTTTCGTCTTCTTTTCTTCCGTTCCCCCCCCCCCCCAGGTCCACAGGGAGGGAACACTGCAGCTTGACCAGCCTTAACATCCAGCTTGAAGAGGAGAAATGTATTGCTTGGACCTTTTCGTTTTGAACTATGGCTTTGGACAACCACTATGGGGCTTTTGTAGTTTATCTATGTTTTATTTATGCTTCTTTAAATAATGTAATCAAGACAGATTATGAAAGTATTATGTTATGTTTTTGGAAAGGATGTAAGACAATTATGGTGATGTTGTTGTAACACGTATTTGCATTTATGAAATAAAAGTTGTTGTTTTTCCGCTGTTTACAAATATGTGTTCTTATATCTGTCTTGTATATCTGTGACTTATACTTATAAACCTCCACCAAAATTAGGGCATTCCCTTTGAGAGTGACCCTAACGGAGGTGGGGTGTTTCAGATATGAATCGAAATTATCATCAGAATATTTCGATATTGGATTCCGTGATTATACGGATATTGTGGAGGAATTTGGAAGATATAAATATCGTTATTCCCAATACGATATTTATTGATTTCAGAATTTGATATTGAATATAAGCCGATATAATTTCTATTCAGAGCCTTATATTTAATATTCAATTGTATTTTGGGTTTGTCGTGAACTGTGTTTTAAATGACACTGTTCTTAAACCCAGTTGAGAAAAGATTAAATCTTTTAAATAAGATTTAGAAGAATTTACCAATTAATTAATATTTAATTGGAATTGAATAGAATTGGATTTTGGGTTTGTCGTGAATGGTGTCTTTATTAACACCATTCTTAAATCCCATGCGAAAAGAATAAATCTTTTAATTAAGATTTAAAGAAGAATTACCAATTAATTAACATTTAATTGGAATTGAAAATGGAATGTGAATTGGGTTTATTGTGAATTGTGTTTTTAACGACATTCGTTCTTTAACCCGATTTATAGTGAAATGTGATTTGGAATTTATAAATCTTTTTATCAAGATTTAACAAGAATTTTCCAAAGTAAAGTTTTCCAATTTAATATATTAAATTGGAATTTAATGGGATTCGATTTGATAATAATCGAAATGAGCTTCCGTGGAGGAAGACTGTTAATATATATGGAATTTAGTAATGGCGGATCTTTCCTTTCGTTATCCTGTTCCTTCTAAATATCATTCTTCTTTTCGTCATCGTTCTTTTCCATTCTCTTCTGTGCATCTCTATCAGCCTCCTCGTGCCTCTCATCCGCCTTCGGCTCTCCCCTCTCAGCCTCCTCATGCCTCTCTTCCTTCTCATCATTCTCACCTCTTCGTCAACCTAATCCTTTTTATCGTTATCATGCCTCTAAGGGTTCATCTCCTCCTCGTCTCCTGATTCCCGCCAACTGCTAATCGTCCAGCTTATCCTCCTCCTCCTATCAATGATCCTATCCTTCCTTCTACTCCTCTCGTTTAATCTTTTAATCACCAGCTTTCAAGCCCTAATCTGCAATGTCTCAACCTTTTCGATCCTCTTGCTGTGGGTCAATTTGAACCACAAACAAAATCTTATGCACATGTGGCAGCATCTGCACCTTTAGTTCTACCTAAGCCAATCCTGAGAAAGAGAAAAAACCTCCTTCCAAAACTCAAAAACATTTCAGATACATTCAAATTTCTAAAGAGGGAACGTTGTTTCCTTCACTGTGCATGTAAAGGGCACGTGGCAAAAGATTGTATGGACCCTAAAATTTGTTATTACTGCGGTTTTTAGGGACACTCGTGCCCACAATGCCATACAAAACGAAATGATCAAAAGGTTTTGAAATACGAGCGAAAAGGTGTCTCTTGGAATTTGGCTTCATCTGCAAAATGGGTCCCATGAGGTAGCACTTCAGCTGAAATTCCTTCAAATCATATGTCGCTTCAAAATTCCACCTGTCAACAATCGGAGCACCCACCTCACACTCATATAAACACTCCATCCCCTACCTCTTCTCCAAAAGCAGAAAATATGAACGGTAACAACCCAGAAAATTAGGACCAATTTAAAATTTTTATTTTAAGAATTTTTGATAAAAAATACGTCAGAAATTAAAATTTTCATTTTTAAATAATATTAAAGCCATTGAAAATAGTCATTTTACAAACGACCTCCATTTTTGACGAAACCACTTTTGTTGGATCCGGGATGTCAAAATATGGTTAGGTTTAAATTTTCATAATTTTTGGAATTAATATATGAGCGTGGCAAAAGAAAATGTGTTTTGTCAATTTTAGTTAAATTTGATCGACTTGAAAAAGGCCATTTTTCAAACGGTCTCCAAATTCGACGAAATTAATTTTGTTAGGACCGTATCGTTAAAACATAGCTAAATTTATTTTTCAGGTCTTTACAGTTGGTATCAGAGCTCTGGTTAGCTCAAATCTTTGGGGTATAACTCGTTAGAACTGAACAAAAGACTCATCAGAGATTGGATTAGTAATATCCAATAAGAATACTCATTAGAGATAGGATCAGTAGCATCCTAGAATGAGAAAACTCATTAGAGATGGGGTTAGAAATGCCCTAGAATGAGTTCATAGTGACAAATTTATAATTCACGTATTTGTGATTATATATATAATCCAATATTAGAAAATATGATTTTTGAATACGTAAAAGTTATATATATTTGAAAAGTTAATCAACTAATAAAGTTATTGAAACCATTAATAAAAATGAAAATTGAATTGGTTAATTTAACGACTTTTAGCTTCGTTCCTTTTCGAGGACGAAAAGATTTTAAGTGTGGGAGATTGTAACAACCCGGGAAATTAGGACCAATTTAAAAATTTTACTTTAAGAATTTTTGATAGAAAATACGTCAAAAATTAAAAAATTTCATTTATAAATAATATTAAAGCCATTGAAAATAGTCATTTTACAAACGACCTCCATTTTCGACGAGACCACTTTTGTTGGATCCGGAATGTCAAAATATGGTTAGGTTTAAATATTCATAATTTTTGGAATTAATATATGAGCGTGGCAAAAGAAAATGTGTTTTGTCAATTTCAGTCAATTTTGATCGACTTGAAAAAGGTCATTTTTCAAACGGCCTCCAAATTCGACGAAATTAACTTTGTTAGGACCGTATCGTCAAAACATAGCTAAATTTATTTTTCGAGTCTTTACATGAACCGATTTATAATGGAAGATCCTTCTCTCTACATTGTTGGCACTGTTCTTACCGGCAATTGGAATGCAGATTCACTTTCATATTGTCTTTCTGTAACCCTCGATCATCAGACATGGCCGATGTGGATCATCACTAAACAACTCCTTTCTAATATCATGTCCAAATAGTGAAAAAAGGGACTTGGCCTTACGTTTAAAAATCTTGGCTAAACCTGGGGGTGCTATGTACTTTGATCCTTGGAATACAAGTGAACGCGAACCCTCTCCAGCTTTAAAAATTGAATCCTGGGCTAAAGTGGAGGGGTTTCCAGAATTCTTGAGATACAATGCAACAACTGTTAAGGCGATTCTTAAACCCATTGGCAAAGTTCTTGCTTTATATGATTGTGACTGGGCCCATTATGATCACCGTTCCCTTCTAGTTAAGGTTGTGTTTTATGAAGGAATTAATTCTATTACTAAGTTTGCAGCTAATATCAATGAAAAAATTCATCTTATCAAAGTGGAGTGTTGTGCTCATGAGCATCCTAGTCCTAAACCTGAAACTCTGTTTATTGGAAACTTTGAAGAACAAATAATTCCATGTATTCACGAAGATTTTCTCCAACCAAGTCCTGAAGAGTATCATGATGTCATGGTGGATGAAGCAGCTTTGCATGTAGCAAATCAAGCTATTTTCAGGGACGGTAATCATCAACATGAAGTTGAACAACAAAATGAAGTTAATCAAATTAATGAAGAGGTTGCCTCAGACGATGCTCATCATAACTTTCAGGGCATGCAAGTTGATAATTTGATTCCACCAGCTTCTATGCAATTAGCTATGATCCCTCAATCTGTTCCTTTCAATCTTTAAGCTCCGCTGCCTGATGTTTATCCTGTTATCCTTCGTCCCCTCGACTCAACATACCTATTCAACAAATTTTGCCACCTCTGAATGCACCGCAGACGGACATGGAGGTTAACTGGCCACAATTTCTTTCTCCAGTGATGGTCCGTCAAAGTGCTAGGAACAATAGAATGGAAGCCCTTCCTGAAGGTTTAGGTAGTTTTTACACTCCTATTATTTTTTCATCACATAATAAAAGTTTGAATAAAAAAAATTCACGTTGCATGGGGGTGAGTTTGCATGATGTGCATTATTTAGCCATGCAAGAATTAGAAAAGGAGCGTACTAATGAGCCCCAATGAAATTGGTATCATGGAATGTTAGAGGTTTAGGGGCGTTTTCTAAATGTCATGCAATAAATTTGATTATTGCCCCTTTGAAAGTCGATGTCCTTTTCCTTCAAGAAACTAAACTTCATAACCCATCTCAATATCATTTCAAACTCATTGGTGGATCTTCATTAACTGGTTGGCTTCATGTTGATGCTATTGATACTAAAGGCGGTTTAATTACTGCCTGGGATGAGTCTGCTTGGTCTCTCCTTTGGTCTTGTTCTAGCATTTCTATTTTGCATGTTGCACTTTGTCACCTCCCCTCCAACAAAACATATTATTTCTCTAATGTGTATGGTTCACAAAATGTTTACGAAAGAATTCAATTATGGTCTAATTGTCATGTTGTAGCATCCCAGTTTCTTGGTCCCTGGGTAATAGGTGAGGATTTTAATACAACAAGAGTCTCTTCTGATAGAAATTATGGTAATATTTCTCCTGATTCAGACGCTTTTAAATCTTTTATTTTCGATTGCTCGTTGATAGACCCACCTATTAGCAATAGGTTTTATACATGCTCTAATGCAAGATTGTTTCCATCTTTAGCTAAACTTGACCGATTTCTTTATAATTGTGAGTGGGATGATTGCCATCCTTTAACTGCTGTCCATGGTCTTGCTACCACAATTTCTGATCATTGTCCAATCTTACTTAACTCTGATATTATTTCCGTCACCAAAAAGCCTTTTAGATTTGAAAGACTTTGGCTCCTTGAACCTTCGTTTGATGATTTAATTCACTCTATCTGGAATAAGCAATTCAATTCCTCTTCTGCTACCCATCGTATTGTACTAAAATTGAGATCATTGAGGAAAATTATAAAGCCTTGGGCTAAATCAATATGGGGTTCTCTTCGATCTCGCATTTCTTCTATTCAAAATGATATACTTGATCTCAACATTCTTGAAGAATCTCGTCCCTCATCCCCAATTGAAAAAAAACAATTTGTCTGAACTTGAAAATGAGTTAGAAAGGCTAATCAAACAAGAGGAGATAGGTTGGAAACAAAGATCGAAAGCAAAATGGTTAGAAGAGGGAGACAAAAATACTTCATATTTTCATCGTTTAGCCAATGGTCATCAGAGATCAACTCACATATCTGAAATTATTCATAATGATCAAGTATATTATGATCATGATGATATCCTCCGTCTTTTCTCTGACTATTTCCGATCCATTCTTGTTGTATCTTCTTCTCAGACTCCATCTATTGATTGGAATTCTCTTTACCCTGATTTTCAATCAATCGTTATTGGTCATCCATTTACTGAAACATGAAGTTTGGGTCGCGTTGAACGAAATGGCTGATGACAAGGATCCTAGGCCAGATGGATTTGGCCCAATTTTTTTCAAGCATTACTGGACTTTAGTCAAAAATGATGTTTTACAAATGTGTGAAGAATTTCAGCATGTTCATTCCTCCATTGCTAGAATTAACTACGCTAATATCATTCTACTTCCAAAACATGCTGGGGCAAACAATTTATCTTCTTTCATACCTATCAGTCTTTTAAATACAACTTTCGAAATAATTACGAAGGTCTTAGCTAATCGTCTTCAATCTGTTATAGCAAAATTAGTTGGCCCAGAACAATCGGCTTTTATTTTGGGTTGAAACATTATGGATTGTGTTGCTGGTACACAAGAAGTTATTTCTTTCTGTCATTACACTTCCACTCCTGGTTTTCTCCTTAAACTCGACTTTTCCAAGGCTTTTGATTCCGTTAATTGGTCTTTTGTTCTCAATTTGATGAAACATCAGGGTTTTTCTGAGAAATGGTGTACTTGGATTGAAAATATTCTAACTACCCGTTTTTCATCTGTATCGGTAAATGGTAAATCTGGTAGTTTATTCAAATCAAGGCATGGTCTTAGACAAGGTGATCCCCTTTCCCCGCTCATTTTCGTGTTAGTGGCTAATGTGTTTAATCAAATGGCTAAGAAAGCTACACATGAAGGCTTTTTAGCAGGTATTTCACTTCCAAATTCAAGCCTGTCTATTTCAAACTTACAGTTTGCCGATGACACCATAATTTTTTCATCAACTGAAGGTCTCAAAGTGCTTCTATATGTTTTGAGTTGGTTTCTGGTCTTTCAATTAATTTTGGTAAGAGCTCTATTATAATGCTTGGCAAATCTAATCATCTCGGTAACCTTATCTCTTCCATTCTTAACTATCCAGTGTCTGCATTCCCTCTTGCCTACCTTGGTGTTCCTCTTAAACCCACTAAGCTTTGCAAAGCTGATCGGTACCCTCTTATTAACAAAATTAAGTCCAGACTTGCGTCGTGGAAATCTAACTCTCTTTCATCTATGGGTCGATTGGTGTTGGTTAAATCTGTTCTTTCTGCTATCCCCACTCATTGGATGTCATTTCATAAATTACCAGTTTGGGTAATTAACAAAATTGACTCAATTAGAAGCTCTTTTTTATGGAATGGTACAAAATGCAAGAAATTGATAAATTGGCAAACTGTTTGCCTTCACCAAAATCAGGGGGGACTGGGTGTTATCAAACTTTCTTTATTTAAACTCTCATTGTTATCAAAATGGATATGGAGAATAATTACTCCAGGCTATCTCATTTGGAAAGAATGGATTTTAATTCGTTATTATGAGGCTAATCCATTTTTTGCCTTCATTTTAATCATGTTTGTAGGGTGTCCCCTTTTTGGTCTGGTGTACTTTCATCTCTTCCCCGCACTCGTAATCTCTTCCATGTTTCCCTTGGCAATGGAGCTAACTTCCTGTTCTAGCATGATATTTGGCATGTTGAACTTCCCTTATCTTATGTGTTCTCTGCACTTTATTCCCACTTTAACCACTCTCATCTATCAGTGGCTAACATTCTCAATGCTGGTATCAACAGTCTTTGTCCTCAAGGTTCATTTGATACTTCAGTTCTCACCAATCTTTTTTCTATCTGTGATGTGCTCTCTGGTATACATGCTATTGATTCATCTAACCATTTTATATGGGCTCTTTCTCCTTCAAACGGATCTTCTGTTGCTTCATGCTATCGGTTTTTAAGCTACTCAGGGAGGAGCTTTGCTTTTGCTAGACTTTGGAAATGTAAAATTTCTCCAAAAATGTCGTTTCTGCAGTGGTGTTTAATTCGTAACAAAATCAATACTCTTAGTAAATTGTTTCGTTGCAATATTGTCCCTAACCCTAGATGCACTACGCCATAGATGGCCTACGCCAACCCCAGAGAAATGACGCAGTAGGTGCCAAATAGTGTTGCTGCAGGCAAAAAATGATCTATGGCAACACTTTTTTGGGGTTGCCTTTTGCCGCGTTGCCTTAGAGTCAAAGGCAACACATTTTCGATCCTAAGGCAACATCAGCACAGTTGTTGCCGCATGTACTAAATTTACAAAAATGTGGGACCCACTATAATCTGTGACCCGTGTTTACGGAATCGCCACGAAAATCTGTAGCCTGGGTCCACGGAATCCGGTTGTGGGGCCCACATGCATAAATTTATAGCAACAATTTTGCCACCCAATGGCAACACTATATCATAGCTATGGCAACATTTAACATCACATACTGCAACATTATATCATATATATATGGCAACATAACATCAAACTGAAATTTACAAAGAACTTTTTATTTCAAATTAACCAGGGAACACTAGTACGTAGTCAACTACAAAATAACAAAACGTAGCCACTAAGTTCAATTTTACAAACATTCCAAAAACAAACACACAGCAAGTCCTAAATTCATGTTTACATAAAACTAAAACAGTTTCAAAATATAGCACAAGCCTTCAATGCGTTCAATGCCTCTACTGCATCGTACCTCTAGTGCCTTCATTAACAAAAGTTCTTGAAAATCCTCATCACTGCCTCCTTCACCTGCATACATAAGTTGCATTTCAGCACAAAATAAGAGGTATGCATGCCTGAATTGCATTTCAGCACAAAGTATGGTCATAGTATAACTGAGTTTCCTTTCAGCACAAACTGAGTTTCATAACTGAATTCCATTTGCATCAGTATAACATAGTATACTGATCTAAACAATGTGTATAAAAGTGTACTGATCTAAACAATGTGTGAGTTACATAACTGATCTAAACAATGTGGATACAAGTGTACTGATCTAAAACATAACTGAGTGACATAACTGATCAATGTGTATACAAGTGTATACTGATCTAAACAATGTGTATACAAGTGCATACTAATCTGCAATGTGGCAAAAATTATCACTAATCTACAATGTGGCAAAACTTAAAATTATACCTGAAAACTGCCCATGCATGCTATTTCATGTTACTTCACTGCTCTACATTGCCATAACAACACACAAAAGAACTCCAAACATGATCCAAGATATAGCTAAAGCTTTTGCAAAGAATTTTTCTCCTGTCTCGTGTTTTCCACAGTCAATGCGCATTAGGTCCAACTCTTCCTTCAATTCTGCCACCAATTCATCGGCTTTTACCCTCTTTTGCTTTTGCTTCTGCAGCTTTTCTTCAATTGTCTTCTTTTCCATGAGCAATTGCAATATAGTCTTTTCTTTTTCCATCAATTTAACACTAGTATCATCCAATTCAGAATTGTTGTTGATTTCGTACACTTCGTCATACCACATAAAATACCCGCAATCGCCAATCTGCACATACATTAAATTCTCGAGTAAAATCCGCAACAAAAAAAACCTAATTTATACTTACCGGCCACATGGAGCAACCAAAAAACTTCTTCCCCGCATTCGACCCCACCTTTACAGTCCTCAACTTTGCTGGGATATTGTGGTGGCAGTTCTTTCTTGCAGCCGCCGTTGACGAATTTGAAGTTGAAATTGATGTCCGCATCATGCAATATTCAGTGATATCCGCAGTCCTGAAACATCAATTACATTCCTGAAACATCAACATAAAACAAATTTGTGACTGACGTGTACTCTTATAAGTACCAACAAAGATTGCATAAATGTGGATATGATAAATGCACTGTGTACTATATGACATCTAACAAGGCTAAATAAACAAACACTTACGATTAAGGGCCTTGGGAGCAAAAGTGCCTCTCTGAATTTGGCATTGTCCCATAGTGCCCAGTGGAACATTATCCGGCGAACTTTTGTGCTCAAAAGCATTGTCACATTCTACCTCCATTCCCCGGACAATGTTCCACCAGGCAGTATGGTGGACAACAAAATCTAACACCCAAAGAATTACGATTTCTACTTGTGCTCACAAGGTGGAATGATAGGCACAACCCAAAGAAGTACTTTTGTGAAACAACATATTTAACGATGTAGGTTTGAGGAAAAAAAGACTTAAATGGCTAGGGAATCCCTTCATGTTAAGCCTAAAACAGATTAGCCTAAAAAATGAATGTATAGACTGACGAAGTACAACACTATGGATCATCGAAAAAAGGTAAGTTAAGATCAAAAAATTCGTTTACAGTACCTTAGGGTAATGAAAGTAGATCAACAGCGAAGCAATTTCATGCAAAATCGGATCTTTATTTGGTAGCGAACAACGTAATTAGTGGTTGCCTCGTCGAATTTTGCTGCAGTGATAACTAAAATGATAGGAGAAGGAAGAAGAGGTTTTTTTTGAGAGGAAGGCGAATTTAGGGAAGAAGAAGGGCAACAAGAATTGGGATTCCCTGCGATATGAATTGGGATTTTAGTTTAGGGTTCGAACGATTTAGGGTTGAAAGTGGAAAAGTGAAAACAACGATAATTATTTTATTATTTTTTAGCGGTAAAATGAAAATTTAGGGAAAGATAGTTCGGTCAATTTTCTCAAGTGAAGGCAACGCGAATTATTTTACAGCGGGAAAATGAAAATTTGGGTAAAAGATCGCTGCTGTGGTGAAGGAAATTAGATTGATGTGGATCACTAATCTGGACCGTTGGATATTGTTGACGCGGATTACTAATTTTATTCACGTGGCTACTGCAACACATGTTGATATCTATGGTAACACATTGAAACGTGCGTTGCAATAGACAAAAAACATCATAGCAATGGCAACATTGTAGCTAGCAACACCATGGGTTTTCGTTGCGATAGGTCATCTATGGCGTAGTGATGTGTCTTACGTAATGAGCATGATGAAACAATCCAGCACTTGTTTTTTGAATGTGATTTCTCTTATCCAATTTGGGTATCAACTAGTATTCATTTGTTGGGTCTCACACCAGTTACATCTTCACTTTATGATTACTGGAAATTTGAATCTACCGATAAGAAGAGGGACATTTTTATTGTGATATATTATTGGTGTATTTGGAAGCATCGAAATGATTTTGTTTTCAATAAAAGGAAGAGCAATGTTCTCAGTGTTTGCGGGCATATTGATTACCTTTATCTCATTTGGATAGGAATTCATGCTGTCCCTCTTAATCTTGCCTTGCCTAATCCTTCTCCAGCTGAATCAGTGGGAAGTAATTCAGTTAATTCAAGCCGTGAGCTCGTCTGAAGTTTGATTCACTTACTAGCTACTTATTTTGCTGCAGTCCATGTAAATTATATTATGTTATGGTGTTTGCTCTTGCGTAGCTAGTAGTTCGTATGATGGTATCGGTTGTATAACTACTTGAACCACTTGCATTTTGGCCACCAGTTGGGCTTGTCAACTGTGAATTATCTATATTATTATAATATTATATTAACCGGCTGTGTAGCACCATGCTACACATCCATTTGCTCAAAAAAGAAAAATATGGTATCAGTCGGATACGGAAATTGATATTGATTATATATTGATTTGTTTTCTGTGAAGATTCCATAATTAATGGAATGTGATTTGGGTTTATTGTGAACTGTGTTTTTAAATGACATTAGTTCTTTAACCCAGTTAAAGATAGAATTACATGTCTAACATTGTATTTCGAACTGTATGGTTGATCTTGACTAAATATATATCTGTTCGGTGGCGGAGAATTTATTCTCTTGCTTAACACCCTTCTCTAAGACGTACGAGCTTAGAGGTTATATATCGACAGAAATCAATAGTACGGTGTAGATTGTTGATGCGACATGCTTGTGTTTCAAAAGTTAAATAATCATTAATATTGATTTTTGGAAAGGTTAAAACTAAGTGGAGTAATGAATCTTTAATTAGATTGAAATGGGAATTGATAATTTAAATTATCAAATTTGGGAAATGATCGAGAATGGAGTATCACCAGTTTTGCTCCAAGCGATAGTTAAATATTTAATTAGATTTGAACGTGAAATGGTAATTAAATTTACCAATAACACCATGGTGTTAGATATGGAGTATGACCCGTTTTGCTCCATGGGATGGATAGGTTGGGATTGGGAAATTAAACAAATGATTACTTCGGTAAGGTGCGCTAATCCCGACCAGTTTGGAAAACCTTAATATGGTTTGAACTGATATCCAAAGGAAGATTAAAGAATAAATTTAAAGAATTTATCTTTGATAAAATTAATGGGAACTTTTCCCAAAGGATATGAATATTTAAATAAAAGAATATTCAGAATTAGAATGAGGTGTATGTTGTGTTTTTATAACACTTGTTTATTATATACGCGAGTTATTCAGAAAGGCCGGGTTTATACCCATTCTGAATAACTGATTCAGCGATAAGTCGACGATGAAGACGGTGGTTGAGGACCGGAGGTCTTCACATCGTTTGGATGATTACTGATGTCTTTATTGGGATGTACACCCAAGATAAGGTAATAAGTGGTGATCATCCAGATGTACTTGGAGATTGACTGGATATTCGAGGACCTCTCTCTTGTATTGGACATATGGGACGAGGAATAAGGTACCTCCGGTTTCGTTCAGACCCAGAACGAACTTGTAAATGGACTGTGTGTCTGGCACTGGATTTTATTCTGTGTTGATTGATCTCTATTAAATATATATCTGTTTGGCGGCAGAGAATTTATTCTCTTGCTTAACGCCCCTCTCTAAGATGTACGAGCTCAGGGATTATATATCGATAGACATCAGTCGCATGGCGTGAATTGCCTGTGTGGCATGCATGAGTGGAAAATGTTCAAGGCTTCTGTTGAAAAGCAGAGTCTTGTGGTTGATGATCAAAGCACGACTTTAATATAACATAGCTTTGTGTATAGCGTTTATTCGCGAGCCTCACACCTCAGTATGAGTTAAAAACGGGATAAGGGACCCAAGGAGGACATGACGTTTCTTTCTAGCTATGGGTGGTGTCGGGGTTTTGCAAGCCCAGACATTTATATTATTTTTACCTATGTGCTTGTGGGAATGCGAGGCGCCTCAAATATATCGGTCTCTATGGAGCCGATGGATATTGAGTCGTCTTGCTCATAAATGCCCAATAGGGTGGGGAAACGTGTGTTCAGGAATTACCAATCCTCAAACGTATTGCATTGTGTGATGGGACGTGGGTCTTATAATAGCTTCATTTTTCCAAAAAGCATTGCGTTGTTTATTCTATGCACTAGTATTCTTGGGAGGAAACCAGTTTCGAGTTATATGGCGTAGTCCCTTGATTTTACATTATTTTTAAAGTAAATTTTAAATAACTGTTTTAGTTCTTACACCAGTCACATAACTGACCTAGAGTTTATTATTTTAACCTAAACTCTGGTTGCCCCTATTTTCCACACGGGCAGCTAGTAGTTTTGGTTTTGCAGATTTATATCCATAGGATCCTGGTTTACAGCTGGAATGATACTCGGAAAGCTCTGTATCCGTGTATCTCTTTCAGTTGTGTTTTGTATTATTTTCCGCTGCATTGTAAATCTCTAATATTTATCAAATGTATATTATATTTGTTCATACTCTATATTTTCTTGTACTCTGATGTAAATTGTTGTAATAAGCAATGAAATGTTCTTCTGTTTGTGTTCTGATTTGTCGTGTTCTCAAATAATCCGTCCTTTCTCTTCTCTTCGGAGACCGGGGAAGTTCGGGTCGTGTCAGTTTGGTATCAGGAACTCATAGAGTCATCTTTATGTTTGAAGTTTTTAACTTGACTTGATGGATGCATAGTCTCGTTTATACTCTTGGTCTAAACGAGAACAGAAGAATCTGAGAATAAGAACCACATTTAAGTTTGTGTTACCTTTTTCAAGTGACTAAGAAATATGCTGGAGGCTGAAGTAATTTTCTGCATTTATAGCATAACACAAAAGGCGCACCGTTATAAACTGGTCTGCAGTAGCTTTTTCTCACAGAAGAAGCTGTTTTGGGTTTTAAATTCTGCATTTTTATTATGTTTTCGTCTGCTTGTTCATTTGATAAATGATGAATTAGATGAGAGGCCTTTTTATCTTCTACAGTTTTAGCTAGGTAATCAGTTAGATCATCTCTAAGCTTGTCTTCTTTTCTCAATATTTTCATGTGATCGCGTTCTTCATTGTAAAATCTAAAACTTTTGGACTGAGGTTTGATAGCCACTTCTGTAGAATCCGAAGCATTCCAATTTTGAGCTGAACGATAATCTTCAGACCCAAATGTGTTATCTCTCTCAATTGAGTGAATGTAAGCAGGCTGGTCGTTAATCGCTTTTGGTGGCTTCTGGATTTCAATGTTTGGTTCACTTTCCTTGATATCGTTTTCATAATATGAAAATTTCTTGTGCTTGAAAGTTCTTCTAGGCATGACCAGGTGCTTATTAGAAGCATTTCTTTCGTGTATCATATCTGGAGATGAGGAATTACTGTAATAAGAAAACGGACTTTCGGGAGCAGATTTTGTATTATTTTCTACTGTTTTCTCAGCCTTCTCGCTTGACTTTGAACTATCGCAAACTACTGGACTTTGGTGCATGAGCTTTTCTGTCTTTTCATCTGTAGAATTGATATTTTCTTCGAATTGGTTCTCTTTCATTTTTTCATGAGAATCTATATCTTTTTCCTTTTTTGTACTATCCCTAAACAAAATTACGAAATTCAATCATCCTAGAACAACGAATTGAATTCATGACTTAAATTGAATTTCCGATTTGAATTCATGAATTGAAATCCTTATTTGAATTCAAACTGAATCCCCTAATCACTGATTTCTGAATTGCGTGGTGGTGAATTGTGAATTTGCTTGGTGGTTTGCAATGTTTTAACAGCAGAAATGGGAAGAGAACGAACGGTTGAAGATATCACCGACTAAACAGGTTAAAAGGTTAATGGGATCAATATAGGAAAAGACCCCCAATCTTGGGATTAACTAAAATTAATTCAAACTCTAGATTAATATAGGAAGACACGTGAAACCCTGGATTAATCGTGTCAATTTATCCTATTATTAATGATGGGAAAAAGGACAATTTTTGAAACAGTCTAGGAATCCGTTTATCGGATCCATAACATCAAAATATGGTAAAGTTTAAAATTTTAAGTCAAACGGAGTTAATATGTGAGCGTACATAATATAAACATATGTTGAAAAACTAGTTAAAAATTGGTACAAGTTAGAAATAAGGCCATTTTTCAAAGGGTATCCAAATTCGACGAGACCAGGCTCGTTGGAACCTTATTTGTGAAATGTAGCGAGATTTCAAATTTCGTAATTTTTGGAGTTAGTATGTAGTCATATGACTAGAAACAATTTGACGTGGAATAATTAATTAGGGGAGATCAACCCACTTATACACTAATTCCTATAAGCCATGAAAATTAGACAATACATGGTACCCTCTAGAACACATGACATTTTCTTTCTGATTAGGTAGTTAAGCCTAACGGTTAAAATTTCTAGATTCGCTACTATTAATGTTGTAAACCCCAATTAGGAAATTTGAATTATGCTACACTAAGACATGAGGTTATGCTCAACTTGTGGTAGAAGTCAACCTGGAATCGCCCGAGAATCCAACACCCACAGATGACCGGCTTAATGTGAGGGGATTGGTGCATAAACATAAACTAATAAATTTACATATACAACATACAGTAAAATAATAAATTAGTAATCTATTGCGGGTACAACAAATAGATATCTTGGGACTGATAATTAAGGATAATTAATGCCTTGGGGAAATATGACTGTTATGGTCATAAATGGCAATAACTCTATTCAATAGAAACAAATGAAATAAAAAGGGGATTATATTTATAGGTATCGATTATCGTTTTAAATAGTAAGTCCGATAAGGAAAATAATTAAATAAATATCCTAGGCTAAGAAGGATATAACTTTCCTTATTTTATATTAGTTAATCTAGAACCTATAACTAAAAGTTAGAATTGGACTTGGTAGATTAATGATGTGAAATATCATTAACCGTAGGGACTCGTGACGATAGTTAGTTTCTATACGTATGGTATTTCCGTTAAGAAGAACTAAACGGGAATGACTCAATAAGGTAGCCTTCTTTAGGATTAAGATCTTAAGTGGTAAATTCACCTATAAAAAGGTATTAAGCGATTGTGTAGCCCACCTCCTATAAATGGAAGCATTAAAGGCTAATTGGGTATGAACTTGAAAATCTTCGTGAATAGTCTGCTTCCTTGGGTATTAAGCGACTTGGGTCGAGGAGTCCACCTAGGAATAGGTCCTCTAGTTAGGGGTCCTAAACTGTGTTCGAATCCTACCTAAACCTAGAGATAAAAATGTCTAATATGGTCATTCCATAGGGCTACCTATCCTACGGGAAGTATTAAGAGACTAGAAGATTATCCAATAAGGACAGCTAGATAGTAATGACCCTCCACTAAGTGGGATTAAGTGGTCACTTACTATATCTTGCCTTATTACATGCATGAATGATGGAAGCCTTAATTACTAGGTCCTGTAGCTAGTGTCCTCTAGTTTAAAATAGCGTAGAGTAAACCACCAGGATGTATTAAACGAGCAATAGATCTGTTTAGGGTCTTAAGTGATCGAGAGAATCCACCCAGTCTTAAGTGATCGAGAGAATCCACTCTTATTTATCTTCCAATAGTAAGGCGTTAAGTAGCTAAATATATATTTATGGAAATGAATTAGTACCGTAATTGTGAGCTTACCTCTTAGTTCTAATAATTGGTTAAATGTTGGTTTAGAGGCTTCATAAACATACAAATAAACGTTCTATCTCGATATCGATATTATTAGGAATACTACCTCGGGTATGGTAGTTAGAGTCATGTGTAAATGGTTTACAAGGTTAGGTTTAAATTACCAGCCTTGGCAGGCATATATCTTGGATTGAACCAAACGAGATACATCTGTATATTGTAATATGTGTTGTACTCTTCTTGTTCACCTGAATTTGTTGTTCTGACCCCTTCCTCATTACAACCTCCTAGGCTTTCTACAGAAGGTCAGGTTCTCACAGTTGTCTGAGTTTGGTTTTCGGTTCTCATTCTCTCTCATGCTCGGTATTGACACGATGACTCTCTTTATAAGGTAGTCACTTAAGTTAATACTAGTCTATCCTATGTTTTGTTTCCGTTATGAGTTGTTTTATCGTACTATGATTATGCTCATGCTCATTTATTTACAGGTACCAGAATTATACGCTCCATGGTTGGATGGGTATAAGTTTTGATTTTTGTCGAAATTTGGGATCATAAAAGTATGGGGTGTTACACACACTCTCACTTCTTGAGTAGACTATCACCCATAGAGCTTAGAGAAGAAGATAGGGAATGTGAGCCGGGAGAGCTAGACATATTCTCTTATCTTTTGGCTTTGCCCACTTCGTTTGTTATTCCTCTGTGTAGCCTTATTCCTTTAAGTAGCATATATTATGGTGTTATTATGTGCTTACTCTTTGGTCGTAGGGACGGGTCATGCATGAAACTTAACCTATCAATGTATATATCTTTAGCATAGGTTTAGACAGATCTATGCTCACATCATATAGTTGGCTAACCCTAGATTTTATGTTTCCTTTTAATATCCTAGGTGCTCATCTACGCTGCTGATGAGTAGACTATATAGCAGGTTGGGTTATACAGGATGTCAAGTCAAAGACGAGCTTGGAGTACCTACTTTTATATATTTTATTTCCATTGTTATAAGCGTACTCTGACTATTGTAGTGAGGCTGATATATATTTGTATACTATTGGATTTCATGTGCATGACTCTATGATTTTGACGGTATCTCGGATGTTTTGTGTTTTCTCATCTCTCGCTACATTACTATCTATACTTCTTATTACATATTATACATGTCTTATGAGATATATGACAGGTCTGGTTCGATTATCACCCTTGATAGTTGGTCCATATCATCTTGGCATACTACAACGCACTATTTTACCTATCTACATGCAAGTGATATGGGGCGATCGTCAGATTTGGTATTTGAACTACAACTATATGATTTAACCAAAAAATTATGAGTATACACGTAAGTGAGACGTATTTGTAGACTGCGAGCATATATAGTAGTTCATACTTGAGCATCGTTGCTATTTTTCTCGAGTTTGGGCTGACTATTCTTGTTAAAGATTTAAGATGAGTAGTGATGTTAGAAACGCATCTAGGAATAGGTATACATCAGGGATCATCGGGGAAGGTGGATTAGAGATAGAAACTCCCAACTATCAAGTTATGTTCAATGTGATGATGGTGTTAGTCGTGGGAAGAGCCCGAGCTACTCCTGGAGTAGCAGTAGGTGGGAGTGGTTCTCCTATGCCAGTACACGAATGGACTTTTCTAAGCTATGCAAGGATTTCTCTACTTTGGGGGCAAGCCATTCAGGGGGGGCTGAGTCTACTACCCTTATGCTCGTATTGCCGAAGACTTTAGATTGATGGTGCTATAAAGAGGAAGCTCGCTTCTCGACAGCCTTAGGGTATAGTTATGAGTTAGTGGAGCTCTATTTTTCTTATCACCCTAGAGGATCATATTACTTGGGATGACTTTAAGAGGAGGTTAAAATTAGTTCATTCCTACGGTTCAAAAGTCTACCTTATTTAAGAGGTTTGCTCGGCTGAAACCAAGGAGGTAACAGTGTAACACCCACTCTCTGGCATACTTATCCTGAAGCGATGATGTTACATAAAAGCCACAACTTGACAAAAGTATATCAGAATATAAAATCATTCAAATTACATGATTTTAAGTGGAAGAGTTGTTATACAATCACCTCATCATATAAAATGGTTACAATGATCCAAGAGTTTAATCATTAAATAATTATACATATGAGTACATAAAGAGATAACATACACAATAAAAGTCTTCTCTTCAAATCGTCCGACTAACTTCTAAGGTTGAACAACTAACCATCTAAGCCTAAAATGTTTAAGTGTAGCATCATAAGAAACACAGATCCAGTGAGATAGCTATTTAAGTGACAGTTTACAAGTCATGTCATGATGGGTAGTATTATAGTTTCATTATAAGTCTCTTCTTCAAATGTTTCAGTAATCCGATGTTTAAACTAATAAACAAGGAAGACTTCGACATATTTAAATCAAGCAAGTTTATTATAAACTTCATTCCACCAAAAACCATGATTTATCAAAATACACATTTATGAGTCTAAACCATATACTTGGTTTAGTTTAGATGCTAGGATATGTTATCCTATTGTGGTTGGCATTCCGTCACCAGGTAGGGATCGACTCTACTCGGCTCAGTACCAACTTGGAGTAATAGTGCACTACCCAAGACCTATTGTCTTGTCCTGCACCCCTGAAGAAATTTTAGGAAATGTTTCCCAAAAGTAATTTTAAATTACTTTTTCCAATTCTTACATTTATGGGTTTAAGACAAACCCCAAAACACTTCAAAAATATTCTAATATATCCTAGAAAAGACCTCAATTCTATTAAAAGTAAATGATTATGTTTATAATCATTTATAAGTATTTTAGAGTAAAAAAAAGATAACATTTTAGAAACAATTTACAGCATCAATAAGAATGTTAAAATAAAACTATAGCAGTTTATAAAGCGTTATGGAAAGATTTATGGCAGCATATAATGGTTTTAGACTCAAAATAGCTACTACAGTGTGTAAAGTTCTCAAATTTTGGAACCAAATTAAATTTTTCAAAATTCGAGTTTTTGAGAATTTAAAATAATCACCCACGGTTCTGGATACATACACTTATTTTTAAATACGATTTAAAAAAGTATAACAATCCAATATGTTATTTAAACCATTTTTATCAACTTATCAGTTCAAAGAATTTTCGTCAAAAATGATAATCTGGCACAATTTATCGATTTTTAAAAATGTTATTTGAATGAAATATTTTGAAAATTGATAATTCAGTTCTATTTTAAAAAAATTAGAAAAATAGACATTTTGTAAATGATCTCGGAATTCGATGAAACCAATTTTATCCAATCCATTATGATAAATAATGGTAAGATTCCAAATTTCAAATTAATTGAAGTTAGTGTATAAGTATGCGTAATAAAAACGTAGGTTAGAAAAAATAGTTAAAATTTTAATAATAACATTAACAAAGGCCATTTTGCAAACGGTCTCCGAATTTGAAGAGACCTGGACCATTAGAACAGTATCTGAAAAATATAGTAGAGTTTCAAATTTAATAGCTATTGGGATTAGTATGTGATTACGCGAGTAGAAAACGCATAGGTAAATTTAAAAAAAAATTTGATTATACAACTGAATTTAATTAGTTTTGAGTCAATAATTAATATTTAAAAATGTACGAAAAATAAAATATAGTTGTCTAATGTTGTGAAAATGTTTTTAGAACGTAAATTAATTTTGTAAGCATTGATATATCGTTATGCAACGTTAAGTAAGGTAATAAGTTATATAAGGATATATAATCAATTAGACCTCGTTTTAATTAATAAACAAAATATATTTTAAATTTTGTTTACATATTATCAAAGAGAATGAAAAATTAGTGAACATGACCAAAAAAATTATTCGTTATTGTACGCGTAGTTGTGTTAGCAAGTTTTATAAAACGATGTAAGGTAATTAGCTTATATGTCTTCATTAATCTAGAATTATTCATTTAGGATACAATTTGTGCTTCCTTTGAAGTGTCACCTTCCTAAGCCTCCCCTTTGTGTGTGTAATGCATTGTCACTCCCCTTCTCCAGATGATCAACACCTCACCAATCCATGCCACTTCCCTTTTTCCCATAAAAGGAGAAGCATCCTTCAAATTTTCCTCCTTCCTTTTCTTCATTCTCCTTCTCTCCACTCCACTCTTCCTACCGCCTCCCCTTCCCCACCTGCACATCCCGCCACCTCAGCTCCCGACCTATAGCCTATGGTAGCAGCCACCTCTCTCGTAGGCCTCACTTTACCCAAAAATCCCCTACACCGCTCCATCTCCCTTTAAAACACCTTTCCACCTCTCTACACCCATTTTCCAACACCCTCTCATCTCCTACAACACACATCAACCACCCCTGGGCCCGGCCAGCGCGTGCAGCAGCCCCCGGCCCTATCTACTCAAACCCCAAGCTCCGTTCGCCTCAAACCCCTTTCCGTTTACTCCTGGAACCAAAAATAGATGTCCTTATATACATCGTCGTTTCATAAATCCAAAACGCATCGAACCCCTATTTGTTTCATTCCCAGAAAACACCAGTTACACCGGAATGTTGCCGAAATTATTTTAGGTAGTTTAGACGTAAAGATCCTACCTTTTTAAAAGATAAACAGAGTGAAAACCAATGGTCAGTAATACATTGCTCACCTTTGAATTATATATTATATATGTGGTAGTTGATGTTGCATGAAAATTATATGCAAGTAAATATATGATGTGTTGCATGAATATGATGTTTGGGTATAAATTTTTTAAGTTAGTTAAGAATTAATATGGTATTGTAAGTGGTTTAAAAGTTGAAATTGTAAATAAAAACGATTGGTAGAATTGGATTATAACTTGGTTGAATGTTGCATGAACATTGACCTGCAAAATAAATATTTGCAAGTTAGCATTGGTTTGTTAAATAATTAAGCAGTTAACAATGAGGCTTGGGATAATTTACTGTATCCTAAACAACATGTATATTTAGTGTTTGTGGTAGTTAAAAACATATACTTGAATAAACAAGTGTATGCGATGAATAGTAACTTGAGTTATATTGACGAAACTTTTGTCAACATAAACCTTACATATGTACACAAGTTTATATGTTGTATGTTGATGTGTTTGGACATGGATTGGCTATAAAAATAATAGCCAGTCGATTATTAACGACAATTAATAACTTGTTGGAAAAATAGTTTGGAATAGTGTTTGAGTGTTGACACTATTCACACTTAGGTCGTTGACGTCGTATTATGGTGTATGATGATTGATTAATGTTAGTTGGACATTATTGTTATGTTGAATCCATATAAATTAAATTATACGGAAATTTATTGAGTTTTATTCCAATTTAGGAATATAATGAATATTTTAATAATGAAATATTGGGTGAAAAATAAAAAAAATTAATTTGACTTCCAATTTTTGATGGATGAAAAATTTAAGTCATTACGACGATTTTTGTTTTTTTAGCAAAGCCGACTTGTTTTTAAGGTGAACGCAAACACCTTTTATTATAACTAATAATAAAATACAGAAAAGTACAGGTGATTGTTAGTAGAAAATCATCTATTTCGGTTTTTAAGGTGGTCCGTCCACCACATACAAAATTTATATTGTTTCGTCCACTCTACCTGATCAGGCTTACAACTTTGAAGCTAGCTAAACCGATAGACTACAAAAATATATAGAATAGGAGATTGACTAAACTGTCAAGACTACTATGCGCTAGTAGGGAGGTTAGCCCCAGTTAGCATCATCTAGTGATACTTCCTGCATGGCCTCAGCAAAATGAGTATCCAGGTCCGTAATAACGGAGATAGCTCGGAGTAGATAGCGTTTGTCCCAGGCTGAGTCATGAAGTAATTACACATTGCTTAATGCATAAACACCATCATTTGCCAAAACAAGTCCTTCACCATGTACTTGATACTGTAACTTACGTGCTTCATCTTCCTCATCTACAAGTATATAATATTTTCCATCACTTGTCTTATATCTCATTGTTGTATTAGTGTGTATCAGAATCCTTTTTGCCTTTTTCCACTCAAAATTTTAACTATTAACCGAAGCTTCATAGTTTGGATTGTCTTGAGTTTCTTCTTCCATAGGCACAGTTTCTACATTTTTTGAAATATTAGGATTGCTAAGACTTGTTACATCCAAAGGCACAATATTATTAGTAACGAGTGGAGGAGCACGTGGCTTCGGTACCCATTGGAGGTTAGGCTTACAAAGTGGAAACTTGATTGTTGTATCTGTGACAACTACATAAGATTTAGCAGAGTGTCCGAAAGAGTGACATTTGTTACAATTCTTCGAACACCAAATGTAAGGAACATTGACATCGA
Organism: Allium sativum; assembly: GCA_030737875.1. Taxonomy (NCBI): domain Eukaryota; kingdom Viridiplantae; phylum Streptophyta; class Magnoliopsida; order Asparagales; family Amaryllidaceae; genus Allium; species Allium sativum. The sequence continues at coordinate 393,925,034 of CM060925.1, forward strand.
CATCAAATCCTTCCACAAATGTAATGTGCAGCTTATTTGGTAGCGGTTTCAGAGGTAAGATTTCCATTAACGCCCTGGCATAATTCAAGCTTTTCCTTGCCACCGTGTTCGAGTCGAAGCATCTTAACTTTCCAACCAAACTAGCTAACCAATCCAGACCAATCAAAGGCTGTAGTACTAATGGAATATTGGTAAAAGTAGCCCAAATAGGAATGGATATGATATGTTCTCTTGCGTTGCCAACAGTCACACTCCAGGGTGTTATAATGAAAGGTTGTCCATCAACAACGAGGGGATCCCTCTCAAGAACACATAGTTTAACATTTGGGTTGTTGAATTTCAAATAAAACATAGAATCAAAAAAATGGATGTGCAATCTACCTCGCAATCTCCAGAATCTGTTGCATTGTTTTCATACCATTTGGTAAGGAAGAGATGTGCCCAGGAAAAAACCGACCAGGTGATCAGTCCAGTATTCCACCCTAACTCAATGCACTATAGATGGAATAATGTTTCGTCCATTTACAATCAAAGTGTCAAAACAATCTATCACTGTACATGCTCCATCATCCTTGGTAAGACTGGCAAATAGAGAGGTCCAACTGGGTTTAGCAGGGAAACCAAGCAGCACATCACCAGATGTGCAACAATCGTTTGTAGAGACCTACTCGACATTATGGCAAACAACTTGGATGCGTTGAGTTCTACCATCAGTTTTATTAACATCACAACCCTCTCCTTCCAATACATTACATTCACTGTCAACTCCATTCAAAATAGTTGCAGCATCACCCACGAGTAGGCCTTTTTCTATTAGATTTATATTTATTTTTTCCTAACTTGAGGCTACTGGGGTAGAGAGCAGCGGTGATAAGGGAGATTATTGAACCCCGTAAGGTAAAACGGGGGGAGGTTGCACAACTTCAAGTATTGTTGCCTCGACACCCACAAGGGGGTTAGTCAACGTCACACTCGAGCGAGATCTGGAGATTGCTGGATTCAAATTGAAAGGACGGCCAGATCTTGTGCGTGAGTTAGGGCTAAGAGGCTTAGAAGGTGAAGATGAGGTGCGTTGTGGCGTGGAGAGGAAGGAGGGTGGGTGATGACGGTAGATGAACGAGGAATTGATGAAGAGTGTTTATTATGTGGTTGCGACCATTAATCAATCTATATAAATATTTTTTATTACGAAGAATATTTGTAAAAGAAAGAAATCGATTTGAAATAATTTTCATATAGTTAAGGCCTGTTCAAGTTTTTTTTTAAATGAATGGTAACCAAAAAAAGTGAAGTTTGGTTAGGGTGTCTACAAGACGTGTAATGTCCCGTATTTTTGGACAGTCAAGTATTTAATTTAATTTATTACTTTAAACATTATATTTGAAATATTAATGGATTTTAATATTTAATTCATTATTTTAAAATGAATTTTGAACGTTAATTTATAATTAAATTAAAACGAGCTTGAAATGGCACGGTAGTTTGTAATATTGAGTTTCGAACTTTAATTGAATATATAGGATCCGATATAAGTCAGATTTCTGTGAAACAAGAAACGTTGGAATCTAGTTGATTATAATTTCCATATGAAAGAGAAAAATCCAGATTTCGTGTTATAGATTATTAGTTATGTCCAAATCAAATTTTAAAATAGTCGCTATGGAATTCGTGAATAAACAATAAAGTTTATTTAATATATTTAAAGGGTTTCTAATATAACGAGTGGAAACCCGTGCGATGCACGGGAGCATAGACTTTTAAGCGTTTTAGTTTGCATTCATCAATATGTCTTGATTCCAGGTTTTAGTGGGAACATGATATTTTCCATTCATGGAAGTAATGGATAAACATGCCTAGTGGTATCAAAAAATTTATTCTGCTCAATTACATGCGTGCATTTAACATATGTTGCATGCATGCATTTAATACATGCATTGTACATAAATGACATATTTTGAAAATCAATGATCTTCCCAAGTCAACGATCAAGTCAGAACCTGTCGGGGGTATGATATTTGATAGTAAAAAATCAAAAACTATCACCAAATAATCAAGTTTGTACAACCAAAAAAGCTTATTTTTCACAAAAGCAAATAATAATAACATCTTCAAATTTAATCATCCCAGCATTTAAACATCTGTTTAAGTACACGTAAAAATGTGTAGTTGTCGATGATCATGTTCGTACTCCAATGCGCTAAATGCAAGCGAAGCTGCAAATTTGAATAAATAAAAGGTTGTTAAATTTAACATGGTGATGTTATAAAGAAGAAAATTCTAGTAGAATTTAAATTCAAAAAAATTCGATGCTCTATACCTAGTAGAATTAAATTGCGAGCATGTTAGTAAACATAAACACTCATATATGCAGGTAAATAACCTCTTCACTCTGCAAATTAATGCAGTGCCAAGATAGCAGTAATTGTTATAAAGGGACATTAATAGCGCATGCATATGGACGTTAAATATAGTTGAGAAGGCTAGCAAAGAAATGGCACTAAAGCATTAATTGGTGTATATTCATGTTCAATGCGTATGCAGGTTAGTAGCATAGGTATGTGCACGTTAAATATAACCAAGGAACCAACTAAATTAATGCACCTAGAAAGCAATACTTGGTGTATATTTACATTAAGTACATATGCACGTTAGCTGCATACGTGTATGTACTTAAATATAACTGATAAAGCTTATGTTAATGTCACAAAGTATTAAATATACGTTGACATTAACAGCAAAATGAAAGCAACTATTATATATTCCCTACATTTTTTTATTTTATTAAAGCCCTAAACAGGGTACCCTCAAAATTAGGCAAACCAAATATAGATGCAAAATATCGGCTTGGAAGCAAATAAATTCAGTAGAATAAAGTTGACTGCAAGCAATGCTAGAGTAATCCACGTGTGGAAGTTTATGCAATTCAAAAAACTTATTATATTTTGTACAATCTGTTTCATTTGATGATGGTAGCAGATGAAAAAAAATGGATGATTTCTGTTTTAAATTATATACCTGGAGGTGAAGTTTTTCAATTTTTTATAAAGGTGAAATTCCTGGAAAGTTGATCTATACTTCAGCCAAAATATTAATGGCACTCTTTTTCCAAATAGAAGCAATATATGTCCCTATTAAACCACACACGGTTAAGCTATGACATATGGAAATACGATGGTACAATGATTTCGTATGCAAATTCAAAAGTTTAATAAGAAAGCAATTACCATAAACATCGGTTTCCATAAACACTACAAGAGTGAGCTAAAATAGTGACGGACAGTAGCGACGGCTGGCGACGGTTAAAAAAAGCGGCCCTCGCTAGCCGTCGCCAGCCGTCGCCCAGCGGAAATATAACCGGGAGGCTACAGGAAACAAAAAATCATTTTCCCCAAATCAAAACCCTCACCCAAAACCCACGGCCGAGAACAGCCTGCTTCTCCGCCTGCCGACGCCTGCCGACGCCTTCCGACGCCGATCGTGTGCTCCGGCCATTCTCCTCCCCCCTCCGGCCTTCTCAATCCTTCTCCATTCCTCCAAACCAATCTCTCTCTCTCTAAGGTATGAATTATAACCTAATTTCATGATTTAATTATTCAATAGTGATACAAATGTATGTGTTAGTTGATTATATAATGGTTGTTGAATTGATGTAGTTGAATTAGTAATGATTGGAACCCTAGATTGTTGATTTACTTGTTTATCGGTGTGATGTTTGATTTTGTGTTAATGTATGTGTTAACGAACCGTTATGGTGTACATGTTGTTGGATATAGCTAGTTAAAAGCGATGGTTGTGAAATTGTTGGGTTGTGGACGGGGCTTGAAAATGAATTGTATTGTGGAAATTATTGGAATGGAATGACTATGCATGTATGGCGCAAGTAGGATTTTGGTTGATGGTCATGATAGAAATAAATTGCTTAGATAATAAAATTCACATTTTTATTATGTATGAAACACGAAAAATATTCATGTGTTGAATAAATTCTTTGAACAATAAAAATCACATTTTTATTGTATGTATGAACCACTAAAAATATTCATGTGTTGAATAAATTCTTTAAACAATGAAAATCACATTTTTATTATATGTATGAACAAATAAAAATGTTCATGTTTTGAATAAATTCTTTGAACAACATATGTATGTGTTATCGAAATCACTGACATATATTTTTGAATCAGGAAAAATGTCCAATTATTACATTGACCGTAGTTGGATGTATGACGTTAGAATTGGAATGAAAGGCTCAGTGAAAGAATATTTCTATAATGGTGTAAATGAATTTGTTAGATTTGCAGTATCTAATAATCGAAATTACGAGGAGCTTCGTTGTCCGTGTAGTAAGTGTAAACTGATGAGGTTTCATAAACCAGACATCGTTAAAGTACATTTGTACAAATCAGGTTTTGTGCCAAATTATTATTTATGGGATCGTCATGGAGAAACTGTTGCACCTACAGTAAATCCTGTAGCGTCGGAGGTCGAATTAGTTACGACGAATCCAATAGAAGATATGGTGGAAGATGCAGCACGGTTAATGTTTCCTTTCGGCCAGGTTGACGACGATGACGTCAATATTGAAGAAGAACCGAACACGGAAGCCAGAAAAATATATGATTTATTGACTTCAGCTAAGCGGCCATTGTGGAATGGTTGTGAAAGTGGAACTGAATTATCGGTAACCGCTTAGTACATCACCATGAAATCAAAATTTAACCTTACAGAAGCTGCATTTACAGCGGTTGTACAAGCTGAATTATCGTATTTTCTGCAGGGGGTTTGATATTATTCCAGGAGAGCTTGTTTTACGTGTGTCTAGACAAGCATATGTCGCTAGGTGGACAGAGGCGTGGCCTCACTGGGATGATATTCCTATGCATATTAGGAATGCCGTCCTCGCGGAGGTTCTTGTAAGTATAAATATATTTCTCATTTTTAAAATTATATAAAATATGTAATACTCTTTGTTTGTTAATTTATAGTGTTCTATACGGGTCCGGGATGAAGATATGGATGTTTTCCTCACCGCATGGAACCAGAAGATGAGGAAAAATTATTCAGGCAATCTATACAAGGCAAGGAAAGCAACAAAGAGGCCTCAGTGGATGAGCGAGGAGGTCTACGCCGATTTCCAGAAATTGTGGGCCACGGAAGCTGCTAGGGTAAATTACTTAAGCTTGTTTTAAAATTTTATTTTGTATATCCATCAATTAATCATATAATTAAATATACAGGAGCTTTCAGAGCGAAATCGAGCAAACAGGCTCAAAAATCCTGCTTTGCATCGGGCTGGGTCTAAATCCTTCTCCCAGCATCGTCGCGAGCTGGTACGAAAGATAAATCACATTTACAAATAGTTCTAAACTTTTTAAATCGTATTGATTAATTCCAAATATATATTTTATCATTTCAGATGTCGACTCTCCAGCGGGAGCCTACACTTGCTGAGGTGTTTACCCAGACTCATGCCGTCGAGCGGACAGATCAGGAGGGTAACACCTCATATACATGGTCGGACCCTAAGTCCTGCGAAACGATGGTTAGCATTTCTAATAATTTATATTTCTAAAAATTTGTATAACAAAAATATATTTCTAATAATTTGTATTTCGCAGGACAAATACATGGCGGCATTAGATGCTCGAGCGACGGAGTTAGGCCAAGAGCCGGACGTGGAGGAGTGCAATCGCATCTGGAACAGAATCATCGACCCTCCTACCAGGGGTAGACGCTACGGCTTCGGGAACATAGAGGTGTGCATTTATATTGACAACTCTATTACAATAATTGTATAAAGCATGTATGGTATATAAAAAAACTTTTGACAATGGTTTCTAACTAGTTTAATATAATTATAGACGGCGGGGACTCAGGCCTCTTATACGAGGCGTCAGGATGAGGAGGAGATCAACATGCTTCGACAACAGGTTGCAGCCTTAGAAGATTTTCAGAAGAACACGCTCGTGTCCGTGCTGGATGCTCGGATTGCTGCATATCTTCAGGAGCATGGCGTGATGCCGCCGAGTGATCGCGATGATGAGGATGATGAAGACGAGGATGATGAGTAGGTAGGTACTTGTTTTTTTGTTTTATCTTGGACTTGTTTTGTAAATATAAACTTTGGTGATGGACTTGAGATGTTTGTGGTATTTTGTGGAAACGATCGATGATGGTATTTTGTGGTGTTTGTGGTATTTTGTGGACGTGTTGATGGTTTTATGATAATTTATCGTTTTTATTCTTGTTTTTTTGGACGTATTGATGGTATGAGGTGATGGATTGTGAATATGAGTGGATGGAATGTGAAATTGAGTGTATATGAGTTGCAGATGAACTGCATTTTGGGTTGTGTGGTTTTGATGGCTTGTTAGCTGCTGTAGTATAAAAAAAAGTTACAGTTTGGCGACGGCTGGCGACGGCCAGTGACGGCCTTCTGGTCAGGTTGGGCGATGGCTTGCGAGGGCCTTTTGCCCAGTTTTGCCACGAATGGCGAGGGCTGGCGACGGTTTATTTGCAAGGTATAGCGACGGCTTGCGACGGCTTTTTAGGGCAAAAGGGTGACGGGTTGTGACGGCTTATAGCCGTTGTTTCGAATTATAACTGCTTGTCCACGTGGCAACTTTGCCGTCGCCAACCATCACAAAAGTGGTGACCAATGCCGTCGCTATTTGCCTAGCGTTCACATTTTTTGTGACGGCAATTAGCGTCGGCTGGCGACGGCTGGCGAGGGCTAGTGACGGTTTATAGCCGTCGCTATTTCCGCTTTTTCTTGTAGTGAAAAGAATAGCCGTCCTTAAATATATAAGCCCTTGCATATCTCGAACAAAGATTCTGATTCCATTAACCTTCAACACAAACTTAGTCACCTACATCTTTTGTTATTTGACTTGCTTGTGCCGCGGTTGTGTTTAAAAGCCATGAAGCAAAGATAAATTTACCAGTATGACTTCAAACAACTGCACATGCATGTCACTTCGATCATCATAAATTGATCAGTAGACACATAATGTCTTTTAAAGGTTTTAATTACAAATTTTTTGGTATTTATACCATAATAATTCCATAAAATTAGTGGTAAAACATTTTTTTAAATCTTAATTTCATCCCTTAATTTGTAATCAGTGTGATAAAACGAATATATTTTTTTGCCGTATTTTAGATTCATTATTACACCCTAAAAGTTGACAAAGTTGTGTAAAATGAAATTTTGTTATAATAAAACTATGGTTGAAGAAATGGGACATGCCTCCAATCTCTCATGAAGAAACGGCACCATTTTAGTTGTTATTGAAGTTCAGAATGTTGTTTTCATATTTCGAAAGCACCCACTAACATCAAGCATAAAAAACCTAACAATAAATAGGCATAACTATCATTCAGCAATGAGGTTTCTTATCTGTCAAATCTATATAATAAAAATAAAGTTAAAATACACTGACCAACAAAATCGAAAAAAGTTGGCTTTTATACGCTGATATTCTTGTTAACCTTCAGTACATGCCTCCTAAATGAGAGAAATGGTCATAAAGAAAAAAGAAAGGCATTTAAATACAACTACCAAATTGAAGGCTTTTAGCAAAGATATCAATATGAGTAAATTGAGCTCTATGTATTGTTAAGTGACAAAATTACAAACAGTTAATGTGCAATCTATTTAACTTGCAAACGTACAACCATCACTCAATCATACTCAAAAAATATACAGAGGAAATTAAAATAACAAATAAATAGATGTTATAGTAGCCAGTCGGCGAGTATAACATAAAATGAAATAAAACTACAGGAGCATTCGAACATCAGAACTCAAAGTCTTCAACACAACTTAGACGGTAACAATTCAGTAGTGAGATATTTTAAATGATGAATTACAATCGATGGAAAAGTGGAGAAAAATGTACCTAAACAAATGGGATGTAGATGCGAGTAATGCTGAGGAAGATCAGCTTGATGCAATAGCACTGGATTTTTTGGATGGATGGCAGCCACCCAGTCTAGTTCGTGAATAAATGTGCAAGTTTTGTAATCTAAACTTGTGAATGGCTGTAGAAGATCAGTTGCGGTTCAAAAATTCGGTTTTGCCGAAATCGGAAGATGGAAGGGGGAGCGGTTATTAAAGGAAGGAAAAAAATGGGGAAGGGAAGAAAAGTGCTGGAGAAAGTTATTTTAAAATGGCAGATTGTAGTGCGGAAGTGGGTAAGAATCATGTAAGTGGAGGAACGTGGGCAATGCTGAGAATATATTGCAGCCGTTCTTTATCTTGCTGAGAATAAATCTCAGCCTCTCTTTGTCTTCTAATAACCAACCGGTCCTTTTTGTTATATAGATTTATGCACTGTTTTAACTTGAATTGATAATATTAAGTTTTATAATTTATATTTGAAGCTGTATATATTACTCTACTTGGATATTTATGATAATAATAATTTATTATTATTTAATTGAATTATTCTGGAATTTTTATAATATTTAATCGATATTTTATAAGCCATATGAATAGTTATATTTTCCAAGCAATCTCCGTTTTTGACAAAACAAATTTTATTGGAATACGTGTTGCTATTTATTGTTAGTTTTCTAGTTTGGAGCCAGTTGGAGTTGTTTTGTGGGTGGACGATATTTTAAATGGGAACCGATAAATATATGGAAACTAAAATAATGATTTTGGGCAAACGAAGTCGGTTTTCAGTGAAATTAATTTCATTGAGATGGAACATCAAGAAATAGTAGTGTATTTATTTTCGTTGAGTTTGGAATTGATATTTGATAGTGCGTTATTTAACGACAACATTAAATAGCGGTAACGTTAAATTAACTGTAAACAATATAAAAACTCCAACCTCAAGTAATCTCTAAACTAATTCGTACACGACCTATTTTCTTCTCAACTAAACTAAACCTACAGAATTCTTTCTACCTCCCTATTCCTTGTTGTTGAAGTATGCAAATGTACACCTACCTACATATACTATCTTCCACATGCACATCAGCGTAGAATTTAAGCTGTCAAGCCTATATCTTAAGCAAACCCAGCCCTGTGTATGTATATAGATAGAAACCATACAATTATAAGAATAACCTGCTTTTTCTTCCAAGGAACTTAACTGCTAAGCACGTATCCTGATTTGCGTACACACGGGCCTACAAAGTATTAAATCACCAGCTAATCAAATGAAAAATCAAACAGCTCTCCTACCACCTATATACACAGTCCTACCAAACAATTACCTGATTTCCAAACTACCATCTCCGTGACAAGCAAGCAAATTACCTTATAAATACAGGGCCTGGCTTCATTTCTTTTTCTTGGCAAACAAATGAAAATTGTTCCACAGCAAATAAAACTAATATATAGTCTCCATAAAAAAATATAAATATATAAGCCTACGAGCAGAAAGGTATTGTGCAGCGGCATGGCCTGGGTGAGACTACAGGTCTACGTGCTTGTTATATAGTTTCAGTGGGAGAAAAGAAGAACATCAAACAAACATGGTGGCTCCGTTCGTGGTGACGACGACATGCAGATGGTTGGAGTGGGTAACGCAGGTTTCTCTGACATGGGCATGTGGTCGTCTATGCGGTGGAAGGGTGCAGTGGAGTAGCGACATGATAGAAAAGAAACAATACTGTAGCAGTATATCTGCTAACGGAAAAAGAGAAAAAAAAAGAAAGAGAAAGAGACTCTCCGTGTTGAAGCTTCAGCGGCGGTCAGGGGTTCAGCGAGGTCGGCAAGGGGTGCTCCGTGGTCGCGGCACTCTGATGGAGGAAGGAGGTGGCATGAGTTCCTGTTTCAAGGTGTAGTAATAGAAAAAAAAAAGGTTGGAAAAATGTTTTAAAATGAAGGAGCTTCAGGATGAACGAGGCTTTGGGGGAAGGAGTATTGTACGGGGTATCGGTTTGAAATGTGGACGAGACCATAACCAACAATGTGGCTTGTTCGGTTTACTCTCTCTCATACTTTTAACTGAGTGAACGAGATTTGCAACCAAATAGGTATAAACCATCCCCGAACCAGTTCATTCTCTCACATAATTTTATTAAACAAACCGCAATTTATAGTGTATTATATATTATTTTATGTTCAAAAGTTTATAACGACAAACTCTTTGCCGTTATAAACATAAAACGGCAAAGACTTTGCCGTTATGAACTTGTAACGGCTAAATCTTCGCCGTTTTACCAACCAGTCTCTGTTCACTCAACCAACCCCAAATTTGGTCCAAACTAGCCACGGGGAAGTAAACAAGCCACACTTGGTTGCTCCATGACTTGTTTAGTCACTGAACAAGCCATTGTTGGTTGTGCTTCAGTGGCTTATGGCTTAAAAAAAGTAATACAAAAGGAGCTTTAGCAAAGAGAATATGGTTGAGGAAGATGAAAAGTACTGCAGCACTTAGCAGCAGTACGCGGGTTGCAAATTTGTATGGGGAGTATGGAGCGTTGGGCTTGGGCTCTGAGAAAAAAACAAAGAAATAAAAGAATGTAAATGGCCTTGGGCCTTTCAATAATAAAAAAAGACAAAATGGTACTTTAATCTTTAGGAGAACATATGGTACGGAAAGGGCGACTGTTAGATCGAAATTTGGACCTAACACCCAAATTGTTATAAACTGTAGAGAATTCTAAATGAGGAACAAGGAAAAAGAAAATAACACTCAGGATTTATAGTGGTTCGGCGTTAACGAGCCTACGTCCACTTTATATCTTATTGATTATGCTTAAAAAGCTAATACAACAGTAATTTCTCTTAATATTTCAGTGGTTTGACAACAATGGCGGATTCAGTACTCACTATTGCCCAAAAAGATCCCGAAAAATGCCAAGCTCTAGGCTATTTATAGCTGATTTTGTCTGGCGGATCGCGGACACGTGGCACGAATCCCGAGATTACCGGATCGCATCGCCACCATTGAAGAAACAGTCAAACTAGCCGTTGTGAACAGGTGTCGTCAGATCCGTGCGATTCGGATCGCTGAAGACCAGCTCGTGGTTGAATGGGTCAGAGGGTTTGGTTCGTACCAAGGGATCGGATCGCCTGGAGGTGCCGTTCGTCGACGAGATGGGAGCGATCCGTTCCTGGGCGAGTCGATAGAGTGCGATCCATTCCTGGGCGAGTCAACGGCGTGCGATCCATTCTTGGGCGAGACGATGGCGTGCGATCCATTCTTGGGCGAGACGATGGCGTGCGATCCATTCTTCCAATTTCTTGGGGGACTTGGTTCCCTGGTTTCCTTTTATGAATGATCCTGGATGGCTTGGTCAAAAAGCGAGCCAACATTTTGCCCCCTCGAAGTATGTTTTATTGATGATGAAACATGCTTCGAAGATTCTTATTTACCCTCTCCTGAAGGGATGTAAGTCAACAGTCGCATTGGTTCAAATCGACATATGTATGAGTCGGATCGCCATAGGACGACACGACCCGATTTGGTCATCTGCTCGTCTCGTGCCGAGTTCCTAGGCTCTTGTACGAAACGGGGCGTATCTTCCTTCGAGTCGTGTCGGGATTTGAGTTTTGTGGGCCATCATTTCAAAGCGGTCCGTGGGCTTCTTTGCGATTCCATCTTTGGATCGTGGCCTGTAGGGCGCTTCGTGGACCGAATAAGACAAAAGGGGGGGAGACAAACGGTCTCCTTCTTTGCCTATATAAGCCGGCGCCCCCTCTTCATTATCCTTCTTCTTTCTCTCTGCCGAATCGTTTCGCGTGAGCCATTGAAAAACGAACCCAACCTTTTAAACTCTCGAAAATCCAAGTATTCTCTCTGTTTTTAGAAAGGTAACTTTATAGAAAGCACTCTCATATTACTTTCCTGAATTTCTACGGCTGATTCGAGGGAGAAACAATATAGATCCGCGACTTTCTGAATAAATTACCAAGCCGCCATGGCCATTGAGCGTGGAGCTCAGACCTTGAGGATGGGAAGGAGACGAGGAAGAAGAAGGATGCAGAGGGGGAAGGAAGGCCGACTCGGATCGTGGTCAAGGATTGAAAACGAAAGCAAGTGGCGAGACGAAAGATGGCGGTGGCAACAAAGGGTCGTATCGTGGCAGTCGCAACGGTTCGTGAGGGAGTCTTCCCTTCGTCCGGCGATTCGATGAGGGGCGATCTCCTTGCCCTACGATCCGGAAAGGGGCGATCCCTCTGCCATGCGAGTCGAAGGGGGCGATCCCTCTACTATGCGATCCGTCTCGCGGCTGGTGATACAAAGAAATTTCAGACTTTAATCAACGCCTTGTCGCCACAAAACTCTGAACAGTTAGGATAGAGCCTTGATGTTGGTCTTTCTGGACTAAATGACCTCACGATTTGACTGCATATGACGACTAACGACTTCTGATAACCTTGACTGCTTTCATGCTTTATTATTGCTTTTAATAATGCGCACACACAAGCACACACACCAGCACTTGCACACACGGGGGACGGGTAGTGCTGATCTTATCGTTCATATTTTCTCGTCCTAGCAGCAATGTCGAACGATCACTCTTCCTCAAGATCTGTAGCCGAAACGGAATCCGAGACTCCTGGACAGTATAATCCTCAAATTCCTCCAATCAAGCCAGGAGGTGAAGATTCTGGATCTGAATATGAAGCCACAGAATCAGATCCGACAGAAAGTACGTCATCCAGCAACAACTCCGAGTCTGACGAGCGAGCTCCGGATGAAGTCCCAGGCGCAATCGGGATAGATAAATTCTCTGACTCTTTAGCGTCCAAGCTTGACGAGATAAAACTCAAGAGAATCTGCTTAAGACACGGCATTCCTTGGGACGATGTCTTGACACCTGGAAGCGAAGACAGACCCCATCTAGCACCGGAAGGATACATGTCGATCAGTCGAACAATGTGTCTAGTGGGAGCTATTCCTCCGTTCCCTCCAATTGCCATTGAAACTCTGAGACGATTAGGCATTGCCCCGATGCAGCTTCATCCAAACGCCTACGCATCTCTATACTCTTTATATGTCGCTTATGCGGAGATCTTGCATGCCGAACTCAAATTCAGAGATCTGGTGTTCTTCTTTCTCTTCAAGCACCGTTCTTCTGCAACTTCCAACTTTTCCTTTTTTGAATCAGTGGCGAACAGGAAAGTTCTGTATGACGGATACAGCAACATCGGGGATCCTAAGTCCGACTGGTTTTACATAAGAAAACAGGCTGGATGCTCACGGAGATGGCTCAAATCAAGTAAACTTTGATCGCCTAGTTGAATATCTTGCTTGAGGAGTCTAAGTAATAACATTCTTCCGCTTTTTCCTTTGTCTTAAACAGATCATGTCTTCCCGAAAACAGAGGGTGCATTATACAACAACCGGTTGTCCATTCTTTTGCAAAGCAGATCCGACTTTTTAAGGATTAAAAAATGCATTATGGATGACAACCTTCATAAGCATCGCCTCTTGGATAGGAAATTTGGACTTGGAACTGGCGGCAGACCTTATAAATATGTGCCCCCAACGGAAGGAGAGGGAACTTCACAAGCGGTGGAAACAACCAAATTTCACAAAAGTCCTTCTCCGATAGTCATCCAAGACGACAAAGACTTGAATGTATACAGAGGGGATGAGTCCCGTGGTGATGTGTCGAAGGAAATCCCTACCTCTGCTCCAATGGAAACTGTCGGTGATGACGAATTGACAGAGGAACAGTTATTCGACGAGCTGAATAAAATCCCTCTACCCGACATTGAATACACGGAAAAAGACTTCGGCGAGGAGCCTTTCTTTTCTGCTCCCGAAGAGGCGACTGATTCAACAAGGGGACGAGAAACGGGCTAGATGAGCCTGTCTCCAGGCCCGGGTCTGTTAGGGGGAATTATATGGGATGCACACCTCACACACACTGCCTGACCGTGCACTATTATATTGTGGATATTCAAAGTGATAATATGCTCTTCTTTTCTTTTTGCAGGATCGATGTCGCGCAGGAAATCTTATTCGTACCGTTCTCTTCGCGAAGGCACCCCCAGCCTTCGTTCGGGTACTGAGCGCCCTCGCGGTCCTTCTCATAAGCCGAGCTCTTCGCAACCTCGATCTCCACCCAAATCAACTTCTACCAGGCCTTCGAGTCATCCAACAATTCCGACCGGGGGGAAGACACTTCCAAAAGAGTTGACTCCTCCAAAGAGTGCGCCTTCCCACAGTCGGTCGTCCAAAAGGCGTCACGAATCCAAAGATGGGGACAGAGATTCATCCAAAGACACCGAGCAAGAGAGAAGCAACATTGTTCCCACCAGCCAACCAGAGTTAGCTGCTTCCGGTTCACGGGATTACCTTCACGGTCCTGAAATCCAAGGTAGGCTGGAAAAGCTACGGGAACAATTTCCAGGAATGTTCTTTGATAGGATGGTCTTTGTTCCTGCCTTGGAACCAGTCCCTAAAAACTGGGATAAAGAAGTTATCGGGCATATCCGTCACGTGGCCAAGCAGTACGAGATGATGAAAAAGCACGCACTTAATCTTTCGGAAGTCATCCGAACACTAGAAATAGAAGCTCACAGGTCTAAAGCAAAACTTGAAAATAACGAAAGGGCTAGGACAAAATTAGAGAAGGACCTGGAAGACGCTCAAGCCCAGCTCGCTTTGGCACAGAGAGACGCTGCAAACTATAAAACTGAATTAGAAAATGCCAAGCAGCGCTTTCATTCAGAACTGGATTCCAATAGCCAGGAGAAAATGGCCTTAAAAAAGGAGGTTGAAGACCTCAGAATGGCCAACATCGAATTAGCAATGGCATAAGGCCATTTTTTGACGGAGAAGGCTGCTTGGGAGGCGGAAAAAGCGAGTCTAAAAGAAAGGTTGGCTCTGGCAGAAGCGGAAAAAGTGATCTTGAATGATCAGGTGGCAGACGCGGAGAAACGGGCAGCTCTTGCCGAAAAGAACGTTGATAGCGCCATTGAAATGGCCACTGTCTCCAACAACAAACTCCTTGAAAGAGAGAAAGAAATTGAGGGGTTTGAGGAGATGATCTTTGATTTCCTCGGTCAGGTTCTCAAAACTCGCAATATCTCATGGATCCCGGATTATCATGTTACTTTGGCCAACTTATGGGATGCCATCGTGGAAGGTGAAAAACATAGACTGGGGGTCGAAGAGATCGATGAAGATGAATTGATGAAAAGCATCCTAAGGGACAACGAGCCTGAGGATCTGGCGGAGGGTCGTCGCTTAATCGTAGCGGAAATGGAGAAGGAGAGAACCATGGCTAAAGGCAAAAGCAAAATTAACGAAGGTTCCAGCTCCGCCGCGAAGTCTAAAACCTCCGAAGTTGAGGAGTATCACCTTGACGATCCGCTAATCCCCTTAGGCTTAACTCCCGTGGTTGCAGGAGCATCCGGATCCACTCAAGAGGGAGTATCTGCTGAAGGTACCTTTCTCTTTTCCCAACAATTTGCTAAAGCGATTGCGAATTGTCGTCGTCTAACAGGACAACCCATTGAATTAGTTATGTGTGTCTCTCATAATGCAGGTGGCGAGCCCGTCGACAAGGGCGTTGGAAAAGAGAGAGAAGTGGAGGAGGAGACCGTCCTGCCGGGTGCTGGTCCCGATGTACTCAAGGATGCCGAGACCATCGAAGCTTTAAAAGACATGGATGGTCGCCACGTGGATGACGAAGAAGATACTACCGGCACCAAAAAGGCCGACGATGATGATGATGATGAGGAACCTCTGGCCAGCCGAAAAGCCAGACAAGAGAAAGAGTTGGCTTTAAAGAAGGTGGGGGATGAGGCTTTGGACGTGGTCCCTCTTGCAGAGTTCGATCCCAAAACTGGGATGATTATGAAAATCCAGTCCAAGTCCATCAGCCGGCAACTTCACTTTGCAAACCCCGATGACTTCCCGGCTTCCCTCTCCAGCAGAAGCAAGGGAAAAGAAGAGGAAGGGGAAAACTCAGAGGAGTCAGATGCCCCCCTTATGGACAAGCGGAAGAGGAAGAAGGAGGATCCATCTGAAGCCGACAAGGAGAGGCTGGAGAGGCAGAAGCGAGAGAAGATATCAAAGCATAAATAGGATGTTTATTGATATTTTGTCTTTTAAGTTTTCCACTGGCCAGGAAGTGTAATTGTGAGACTGGTCCTCACTTTTGTTTCTAACTTGCTTTCACTTTGCTGATTTGCAGTACATAAACAAGGATTTGTTTCTTCTTACATCATTGTGTACCTGTATTCATAGAAACTTTCCACGTTTAGTCGTTAGCCAACTATTAATAATCATAAGTCAGTCAATCAACATGAAGAAGAATGTTCATGCTATGTTACACTGTTATATCAAAGTTTAGTGTTTGCATAGGAGCGCGTGATGCCCCCTAATCAATTGTTAGAGTTTTATGCTAGGCGATTTGTTCGTTCCCCGATCCTTCAGTGGGGAAGGAGCTATTTCTCAGCGCTCAATCGGAGACGCCTTTATACTCTCTCTCTCTCTGGAGAGTTAAAGTTCAAGCTCAGCGATTCATTCGCTCCCCGATCCTTCAGCGGGAAAGGAGCTCTTTCTCAGCGCTCAATCGGAGACGCTTTTATACTCTCTCTCTCTCTCTCTAGAGAGTTAGAGTTCGAGCTCAGCGATTCATTCGCTCCCCGATCCTTCAGCGGGAAAGGAGCTCTTTCTCAGCGCTCAATCGGAGACGCTTTTATACTCTCTCTCTCTCTCTGGAGAGTTAGAGTTGGGACTCAGCTGTCTGCGATCAAGCATGCTCCTCAAACTCGTCTCAGGTTTACATTTTAATCCAAGCTCCGAGGATTAAAACCAGTCGGACAAGCAGCTAGAGCATTTACCAAGGCTTTGGGTTCCTCTGATTAGTTTACGAGAGGAACTGTCGGCACCGAACTTCGGGTACCTGCATTATTCACACTGATTTTCATAGGCAAATAAATAAAGATGCAATAAAGGTAAATGACACACAGTATTTTTATAGTGGTTCGGTCGAATCATGACCTACGTCCACTTTGTAATCTCTTGCTTTAAGGAATCAGACTGTTCTAGGCAAGTCATGCCCTGTACATAGTTTTTTTTTTAACAAAGCAAAAGAATAAATTTGAAGCATCTCATGTTAAATATGGCCGTAGATGTTGGGCATTCCACACTCTGGGGATTTCCTTTCCATCTACGGTTGCCAGCTTGAAGGTTCCATTATCAAGCTCGCTGAGAATAGAGTACGGTCCTTCCCACTTCGCTCCCATATGAGTTGGGGGTGGAAAGACACGTTTCAGAACCAAGTCTCCGGGTTCCAAGGTTCGGGCTCGGACCTTTTTGTTGTAATATCGGGCGACCTGTTGTTTGCATCTCAGAGCACGCAGGTCGGCTTCATCCCTCTTTTCTTCGATCATATCCAGGGACTCAAGGAGCAATTCATTATTGGACATTGGATCATAATAGGTCACCCGATGAGAAGGCACCTTTATCTCAATCGGGATGACTGCTTCCGTTCCAAAAGCAAGGGAGAACGGGGTATGTCCTGTCGCTGATTTATATGTCGTCCTGTAGGCCCATAGTGCCAAGGGCAATTCGTCAGCCCACATGGCTCTAGCCCGCTTCATTCTTCTTTTCAGAATGGACTTAATTACTTTATTTGCAGCTTCGACTTGCCCGTTCGATTGTGGGTGTGCCACGGAGGTGTATCGATTCTCGATGTGGTATTTTTGGCAGAAGTTTCTGAATTCAGCACTATCAAATTGAGTTCCGTTGTCTGTTATCACAATCTTTGGAATTCCAAATCGGCAAATGATGTTTCTCACAATGAAGTTGATCACTCGTTTAGTTGTGATTGTAGTTAGTGGTTCTGCCTCGACCCACTTAGTGAAATAATCTATGGCCACAATAGCAAACTTTGCTCCACCCCTTGCTATGAGGAGACTTCCTATGATATCAATTCCCCACATAGCAAATGGCCATGGACTCATCATTGTTTTTAACTGGCTTGGAGGCGCTCTAGGTATCTTTGAAAATCTCTGGCATGCATCACATCGTCGTGCATATCTTACTGCATCCTTGTTTATGGTAGGCCAGAAGTAACCATGCCGCAATATCTTTTTCGCCAAAGTTTGCCCTCCAGTGTGATCGCCACATTCTCCCTCGTGGACTTCTTGCAGCACACGTTTGATGTCATCGTGGGCTATACATCGAAGGAGGGGCATTGAAAACCCTTGCCTATAAAGAATTCCGCCTTGCAATACGTATCGGGCGGCTTTACGAATTACTTTACGTCTCTCGCTTTTCCTGGTTGGAAGCGCTCCTCCCATTAGGAAATTCTTTATAGGGGTCATCCAGGATTCCCTTTCTGGTTCCGTCTCTAGTACTAGGTCGATTTCCATCTGGTCAATGCTGGGGGACCGAAGTACTTCAACGGGGGCTAGCCCTATCGTTTCAGGATCGTTAGAACTAGCCACCTTTGCCAACTTGTCTGCCTGCTGATTTTCTGACCGCGGAATATGAGATATGCTGTAGTGATCAAACTCATTGAGCAGCTCTTTCACTTTCTTTAAGTATAGAATCAATCTTGCACTTTTAGCTTGGAATCTCCCAGTAACTTGGTTCACAACTAACTTGGAATCGCAGAAGATGTTCAATTTTGTGACTTCTAGCATCTTTGCAATCTTTAATCCGGCTATCAAAGCTTCGTATTCAGAATCGTTGTTAGTGGCCTGAAACTCCATTCGGATGGCATAAGTTATCAATCGTTTCTCGGGGGTTTCAAGCACTATTCCAGCGCCGGATCTTTCGTTGTTTCTAGCACCATCAGTATATAATCTCCAGACAATAGGGTCGAAAAGTAAGTTTGAGGGTTCCACTTCTTCGTTTGCTATGTCTTCTTCAGGAACAGTGAACTCTGCTATGAAGTCAGCTATCACCTGCCCCCGAATTGATCGCCTGGGCTGAAAGTTCAAGTCAAATTGACTTAACTCAATATTCCATTTGAGTAACCTTCCAGATGCTTCCGGTCTCTGTAAAACTTGCTTGAGTGGGTGATCAGTATATATGGTAATAGGATGTGCCTGAAAGTAGTGCCGAAGTTTTCTAGAGGCAATCAGTAAACTATACGCCAGTTTTTCTATCCGTGGATAATTACGCTCGGCTGCTGTCAATTTTTTGCTCACATAATACACAGGTCTTTGGACCTTTTCCTCTTCCCTTACCAATGCTGAGCTGACTGCATGAGATGATACTGCCAAATACACGAATAAATCCTCGTGGTCTATTGGTTTAGATAGAATTGGAGGCTTCTCCAAGTGTCTGAGCAAATTCTGAAACGCTTCTACGCAGTCAGGTGTCCATTTAAAGTGGCGTTTTCCTCGCTTTATTAATTCGGAAAATGGGATGCACTTATCCGTAGCCCTGGAGATAAATCTGCTTAGTGCGGCCACTTTTCCGGCAAGGCTTTGCACATCCCTAATTTGCCTAGGTTCCTGAATGTTCCTGATTGCCGTGATCTGGTCCAGATTAATCTCGATACCGCGCGAACTGACAATGAATCCTAAGAATTTTCCAGAAGCAACACCGAATGAACATTTAGTGGGATTGAGTTTCATCCCATACTTTCGAAGAATGCCGAACATCTCTGCCAAGTCAGTAGTGTGTTGAAAGGATTGCTTGGATTTAACCAACATATCGTCGACGTATACTTCCATTGTTTTCCCGATTTGGTTATAAAACATTCTGTTGACCAGACGTTGGTACGTAGCGCCTGCATTCTTCAAACCAAAGGGCATTACTACGTAACAATAATCCCAGATCAGTGATAAAGCTAGTATGCTCTTGGTCCGGAACGTGCATCGGAATTTGGTTGTATCCTGAATAAGCATCCATGAATGAGAGAAGCTCATGACCTGCCGTCGAGTCTACCAACTGGTCAATTCGAGGTAATGGGAAACTATCCTTTGGACAAGCTTTGTTTAGATCCGAGAAGTCGATACACGTTCGCCACTTTCCGTTGGCCTTCTTTACCAGGACTGGATTCGAAATCCAGTCTGGGTAAGTGGAATCTCTGATAAACCCATTACTCTTTAGCTTTCCAACCTCTTCTTTCAAGGCAGCGGACCTCTCTGGGCCCAGCATTCGCCTTTTTTGCTTTACTGGAGGATGTTTGCGGTTAATGCTCAAAGAATGGCTCATGATTGATGGGGATATCCCGCACATATCCGCATGGGTCCAAGCGAATACATCCAAGTTGTTCTTTAAGAAAGTCGTCAATTCTTCGGCAAGAGTCGGACTTAACTGGGATCCAATCTTAAGGACCTTCTCCGGATCACTGTCATCGATTGGCACATCCACAGTTGCTTCGTTGGGAGTTGCCGTTCTGCCCCCGGGTTCTTGATCCTCTCTGGGATCTATATCCTCGGGCATCACTCTAGGCAACTCTCCAACAATTATCCTCTTTGGTTGCTATAAGGTTTCCGCCCCCAAAGGGGGAGGAGTGCCTTTAGTTTCGATATCCCCGCCGTTGCGAAGCAACTTTAATTCGGCAACATAACATGCTCGCGTAGCAACTTGATCCCCTCTGACGATACCAATGCCAGCTTCTGTGGGGAACTTCAATAGCAAGCACCAGGGGGCTATACAGGCTCTGAATTTTGCGAGGGCCGGTCGGCCCAAGAAGGCATTGTATGGCGATTCGACATCCAAAACCACAAAGGGAAGGATTCTCACTCTCTGGCGTTCTCCTTCCCCAAGTGTAACTGGCAATTCTACATAACCCATAGGTGCGGTGGATGCTCCGTTGAATCCACGAATCCATCCTTGGCAGGGCTTCAAGTCTTTTATCTCAAGATTCATCTGGTCAAAGGCTTTTTTGAAAAGGATATTAACGGAACTCCCGTTGTCCACCAGTACCTTATGAACAGTGGCTGGCCCAATGGGTATCGTAATTACAAGTGGATCTTCAGTTGGAGCATGGACCCCGATGCTTTCTCGTTCTCGGAAAACAACGTCATCAGTCATCATCTTTTGCTGCTTCACCGGGACACTGTCCTCGAGGTTGCTACATTCCCCCACTTCGAGGTGTTGTTTGGCTGCGTTGACATATTGATCTAAAGCTTTGGAACTATGCCCAGCAAGGTAAAGTCCACCGATCACGGTGTTGATTACAATATTCTTTCCCTTTTGCTGAGCAGTTGGCCTAGCAGCAAGTTGATTTTGATTCTGATTCGGGGCCTGCACTGCTTGCCCCCTGTCCCTAGGCGTTACTCTGTATTCGTCTAGCTTCCCTTCTCGAAGCAGCCTTTCGACTACGTCCCTCAGGTGACGGCATTCATTCGTCGAATGGCCGTGGATTTGATGAAAGAGGCAAAACTTCCCTGTCTCACGCTCTTTTTCTGTCGACTCTCTAGGAGGTGGCCTCTTATTCTGGAGGACTTCATACGCATCCATGAAGATATTTTCCAGAGTGTCATTTATGGGTGTGTATAACTTTCAAAGGCCCTGGGACGAGTCCTTCTCTGGGAGTCGTTCCCTCGGCCCCTCTTCCGGCTGTTGCCGTTAGCATTGTTATTGTTGTTACCCGGTCGGCGACCACCCTGGTTCTGATTTCCGACGTTAACCTCAACTTTCCCCGAGCTGTCTCCAGTCTGTTTGATGGCTACATTGCTCTGAACTTCTTCCTTATCAGTTGTTTTAAGCTTTCGGTTCGCGTATACCTCTTCCCGGCGTAGATGTACATTGGCTTTCTCATAGAATAATTCTCTGGTGTGGGGTGGTTTGCCTGCCAAGTACCTCCCGAATTCAGTGTCCTTATCCACTCCATCAATTAGTGCTGTGACAATGGTCGGCTCATGAGGATCTTTGACCTCAGTGGCGGCCAAATTGAAACGATCCAGGTACATCTTTAGACTTTCGCCTGGTCGCTGTTTGACAAGAAATAGATCGATCACGCTTTTCGTCTTCTGTGCGTAGATACGGAATTGCTCTACGAACTTCTCGCTTAGTTCCCTGAAGCTAGAAATCGATCTTGCCGGCAGGCGAGTAAACCATAGCAAAGCCACGTCCTCTAGGAATATGGGAAACGATTTACACTTAACCGCGTCAGAAGCGGCGGCAGCAGTCATCGGCCAAGAGTATCTCATTAGGTGCTGAACAGGATCAGACCTCCCTGCATATCGGTTCATTTGTGGCATGTTGAAACGCCTTGGAAAAGTTGCATCCAAAATATCGTCAGTAAAAGGAGTATGACTGCGGTCAATCCCCCAATCTTCGTTCCGCTGTCCACGGCTGTCAGCCAAAATCTGGCGAACCATGGCTGCAACGTTTGCACTAGTCAAAGGAGGTTCGGGGTCAGTGCCTCTGGCCCGACGAGGTTCTCTGATCTCTCTTCGGGGAGTAGCTACAAAGTCCGGGGCTTGGACGGGGTCTTGCTGCCCCCTGTTATCATGAGTATGCGTACGGCGACGGGGCTGAGGTGGTCTGTCATGCACAGGACTGTTCACACCTCGAGTCCTGAGGGTTGTTGCTTGACCATCCATATTACGGTCTGTGGGTCTTGCCCCTAGTTCTTCTTCTTCTTGTGAGGGCAGGGTCCCGAACCGAAGCTGTTCTATGTTTTCGGCTCTTTCATACGGTCGCCGCGGAGGTCTCGGCGATTCTTCAGATGAAGAGGAATATGCTGGGGTGAGTGGACGAACTGGCGATGTTCTTTGCCTTGTTAGCTCATCAAGTCTTCTATCCATAGCCGTCAGGTTTTGCCGTAGGATAGAACTTTCCTGCCTTTGGGCGGCCAACTCATCAAATAACCTATCCCACATTTCGACAAAGCGGGAAAGATCCCCCTCAGTGATAGGAGCAGCAGGATCATAGTGGTCATCATCACCCTCTCTTATGGGCAAAGTGCTCGGACCGGGTCGAGCAGAGGTTCCAGGACGATAGGAGTGGGTCATAGGTTCTTTTCCAGGTCGAGTTGTGTTCTGACCATCAGTTCGGGTAGCTGCGGTTCGTGGAGGGCGGTTCGCTGCGCCCCCCTGAGATCGTCTCGTGGTCGTGGTGCGCGGAGGCTGCGAGGTGTTGCCCCGGGATCGAGTAACAACCCCTTCAGTAGCACGGATCGTCTCGTTCTCATCGACTCGGAACGAGGTGTTTCCATCGGATCGGATCGCCCCCTGCGCTCCGCGATCCAGAGTCTCTTCGTTGCCCAGTTCGTGTACACTCTCCTCGATCGTTTCGTTGGTCTGCGAAACTTTAGATCTTTTTCCATCCATGATATCCGAATCGCTCGAATCTTCAAGAAAACGAACGACGAAACTTTAAGACTGAGTTTCTCAGTGAAAGCACCAAAAATGTTAGATTGAAATTTGGACCTAACACCCAAATTGTTATAAACTGTAGAGAATTCTAAATGAGGAACAAGGAAAAAGAAAATAACACTCAGGATTTATAGTGGTTCGGCGTTAACGAGCCTACGTCCACTTTATATCTTATTGATTATGCTTAAAAAGCTAATACAACAGTAATTTCTCTTAATATTTCAGTGGTTTGACAACAATGGCGGATTCAGTACTCACTATTGCCCAAAAAGATCCCGAAAAATGCCAAGCTCTGGGCTATTTATAGCTGATTTTGTCTGGCGGATCGCGGACACGTGGCACGAATCCCGAGATTACCGGATCGCATCGCCACCATTGAAGAAACAGTCAAACTAGCCGTTGTGAACAGGTGTCGTCAGATCCGTGCGATTCGGATCGCTGAAGACCAGCTCGTGGTTGAATGGGTCAGAGGGTTTGGTTCGTACCAAGGGATCGGATCGCCAGGAGGTGCCGTTCGTCGACGAGATGGGAGCGATCCGTTCCTGGGCGAGTCGATAGAGTGCGATCCATTCCTGGGCGAGTCAACGGCGTGCGATCCATTCTTGGGCGAGACGATGGCGTGCGATCCATTCTTGGGCGAGACGATGGCGTGCGATCCATTCTTGGGCGAGACGATGGCGTGCGATCCATTCTTCCAATTTCTTGGGGGACTTGGTTCCCTGGTTTCCTTTTATGAATGATCCTGGATGGCTTGGTCAAAAAGCGAGCCAACAGCGACGAAACCAAGAATCATGCTAGCAAAAGGCGATGTGGGTACTGAATCATGAAGGTGCAGTAACAAACATTTTTCGAATAATAGAAGGAATGAAGTATGTAAATGTACCAAATCTCCACAATGGACAGGACATAAATTAAATGAGGAACAAGAATAATTAGTGTATAATTAAGGAATTTATTTTAAACTAAAATAATGATTATTACAACATTAATATCTTGTGATTTCATGGTCAGAATGGATTAAAACAAAAAGCGTTGAGACCATATCGACGAGCACAATAATCTGGTGTTGGTTTGAATGAAGATGGGAATAACTGGGATTTTTAATTAAATTAAATGCCAGTTTAATTTAATTAAAAATGAACCGTTTAAACGACGAATGAGAATCAGGTGAGTTAAACTCACTCAGTTTTTCTCACTTATATTTTATACAAGTCGGGTTTTATAATTGTGTGCTATGGTTGTTAATTGTTTATTTATTTGTCAATTTTATATCCATATATTGACTGAAACGGTTAAATTAAACGTTGTTTAATTTAATTGAAAACTAATCGTTATTTCTAACGATTAAATCCAATTGAGGTAACTTACCTCAGTGGTTACGTTTATAATAATATAAACGTTATAAATAAATAATTGAATGCTTGAATTTCTGTTATTAGCCCAATATTGACTGTTGCAGTTATTATTGACCATTATTATTAAACTGTTTAAGTCATCTATTTAGATGGACATCGAATATTGATTGGCCATAATGAATTGATTGAATTGAATTTGTGGTAACCTATTGTTTTGTAGGGAATAACTGGTTGGAGGAATCCAACTGGGTTCCTTACTAATATTGATAACGTTCGTCAATATAATTATATTGTTTGTTATGGAATGTGAAATTGGTTAATATTTCACGGTTTGGTACTATAGTTTCCATTTGCCTCTTTAGTACTGTCGATTAAAGGAAATGATTTTTCGAAATATATATGTAATGGATTCGAGTGGTTTCAAAGGTATAAATATATTTTTATATGGATTTGAAATACGATTTTAATTGTAAAGAGAATAGTCGAAATTAAATTTACAATTTTTATAAATATATAAAATATAACTAGTAGAAATGTAATATATTATTAAATAATTATTTAAACGATATAAATTTATCATGTTGGCTATTTAAATGTTGAAATGGTTTTGTGAAGGTCTTAACGTTCGTAAAGGAAGTTTAAACTGATTTCAAAGTATTGAAATGAAATAACTGAATCGTGGATATACGAGAATATATAAAATATTTAAAGTTATATTTTTAAATAAATGATCATTTTGAATCATGGTTTTTAAAAATATGAAATGTGATTAAATGACATTTCATGAATAAGATTAACAAATCGGCGGATTTGGGAATGAGTCTTGATTTAGGAAATGGAATTTTATATTTTTTAATGGAGTCAAATTTGAAAATATGAATAAGAATTTATAAATGAGATTTACAAATGGAATTGAGATTTATAAATGGGGTTTCGGTTGAAATGAAATATATGAATTTATAATTGGATTTAAATCTGATAGTTGTCGTCTGTTACGATGTCTGAAATCAGTCCCATCAATGTGGCGATTCATGACTCTAATTTGATCGAAATAAACTCTTATGGAGCACAGTACTCTTGGAATAACAGTAAGCGGGAGGGTATCAGAACCTTTACAAAGAAAGACCATGCCTTTTGTAATATTGTGGCTCTGGACGTCTGGCCTACCCTTATCAATGAACTGCCACCGCCAAATATTTCGGACCACTCTCCCCAGATTCTTCATTTAGGAGAGCATCAAATTCAAAGGAAAACTAGTTTCAAATTCTTCAATACTTGGGCCGAGGACTCGCAATTCCATTGTATTATCCAAACTGCCTGGAACGCAACAGCTTACAGAAATCCTATGAATATATTACACAAGGAGCCGAGAAAAATCAAAGAGGATCTGAAAGTTTGAGCTAGCAACAAATTTGGTACTGGTAGTCTTCAGTCCGCGCATTGGCAACAAAAGCTTGAGAGCATTCAAATCCAGATGGACAATGACCCCTCAAATCCTGATTTAGCTACGATGGAGACGCAATACTCTATAAAATTGCGAGAAGCGCTGCAGCTGGAATCTCTCATGAAAAAGCAAAAAGCAAGAATTAAATGGGTTGAGGAGGGTGATAGGAATACAAAGTACTTTCATGCTGTGCTTAAAGCGAAACAAAACAGATAAAACATGCTCTCGATAACTGTTCCCTCAGGTATGACATTCAATACTCAAACTGAAATTTAGAAAGTATTTGTTGAATACTTTACTGAACAAT
Source organism: Allium sativum (assembly GCA_030737875.1). Taxonomy (NCBI): domain Eukaryota; kingdom Viridiplantae; phylum Streptophyta; class Magnoliopsida; order Asparagales; family Amaryllidaceae; genus Allium; species Allium sativum. The sequence goes on from CM060925.1 coordinate 393,951,361, forward strand.
TTGGGAATGTTGCTAACTTTGTACCTAAAATTGATGAAATTAACCCAATGCTATTGCCAAACCTTGACGCTGAACAGCAACAATTTATTTGCTCGCTAGTTTCTGATGGCGAAATTAAAACCACGATGTTTTCCCTTAACTCTAACTCTTGCGGTGGCCCTGATGGGCTGAATTCTTTCTTTTATCAGAAACGCTGGAGTGTAATTAAAAGTGAGGTTATTAATATCATAAAACAATTTTTCAAAAAAACTAAAATGCAAGGTTCTTTCAACAACACTTTGATTGCGCTAGTTCCTTAAGTAACTAATGCTAGTTGTGTTAATGCCTTTAGGCCAATCTCGTGTTGCAACACCATTTACAAATGTATAGCTAAAATTTTGGCCACTCGATTAAAAGTTGTTTTGTCGACCATCATCTCTAAGAATCAAGCTGCTTTCCTCCCTGGCAGGAATATCCTAGATAATGTTTTACTCGCTTATGGATTGCTTAAGGGGTATAACTCTAAATATAAATCTCCTAGAATTATGTTAAAGCTAGATATTCGCAAAGCTTTTGACACTATCCAATGGGAATTTGTGATTAGAATAATGAGCCTTATGAAATTTCCCCACTGTTTTACTGCTTGGATTCACGAATGCTTGAGCACCGCACATTTCTCTATCAATGTTAACGGTTCTTCGGTTGTCTATTTTGATAGTAAACAGGGTATTAGGCAGGGGGACCCAATATCCGCTTACTTGTTCATAATAGTTATGGATCTTCTTACTAGAATGCTAAATGATTTAGTTGACAATGATCAGTTTAATCTACATCCTAAATGTCGAGATCCTGTGATTACTTCCTTGATGTTTGCAGACGATCTTGTTATCTTTTGCAAACCAATGGGTAACACTTTCTCTAATATTATGAGTACTTTAGAAAAGTTTTTTAACATGACTGGCCTATGTATAAACCTTGAAAAAACTGAATTTATTGCTGGCGGAATTAGCAATGATATGATCAATTTGATTCAGCAAAAATCTGGTTTAAAATTCAACGACTCTATAATGACTTATCTTGGTCTGCCTTTGGTGACTTCTAGAATCACTGCCAGTCAATATCTTCCGCTTTACGCTAGAATCACGGAAAGACTTGATTGCTGGTCTTCTAAAATGTTATCTCAAGCTGGTAGAGTGACACTTATAAAATCTGTTATTATCGCGATGCATGTTTACTGGGCTTGCATGTTCATATTGCTTAAGAAGCTGCTTATTATGCTTCGGATTGCATTTATGCGCTTTCTTTGGAAAGGCGATATCCATACGAAATTCTTAGCTCCTACCTCTTTTAAATTACTTGAAACCCTGATTAAATAGGGAGTCTAGGCATCATGAACATGTACATGTGGAACAAAGCTGCTTTCGGTAAACATTTTAATGACATCTTAACTAAAAGTGATAGCCTTTGGGTCGAATGGTCGCACAAATACATTCTTAAAAATGACCCCTTCTGGATGCTGGAAGAGAAGAGCGGTATGAGTTGGACGTGGCGAAGCCTTCTTAAGCTGAAATGTGATTTGCTACCTCTATTCAAATATGGGAGGAATGCTTACGATAAAATTAGCTACTGGCGTGACCCTTGGTGCGCCTTCGGTGTTATTTTCTGGAACTCATTATCGTATCTTGACAAGCTGCAATCCGGTATCAGTCTTACCAGTTCCGTGGTCAACCTTGTGCATGACAATTGTCTTAATTTGCCTCCTACTTCCAATCAAAATGTTAATAGCCTTTGGAACAATGTCAAGACCAACTAGAGCATTGTTGACGCGTCTGCTGTCACGCTCTGGAATGGAAAGGTGCCAAGTTCTCTATTAAAAGCTATATGTTAATTTGCATAATACTTCTAATAATATATCTTTCAGATGGCACAAAATGGTTTGGGGGATGGATAATAATGCCACTGAAAATCTATGTCCTTGGAAAATGGTTTATAAAGCAATTTTGGAAAAAGAGAAACCGACGAGCCGAGGCATGATTGTTGACACGCGGTGTGTCTACTGCATCAAGCTGATGAAACAGATGAGCACTTGTTCTTTGAATGCAGCATGATTAGGCCGATATGGGATGAGATACACGATCAACTTGGCTCTAAGAACTTGAACGCTGCAAGTGGAAGTGAGTGGGATGAAGTAAGATCCAGGATGAAAGGGAGGAGTAATAAAGCAAGGCTGTACACTTATGTAATCAAGAAATATGTGCACCATATTTGGTCTGAAAGAAACACTATAATTTTTGAACTTGTGCGTGCTCTTAATATGACTCAGCTGAAGCTTCGTTTATGGCAAGATGTGAAGGACGGATTGAAATATCTCAAATTTGCATATCATCTCGACATTTTTGGAAGCTAATTGCTACTGCTTCTCGCAATTTTTGTTATTATGTGTCTTGTGTAGCCTCTGTTAGCACTAATATACCGTGTTCTCTGTACTCCTTTTGGTTTTTGTCTGCCTATGTTTCTATGTAATCGTCTTCAGTATATTAATAATAGTGGTAGGGGACCACTCAACCCCGTCGGCCTTGCTAAAATAAATAAATCCGATAGTTGAAATAGATTGTTAAATCAAAATTTTCCCAAAATATAATATAATTGGATATACGAGTACAAGTTGATTTATACGTGAAAGAGTTGTAAAATAAATTACTAAGACAAGGAAATTGGAGGAGTATAAATTGAAAAGTTGGCAAATGATATGAAATGGCTAAGAGAGTTTATTTCGACGTTCGCAATATGATATTCCAAATTTTTGGAATGTTAATTGAAGGTAGGAGTATAATTGAAGTTAAAGGTTTCGATGACGACAATGAATATTAGTTGTCGATAATAATTGCAAATGGGATTTTTTTAAATAAATTTGAAAGATGTAGAAATAAAATTGAATGGTAAGTTATCGTAATTAATTTACAAAGGATTTTATAATGGAAATTTAAAATTTTAGAAATGGAATCGAATTAGTAAATAAAGTTAAGGGTTTGCAAATGTGTTTCATAACATTTGTTACAAAGGAGACGAACTATTTTTAGATATAAGTTTTTAAAGAATTATTATATGTTTTCAGACAATGAACAAGTTATCGAGTATGAGTTAAAGAGAATGTGATAAGTAAAATGGTTTTGAAATGAAATCTGTAACGTTTGTTACAGATGATAAGTTGAATTGTTTTGATAAATGTCAATATAAGAATTTGAAAAGATATCAATATAATAATTGTATAAGATATTAATATAAGACTTATAAAAGCGTTGTTTATATGATTTTAAAACAAATGAATTTGAGTTGTTGAAAATAATTAGTAATAATAACAAACAGATATTAAGGAATTTTCTTAAGAATTCTATTTATAATAGAATCAAAACTCGTATATAATATTGTAGAGGATTATTAACATAAATAGGAAGAGTTTAATAAGAGTTTACTTAATAATTAGTTAAGTAAACATGGTCGAGATTTAAATAGGTTTTCAGAAGGAACGCGTGGTTAATAAACTTCTAATTATTCTGAATATATGGATGTTGTTGGTCAAGGTCTGAGAGTAAATAAAATACCCCAAATTAAATGACTCCGTGATTATCCAAGGATGGTATTAGTTTATAAACGAGAGTAGTTAATGGAAACATAAATTATGGTTTCCGTAAATGATACTATAGACTATTTCCGAAAAGTTTATAAGTTGAATAAAAATGAATTTGGAGAATATTCTTATTTACAATAAGACGTAAAAGGGATGGTTCAAATATTGTAAAATTTTAGAGATATAATTAACAGACGGTTCATTAAAGAGGCTAAATGATACTGAGTATCAGTGAATACATTTTAATATGGATGAATGGTTGTTTTATTTGATAGTTAAGTAACCGACTATCAAATTTGGCCCATACGATTGTTGGCATAGAAAGAACAGAATCAAATTTATATTCGCAAACCATTTCATCCAGAAAATACGAATACGATAAAGATGCTGATTCGAGATGGAGCAGTTACCGTTGATCTTCATAAGCGGAAGGACTGCTTGTTGAATCTCTCTGACTTGCAAGCAGAGTTATTTGATGGCGATTCTGTCGTGGTTGGAAATCGATGGATTCGCAAGGACTTCTCGCTATTGATACTCAGGGTGATTCCTAGGATGTAGTAGGAGGGTGCCTTCGGTTCATCTTGTTTCTGGGTGGCGCGTGTGGATGGATGTCTGATAGAGTATTTCCAGAAAGGTCACGTACATTGATTTCTTCAACCATGCCAAGAGTGGAAGCGAAGAAGGAAACTTATTTTAGCTAACACGTAAAGTATTGTTGTGGTCATAAATTAGTGATCTTGATGGATCTGACGATGTGGCATTCGAAGTGAATGTTATGTGCTGATTATAAAGGTAAAGCATAGCCTCATGCCTCATCAACCGGAAAATGGTAAAAATCGGGTAGATCGCATGGCTATGTGGGTCGCACCCATTAGGGTATATCATTACCTGATTTGGAGAAATCAAATGCCTTTGGCTATCCCTTTAATTTTATTTCTATGCTTTCGGCGGTTGGCTGGCCCCCAAACGTGGTAATGATATATTCGGTACTTTTAAGCGAAGTGAGGGGCCGGTCATGTTTGGGTTGCAAGATGTTCTTGTTGAAACCCAATGTATTCATCTCCGGAGGTACGTTTTTAGAAAGCTGGTTGCCTATACCATGCCATGGTAATCCATTCTCCAATAAGAGCCCGTGGTTTTGATTGTATACTATGTATCTGGAGAGTGAGATGCAATCGTTTCACTAGATTGATATTTATTTGTATTTAGACACTATTTTAATATCAGAAAAGATATTGATTTCAAAAACATTTTAGGTTATCGTAAGGTAAAAACCATCTGTGTTTATGTGTGGATTGGTCCTACGATTATCATTTTCTTTCGAAAATATTTTGACTCTAAAATCAAGATGGATGACATCCTTAAACTAAGTGTGTTTTTCTCACTCTGGTTCACCAGACTGATCCGACGTTTGTAATGCTCGGGTTAGCACGGAATGTACAAGTGCAGGTTATCGGATGCTATGAGGAGACGAGCTGAATGGGTTCAGACGTATGATATTTAGTATTTATTCCGTTGTGTGTTGTATATAAGAACAAGTTATTATAACTATCCAGATGTGTTGATGTACTCTGATGATTATAAGTATTTTTAAAGCTCTTAGTAAAGATTTATTTCTATATTATATTTTGTTCCGTTGCGATGTGCGACTCTATGTTGTGTTGTTTCTTCTTTTTATTCTTCTACACTTAACTTTCTTTCTTTCTTATCTCACCCTATAATATTCTTTCTAATAACGTTCCAGTGTTTCCCATGCTCGAATAGTCGACATGGTGTTTTTGTGTCGATTTTCGAGGTCGAAAATCCTTGGACCATTACAAAACATTTTTAAAAAAGTTTCTTTTCAAAACTACTTTGTTTATTTTTATAATGTGCTTCAGGAAAATTTAGGCCCAAACGGATAAGCTTGGAAAAATAATATTATTTTAAAAATAAAATAATATTATAATATCAATCTTATGGAAATATTTGAATTTAAAGTGGAATATTGAAAATATGGTATTCAATGATTATTATATAATAAATATACTATTTAAAAAGGAATTCGGTCTAATTTTAATATATAATCGAAGTTTGGTCATAAAAGAACTCGTCCATAGCGGTAGTTCACGAATTTCGACCGTTGACTTCAAACGAATAAACCGGGAGATCCGACCATCGGATTCTCTCGAAATAAAAACCATTAGGTTTGAAATGAAAAGAGCCTTAAAATGGATATAAGAGCTTTAAAATCCAATGTTGGATCTTGAGATAAGTTCTAATCTATTTTGAATAAAAGTAGTGCTAGTGTTGTTAATAACCCGAAAACGATTTTTAATGAAACAAGCTATTTTAAAATTGTTAAAAATAGGGAAAAATTAGGATAAATCATAATAAATGATTTCAGAATAATTGGAAAAATAAATGAAGTTTCAAACTATATTTTGGGATATTGGCGCTTTCAGCCTAACTGACTGAAAACGATAAAACAACGTTTTGAAAATTTAAAAAGTTGATTAAACTTAAATTATTTGGTTTATGAATATAACCAAGTTTTGAAAGAAATGTTTTGAAAAATATTTTTATTTGGAGAGGATTTCCAATTTTAATGAAAATTGGATTTGGATAGAAATGATCTTCGGGTATTTGGTTTGGTTACCGTAATGTAGCTAGCGTTTACTATGTATGGAATTTAAAATATATTTATATGCAGTTTTCTATGCAGCCTTTCCTAAGCCAGGGTAAAGGAGGAGGATTGTGATAGGCTTGGCGAGCCAACGTAAAAACTTAGCTTCTCTTATGGATATGGAACCTTATGACTTTTCGTTGGGGCGTAACCCTCTTAGCGACGCGCCATATCGAGGCTTGGGTATGGTGTTAAATAGGCAAGGGCAGGGTCGCCACTCCGTTAGTGGCGTGCCTTATCGTGGCTTGGGTATAGTGTTAAACATGCAAGGGTTGGGCCTCCATTCTCTTAGTGGCATGCTACATCGACTCCCTGGTGTAGTGATAAGTGAGCAAGGGTCTTCCATCTTTCTCGGCGGGTGCGAGGGGCAAGGAAGCTAGTCAATGATAGTAGGATTAGGTTAGGTAGCTGGAATGTAGGGTCCTTAATAGGAAAGCTAAGAGAGATAGTCGATACTATGATTAGGAGACATGTAAACATCTTGTGCGTTCAAGAGACTAAATGGACGAGACAGAAGGCGAAGGAGGTGGAGAACACTGGCATTAAATTGTGGTACACGGAAGAAGTACGTAACAAGAATGGGGTATGCATACTGATTGTAACGACCCGTATTTTACCGTATAATAATTAATTTATTTAATTTTATAAATTGAGATTGAGAGATTGAAATGGTCATTGAATTAAATTATAGTAAATATTTAATTAAAATAAATATAATAATATATTTAATTTCTGAAATTGTCAAAAATAGTGGAATTCACAAAATGGTGTGAATTGGATCATCTGTGATATTTAATTCAGATTAGAATTGAATTAGAATAACGAATATATTATTTGAACGGAAGTTTGAATGTATAATTATATTATAATTAAAATCGAGCTTGAAATGGTGTGGCAGTTCGCTATTTGGCGATTTGAACTTCAATTGAATATACAAGGTCCGTTTTAAATCGGATTTCTGTAAAACAAGAAACGTTAGGAGCTGGTGAAGTATATTTTTCTAGTGGAAGAGAAAAATTGGGATTTCATTGTGTAGATTTTGATTTATGTCCAAATCAAATTTTAGAAAAGTCCCTATGGAATTCCTTTGAAATTTATAAATATATATTTATATTATAAAAGGATTTTATATATAAATCGAAAATCGATATAATTGGGAATTTTGAAATAACGAGTTATAAATCCAATTGGAGTTGTATGATATTCTGTTATGAATATATACGATAATATATATTTAATTTAATTGTTTTTAAATATATTTATATATTTAAATGGGATAATTAGAGCTTTAAAAATAGCCAGTTTTGCAAACCACCTTCGTTTTCAACGAAACTAATTTTGTTGGATCCGCAATATTAAATTATTGCTATATTTCAATTTTCGTGATTTTTGAAGTCAGTATGTGGTCGTACGGATTTTTAATGTGAAAAACAGTCAATATTTTGACGGTTAAAAATACGTTGTGTGAGCAAACGGAGTCGGAAGTCGACGAAACCAGTTTCGTTGGGTTCGTAATGTTGAACTATAGCTGCATGTCCATTTTCGTGATTTTTGAATGTCATGTGAGATCATAGGAATTTTTAATAATAAATATTGACAGCGTTTGATTAAAATAAAATAAAATAATCGATTAAAAAATTAATAAATCACTCTATAAATACCCTTCAACTCTTCTTACCCTAATTCATTTCAATTCGTTGGTCAAAAGAAAGCGCCGCCACCATCCTCTTATTAAACGTGATAAAATTAAAGCTTTAAAATCCAAAACATATCCAATAAATTCCTATAAATCGTATCACATATATATTTGCATTCATTGATCAATTCTCTTCATCCGCGGGTAATTTTTGATGGGTTCCAGAGTGGTTACGTTCGTTGTTCTTGTTCCAGCGAGAACTAGGTTTTGCGATTTTGGCAAATTAAAATAGTAATTGTGGTTTTGGTCATCGGAATTGGATTGCTGGAAGATGTAGGAACCTTGTGTGAAATTTGGTGAGGAAAGGCACCAGAAAATTTCGTACGCATCCTGTAGCTCGCGAGAAGAGCCTGTGCGACGGAAATGGCATGGCAGCATCGAACGCTGCATTGAGAGAATGGGGTGATAGAAATTTAGATGGCAAGAATTTTGGTGATCTTAGAATAATTTATAAGAAAGTGGAGAAGGAGAATCGGGAGGTTGAAATCATGGCAATGGTGAAGAAGAAACAAATTCAGCGAGGCCAAGTTCTTACGGGAAGGAGAAAGGATTCAGCGGATGGTATTTTACTGGTGGATGTTGGGCTGAATTCAAAAAGTAAGGCCCATTAGGAACTTAAAATCTAAGTTTTAATTTAATTTAAATGTATATGAACTTCGTAATATCATAACTATCACATACGTGTTCGAAATTCAGTGAAACAAGATCCGTTGGGATCGTATGGACGGTGGTTACACCATGAAATTGACCGAGAGTAAATTGGAGCTCGTTTGGATTTATGGCGGAATTAAACGCCTGAATCAAATAAATGACCAATTATCGTTATTTAACGATAACCGTCCAAGGTGAGTAAATCTCACTAACTCTGCTCAATTTATATTTTTATAAAATATTTTTAGAATTTATAAATGATGGTTGTTTGCTGTATGTTGGCTGTTTGGTTGAACTGCTAGTTAATTGGTTGAAAATATAGATAACAATATAGATATAAATCGTTAATCAAATATTGATTCTGTTTAAAAGAATATTTCATAATGAAATAAAATTGATGTTAATTTTATTGTTTAACATCTATGGATGCAGGGAAACAGGTCGGAGGAATCCGACTGGGTTCCTCAACATTTATTTTACTGTTTTTTTCATATATTGTGTTATATGATGTGATATGAAATCTGTTGTTGATTTTATATGTTGGAATGATACCGATCATTGTTATATGGTATGTTAAATACCATAAGGTATACTGGAATGTTAAAAAGAAAATTTTCAATGTTATATTGAAAAAGGAAATATTTATAAAATCAAAAGATGTTATAAAAAGAAACATTTTTAAATATGATATTATAAAAAGAAATATTTATTTAGGGAAATAAATATGATGAAATACAAAGAGGAAATATTTGCGAAAACAAATAAAAAAGGAAGTATTTGTAAAACATTTACAAATAGAATTAAAAATGGAATATTTGTAAAACATTTACGAATAGATTATAAATAGAAATATTTATTTAGAAAATAAATAGAATCATAAAGAAATATTTATTTAGGAAATAAATAGAATTGTAAAGGAAATATTTATTTCGAAAATAAATAGATTATAAAAAAGAAATACTTGTAAAATGAATAGAGTTGTATAAAAAGAAAATTTTACACTAGGAAGGATTAGACCCATGCTTTGCACACGGGTATAACAGAATATGAATTTAAAGTAGATTTTTAATAGAAATCTATTTTAACAGATAAGCGGAGAAGATAAATTTATAAATAATATTTTATAAATTAAATAAAATGTTTATCATTGGATAAATAGAATATATAAGTCAGGACTTATATAGAGAAGTAAGAATCGATTTCAACATCGATATTTGAAACTGAATATGGATAAAGAGTTAGTCGATTAAGAGTTAATCAGTTAGAGTTAACCAATTAGAGTTAATCAGTAGAGTTAATTGAATATTAGTTATTCAATTAAGAGTCAATCGAATATTAGTTATTCGAATAAAGAGTCAACCAGATAGAGTTAATTGAACATAGTTAATCAAATTAGGATTTAATTGCATATTAGTTATTCAATTAGAGTTGATCGAATATAGTTATTTGAGATAGAGTTAGTCAAACATAGTTATTCAGGATGAGTTGCCATTTCGTACGACTGCTAGCGTAATTTGCAGGGCTGTAGATAGCCTACGGCGGTCGGATGTTTCCTGAGGGAATCAGGCATAGCCATTGTGATCGCTACGATCTAGAGTCAAGCGAATGTAGTAAAATCGAATATTAGCCCTTCGAAATAAAGTTAAAACATACATAGTTATTCGAATATAAGTTAACCGAATATTAGTTATTCGATAGGAGTTAAATAAGTTGAGTTAAATGAGTTGAGTTAATTGAGTAAGTTAATCAAGTTAAGTGAATCGAGTTTAGTTAGTCAAGATGAGTTAATCAGACCGAATTAAGCCAGATGAGTTAGTCCAAAGGAGTTATTCGAAATAGTTTATTCGAATAGAATTAAGGGAGTTAATTGAATATAGTTTATTCGAAAGGAGTTAATCGAATGTAAATCATTCGAAGAGAGTTAATCGAATGTAAATCATTCGAAGAGAGTTAATCGAATGTAAATTATTCGAAGAAAGAGTTATCGAATATAGTTATTCGAAGAAAGAGTTATCGAATATAGTTTATTCGAAAAGGAGTTATCGAATAGAGATTATTCGAAAGAGTGTTACATATTGAATTCGGGAAAGTAATATTTACTTTTCGTTTTTTAATCAAGATTTACTTATTTATTAATAAATTAGTCGTTTAATTATTTAGTTAAATTAAGGAATAAAAGTTATATTTTGAAGTTGGATATTTAAGAAGAAGGGATTATAACGCTATAGTTATAATCAATGTTTTAAAATAAAGAAGTGGATTCATTAATAGAATCCGAGTTACGTAAGGAAGTTGGTTAAAAGATTTAAAAGGGTGAACCTTGTCTATTTCGAAGTTAGAAAAGTTGTTCAGTTAAGGTCCGAGAGGTAATTATACTCCAACTTGATTGACTTCGTTTTTAACTAAGGGATAGGTAAGATTCGATAGTGAAGGTTGGTTAAATGAATTTAGTTAATGAGTGTAATGGTTTGAATTGGCTTAGTGATGTTTTATTTAAACATCTATTTAAATCCAATGACGGAGTTTTGGAAATGTTTTCCAAATAAAAGAAATCAAAAATGTTTTCTAATTTAGAAAAAAGAAAGGGAAGTAAATATGGAGATGTTTTCAAATGATTAATAAAGTACATTTTCTAAATTTAGAAAATAAGAATTTACAAATATATAGAAATGGGAAATGAATAAATTAAATGATAAATTAAATTAAAGGAGATCAGTGTTGATTGATGATTGATCGATCAAATTTCTATCTGGAAATAAGATCATTAGTTGTACACCTATTTTCCTTCGATAGTTAAATCACCGACTATCGAAGTTTTTGACCATTTTTCCGTCGTCAATACGGAGAGACCGGGATCAGATTCATTATCTGAAAACCACTCTGTATGGACGTTAGCGTTGAGATCAAATATGATGAAAATAATTGAAGATGGAGTTATGCAAGGGCTATCTTGTTTACAGAATAGTGCCTTCAGTTTGTCCAGTCCCAGGACAACGTGAATGGATGAATGTCTAACAAAGTATATCTAACGGATCGCGTAAGTTGATCTCTTCAAACGTACTTACGTTTGGTGGCGGTGGAATTCGTTTCTCTTAGCATTATATCCGTGGTATTTTTGGGGAAATCAATTTGTGATTTGGCGGGTATGACGATGTGGCATTCAAAGTGAATGGTGGTCAGGTGTTCCAAAAGATACGTTATGACCTCAAGCCTCATCAACCAGGAAATGACAGAAATCGGGAAGGCAACATGGCTAGGTAGGTCGCTCCCATTAGGGTGTATATCACCTATCTAGAGAAAATCCATTTCATTCTTTTATCTGTTTTCAATGCTGTCCCTTTTCGGGAAACAGTGTGTAGCTCCCAACCGTTGGTGATATACATTCGATACACTCAAGCGAAATGAGTGGTCGATCATGTGTGGGCCGGGTTGCAAGACGTTCTTGTTGAACCTAGTGTATTTGCCTCTAGAGATACACTATCGGCAGGTGGTCCCATACCTTGTCATAATCGGAATCCAATCCCCAATAAGCGCACGCGGTTTTGTTTGTATACTATATATGTGGAACGTGAGATGCAAGCGTTCTGCTAGATTGTTAATTACTTGTGATTAGACGTTATTATAATATCATAAAAGTATTAATTTCCAAAACTATTTTGGGTTATCGTAAGGTAAAAACCGTCCGTGTTTATGTATGGATCGGTTTTACGATTACCTTTTCTTTTGAAAAGGATTTTGGAAAGTTAAACCAATGATTTGAGTTTACTCACACCAGTCCCATGACTGACCCAGAGTTTATTTTGTTTTGTTTTTCCCTAAACTCTTGGGTGCCCAAATTTGTATGGGCAGTCAAGTAGTTCGGTTCTTTACAGATATACTTGGAGGTGCTTGAAGCAGGAGGCTTCAGGATTTTATAGCTATTGTTATTTCCACTGTGTGTAAGTGTTGTACTCTGATAATGTTATTCTATATATATACTGTTTTATTGCAAAGTTATGTTATATATTATATTTTATTCGTTCCGCTGTGAGATTCGTATTACTCTGATTCTGTTCTATGGTGATCTTCTTCTTCTATTCTAATTTTCTATCTTATCTACTCTCACCCTCTAACTTCTTTCTATTAATGATCAGGTATTTCAGATGTCTGCATAGTCAACATGGTAGTTTGTGTTGATTTTCGGAGTCAAAAATCTAGTTCGTTACACTGATTGATAAGAACCTTAAGAACGAAGTGGTTGATGTCAAAAGATGAAGGGATAGGATCATCCTAGTTAAGCTAGTAGTTGGTAACGCGGTTACGAATGTCATTAGTGCATATGCCCCTCGGATTGGCCTAAGTGAAAAAGCAAAGAGGAAGTTCTGGGAAGACTTGGATGTCATGGTTAGAGATGTGCCTAATAGCGAGAAACTTTTTATAGGAGAAGACTTTAATGGTCATGTTGGCTCATCTAGCAAGGGATTTGAGAGAGTGCATAGTGGCTTTGGTTTTGGTAGTAGTAACCAAGAGGGTGAAGAAATGTTGCTTTTTTTGATCAGATGATTGCTAACATCTTCTTAGAAAGAGACAATCACATCTGATCAACTTCAGTAGTAGGAAACATTCTAGCTAGATTGACTTTATCCTAACTAAAAGGGACACTAACCGAGTTGTGTTGATTGTAAGGTCGTACCTAGAGAATGTGTCATCTCACAACATTAGCTCTTGCTTTGCATGCTTCGTCTTCGAGCGGTGAAGGATAAGAGAGCGAAGATTAGTAGGACGAGATGGTGGAAACTAAAAGGAGATGACTTACGAGTGTTCAAATATAGAGTGAGGGGAGAAGAGGCATGGAACATGGAAGGTGAAGTAAATGTCATGTGAAATGAGATGTCAACTTGCATTAGAAGAGTGGCTACTGAGGTGTTTGGGAAAATAAGAGGTAATATGCGTGAACCCAAGGATTTGTGGTGGTGGAACGAAAGTGTCAAAAAAGACTACAAAGAGAGCGGTGAGTGAAGGAAGGTTTTGAGCATATGAAGATTAGTATCAAAGAATGAGTACGAAGGAGGATGAAAGAAACGTCTACAGAATAGCCAAGCTATCATGAGAGGAGGACAAGAGACTTCAATAAGGTTAAATGCATTAAGGATGAGAACGATAAGCTTTTGGTGAAGGACGACGAGATAAAAAATAGATGGAGAGAATACTTCGATAGGCTTTTCAACAAAGAAAGTGATAGCTCCTCGATCGAGTTGGAAGACTCTGCCGACAACATCGAGAGACATTTCGTGCGGAGAATTCAAGAGGCTGAGGTAAAGTGGGCATTGAAATGGATGAAGACAGGCAAGTCGATAGAGCCTGATGACATTCCTATTGAGGTGTGGAGATGCTTTAGAGACGCAGGGATAACCTGGCTAACTAAGTTGTTTAATAATATTTACAAATCAAACAAGATGCCAGATGAGTGGAGGAGAAGCATTTTAGTTCCAATCTTCAAGAATAAAGGAGATATTCAAAGTTGCACAGATTACAGAGGAATTAAGTTCATGAGTCATACAATGAGGCTTTAGGAGAGAGTTTGCGAGAAACGTTTGAGGAGGGTGACAAGTGTCTCTAGGAATCAATTTGGTTTCATGCCTGGAAGGTCAACTACTGAGGTGATTTTCTTGATTAGGCAACTTATGGAGAGATACAGGGAGCAGAAGAAAGATCTTCACATGGTTTTTATCGATTTAGAGAATGCTTATGACAAAGTACCGAGGAAGGTTATGTGGTGAGCGCTAGAAAGGAAGAGGGTGCCATCAAAGTACATTACCCTTATCAAGGATATGTACGAGGGGGTTGTGACTAGTGTCAGGGCATGCAATGGTGAGACCAATGACTTTCCCATTAACATAGGGTTACATCAAGGTTCAGCTTTGAGGCCCTATAGTTTTTCTTTAATGATGGATGAGATCACAAAAGGCATACAAGGAGAGATTTCTTGGTATGCTCTTTGCTGATGATGTATTGCTGATTGAAGAAAGTAGGATAAGGGTTAATAAACAACTAGAGTTGTGGAGGGAGACCTTAGAGTCGAAGGGTTTCTGGATTAGCTGAACTAAAACGGAGTACATGAAGTGTGAGTTCAGCGGCGTCAGGTCAGATGACGAAGATGTCACCTTGGCTGGTTAAGTAGTACCCAAGAAAGAATCCTTTCGATATTTAGGTTCTATATTGCAGTTTGATGGGAAGATTGATAGGGATGTTAGTTTTAGAGTTCACGCAAGATGGGTGAAATGGAGACTTGCATTTGGCATTCTCTATGACAGGAAGACCCCTCAGAAGCTTAAAGGAAAGTTCTATGTAATAGGAATCAGACCAGCGATGTTATACGATGTAGAATGTTGGCCTACTAAAAGACAACATATCCAGAAGATTATTGTAGCAGAGATGTGTATGCTACGTTGGAGCTGTAGGCATACCAGACGAGATTGGATTATGAATGATGATATTCAGGACAAACTTGGAGTTGCACCTGTTGAAGAGAAGTTAGTACAATACCGCTTGAGACGGTTCAAACATCTCCAATGAATACCGCACAATGCACCAATGCACGTTGGAATTATAGGCCGCGCCGAAAGCCCAAGGGGAGGTAGGGGCCGACCTAAAATGACATGGGAGGAGATAGTTAAAAGAGATTTAAGTAATTGTAATATATCTAAAGAGATGGTTTCATGTAGGAGTGCATGGAAGTTAGCAATCCATGTACCAGAACCTTTGGGTTTTTTTCAAACCTTTATTCTAATTCCACGACAGTTTTTTATCTTCATTATTTTTTCCCTCAAACCTTTGTTTTACTTTTACGAAAGTTTTAGTCCTTTTATGGGGTTCCATATTTTGACAACCCCAAATTTTTTGGGATTTACGGCTTAGTCGTTGTTGTTGTATTCCATCAAAAATGAATATTTGTGAGCAGTGTGGATATCATTTGAAAATGAGCAGTTCAGATAGAATCAAACTTTTGATTGACCGGGGCACTTGGGATCCTATGAACGTTTATAAAATTCATTGATTTCGGGAATTGGTGCTTAATATAAGTTGATAAAACTCTTTTTGAATTGTTTTATTTAATACCAACTGGTTTGGGGTTTGTAGTGAATAGTGTCATCAATAACACTGTTCTTTAACCCTAGTTCAAAGAGAAGATGATTTCTAAAAATTAGCTGAAAAGAAATATTTATTTAATTTAATTATAAAGATTTGAATGAATTTTTTTTCCCATACTGATGATAATGGAGCAAGCTTAAGAATTGCTTAATGAAAGATTTAAAAGAAAAGTTTAAAGTAGGAAAATCTTTGATAAAATTTATTGGAGTAATTCCCAAATGTAAAGAACGATTTGAGTAGAAGAATATTCCCAAAATGAAATCAGACTTAGGATATCTTGTATATCTTAATAGATTTGAAAAATGCGATAGATATTCAGAATGACCGGGTTTCAACCCTTTGTGAATAGCTAAACAACATAATGAAAACGGCGTTGATTGTGATAAAAGACATAGGCCTTCACATCGGAAGGATTGCTCGTTGATGCCTCTGGTTGATTCCCCATTATGAGTTTATAGTGACAGTGATCCAACTGTACTTGAAGTGATTCGGGTTGAAAGAGCTTTCGCACCCACTTGCAGTCCCAGAATAAAGCGCCTTCGGTTTTGCTAAAAATCAAGAACGGACTTGTAAATGGATGTGTTTCTGACGTTGTATTTACAAGATAAACGATTAGTTTCTATTGATGTTGTATTAGTTGATGGTGAATAATTTATTCTTTTGCTTAACAGCCTCCTCTGCGTCTTTGGTATTCAGAGGGTTATATATTAATAGACACCGATCATATGTTGTGAATTGACAATGTGGCATGCGAAGTGCTAAGCTGATTAAAGTTGTTATTGAAAAGCAGAGTATTGTGTATGATGATCAAAGCATGGTTGAAATAGAGTAGCTTTGCGTTGAGATGTGGCCATGGAAACTCATAACCGGTGAATGGCCGAAAATAGGATGATGGACCGTAGATATAAGGGATGACATTCCCTTCTAGCGGAAAAGTGATGCCATGAGATGGAGTCTAAGAAGGTTTACTTTTTTGGATGATAGTTGAGGCGCCTCGATTAACGGTCAAATACAACCGGAGAAATGTTATGTTCAGAAAAGATTCCAATCAGCCGTGTAGTGCAATTAAAGCGCTTAGCGGTTCTATAGCGGTGGAGGTGCAATATGGTGTAGTGGGGATATAGCGGATGTACAAAAAGGTTCATTAGATGTAAAACCAAATATATAAAACTGATTAGTTATCATTAACACATTATATGTGTATATGTAATTAACATTAATTAATCTTATATTAAGAAATCAAAGAATATCATGGTTACACATACTAGACTTGACGATTATAATATTAATCAATAATATATTGGACATTTATGCCTTAAAATTATCTTTTTACGCTAACTTTATTGATTTTTCTTAAAACGGGAACTAGTCAAGTCAATCCATGCATATTAATATTGCTAAAGCAGATGCTTAAAAGCCTTGATTTAGCGGATGCAGTAGGAAATAACGGGGATAAAATCAGATCTACTGTTATCATCACTAAATTGAAATAGCGTAGCGATTAAAGGGCGCTATGGGCTAAAACGAGGAATTTGCCAGGCTTTAACTGCGTAACCATGTATAGTGTTGATCAACTCTACTGATCCAAGGGACTCAATAGTTGACTCTTGGGATATTGTAACACCGCACGTCCATTAATGTCACTCACAAAGAGAATGCATTAATTTCCATGGAGCATTGTAAGTGAATATATAACAGAAAATCACAACAAGACAGATATAAAGCAGTACTTGGAAATTTAAAACTTTATTTCATTGCAGCAGAAAACACATATGTTTGATTACATCATCAAAACCATAAACCAAAGTCAAGTACATCATATCCATCTTGATAAAACAAAGTACATAAACTGAAAGACATAATCCCCAACATCAAAATAGCCATAAATAAAGAGAAGCTGAACTTTACTTCAGCGATCCAAGCAATCTTCTAAAAGCAGTCCAAAATCAAGCTCCACTGGTGCTAGTTCCAACCTGAGCACCTAGGGGGGAAAGGGAAGAGATGGAAAAAGGGGGGTCAGACATAAAGTCTGGCGAGTGCGATAATTCTAACAATATAATTAACAAAGTAACTAGGCTAAGGCATAAGTTGGAAAATAAGGAAATGATCATGAACCATTGAGTATGACAGAGTAAACAAGGAAACAAGATGAACAATGACATCGTTAAAGCGCACCTAACCCACTAAGATAAATTTACTAAACTACACCAACACTATAGGATAATTGCTATATTGCACCGCCACTAGTATACTGCACCATCACTAGTCACCCTAAGGTTGATCTTACCTACAGACTTAATAATAATATTGGTAGTTTCATGCACCCCTAGCTGCCTTCATAGGTGCCGTCTGCCCCTATCTCCACTAGGTGTACCCACTACCCCCAAGCGATCGGTTCCCTAACTCGTAAATACCCGTGCTGGCCCTACAGTGGGGTGTATGACTCCCTAAAGTGGCAACCCGATACCACCAAGAATGCACGGCTTATACCTACACGATGCAACAACGTCTTACCTACCAGCCCGGGTCCACACACGCATATGAACCCGTTGGACTTGCATTGCCACCGCTAACCCGGTTTGGCCTCTTACAGTCAAGCCCGGTATGCATGTCCCGTCCTCGACTTGGGTCGAGCCCACAAAGATACGTATGGGTTACTGGTTGAAACGGGCCCCTATTACTTGACACAAGCTATCCACGTAAGCTTGGTCCCCTCTAGTACATCCCACTTAACCCACTTCTTATTCATGTTTCAATTACATGTTTCAATTTTGGTTAAGTGTCTCTAATCGTATTTCCAAATGCCACCCAAGGCACCCACTAGATTCCACATGCCACCCAAGGCACCCACTTAACCCCCTCATGTCCCACTACATTCTTATCTGGTTAAGTGTTTCTTAATTCATTAAGACCGTAACCTCATAAAGACCTCTCACATTAGACTGACATTTGTGGCAGCTGGATTTGCCGGGCGGGTCCGGGCAGTCTTACACCACAAAAGAGCATAACCTCGTGTCTTTACAACTGTTACGTATTTAGTTTGTGCCTAAGACCTCTCACATTAGACTGGCATTTGTGGCAGCTGGATTTGCCGGGCGGGTCCGAGTAGTCTTACACCACAAAAGAGCCTAACCTCGTGTCTTAGACGATTAATTACTCCTAATTAATCATTCCCCAAATTTGAATTACTTTCCTTATTCAAATTATCAATCAATTCCAAATTTAACGATGTCCATAATTGACTCAATTATGTCCATCCATTTATGGTATGTAAAATAATACCAATTTTCACCACAATTATATTTTATGCCTTTTAAATATTTTTAATATTATCCCCTTTTTCCCCACGTAGTACGTTTGTTCGTTTAACGCGAAAATATACGTTAGACTCGAATAGTCTAACTTATAAAATAAAATGAAACATCACAATTTATACACATAATTAAAACATAAATCTAACATAGGGGTGAACTTGCATATGTGAATGATGTTCTACATCTAAAACTTGCATAGGCCAAAATTACAACTTGCATAAATAACATATGTCATAGATCCAAATCTAAAGGTGTGAACTTGATGAAATAATGGCCACAAACTTGCATAAATAGCATATGTCATAGATCTATATTTGCATAGGTAATAATCCTAAACTTGCATAACATGATTCATATCCAACTCATAAACTTACATAGGTGATTTATACATCACAACAATGGTGTAGACTAGTATCTAACCTGTAAAGTATCATGTAGAATTTAGCATATGTCATAGCCTAACTTTCGATTACATTCTCACATAAACTAAGTGCCATAGCTATGCAAGGTCACATATAATTCTACCCAACTTGTATATGGTTCATGTTTGAATCAACATCTAAACTTTCCTACATATGATTTATCATATGAATCAATATAACAAACTAGCATAAGAAACATGATGATTCAACAAGACATAAGCCAATCATAGGATTATAACATGGGTGATAGCATCATAACCTTGCATCGTAGATGATAGCATCATAACTTAATATCATAGAAATTACAACATAATTCTACAACATAATTGCAACATGAAATCAACAATTCATATCACATCAAAATTATCCGCATTATAACTCAATCCAATTTATTTATTTATTATTTTGTTTAAACTATCGAACTCACAACTCAAAAGCAGTCTTGAGTTCTGAATTCTGATTTCTGGAGTTGAATTAGCGCTCCTTTGATGAAGATTCGCTGTTAGAGTTGAAAAGGATTGAAGTTGATTTGCTTTCTTCCTCTCTAATGGGCGGCGGCTATTCTGAGTTGCAAGGTGACGGCATGGAGGCCATGAATCCAATTTTGTTTTGATTTTAGGGTTTGAGTCTATAAGTGTTTTTATAGAGTTTAGGATTCGTTTAAGCAGTCCGATCAACCCAGAATTAATCCCAGCCAATCAGAGCAGATCAGAAACCCTAGTGAGTCATCACATAGTCACAAACAGGTCATCAATCAAATCTGCCCCGGGGGGGGGGGGGGGGTCAAGTCGACCTGGTTAAGGCAGGTCGACCCCCAGGTCAACCCTATGGTCGACATGGCCATGGCGGGATAGCCTGTCTGACTCCGAAATTTGAATTTTCTAAAAATCTGTTTTGAATTTTCTGAAACTTCTGATCGCCATAACTTCTTCATACGAAGTCCAATTCACGCAAACTCGGACTCTATCTCAACCAGACTTCCGAGACGAACACAATGGCGCAACCCGTTTCCCTTAATTCTCACGTCTGAGATTAATTATTCTTTAATTTAGTTAATTCGGTTTTTTAAAAATCCGGGGTGTTACATTCTCCCCTCCTTAAAGGATTTCGCCCCCGAAATCTCTAAGTTAAGGAGAATGCATATCCTAACATCCAAACAACCATCTACTCAACCATCAAACAAAGACATCCATTGTCCTTATAAATTCCTAATGTTGTATGAACATATGCAAGAAGTGTGTGTATATGTTCCTTATTTAATGCAAAATCAGGCAGTCTACTGATTCAGTTGACCTCCTTAATGCTAACCATGATAGTGCCATGCGTCCATTATGTATGCGAAGAACCTTATCGATACATATCATTTCTACATGTGTGCATAACCATTCACCAAAATGTAACATCCATATGATGGTACAACCATTATTCATCCATTACTTAAATATGTACACACATTTATATGCAATATGCAATATGAAGTGACTGAGCCGATCTAGTGCCTAAAGTGTGTGTATATGCATCCACGAGCAACCACTGGCAAACACTTGCATCCACATGCATCCATCATACATAACATGTCTCAAACACATGTTTCAACCATATGACTACCCTATCTAAAGGTCAAAGATACTAGCGAGAGGACATACCAAAAATAAGATAAGTACAAGCTAAGCGATAAAGGAGAAATTAAAAGACATACCCTCGAAAAGAAAAGGGTATAATGAATGCATCTTCTCTTCCGTCTCCCAAGTAGCGTTGCTCTCATCATCTCCCCATTGCACTTTGACTAGTTTAACCTCTCGATTCCTCAACTTCTTAATCTCCGACCCAAGAATGCGCGTAGGAGCTCGTCGAATCGTTGCATCATGCTCGATCTCCGCGTCTCTAAGCAAGCTCGGCTCTACCACTTCTGCGGTCTCGTGCAAGCACTTCCTCAAATGTGATACATGGAATACGTCGTGTACACCACTAAGTCTCTCGAGAAACTCCACTCTATACGCCATCTGCCCAATCCTTTCCTTAATAGGAAACGATCCTACGAACTTTGGTGCTAACTTCCCAACGGACCCAAATCGAACGACGTTCCGTAATGGAGACACCTTGACAAAGACCATGTCCCCAACATCAAACTCAAGATCTGACCTCCTCTTGTCCGCATAAGATTTCTGTCTATCTTGCGCCGTCTTCATCCTCCTTCGAATCAAATCGATCTTCTCCGAAGTCTCTCTAATCATATCGGGTCCAAGAAAGATCTTATCCGTAGATTCCCACCAACATGTAGGCGAACGACATGGCCGTCCATAAAGAGCTTCGAACGGTGCCATGCCAATGCTAGACTGAAAGCTATTATTATATGCGAACTCTACCAACGGAAGATGTTCCTCCCATGTACCTCCGAAATCTAAGACACATAATCTCAATAGGTCCTCTAGAATACGATTCGCCTTCTCGGTCTGGCCGTCTGTCTGAGGATGATATGCGGTGCTCAAACATAACTGAGTCCCTACCGCCTCTTGCAAGCTCTTCCAAAACTCGCTAGTGAAGATGGGATCGCGGTCGCTAACTATGCTAGAAGGAACACCGTGCAAACGAACTATTTCTCGAATGTAAACGGAGGCTAACTGTGACGATCCCAAAACCACGTGACACGGTGTTAAGGATAATCATTGGAATATAACACATTAATCATCATTAGCAGATCACAGATAATAGCATAAACAGAAAATAGAATAATTTACACACATATGACAGCGGAATCATATAGATATCATCACATCAGAGAAGCACAGTACAAGATACAACTTAGTGCATAATGATACATAATCAGTCACCATCGCCAGAGGCGGAATCATACATAAAGAGTACTAAAAATAAATATCAGTCTGCATCGCCAATGGCGGAATCATAATATAGATACAATAATGGCGGAGAAAATCCAAGTCAGCACGGTGTAGTCAAGCCTCGCCATGAGCCAAAAGGTGCGTCAGAAACCTGTAACTAGGCTGCCCGTGTGAAAATGAGGGCACCCGAGTTTGCAAGGTGAAACAAACTACGAGTCAGTCATGGGACTGGTGTGAGAAATCTACTCAACTTATTAACAACAATAATAAGGCAAATCAAAGGACCATGCCACTTTCGTGGAACGGGTTTACTCCAATGAGTGCTAGTGCATTAAATAAAATAAATTATTAAATCAACGCAATGCTTTTTATAAAATGAAGCCATTATAAGACTCAGGTCCCATCACACAATGCAACGCAAGCCGGAGGATAGAGTTTTCCCTTATAATGGCCAAAAATGCTTCATACGTATAAAACAAAAGTGTTGATATTATTACTAGTGCATATATGTTTCAAAAACAAATTCAATCATAAATATCAATCCTAGGCGGCATAGCTACCATCTACTATGTCGCCATACTAGTAATACAATCACGTCCGCATATTTCGTATTGGAAATTGGATTCCTTCATGAGTCGAGGCAAGGGGCAAGCTCCTCTCCGATTTGAGACACTCTAGCAAATGCCTCGGGACCGCACACAGCAATCCCCTGGATCCTCCAAGGCCGGTCCTCTCTTACTTTTGAGGATTGGCAATTCCTGAACACACGTTTCCTGGTCCTTACAGACCTATAATCGAGGCGTCTCGTATTCCAACAACCACACAGGTGAAAGTAGATATAAATGTCAGGGCTGGGAGGTCACTGACACCACCATAGCTAGAAAGAAACGTCGTGCACTCTTTGGGTCCTTCTCCCGTTTTGGACTCATACCGAGGTGTGAGGCTCGCGAATTCACGTTATACACAAAGCTACGTCACACAGACCATGCTTTGATCATCAACCACAAGACTTTGCTTTGCAACAGAAGCCTTGATCATATGCCACTTAGGCGTGCCACACAGGCAATCCACTCCATGCGACTGATTTCTGTCAATGTATAACCTCTGAGCTCGTACGTCTCAGAGAAGGGCATTAAGCAAGAGAATAAATTCTCCGCCGCCAAACAGATATATATTTAATAGAGATCAATCAACACAGAACAAAATCCAATGTCAGACACACAGTCCATTTACAAGTCCGTTCTGGGTCTGAACCAAACCGGAGGCACCAATTCCTCGCATATCTGTACAATCAACAGTATGTTTGGACGGCTACTACTTCAATTCCTTCATGGTAGCTACTCCAATCACGAGCATCAGTAGCGCCCATCCATCCAATGTGGAGATCGTCGGTCTTCAACCGTCTTCGACTCCTCGACTTCTCAACGTCGATCGATTATTTGAAATGAGATAAACTCGGCCTTTTCAAATAACCCACGTATATTTAGATTTTCAAATCAATTATTCACAGGTTTGGACTATTCAACATTCACATTTCAGTTATTATGTTATAATTTTCATGTCAAATACATTCAACCATCACATATCAAGCAAGCGCAACAAAATTGGTTTATTTCCACTCTATATCGTCTATAGTATTTTATAACGATATATCGCCATTTTTATTTAATTTAAAACGGCCATATTTAATTAAACGATGTTTCAGGTCGTGTCGATTCACTGGCGCTGCTTTTCACTAATTTTGTTTTAAACATATCTGAAAATCTAACCGTTGGATCTTCCCAAATTTTACATCATTAGGAAGGTCATTTCAAAACGAATCCAACGGTTTCAGATTTGGGAAAATCCGACGGTCGGATCTTCCACACTAGCCATTTGAAGTTACGATTTCAATTTACGAACTACAGCGTCGTTATTCGATTTAATTTAATTATATTTATATATATATAAATATAAATATAATCGTTTCTGGCGCTGTTTTTCTTCAGTTTTGAATTAAACATTCCAGACAATCCAACCGTCGGATCTTCACAAAGTTGGTGCCGTTGGAAAGATATTTCCAAGGCGAACCCAACGGTTGCGGTTTCGGGAAAATCCAATGGTCGGATTTCCCGCACTAGTCGTTTGAAATCACGGTTTCAAAACACGAACTGCACGGCCATGTTTCGTTTTAATTCTATTTATATTTATATAAATATAGTTCATTCAAAAATTCCTATATCGTTTCCAACTCAATTATTTCACTAACGCCTTTAAATTTCGGAAAATTTCGCCATAACCTCCTTTGTACGGGATTGTCTGGGAAAATTCCCAAATAGCCACACGGGCGTCTCATATCAAAAAGAAAAAGAAAAAGCCAAGCGGCTAGCCAACAGGCTCATAAAATCATCACCCAAACAAAACGGTAAGTGTGTACCTATTTGTCGGGCACAAAATTTTATTTCTCTTCTCTAGCCCCTTTTCTTTAGCCTGTTCAATAGATATGTATGTACATGTATACAACTTCTAACACTTATCATTTTCCATTCAATTTCATATTTGATTCGCTTTGGTTCAAAAACACCATTCATTCTAATGTTGCATGCATAGGCTAAAATCATATCATTAGCTAATTAATGTATATTTCAACTCATGCACGTTTATTTGAACAAGTGGCTATTTTTAACACTTCACATTTCAAAGATGATAATTTTGGCGAACTAAAATAGATTTCAACACATGACTATTTTATTCAGTTCCTATGCATGTTAAAAATAATATTTCTACCACAAATATTTATTTCAACGTCCGCATATCTTTAGCATATCACACATATGATAAAAATGATATTTATTCAACAAATGGATGTTTTCAACACTTCATAGTTTCAATAAAAATGTAATTTTTTATTGTTCGATCTTTTTATTCAACACATGAACTTTTCCACTACACACGCTTCTCCACAAATGAGCATTTCCACACATGGACATTTTATTTATGTTGTTCATATTAGAAAGATGCAATTTTTATTGTTGAAACTATTTATATAAGGCGAATATTTTTCATACTTCATATATATATAAAAATGTGATTTTTATTGTTTAAACACTTCATTCATTCACAAATGAATCTAATTTTCACACAACACTTTTCAACACATGAACATTTTCCACACATGGATATAGTTTTAACATATGGCTTTAATTTCAACGCATGAAAATAATTTCAACATATGAAAATAATTCTAACACACAAAGATTATTCAAAATTTCGGCAGCATAATGGCAGGGTAGTTAAAACCGGCACCGTCCCTAGTACGGCTCCTCGCTCTACCTTAAAACCTCGCGGTTTTTGACAATGGGGATTCATGCATCTAATTCGCACGCAGGCGGCATGTTTATTTTTATTTCCACAAATATTTCCAATTCATTTCAATCACCAATGGGTATTTTTCAACCACAACCAAACAATATCAACAACAAACAATTATTCAACCATTCGTATTTTTCATCCAATATTTCACACCAATTCACCACAATAAATATCGTCCATGGTTTGTGGACGAGGGGAGTATATATATATATATAATTGCTATATTTCACTAGCATTTCAACACATATATAAATTATTTTATGCATGTAAAATTCATACTTCGCTTATATAGCTTACACTACGTATGTACATGAGGTATGCAACACGTATGTAACTTATATTTCGCTAATATAAATTATACACGACATTTTCCATTCAATTTCATATTAATTTAGATTTCTCACCTTGGTTTTTGGAGCACTAAAAATTGATACGATGTCAGAAAAATCCGCGGCTTCTTCTATTGGGTAGAGAGCTTCCTTGCGGTCCCGATGTTTCCTGTTTCATCGAATTTCGTCAACACATCAAAAAGATATGATTTTTCAAAGTGTAAAGATCAAAGAAAAACTCACTTTCACGAAGCTCCAAAACTAGGTTTACAGTTTTCGCAAAATCAGTGGCTCGAGGGGATGATCGGGGAGTTGGACGTGGAAGAGGGAAGAGAGGGCTTCCTGTCGGTGGTGGTTTGGTGGGATGCGGTGGCAGATTGGAGTGGCGGCGGCGCTGGGAAGGTCGGGACTTCCTGGCCTCGATTCAGGTGGAGGAGGCGACGAGGGTGGCGATGTTGGGGTCGGATTTGAAGAGGGGGCTGAGACGCGTCGAATGGTGGCGGTGGCGAAGTCTGGAAGCGACTGTGGCGGCGGCGGCGGAGGAGAGAAGGTCGGGAGCGGGTTTCGCCGTTGATCGGGGGTTTTTTTTTAAAAAAAAAATTTATGAAAGGAAAATTCTGATTGGCCGAGGACTATATTAAATTTTTAAATAGTGTTTTCTCAAACGAACTCCTTTTTAAACCCAACGACTGTCGCCCTTAGCTAAATACCCCCATTCCGGACACAATGGGATATGTTTCGTAGGCCAATTCGACTGTTACAGTCAGTTATTTTTCAAATTAAAGTATAAAACATTTAATTTTTAACTTTCAACGTACATTTCAATTTGCCAGGGCCACAAACTGATTCGAAAAATTCCAGAAAAATAAATCTAGCTATGTTTTGACGCTACGGTCCCAACAAAACTAGATTCGTCGAATTCTGAGGTCGTTTGAAAAATGGCCATTTTCTGGTCGATCCTATTTAACAGAAATCGACCAAACACATTTTCTTTTGCCACGCTCACATACTAGCTTCAAAAATTATGAAATTTGAAACCTAGCAATAGTTTGACATCCCGGACTCAACAAAAGTGGTTTCGTCGTATTCCGAGGTCGTATGCAAAATATTAATTTTCCAGGGCTATATATTCCATATACCGACCCTTCTGAAAATTCATTCGGCCATAACTTTTGATTCCCGTTATGAAACTTCAATTTTTCAGATTCGTTAGAAAGGTATTGACTAACAGATTCAAATATTTTTGATTTCGCTAAAATCCGTTATACTTTCCACCCTGTACAGTCAGTCAAAGTTTGAATTCAAATTTTCAAACTGACTCACTATTTCTAATTTACTATTTTATTGAAATATTCTATTTCAATTGTTCAAATTCCTTTGAAATCACCAATTTAAAAATTTTAAATTGGCTCGAATTTTCCGGGTTATTACAATCTCCCCCACTTAAAACTTTCCGTCCTCGAAAAGGAAACAACAGTAAAGTAGGAAATAAAATGTAATTGCAAAGTATTGTAAAGGTACCTTGCACCGGAGTTAGTCAGAGATATCCACTCTGCATTTGGGGTAAGCTTGCTTAATGCTTTCCTCAGCTTCCCAAGTACAGTCTCTAGGATCACTGGTCCACTGCACTTTAACTAAATGAACCTTTTTGCTTCTGATTTCTCTAGTTTCTTTGCCAACAATCTTTAATGGCTCTCTTCTGAGTGCCAATTCTGGAGTTATCTCCACATCCCGTTGCGCTGCTTCTTCTACAACAAGATCCGGATCATGCACATGTCTTCTAAGTTGAGATACGTGAAATACATCGTGCACTCTAGGCAACCAATCTGGTAATTGAACCCTATAAGCAAGAGTTCCAATTCACTCAAGTATAGGAAAGGGACCAATAAATCTTGGTGCCAACTTCCCAGTCTTGCCAAATCTGATTACTCCTCTCATCGGAGAAACCTTCAAATAAACGTGATCACCAACAGCAAATGTCAAATCTCTCCTTCTAGAGTCTGCATAACTTTTCTGTCGGCTTTGGGCGGTTTTCAAATGCTTCTTGATGAAGTCGACTTTATCAAATGCTTCTCTAATCATATCGGGTCCTAGTACAAGTCTGTTGCCAGGTTCTACCCAGCATGCTGGAGATCTGCAGGGTCTGCCATATAATGCTTCAAATGGCGACATTTTCAAACTTGCTTGATAGCTATTGTTATATGAGAATTCGGCCAAATGTAAATGATCTTCCCATGACCCACCAAAATCAATTATACAAGCCCGTAATAAATCTTCTAGAATTCTATTCACCCGCTCAGTTTGGCCATCTGTTTGTGGGTGATAAGCAGTGCTCATATTCAGTTTTGTTCCCAATTCTGTCTGGAAAGCCTCCCAGAATTTGCTAGTAAATAGGGGATCTCTATCACTGACTATGCTGATGGGAATTCCATGCAACTTAACAATTTCTCTGAAATATATCTGTGCTAGACTTTGAGCGGTTCTATTGGATCTGACAGGTATAAAATGGGCAGTCTTCGTGAAGCGATCTACGATTACCCAAATGCTATCATTACCTTTCTTGGTTCGCGGCAAACCATCTATGAAATCCATGGAAATCTGTTCCCATTTCCAATCTGGGACTTCCAACGGTTGTAACAGTCCAGCTAGCTTCTGTTGGTCACTCTTGGCCAATTGACAAGTAGGGCATCTGCTAACATACAAAGAAATATCTCTTTTCATTGCCTTCCACCAGAAAGTGCGTTTGATATCGTTGTAGATTTTACTCACCCCAGGATGGATGCAAAATTTGGATTTATGGCATTCATCCAACACTTCTCTTCGAAGGCCTGGAATATTTGGAATGCAAATCCTATTATTTAACCTGAGAACCCCCCTATTGTTAATACGAAAACTCGTGGTTTCACCTTCCTTGACCCTCTGACTGATTCTATGAATGAATTCATCGTCTTTTTGAAGGGCTGAAATCCTATCAATCAATCCAGGTGTAATTATAAGATTGGCAATGATTGCGGTTTTCCTACTAAGCGCATCTGCTACTACGTTAGCTTTCCCCGGCGTATACAGGATATCGAGATCATACGCTGCAAGAAATTCTAGCCAACGCTGTTGTCTCAGATTCAGATCTTTCTGGGTATATAAATACTTCAACGATTGATGATCTGTGTACAGTATAAATTTCTCGCCCAATAAATAATGCCTCCAGATTTTCAATGCAAAAACTATGGCTAGCAACTCAAGATCATGAGTCACATAATTCTTCTCATGCGGTTTCAGTTGGCGGCTTGCATAAGCGACTACTTGGCCTCTCTGCATTAACACTGCACCAAGACCTCTAATAGAAGCATCTGTCCAAAACGTTAAATCCTAATTGCCATCAATAATAGTTAACACTGGAGCAGTAGTCAGCTTCGATTTCAATTCCTGGAAAGCTTTTTCACAGTCGGAAGTCCACTTAAACTTCTCGTGTTTCTTTGTGAGCTTCGTTAACGGACCGGATATCTTCGAAAAATCCTTAACGAACTTTCGATAATAACTAGCCAACCCCATAAAACTTCTAACTTCCGTGGGAGTAGTGGGTTGTTTCCAGTCTTGAATCGCTGTTATTTTGCTTGGGTCAACAGAAATTCCTTTCTCTGACACGACATGGCCTAGAAATTTGACTTCTTCTTGCCAGAAGACACATTTAGAGAATTTGGCTTTGAAGACGTTCTTCCTTAGAATCTCCAATACTTGTTCTAAGTGTTTTTCATGCTCGGGTTTTGATTTGGAGTAGATTAAAATATCATTGATGAATACGAGGACAAATTTATTCAGAACTCCCCTGAACACTCTATTCATTAGATCGACAAAGTATGCTGGAGCGTTGCATAGGCCAAACGGCATTACTAACCATTCATAAAATATGTCTGGACCTCTGAAAGCTGTCAAAGGAACACACTCTTCTGCTATTCTCAATTGATGAAAACCTGTAGCTAGGTCCATTTGGGAAAATACCTTCGCCCCATTCAATTGGTCTAGCAAATCATCAATGCGGGGTAATGGATATTTATTTTTGAGCGTCTGTTTGTTGAGGTCTCGGTAATCAACACATAATCTAAGAGTACCGTCTGACTTTGGGACAAACACAACAGCTGCACCCCAATTAGAAAAATTAGGTCTGATTAGACCTTTCCACAACAGTTGACGAGTTTGATCGCCTAATTCTTCCTTTTCTTTCGGAGTCATTCTGCGAATTGGATGTACCACCGGTCTGGCATTAGGAATTAGATCGATTCGGAATTCTATTTCTCTTTGCGGAGGTAAGTTCTCAACTTCTTCAAACACATCCGCATAGTTTCTAACAATCGGAATCTTTTCCATGGAAGTGGGGATAAGTTCTAATGCTGACCAAAATTCTTCTCTATTCGGATTCGAACCATGACAGGGAACCGTAATGTATCCAAGCTTTGTTCGAATTTTAACGATTCTTTCCGCACAATTTACCTCAGCTTCGTATTTCGTTAACCAATCCAGCCTGAGAATGATATCGAATTCGGGAAAATCCATAACGATTAAATCAAAAGGAAACTTGTAGAAAGAATAAGAGATTGGCACTCTACAATATGAACTGAGAGTAACAGGACCCCCTATCGGGTTATGAACTTCAACCGATTCTTTAAGCTTTCACTGTTTTAACTTTAGTTTGTGCACTGTGTTTCTAGCAATAAAACTACGCGATGCACCTGTGTCAAATAATACAGAAACAGGAATATTTTTAATTGTAAGGGTACCTCCCAAAACATCAGGTTTACCTGCTCCGTCGGAAGCAGCTGGCGGGCTCGACCCGTCATAGACATGAGCTACTGTAGCTTTCTTCAGCAAAGGACAGTCTTTGACCAAATGATCGGTCTTGCGACAATTGAAGCACGAGCGAGGGTTCTGAGAGCCTTAGCTCGAGCCTTGAGAATTCGTCTTCTGTCTCTTCGGAGCGGTGCAGACGTTTGAGTAGTGCCCCGGCTTACCACAGTTAAAGCAATTTCCTCTTGGCGGCTTGCCAGTCTGAGGTTTTGAAGATGCTGCTTGGCTTGACTCGCCTTGATTTACAGCAGGCTTGCGCTTGTTTCCAGCTTGGCTTCTAGCGCGATCCTGATCCAAATGCCTTTGATCAAGGTCTTCATAGTTGCATGTCATTTCCACCAGTTCGTTGAATTCCAGCTTGACATGGGCCATGGCTCTATCATGATATTGTCGTCTTAGTCCAAGGATAAACCTCTTATTTTTGGATTTCGCAGTGGCGACTAGCTCTGGAGCATAGGGCGACAACATTGTAAATTTATTCAGATAATCTTGCACGGAAAGATCCCCTTGCTGGAGATTGGCGAAGTCATCGTGCATTCTTTCTAGAGCTTGTTCAGGGACATATTTCTCTTTGAAGAGTTCTTTAAATCCATCCCATGTTCTCCCAGCTTCTCTATTCCCGGCGGTAAGAGATTCCCACCATAATTCAGCTTGTTCCTGCATAAGCCAGGTGCCCATAATAGCTTTGTCTTCGTCTCCAAGCCTTAGGCCTTCAAGAATTTTCTCGCATGTTTTGAGCCAGGCAAGGGCCTCTATTACGGTGCCAGTTCCCGAGAAGGTCTTGCCTCCTAAGTTTTTATATCTCTTAGCTACACGGTCTAGCTCGAAGGATTGAGCTGCCGGAGGTTGTATCAAAGGTCCTTCTTGAGCTGGGACTTCTCCCCTTCCTCGGCCTCGGCCGGCACGGCCTCCTCTAGCGGCTACTGCTCTGGTAGCCATTTTTCAAATTCTATGTAAGCAACGAAAAAGTCAGCTAACAGAAATGATAGTCTATTGCATAATTAAGCAGAAAATTTACGAAAAGATAATGATGGATTGATCAATTGTTTTTGCTATTCTGCTCAGCTCATTCTAGGACTTTACTAGTCCTATCTCTAATGAGCGACTCGCCTTAGAATACTACTGATTCTATTTTGACGAAGTGTTTAATGTGTTAGACTCCAGAACTAAGGTTAACCAAAGCTCTGATACCAGCTGTGGCGATCCCAAAACCCCGTGACACGGTGTTCAGGATAATCATTGGAATATAACACATTAATCATCATTAGCAGATCACAGATAATAGCATAAACAGAAAATAGAATAATTTACACACATATGACAGTGGAATCATATAGATATCATCACATCAGAGAAGCACAGTATAGGATACAACTTAGTGCATAATGATACAAAATCAGTCACCATCGCCAGAGGCGGAATCATACATAAAGAGTACTCAAAATAAATATCAGTCTACATCGCCAATGGCGGAATCATAATATAGATACAATAATGGCGGAGAAAATCCAAGTCAGCACGGTGTAGTCAAGCCTCGCCATGAGCCAAAAGGTGCGTCAGAAACCTGTAACTAGGCTGCCCGTGTGAAAATGAGGGCACCCGAGTTTGCAAGGTGAAACAAACTACGAGTCAGTCATGGGACTGGTATGAGAAATCTACTCAACTTATTAACAACAATAATAAGGCAAATCAAAGGACCACGCCACTTTCGTGGAACGGGTTTACTCCAATGAGTGCTAGTGCATGAAATAAAATAAATTATTAAATCAACGCAATGCATTTTATAAAATGAAGCCATTATAAGACTCAGGTCCCATCACACAATGCAACGCAAGCCGGAGGATAGAGTTTTCCCTTATAATGGCCAAAAATGCTTCATACGTATAAAACAAAAGTGTTGATATTATTACTAGTGCATATATATTTCAAAAACAAATTCAATCATAAATATCAATCCTAGGCGGCATAGCAACCATCTACTATGTCGCCATACTAGTAATACAATCACGTCCACATATTTCGTATTGGAAATTGGATTCCTTCATGAGTCAAGGCAAGGGGCAAGCTCCTCTCCGATTCGAGACACTCTAGCAAATGCCACGGGACCGCACACAGCAATCCCCTGGATCCTCCAAGGCCGGTCCTCTCTTACTTTTGAGGATTGGCAATTCCTGAACACACGTTTCCCGGTCCTTACAGACCTATAATCGAGGCGCCTCGTATTCCAACAACCACACAGGTGAAAAGTAGATATAAATGTCAGGGCTGGGAGGTCACTGACACCACCACAGCTAGAAAGAAACGTCGTGCACTCCTTGGGTCCTTCTCCCGTTTTTGACTCATACCGAGGTGTGAGGCTCGCGAATTCACGTTATACACAAAGCTACGTCACACAGACCATGCTTTGATCATCAACCACAAGACTTTGCTTTGCAGCAGAAGCCTTGATCATATGCCACTTAGGCGTGCCACACAGGCAATCCACTCCATGCGACTGATTTCTGTCAATGTATAACCTCTGAGCTCGTACGTCTCAGAGAAGGGCGTTAAGCAAGAGAATAAATTCTCCGCCGCCAAACAGATATATATTTAACAGAGATCAATCAACACAGAACAAAATCCAATGTCAGACACAAAGTCCATTTACAAGTCCGTTCTGGGTCTGAACGAAACCGGAGGCACCAATTCCTCGCATATCCGTACAATCAACAGTATGTTTGGACGGCTACTACTTCAATTCCTTCATGGTAGCTACTCCAATCACGAGCGTCAGTAGCGCCCATCCATCCAATGTGGAGATCGTCGGTCTTCAACCGTCTTCGACTCCTCGACTTCTCAACGTCGATCGATTATTTGAAATGAGATAAACTCGGCCTTTTCAAATAACCCACGTATATTTAGATTTTCAAATCAATTATTCACAGGGTTGGACTATTCAACATTCACATTTCAGTTATTATGTTATAATTTTCATGTCAAATACATTCAACCATCACATATCAAGCAAGCGCAACAAAATAGGTTTATTTCCACTCTATATCGTCTATAGTATTTTATAACGATATATCGCCATTTTTATTTAATTTAAAACGGCCATATTTAATTAAACGACGTTTCAGGTCGTGTCGATTCACTAGCGCTGCTTTTCACTAATTTTGTTTTATACATGTCTGAAAATCTAACCGTTGGATCTTCCCAAATTTTACATCATTAGGAAGGTCATTTCAAAACGAATCCAACGGTTTCAGTTTTGGGAAAATCCGACGGTCGGATCTTCCACACTAGCCATTTGAAGTTACGATTTCAATTTTCGAACAGCGGCGTCGTTATTCGATTTAATTTATTTATATTTATATATATATATAAATATAATCGTTTCTGGCGCTGTTTTTCTTCAGTTTTGAATTAAACATTCCAGACAATCCAACCGTCGGATCTTCACAAAGTTGGTGCCGTTGGAAAGATATTTCCAAGGCGAACCCAACAGTTGCGGTTTCGGGAAAATCCAATGGTCGGATTTCCCGCACTAGTCGTTTGAAATCACGGTTTCAAAAATCGAACTGCACGGCCACGTTTCGTTTTAATTCTATTTATATTTATATATTTATATAAATATAGTTCATTCAAAAATTCCTATATCGTTTCCAACTCAATTATTTCACTAACGCCTTTAAATTTCTCCATAACCTCCTTTGTACAGGAGGGTCTGGGAAAATTCCCAAATAGCCACACGGGCGTCTCATATCAAAAAGAAAAAGAAAAAGTCAAGCGGCTAGCCAACAGGCTCATAAAATTATCACCCAAACAAAGCGGTAAGTGTGTACCTATTTGTCGGGCACAAAATTTTATTTCTCTTCTCTAGCCCCTTTTCTTTAGCCCGTTCAATAGATATGTATGTACATGTATACAACTTCTAACACTTATCATTTTCCATTCAATTTCATATTTGATTCGCTTTGGTTTAAAAACACCATTCATTCTAATGTTGCATGCATAGGCTAAAATCATATCATTAGCTAATTAATGTATATTTCAACTCATGCACGTTTATTTGAACAAGTGGCTATTTTTAACACTTCACATTTCAAAGATGATAATTTTGGCGAACTAAAATAGATTTCAACACATGACTATTTATTTAGTTCCTATGCATGTTAAAAATAATATTTCTACCACAAATATTTATTTCAATGTCCGCATATCTTTAGCATATCACACATATGATAAAAATGATATTTATTCAACAAATGGATGTTTTCAACACTTCATAGTTTCAATAAAAATGTAATTTTTTATTGTTCGATCTTTTTATTCAACACATGAACTTTTCCACTACACACGCTTCTCCATAAATGAGCATTTCCACACATGGACATTTTATTTATGTTGTTCATATTAGAAAGATGCAATTTTTATTGTTGAAACTATTTATATAAGGCGAATATTTTTCATACTTCATATATATATATAAAAATGTGATTTTTATTGTTTAAACACTTCATTCATTCACAAATGAATCTAATTTTCACACAACACTTTTCAACACATGAACATTTTCCACACATGGATATAGTTTTAACATATGGCTTTAATTTCAACGCATGAAAATAATTTCAACATATGAAAATAATTCTAACACACAAAGATTATTCAAAATTTCGGCAGCATAACGGCAGGGTAGTTAAAACCGGCACCGTCCCTAGTACGGCTCCTCGCTCTACCTTAAAACCTCGCGGTTTTTGACAATGGGGATTCATGCATCTAATTCGCACGCAGGCGGCATGTTTATTTTTATTTCCACAAATATTTCCAATTCATTTCAATCACCAATGGGTATTTTTCAACCACAACCAAACAATATCAACCACAAAAAATTATTCAACCATTCGTATTTTTCATCCAATATTTCACACCAATTCACCACAATAAATATCGTCCATGGTTTGTTGACGAGGGGAGTATATATATATATATATATATGTATATATATATATATATAATTGCTATATTTCACTAGCATTTCAACACATATATCAATTATTCTATGCCTGTAAAATTCATACTTCGCTTATATAGCTTACACTACGTACGTACATAAGGTATGCAACACGTATGTAACTTATATTTCGCTAATATAAATTATACACGACATTTTCCATTCAATTTCATATTAATTTAGATTTCTCACCTTGATTTTCGGAGCACTAAAAATCGATACGATGTCAGAAAAATCCGCGGCTTCTTCTATTGGGTAGAGAGCTTCCTTGCGGTCCCGATGTTTCCTGTTTCATCGAATTTCGTCAACACATCAAAAAGATATGATTTTTCAAAGTGTAAAGATCAAAGAAAAACTCACTTTCACGAAGCTTCAAAACTAGGTTTACAGTTTTCGCGAAATCAGTGGCTCGAGGGGATGATCGACGAGTTGGACGTGGAAGAGGGAAGAGAGGGCTTCCTGTCGTTGGTGGTTTGGTGGGGTGTGGTGGCAGATCGGAGCGGCGGCGGCGCTGGGAAGATCGGGACTTCCTGGCCTCGATTCAGGCGGAGGAGGCGACGAGGGTGGCGATGCTGGGGTCGGATTTGAAGAGGGGGCTGAGACGCGTCGAATGGTGGCGGTGGCAAAGTCTGGAAGCGACTGTGGCGGCGGCGGCGGAGGAGAGAAGGTCGGGAGCGGGTTTCGCCGTTGATCGGGGTTTTTTTTTAAAAAAAAAAATTATGAAAGGAAAATTCTGATTGGCCGAGGACTATATTAAATTTTTAAATAGTGTTTTCTCAAACGAACTCCTTTTTAAACCC
Source organism: Allium sativum (assembly GCA_030737875.1). NCBI lineage: Eukaryota > Viridiplantae > Streptophyta > Magnoliopsida > Asparagales > Amaryllidaceae > Allium > Allium sativum. The sequence continues at coordinate 393,988,002 of CM060925.1, forward strand.
AACGACTGTCGCCCCTAGCTAAATACGCCCATTCCGGACACAATGGGATATGTTTCGTAGGCCAATTCGACTGTTACAGTCAGTTATTTTTCAAATTAAAGTATAAAACATTTAATTTTTAACTTTCAACGTACATTTCAATTTGCCAGGGCCACAAAGTGATTCGAAAAATTCCAGAAAAATAAATCTAGCTATGTTTTGACGCTACGGTCCCAACAAAACTAGTTTCGTCGAATTCTGAGGTCGTTTGAAAAATGGCCATTTTCTGGTCGATCCTATTTAACAGAAATCGACCAAACACATTTTCTTTTGCCACGCTCACATACTAGCTTCAAAAATTATGAAATTTGAAACCTAGCAATAGTTTGACATCCCGGACTCAACAAAAGTGGTTTCGTCGAATTCCGAGGTCGTATGCAAAATATTAATTTTCCAGGGCTATATATTCCATATACCGACCCTTCTGAAAATTCATTCGGCCATAACTTTTGATTCCCGTTATGAAAATTCGATTTTTCAGATTCGTTAGAAAGGTATTGACTAACAGATTCAAATATTTTTGATTTCGCTAAAATCCGTTATATTTTCCACCCTGCACAGTCAGTCAAAGTTTGAATTCAAATTTTCAAACTGACTCACTATTTCTAATTTACTATTTTATTGAAATATTCTATTTCAATTGTTCAAATTCCTTTGAAATCACCAATTTAAAAATTTTAAATTGGCTCGAATTTTCCGGGTTATTACACTAACCATGGAGCAGTCCTCTTACTCTTCGCGGGAATGAAATGGGCGCTCTTAGTAAGTATGTCTACCACGACCCAAATCCCCGTATTACCCTTCCTCGATCTTGGTAATCTGTCAATAAATTCCATCGAGACGCTTTCCCACTTCCATTGTGGGACCTCCAATGGGTGAAGCAATCCACCGGGCTTCTTTTGCTCTGCTTTTACTTGTTGGCACACCAAGCATCTAGCGACATACTCAGCCACATTTTTCTTCATGCTGGCCCAAAAGTAAACTTGTCTCATGTCCATGTACATCTTGTCCCCGCCGGGATGAATTGTCATCTTCGAACGATGGGCATCATCAAGAATGGTCTTCCTCAGATTCTCGAACCCTGGTACAAAAAGTCTACCGTCCCTACGCAACCAACCCTTATCATCTAGGGTATACCTACGGAGATGGCACGATGACTCCACTCCTTTGAGCTTTTCTACTAACTCAACCAACTGTGGGTCGTCTCGCTGTGCCTCGCCAATCCATCCCAAAAGCGTTGATCTGACCTCTAAGGATGCTAGCAAACCAGGTACGAAGTCAATGGAAGGTGTAAATTCAAACGTAGAGATGAACTCTAAACGTCGCCGCTCAACAAACAACAGACTCAAGGATAATCTTTTTCTACTTAAGGCATCTGCCACCACGTTACCCTTGCCAGGGGTATATGCTATCTCGAAGTCGTAGGATGCTAAGAACTCGATCCGCCTTTGTTGCCTTAAGTTCAAGTCCTTCTGAGAGAATAAGTATTTTAGCGATTTGTGGTCAGTGAACAATTCGAATTTCTCGCCAAGAAGATAATGACACCAAGACTTAAGCGCGAAAACGATAGCGACCAACACTAAGTCATGTGTAGGGTAATTTCTTTCACGCACTCTCAACTGCCTTCCACCATAGGCTATTACCCTTCCCTCTTGCATTAAGACTGCGCCTAGTCCAGTCCCACAAGCGTCGGTATAAACGGTAAATGGCTAACTTCCATCTGGCAACACTAAGACTGGGGTTGTGGTCAAAGCTCTCTTTAAACGTTGGAACGCATCATCACAATCTACGTCCCACATGAAAACTAAGTTCTTCTTCGTCAAGCGTGTTAATGGAGGTGATATTTTTGCAAAGTCTTTGATGAACTTCCTATAGTAGCCAGCCAACCCGAAGAAACACCTCACCTCGGTCGCATTTTTAGGAACCTTCCAATCTTGGATGGCCACTACCTTCGTGGAATCCACGGCTATCCCTTCTTTGGAAACCACGTGCCCTAAGAATCGCACTTCCTTTCTCCAAAAGTGACATTTAGAAAATTTTGCTTTAAGGCTACGCGCTCGAAGAGTCTCCAACACTTCCCTAAGATGTAGGGCATGCTCTTCTTCGCTTTTAGAAAAGATCAAGATGTCATCAACAAAGACTACCACGAATTTATCAAGGTACTCCCTAAACACCCTACTCATCAAATCAACAAAGTATGCGGGAGCGTTTGTCAAACCGAAGGGCATCACCAGCCACTCGAAGAAACCGTCTGGAGTCCTAAGGGCAGTCTTGTCTATGCTATCCTCAGCCACTCTCAACTGATGGAAACCCGTGGCTAAGTCCAACTGCGAAAACACTGAGCCACCAACTAACTGATCGAAGAGATCGTCAATCCTCGGCAGTGGGTGTCTATTCTTCTTAGTAAGCTTATTAAGTTCTCTATAGTCCACACAAAGTCTAAGGGACCCATCCGCCTTCGTGGAAAACACTACTGGAGCACCCCACTCCGATATACTACGTCTGATGAACCCCTTCTCAAGCAATTCTTTTACTTGCTTACTGAGTTCCCTTCTCTCTCTTGGAGCCATGTGGCGCACTAGTAATGCAACTGGCTTTGCATTGTCCACTAGATATATTCGAAAGTCTATCTCACGTTTTGGGGGTAAACCCCTCACCTCATCGAAGACATCAGCATATTCACGGACTATACGAACTGAATGTAAATCATCATCGGATGCATCAAGGGACTCTAGATAGCTAAGCATTATCGGACCTCTAGGGTCACAAGAAATATCAAGGGTCCTTCCATAACGAGTCAACCATCTAACAACCCTTCTTTCACAATCTAGGATGACCCCATATCTAGTCAGCCAATCCATACCTAGAATCAAGCCGTAGCCCATAAAGCCCAGAACAAAGGCGTTGCATTCAAACTCAACACCCAAGATAAACACTCTCAAATCCTGACAGATCATAGAAAGATGAGCCGAACCACCAATAGGATTTGAGAGTACTAAGGGATCAGTAACTAGACTAGTATCTAGGTGCAGTGTTTCAACTAATGATGTAGAAATAAACGAATGCGATGCGCTAGAATCGAATAAAGTACAGATAGGATGATCAAACAGAAAAACTAAACTTTCAACGGAAATTTCTCTACCTCGTTCTTGTAGCGGTGAGACCACGAGAGCCTGAACTTGTCCCCTTGCCGACCCTGGTGCCATAAGAGCTTGCACCTGTCCTCCCGAGGTAGACCCTGCCCTCTACCCTTTCTTTGGGCAGTCCTTAATAAGATGTCCCGCTTCGCCACAGTGGAAACAACCAGTCTTTTTTTTTTCCTACAATCTTTACTTAGATGGTCGGGTGTCCCACAGTTAAAGCATTTCTTCTTCCCCTTAGCATTGTTGCCTTTGCCACCTTTCTTGTTTTGTTATTGATGTTGCGGCTTCTTTTGATCCCCTTTCTTCTCGGGTGCCTTATTAACATTGGCGCCCTTCTCCTCTTCATGCATGAGCGCCATGTCAACTAACCTCTCAAAGGTAGTGAAACACCCCATCTCCATTAAGGTCACTCACAAAGGGAATGCCTTAACTTTGGTGGAGGTTTATAAGTAAAAGCCACAGATGAACTCAAGACAGATATAAAAACACATATTTTAAATAGTGGAAACCAAACAAACTTTTGTTTCATAAATACGTGTACCAAACAAAGATTTCCATAATTGTCTCAAAATACTTTCAACATTACAACCTCATAACTGCCTTGATTATTAAAGAAGCATGAAAACATAAATAAAGTGACAAAAATCCCCATTCCAAAGCCATTATCCGAGCAAGAAAGATCCAAATCATACATCTACATTCTTGGTGCTTGTAAAGAGCTTGACTGAGTTGAGTTGTTTCCACCTTGTGGACCTGGGGGGGGGGGGGGGGGACAAAAGAAAAGAAGACGAAAAGAAAATAGGGTCAGACATAAAGACTGAGTAAATCTAGTAACTCTTCAATGTGTGAATAAGAAAAGGGTATGATGGATGTAAACTAAAAATAGGAAAGTGTCACAAGCTAAGGAAGTGTCGAATGTACTATCACACCCATAATATATCTCTGCACCTATTTGAATTCATTCTAACTGGTACCCCATGGTGAGGGTGAAGTGATCCCCATTCTTATTAAAGATCGGCTCATACTCGCGTTAACATGTGTCATACGACCCGCAAGAATTGTAGATACCTATGCTGGTCCCACCATGGGGTGTATCAAGACACATGGTGGCGGCCCCGACACAAAACTAGAAGACATAGGTTATACTACTAGTGTCCCCAGTGCCCTGGTTGTCTGCTCCGGAGTGTGTGCATGCCCGCACCCCGTTAGACCTGCACTGTGCACCCACCGCCGTCGTTTGACCGCTTACAATCAGCCCAGTAATCGTGCCCCACCCTGCCTAGTTTCAGGGTACCGTTGATACCTAACTTTGGGTTACTGCTGAAACGGGTCCCTCGTTACCAGGATTTTTTAGTCAAACATGTTAAGTGGTTAAGTGTCTGTATTTATCTAACCCCACCCATCAACTCTTGTTAACGTGTTGAATTTGGTTAAGTGTTATAGTTGACTTAACCCTACCATCTGTCCTTAGCCTCTTAGGAGCACCAGACCACTCACATTAGACAGGTATTGCTACAGTTACTAGATGTGCTGGTCGGTTCCGGGCAGGTTTACACCGTAGCTCAGTCTAACCTCGGGTCCTTATTGGGCTCGTTGGATAGGTATTGTTGTGACTACTGGATAGCCGGGCGGGTCCGGGCAGGTTAACATCACAACTCAATCCGACCTCGGGTTAAGCATATCGTGTTTTCTAAATTTACATATTTTATTACTTTTCAACTATATGTAAATGTCATATCTTTTATTTTTTGGGTGTTTCAATTCATACCCCTTATGTTTCATAATCATTGGCATGTGCCAAACATGCCAACATATATTGTAACACCCCACCTCCGCCAATACCACTCTTGCAAGGGCACTAGCTTTGGAGGGGCGTTAAACGAGGTAAACATGCATGCAGATATCACAAGACAGAACATATAAGTAAAACAGAGTAAGTAAAGCAGCGGATAAAACTAGTATTTCAAAACCATAGTCAAGTTACATCAAAGTACTGAGTCATTATTTTCCACAAAACAAAGTCTATAAAAACATAAACTGAAAACTGGAAATAACATAAAGTAAACTATCCCCAAAGCAGAATAAAGCCATAGCATTCTCAAGTCCAAACCGTACATGAGCTATCCAGAAAAGCAGCTAAAGATCCAAGCTAGGTACCAGTGTTCCCACCCTGTAAACCTGGGGGGGGGGGGAACGGAAGAAAAGAGGCGGAAGAAAACGGGTCAGTCAAAAAGACTGGTAAGTCCTATCTACTATTAGTATAAAAACTAATAAAGTTAACTGGACATGTAAACAGAGATGAGACACAGGGTGATAACTGGCATGGTGAAAAGTTAACAAGATAGATCAAGTGTGGCATCGCATATACAAGGTTAAGTTGCACCAGGTGTGTACTAGTATTCCAATCCATGTCAAGTATAAACAAGAAATGATCCCTTGGCCCAAAGCTGGCCCAATATCATGAGGTGACCTAAATCAAGGTCCAACTACTCGGTCTAGTCGATCGGCTCCCTAAAAGGCTAACTCATCAAGTGTCGGTGTCATACGACCCAATCACGAAGTGTAGTCAAACTGTGCTAGGTCCACCCTAGGGTGTATCAAGCCCTAGGGTGCCAACCACGGACACAAATCAAGCACGCACATTCTAAACCTACGGGTGCCCGTGTCTTCTTTTTCAACTCCGGACCATGTGCACGACCATAGTCCGCCTGAACCTACATCGGCGCACCTACTCAGCCGTCGTTTTGGTCGCTTACATGTCAGCCCAGTAATCGTGCCCCACCCTAGCCTAGTCCCTAGGGTATCAAGATACAATCAAGAGGGTTACTGGTGAAAAGGACCTCGTAACTAGGGTTTCCTAACGGGTTAAATGTGGTTAACCCGATCCAATCAAGCATCAAGTTGGTTAAGTGTACCCAAGGTTCATGACTTAACCCTATCAACCCATCGTGTTCATGTTGGTTAAGTGTTACGTGGTCCATGACTTAACCCTATCATGTGGCATTAATTAATTTAATGTACCTTAACCTCTCACATTAGACCTTGTTGTGGTTACTAGTTAAGCCGGGCGGGTCCGGGTAGCTTTACACCACAACTTAGTCTAACCTCGGGTTTAAGCACAACATGACCAACTACTCACATTGGGTCCTATTGTTTGTAGCCACTAGTTAAGCCGGTCGGTTCCGGGTAGATTTATGCTACAAACTCAACCCAACCTCGAGTTGGCCACACTCATATTTTCTAAGTGTCATGTCCATCCTTATGTTTACAAACATAATCACAAGTCAATGTTCATGTCATATTTTAAAACCATGTTTTCATGTCATTAATATTACCCAAACCCAACGCATTCCCATCGCATGTACGTTTCGCATAACATAACATAGATCAAAAGAGGGAACTTGGCAAAAGCATGACCAAAAAGGGCATGAGGTAATAAGGTTGGCCACAAGTTAAACATGGTGGCATATGGGGCATAAATATGTCATTTAACTTGCATGTTACATTACAAGCCTCAAAACATGCATAACATTCAAACTTAGCGAATAGGTGATGCATGGTCCTAGATGACATAGAGAGATGACTAGAAGTTCGCATATAACATTATATGCAAGTTATCATAAAGGTTATGAGAGTTCTCATGTTGCATAATGCAACATTTCAACATAAAGCTTATAGATTTTAGCCCACAAGGTCAAGGTAATAGCTTTACAAACATGCATAGGATAAATTTATGCATAACATGATAGAATCAAAGCTCATAGCTTTCTATGCACAAAGTCAAGGTGATAGCTTTACAAACATGCATAGAATAAATCTATGCATAACATGATAGAATCAAAGCTCATAGCTTTCTATGCACAAAGTCAAGGTGATAGCTTTACAAACATGCATAGAATAAATCTATGCATAACATGATAGAATCAAAGCACAAATCACACTCAAACTTGCAACATGTCATATTTAACTTCATAGTTAGAATCTAAGAGTAGTATAGGGCTTACAATGCTATGAAGACTTATAAAATATAAATAAGATTGAGACGAAGCCACTAGCAACTCTAAAGACACCCAAATAGCAAGCTTCAAGAAGCTCCTTTGATTATATGAAGAAAGATCCTTGCTTTAATGAAGAAAGATTGAACTTTGGCCTTGAATCAAGCTTTGGAACTCTCAAACAAGCTTAGGAACTCTCATATGAATGAAGATGGAGGCTATGACAAGAGAGTGGAGGCCATGATTAAACATTTTGGCATAGTTTAGTTGTAGGATTGATTAATGAGGGTTTAGGCTAGGTCTAGGGGTCTTTTTATAGGTATTAGGGGTAGTTTAGACCATAGGATTAACCCTAAAACACATCAGGTCCGTCAAATCCCGTCAGAAACTTCTAGAACTGGACCAGAGACAAGTGCAGGTGCACCAAGCCAGGATGGCTCGGCCACCCGTGTCGACAGGGGTGTCGACTGGGCAGTCGACACCACCCAGGGTGTATCGACACCCCAGTCGACTCCTATGTCGACTTGGGGTTTTGGCGGGAGGTTTTCCCGCCCATGCTTTCTGGCTCCAGATTTGATTTTTGAACCTGATTTTTAACTTGGAATTTTCTGAAATCTTCATTGGGCCATAACTGGGTCATACGGACTCCGATTTTCGAAAACTCGGACTCTATTTCGCGTATTTTTCCGAGACGAACGCAATGGCACAGCCCGTTTCCCTTGATTCAGATTTTATCATTGAATTCTGCCTTGATTTATGTTATAACTTGTTATTCAAAATATGGGTTGTTACATCCTCCCCACCTTAAGGGATTTCGTCCCCGAAATCTCTAAGTTAGGAAGAACGTATCCTACCATCCATCATCCATCTACTCAAAACATCATCCACGTGCAGTCAATGTCCTTAACAAATTCTAAATGCTGTATGATTATATGCAAAGGTGTGTGTATATGTACTTATCTAATGCGAAAATCAGGCGGTTACTAATTCAGTAAACCTCCTTAATGCAAAGTATGTTAGTGAAATCAGTCCATATGTATGCAAAATCCTAACATAATTTATAATCTCTACATGAGTGCACATAACATTCATCCATATGCAACATCCACGTGATAGCATAACAAGTTTCATCCATGAATAAGTATAAACACTCATGCATATGCAATATGAAAGTGTGTGAGCTGATCTTAGTGCCTAATGTTTATCATGCATCCACGAGTATCCACTTGTAAACACTGGCAAACATCAAGCATAACATGTTTCCAATACATGTTTCAACCAAGGGTTTCTACCTAAGGTTCTTATGACAAGATTTACGAAACTAGATAAACATGGATAGCAAAAGAAAGATATACCAACTAGGAAAAGAGATTGAAAATGTACCCTAAAAAAGAAATGGATAAAGCCCACGCATCTTCTCCTCGGTTTCCCAAGTTGCGTCTTCCTCTGCTTCACTCCATTGCACCTTAACAAGCTTAACTTCTTTGCTTCTTAGCTTCTTTGTCTCTGTTCCCAAGATACGAATCGGAGCTCTCCTCAAGGTTGCCTCTTTCTCTACCTCCACGTCTTCAAGAATGCTTGGTTCAACCACCTCAGCGGACTCATGTAGGCACTTTCGGAGATGCGAGACATGAAAGACATTATGCACTACGGCTAGCTTCTCGGGCAATTCCACTGTAACACCCCGTATTTCAGTTAATGCTAAAATTCACTAATTACAGAATAAATAATCTCAGATGTGAGAATTGGGGCAAACGGGCTGCGTCATTACGTTCGTCTCGGAAAAATACGCAGAATAGAGTCCGAAATTTTGTAAATCGGAGTCTGTATGGCCCAGTTATGGCCCAATGAAGTTGGCAGAAAAATCAAGTTAAAAACAGATTTAGAAATGCAAAACTAGATTTCGAAATTGGAGCCAGCAGGGGGCCAGGCGGGAAATTTCCCGCCCTACCCATGTCGACAGGGCTGTCGACAGGCCTGTCGACTGGGGAGTCGACTTGCCTGTCGACTTGCCTGTCGACCTGGGCGCGGCGTCCAGAGAACCTGGGTGCACCAGGTTGGGTTTTAGGCTGGCTTGGAGGGCTGGGTTCTAGAGATTTCCTAAATCTAACGGACCTAATCTAACCTAGGGTTAATCTAAGGGCCTAAAACACTACCTAATCCTATAAATAAGACCCCAACCCTACCCTAATTCATTCATAATTAGATCTTGTAACTAAACTATGGCAAAATGAAACTTGATCATGGCCTCCACAAATCAATGAAGAGAGTTGCAAGCTAATCAACCTCTAATCAACATCTTCTTCAACTAAAGCAACTAATTCCACTTCATAAGTTTGCTAATCTAGGTTTTGGTGAGTTTCTATCACTTTGATGATCAATTGTTAAATTAAGTAGATGAGATATGATGAGATCTATGGTTTTGCATGAGGATTAATGGGTTTTCAAGTCATATGATATGATGTGAATATGCTAATCTATGTTTAATATTAACCCTATGTTTATGCATGTTGAATATGTGAGTTTATGCATGTTGAATATGTGAGTTTATGTATGTTAAATATGTGAGTTTATGCATGTTGAATATGTGAGTTTATGCAAGTTGGATATGTGGGTTTATGCAAGTTAAGTGGTGGGTTTATGCATAATAAGTAATTGATTTTATGCATGCTAAGTAGGTGGTTTTATGCATGCTAAGTGTTTGGTATTATGCATAAATCATGACATGCAAGTTTACCCTTTTAAATGTGATGCATACATATGCAAGATGGCACCTTTATATGCTATGAATATATATATGTGTATGCATGTTTACCCTCCTTTAAGATGCAAGTCATATATGCAAGTTCAACATGTTATGCAAGTTATGTGTATGCTTATATGCAAGCTCAACATGCTATGCAAGTTATGTGTATGATGTTATGTAAGTTATGTGCATGTTGTTATGCAAATTCATATGCAAGTTATGTGTATGATGTTATGCAAGTTATGTGCATGATGTTATGTAAGTTATGTGTATGTTGATATGCAAGTTATATTTATAATATTATGCAAGTTATGTGTATGATGTTATGCAAGTTAACATGTAACATGTTGTGTAAGTTCACACCTTTAAGACACATGCAAGTTCACCTTTGTATAACCTATGAACACTTATGCAAGTTGCCTTTATACATGACATATGTATGTTCATGCAAGTTGGGTTATTTAGTAATGCTAGTTGGGTTAATGTCATGATGTAAGTGGACACCTTTTAACCCATGTTAATGCTAATGTATGCTAAATGAAACCCATGTTAATTGTGAAAGAATCTTCTCTTGGAAATATGTCGTGTTAGCATAAGTACGTGGGGAAACGATGGGGTTAATAGACATGTTAATGAAATGGTGTGAAATGGTTATGATTAAGCATACCATAAAATGAATAAGCATAAGTGGGAATTTACCTATTGAGTTAGGTCTACCCCATTGGAATTTACCTATTGAGTTAGGTCTACCCATGTTACGAAAAACTTGATATTAATTAGGGATAATTAATATGGGGGTGATTAATTAGGTGTAATTAATCAACTAAGACACGAGGTTGGACCCTTTTGTAGCGGAAGTCTGCCCGGAACCGACCGGCCATCCAGCGGCTACAAATGATTGGCCCAATGTGAGAGGTCTTAGTCATAAATTAAATACATGATTAAAGTAAAAACACGAGGTTAGACCCTTTTGATGACAGAAGTCTGCCCGGAACCAACCGGCATATCCAGCAGTCATAAAAGACGGTCTAATGTGAGAGGTCTTTATGAGGTCATGATCTTAATTAATGAATTAAGAAACACTTAACCATATTAGCATGTAGTGGGACATGAGGGGTTAAATGGGTGCCTTGGGGTGGCATGAGGAGACTAGTGGGTTGCCTTGGGTGGCAATAGAAAAATACGATTAGAATACTTAACCAAAGTGAAACATGTAAATAAACATGATTAAAGGGTTAAGCAAGTGCCATGGGTGGCATGTGAAAATACGATTAGAATACTTAACCAAAGTGGAACATGTAATTAAACATGATTAAAGGGTTAAGTAAGTGCCATGGGTGGCATGTGAAAATCTAGTGGGTACCTTATATGACAATTAGAATATGATTAAAGGACTTAACCAAAATTTATAACATGTAAGGGGACATGGTTAAAGGGTTAAGTGGGATTCACTAGAAATAACAAGCTTAGGTGGTAGCTTGTGGGGGCCCATTTCAACCAATATCCCAAACGTATCTTTGTGGGCTCGACTCTAGTCGAGTGACGGGACACGCATATTGGGCTTGACTATAAGAGGCCAAACCGAGTTAGCGGTGGCAACGCGGGACCAACGGGTTTCATATGCGTGTGTGGACCCGGGCTGGTTGGTAAGTCGTTGTTGCATCGTGTAGATATAAAGCCGTGCACCGTTGATATTATCAGGTGGCCACGTTGGGGAATGATACACCCCATCGTGGGACCAGCACGGGTATCTACGTAGGGGAGCCGATCGCTTGGGGAGTAGTGGGGTACACCTATGTAGTCAGATAGGGGTACACGAAACTACTAAATTACTAAGTACACCTAGGGGGATCAACCTTTAAGTAGGAATAAATGGTGTGGTGCAGTGTAGTAATTATCCTTGGGTGGGTGGATGCGTCTTTACGGTTATCTTAGTTTATCCTAAGTCTGCCAAGCTGCTTAGTGTAGCCATTCATCCCCAGACGTTACCGTATATCAAGCTTATGTCTTCTCTGGTTACTTTAATGATTGTATTGTTAAAGATATAGGACTCGCTCAGACTTATGTCTGACCCCGTTGTTTTTATCTTTTTCCCAACCCTCAGGTTATCAGAGTGGGCCCAGTACGAGTGGGCTTTGATCAGGCTGCTTTATTCTCTTTTGGAGCTTGGACCATAGGTGTAGAGCTCAGCTTACCCTCTTCTATTATGGCTACCAGTTCATGTATTGGGATTATGTACTTTTATTTATCAGGATGGATATTTTGTACTTGACTCTTATTATGGTTTTGTGATGTAACCAAACATGTTTTACTTTCCGCTGCAATGAAATGATGTTTTGAAATTTTCAAGTATTACTTATATCTGTCTTGTTGTAATTTTTCTGTTCTATATTCACTTAAAATACTCCACCGATGTTATGGCATTCCCTTAGAGAGTGACCATAGCGGGAGTGGGGTGTTACACGTGGTATCAGAGCAAAGGTTACCAGAACAGATAAAATTTTTAGAAAACTATTTTTCTAAAAACATTTTTGGAAGAAATATTTTCAAAAACATGTCTTTAAAGAGAAAAGTTTTTGAAAGAAAAGCATAATCCCCGATAGCCATATCTTTATCTTTCGAATTCTCCGTTTTGAATCTTTCCTTTTTCGTCTCAGCATGGCTGAAGATCTTTATCTTCCGGATGGTGTAGCGGTACCAGTATGGTATAGGAGATTGTTAGAGGCTAGGGCCGCCGCTGCAGGTCCAGCAAATGTTCCTCCTCCACCCGTTGCACTCGTTCCTCCTCGCGCGGATACTTTTGCTATGACTTGTAGGAAGTTTAAGGCTATGGGAGGAAAACCTTTTGTGGGAGCTAGGGATTGGCTTAATGAGACGGAAGAATTAATGGAAATCTTGGAAGTGGAAGAGGGAAAGAAAGTCAGGTTAGCCGCTTGGTTAATGGAAGGAGAGGCCTCGTTCTGGTGGGAGGCCACTAATGGAGAACGCCCTGTTGATTCTTGGATGGATTTCAGGCAAAGGTTTGAGGCAAAGTTTCTCTCAAAAGCGGAAGAAAATATGCACGTGGAAAGGTTCTTGAACTTAAAGAAAGGGAACTTGTCGGTGAAAGAATATGTTAACAAGTTTAATCAGTTAGAGAGATTCAACATGGACTTGGTAAACACACCGGAAGAGAAAGCTTTGAGGTTCGTCAAAGGCTTGAACGAACCGATGCACGGATTGGCTATGTCTCACATCCCTATGGGGGCCACTTTCGAGAAGCTAGTGGACATGGCACTTATGCATGAGGAAGAGAAGGGTCCCAATGCTAATAAAGCACCCGAGAAGAATGAAGATCAGAAGAAACCTCCACAACAAAATAAGGGTGGGAAAGGTAACGGTGGCAAGGGAAAGAAGAAGTGCTTCAACTGTGGGACACTAGGCCACCTAAGCAAGGATTGTCGCAAGAAGAGGAAGGCTGGCTGCTTCCACTGTGACGAAGCAGGACATCTAGTGAAGGACTGCCCTAAGAAAGGGGAAAGGACGGGATCTACCTCAGGAGGACAGGTGCAATTTCTTTTTGGCACCAACTCAGGCAAGGGGGCAAGCTCAGGCTCTCGCGGTTCCACCGATTCAGGAAAGAGGTAGAACTATTTCCATTGAAAGTCTAGTTTTTCTGTTTGATCATCCTGTCCGTACTTTATTTGATTTTGATGCATCGAGTTCGTTTATTTCATTATTGTTAGTTGAGTCACTGCACTGAGACACTAGTTAGTAGATGATCCCTTAATTGTTTCAAACTCAATTGGGGCTCCATGATGTGTTTGGGTTTGAAAGTTTCTATACTTAGCGTTGAGTTTAGATGTGATGCTTTTTGGGCTTCACGGGCTATGGGTTAGTTTTGGGCATGGACTGGTTATCCAGTAATGGTGCCGTTCTTATTGTGAAGGGAGAGTTGTTAGGCTTATGACCCGCTTGGGTAACACTCTCGAAATCTCTTGTAATCCCATGGAATTTGTTATGCTAAGTTATCTAGAGTCGCTTGACACGTCGGTCGAGAGTTTGCAATCTGTAGAGTGGTCCGGGAATACTCGGATGTGTTTGAGGAGGTGAAGGGCTTACCTCCGGAGCGGGAGATTGACTTCCAAATATATCTGGTAGACAATGCCAAACCAGTGTCTTGGCCAGTGTGTCACGTGGCTCCTCGTGAGAGGAGGGAACTCCATAAGCAAGTAGGCAATTTGCTTGAGAAGGGGTTTAGAAGACGAAGTATATCGGAGTAGGGTGCTCCGGTAGTTTTTGCCACGAAGGCGGATGGGACCCTCAGACTTTGTGTAGGCTAAAGAGAGCTAAATAAACTCACAAAGAAGAATAGACACCCATTGTCGAGGATTGATGATCTCTTTGATCAGTTAGTGGGCGCCTCAGTATTTTCGCAGTTGGACTTAGCCACGAGGTTTCGTCAGTTGAGAGTGACTGAGGATAGTATAGAGAAGACTACCTTTAGGACTCCGGATGGTTTTTTCTATGAGTGGCTGGAGATGCCATTTGGTTTGACGAACGCCCCCGCATATGATGAGAAGGGTGTTCAGGGAGTACCTAAATAAGTTCGTGATGGTCTTTGTAAATGACATCTTGGTCTTTTCTAGGAGCGGAATAAGTTTTCATATGTGCTTAATAGGATGAGCAAAGCCAGTTATGGGATAAACGATGGTTTTGGAGCGAGACCGGCGAGGACATCCAGAGTTGGACAAGGGCTTAATTATTTAGTCGTTTTTACTAGTATCATCTCACGTAGGTCGTCTGAATTCAAAGGAGGTATCCCTTGGGTGTTTGTCTGATATTGGTTTAGGCCTTTGGGGCTTGCATTTGGGGGACGTCGAGTTCGACTAAGGTTGTCTGCGTGAGAGATGGATAGTTGTGACGATTTTGCATGGGAGAATATCATGATTTTCTCTAGAAATGGAGAAAAGCATGCCTTACATCTCAGAGAAGTGTTGGAGACTCTTCGAGCACATAGTCTTAAAGCTAAATTCTCTAAATGTCATTTTTGGAGAAGAGAAGTGCGATTCTTAGGGCATGTGGTCTCTAAGGAAGGGATAGCTGTGGATCCCGCAAAGATAGTATCTATCCAAGATTGGAAAGTTCCTAGGAATGCTACCGAAGTAAGAAGTTTCTTGGGGTTGGCAGGATATTATAGGAAGTTCATTAAAGACTTCTCGAAGATATCAGCCCCATTAACCCGCTTGACGAAGAAGAATCTGGTTTTCTCATGGGACGAGATGTACCAAGACATGAAGCGAGTTTTCTTTTTGGCCGGTATGAAGAAAGACATGGCCGAGTATGTCGCTAGATGCTTGGTGAAAGCGGAGCAAAAGAAACCAAGTGGGTTGCTTCACCCATTGGAAGTTCCGCTAAGGAAGTGGGATAGTGTCTCGAAGGATTACCGAAATCAAGAAAGGGTAATAAGGGAATTTGGGTTGTGGTAGACAAACTTACTAAAAGCACCCATTTTATACCCGTGAAGAGTAAGAGAACTGCTCCATGGCTAGCTTTAGTTTACATTCGAGAGATTATTAGATTGCATGATGTACCTTCCAGTATAGTGAGCGATCGAGATCCTATCTTCACTAAAGAGTTTTGGAAAAGTTTGCAAGGGGCGGTAGGGACTCAGTTGTATTTGAGTACCGCATATCATCCTCAGATAGACGGCCAGACCGAGAGGGTGAATCGTATTTTAGAAGACCTTTTGAGACTATGTATCTTGGATTTAGGAGGTACATGGGAAGAGCATCTTCCATTGGTGGGGTTGCCCGACAGACTTAGTGGTGTACATGATGTATTCCATGTGAGGAAGGGCCTACATAAGATCGTAAAGGCGATAGAGCCAAGCTTGCTTAAAGAAGTAAGGTAGAGCGTGATGTGATTATTCGACGAGCTCCTACCCGCATCCTTGGGTCAGAGATTAGGAAGTTGAGAAACAGAGAGGTTCGACTAGTCAAAATGAAAAAGGAGAGAAAGTGAGAGCAATGCTACTTGGGAGACAGAAGCGAAGATGCGTTCGTTATACCCATCCCTTTTTGAGGGTATGTGCTTTAGACGTCTCCTTTATCGGTTGTCTAGTGCTTATCTTATCCTTAGTATGTCCTCTCATTAGTACCTTTGACCTTTAGATAGGGTAAACCTATGGTTGAAACATGTGTTTGAGACATGTTATGTATGATGGATGCAAGTGGATGCAAATGTTTGCTAGTGGTTGCTCGTGGATGCATATACACACACTCTAAGCACTAGATCGGCTCCATCACTTCATACTGCATATTGCATAAAATTGTATGTAGGAAGCTATATTTATGGATGTATAATGATTGTGTTATCATATGGATGATGCATTTTGGGGAATGATTGTGCACTCATATAGATATTGTATGTGTCGATAGGGTTCTCTCGCATACATAATGGATGCATGGCACTATCATGGTTTGCATATGTTCATACATTAGATAGGGAACATATACACACACTTTTTGCATATGCTCATACATCATTAGAAACTGTTTAAGGACAATGGATGCCGTGGTTGATGGTTTGAGTAGATGGTTGTTTGGATGGTAGGATATGCATTCTCCTTAGCTTAGAGATTTCGGGGACGAAATCCTTTAAGGAGGGGAGAATGTAACACCCCGTATTTCAGTTAATGCTAAAATTCACTAATTACAGAATAAATAATCTCAGATGTGAGAATTGGGGGAAACGGGCTGCGTCATTGCGTTCGTCTCGGAAAAATACGCAGAATAGAGTCCGAAATTTTGTAAATCGGAGTCCGTATGGCCCAGTTATGGCCCAATGAAGTTGGCAGAAAAATCAAGTTAAAAACAGATTTAGAAATGCAAAACTAGATTTCGAAATTGGAGCCAGCAGGGGGCCAGGCGGGAAATTTCCCGCCCTACCCATGTCGACAGGCCTGTCGACTGGGGAGTCGACTTGCCTGTCGACTTGCCTGTCGACCTGGGCGCGGCATCCAGAGAACCTGGGTGCACCAGGTTGGGTTTTAGGCTGGCTTGGAGGGCTGGGTTCTAGAGATTTCCTAAATCTAACGGACCTAATCTAACCTAGGGTTAATCTAAGGGCCTAAAACACTACCTAATCCTATAAATAAGACCCCAACCCTACCCTAATTCATTCATAATTAGATCTTGTAACTAAACTATGGCAAAATGAAACTTGATCATGGCCTCCACAAATCAATGAAGAGAGTTGCAAGCTAATCAACCTCTACTCAACATCTTCTTCAACTAAAGCAACTAATTCCACTTCATAAGTTTGCTAATCTTGGTTTTGGTGAGTTTCTATCACTTTGATGATCAATTGTTAAATTAAGTAGATGAGATATGATGAGATCTAT
Source organism: Allium sativum (assembly GCA_030737875.1). Lineage (NCBI taxonomy): Eukaryota > Viridiplantae > Streptophyta > Magnoliopsida > Asparagales > Amaryllidaceae > Allium > Allium sativum. The sequence continues at coordinate 394,005,309 of CM060925.1, forward strand.
GGTTTTGCATAAGGATTAATGGGTTTTCAAGTCATATGATATGATGTGAATATGCTAATCTATGTTTAATATTAACCCTATGTTTATGCATGTTGAATATGTTAGTTTATGCATATTGAATATGTGAGTTTATGTATGTTAAATATGTGAGTTTATGCATGTTGAATATGTGAGTTTATGCAAGTTGGATATGTGGGTTTATGCAAGTTAAGTGGTGGGTTTATGCATAATAAGTAATTGATTTTATGCATGCTAAGTAGGTGGTTTTATGCATGCTAAGTGTTTGGTATTATGCATAAATCATGACATGCAAGTTTACCCTTTTAAATGTGATGCATACATATGCAAGATGGCACCTTTATATGCTATGAATATATATATGTGTATGCATGTTTACCCTCCTTTAAGATGCAAGTCATATATGCAAGTTCAACATGTTATGAAAGTTATGTGTATGCTTATATGCAAGCTCAACATGTTATGCAAGTTATGTGTATGATGTTATGTAAGTTATGTGCATGTTGTTATGCAAATTCATATGCAAGTTATGTGTATGATGTTATGCAAGTTATGTGCATGATGTTATGTAAGTTATGTGTATGTTGATATGCAAGTTATGTTTATAATATTATGCAAGTTATGTGTATGATGTTATGCAAGTTAACATGTAACATGTTGTGTAAGTTCACACCTTTAAGACACATGCAAGTTCACCTTTGTATAACCTATGAACACTTATGCAAGTTGCCTTTATACATGACATATGTATGTTCATGCAAGTTGGGTTATTTAGTAATGCTAGTTGGGTTAATGTCATGATGTAAGTGGACATCTTTTAACCCATGTTAATGCTAATGTATGCTAAATGAAACCCATGTTAATTGTGAAAGAATCTTCTCTTGGAAATATGTCGTGTTAGCATAAGTACGTGGGGAAACGATGGGGTTATTAGACATGTTAATGAAATGGTGTGAAATGGTTATGATTAAGCATACCATAAAATGAATAAGCATAAGTGGGAATTTACCTATTGAGTTAGGTCTACCCCATGGGAATTTACCTATTGAGTTAGGTCTACCCATGTTACGAAAAACTTGATATTAATTAGGGATAATTAATATGGGGGTGATTAATTAGGTGTAATTAATCAACTAAGACACGAGGTTGGACCCTTTTGTAGCGGAAGTCTGCCCGGAACCGACCGGCCATCCAGCGGCTACAAATGATTGGCCCAATGTAAGAGGTCTTAGTCATAAATTAAATACATGATTAAAGTAAAGACACGAGGTTAGACCCTTTTGATGACAGAAGTCTGCCCGGAACCAACCGGCATATCCAGCAGTCATAAAAGACGGTCTAATGTGAGAGGTCTTTATGAGGTCATGATCTTAATTAATGAATTAAGAAACACTTAACCATATTAGCATGTAGTGGGACATGAGGGGTTAAGTGGGTGCCTTGGGGTGGCATGAGGAGACTAGTGGGTTGCCTTGGGTGGCAATAGAAAAATACGATTAGAATACTTAACCAAAGTGAAACATGTAATTAAACATGATTAAAGGGTTAAGCAAGTGCCATGGGTGGCATGTGAAAATACGATTAGAATACTTAACCAAAGTGGAACATGTAATTAAACATGATTAAAGGGTTAAGTAAGTGCCATGGGTGGCATGTGAAAATCTAGTGGGTACCTTGTATGACAATTAGAATATGATTAAAGGACTTAACCAAAATTTATAACATGAAAGGGGACATGGTTAAAGGGTTAAGTGGGATTCACTAGAAATAACAAGCTTAGGTGGTAGCTTGTGGGGGCCCATTTCAACCAATATCCCAAACGTATCTTTGTGGGCTCGACTCTAGTCGAGTGACGGGACACGCATATTGGGCTTGACTATAAGAGGCCAAACCGGGTTAGCGGTGGCAACGCGGGACCAACGGGTTTCATATGCGTGTGTGGACCCGGGCTGGTTGGTAAGTCGTTGTTGCATCGTGTAGATATAAAGCCGTGCACCGTTGATATTATCAGGTGGCCACGTTGGGGAATGATACACCCCATCGTGGGACCAGCACGGGTATCTACGTAGGGGAGCCGATCGCTTGGGGAGTAGTGGGTACACCTATGTAGTCAGATAGGGGTACACGAAACTACTAAATTACTAAGTACACCTAGGGGGATCAACCTTTAAGTAGGAATAACTGGTGTGGTGCAGTGTAGTAATTATCCTTGGGTGGGTGGATGCGTCTTTACGGTTATCTTAGTTTATCCTAAGTCTGCCAAGCTGCTTAGTGTAGCCATTCATCCCCAGACGTTACCGTATATCAAGCTTATGTCTTCTCTGGTTACTTTAATGATTGTATTGTTAAAGATATAGGACTCGCTCAGACTTATGTCTGACCCCGTTGTTTTTATCTTTTTCCCAACCCTCAGGTTATCAGAGTGGGCCCAGTACGAGTGGGCTTTGATCAGGCTGCTTTATTCTCTTTTGGAGCTTGGACCATAGGTGTAGAGCTCAGCTTACCCTCTTCTATTATGGCTATCAGTTCATGTATTGGGATTATGTACTTTTATTTATCAGGATGGATATTTTGTACTTGACTCTTATTATGGTTTTGTAATGTAACCAAACATGTTTTACTTTCCGCTGCAATGAAATGATGTTTTGAAATTTTCAAGTATTACTTATATCTGTCTTGTTGTAATTTTTCTGTTCTATATTCACTTAAAATACTCCACCGATGTTATGGCATTCCCTTAGAGAGTGACCATAGCGGGAGTGGGGTGTTACATCCACCTTATAAGCCATCTTTCCAATCCTCTATATGATAGGGAAGGGTCCTACGAACCTTGGTGCCAGCTTCCCAACTGCTCCAAAACGTACCACATTACGCAAAGGAGAAACCTTCACGAAAACCATATCCCCAACTTCGAATTCTAAATCTGTCCTTCGCTTGTCAGCATAGGATTTCTATCGGTCTTGGGCCGCTTTCATCCGTCTTCTCACCAATTCAACTTTCTCGGATGTGTCCCGTATCATATCGGGCCCAAGTATAAGCCTATCCGTTGTCTCCCACCAACAAGATGGTGACCTACACGGCCTCCCATACAAAGCTTCAAATGGTGCCATCCATATGCTAGCTTGATAGCTATTATTATAAGCAAACTCTACAAGAGGGAGGTGGTCTTCCCAAGTACCACCAAAGTCAAGAACACAAAGTCTCAAAAGATCTTCTAGCACTCTAGTCACCCTTTCGGTTTGGCCATCCGTCTGGGGGTGATAGGCTGTACTTAGATTCAATCGCGTACCCATCGCCTCTTGCAAACTATTCCAGAACTGGCTAGTGAAGATTGGATCACGATCGCTAACTATGCTAGAAGGAACTCCATGCAACCGCACTATCTCTCGAAGATAAATAGATGCCAGCCATGATGCGGTCCTCTTGCTCTTCACTGGAATGAAATGAGCACTTTTCGTAAGTCTGTCAACTATGACCCATATGCTCGTATTCCCTTTCCTTGACCTAGGCAATCCATCCACAAAATCCATAGAAATACTTTCCCACTTCCATTGCGGGACCTCCAATGGATGTAATAGTCCTCCGGGTTTCTTCGACTCGGCTTTCACTTGTTGGAACACCATGCACTTTGAAACATACTCTGCCACATCTTTCTTCATTCCAGCCCAAAAGAAAATGCGCTTCATGTCCCTTTACATCTTATCTCCTCCAGGATGTATAGTCATCTTCGAGTGATGTGCTTCTTCGAGAACTTTATGCACCAAGTCTCCTATTTGTCGAACGCATAGCCATCCATCACGCCTTAGCCAACCCTTGTCATCAATAGTATATCTAGCAAGGTGACTAGACGTCTCACCACGAATCAACTTGTCCATGACCTCGACAATCTGCGGGTCTCCTTTCTGTGAAGCCCCAACTTGATCAAGAAGTATAGGTCTAAGCTCAGGGGATGCTAACGAACCCGTCATCGACTCAACAGCTGTTGTGAAATCAAAGGTTACCAAGAACTCTAGGCTCCTCATCTCAACAAATAAGGGACTCAAAGTCAACCTACTGCTGCTTAATGCATCTGCCACGACATTACCCTTGCCAGGGGTATAAGCTATCTCGAAGTCATAAGATGCCAAGAATTCCATCCACCTTTGCTGCCTTAGATTCAGATCTTTCTGCGAGAAGAGGTATTTGAGCGACTTGTGATCAGTATACAACTCAAACCTTTCGCCTAGAAGATAGCGGTGCCAGGATTTGAGTGCAAAGATAATCGCTGCCAACTCCAAATCATGAATGGGATAGTTCTTCTCATGAACTTTAAGTTGCCTACCCCCATAACATATCACTCTTCCCTCTTGCATCAGAACAGCACCTAACCCCGTGCCACATGCATCGGTGTACACGGTAAACATCTTACCGCCATCAGGTAATGCCAGAACTGGGGCTGTAGTAAGGGCCCTCTTGAGCCTTTGAAAAGAAAGCTCACACTCTAAGTCCCATGCAAAGACTAAGTTCTTCTTCGTCAACTTAGTAAGAGGGGATGAAATCTTAGCGAAGTCCCTGATGAACTTCCTATAGTAGCCCGCCAGACCGAGAAAGCTTCTTACTTCGGTTGCATTCCTAGGAGTCTTCCAGTCTTGAACTGCAACCACTTTCACGGGATCCACAGCTATGCCTTGCTTAGAGACTATATGTCCAAGAAACCGGACTTTCCTTCTCCAAAAATGGCATTTGGAGAACTTGGCTTTCAACTGATGAACTCTAAGCGTATCCATCACTTCCTTGAGATGTCTAGCATGTTCTTCCTCATCCTTTGAGAAGATCAGAATATCATCCACGAACTTAGGTTTGAAACACTAACGGGATGATCAGAAATGTAAACACTAACGGGATCCTCAACTAGACTAGTACTTAGGTGCAAACTTTCAACAAGATCAGAAGAAATAAATCTAGGCGATGCGCCAGAATCAAATAAGGTGCGAATAGGATAATCAGAAATGTAAACAAGGCTTTCTACAGAAATACTACCTCGGTCCGGAACTGGAACAGTGTTGAGAGCATGCACTTGCCCTCCAGAAGGTCCTGCACGCAGAGTCTGCCCTTGCCCTTGTCCTTGCTTCTTGGGGCAATCCTTGCTAAAGTGTCCAGTCTCTCCACAATGAAAGCATTCACCCAACTTCCTCTTCTTCTTCCTGCAATCTTTGGCTATGTGCCCAACGATCCCAAAGTAGTTGCATTTTCTTGGGTCCTTTGCCTTGGCCTTGTTGCCCTTGTTGTTCTTGTTGTTCTTGTTGTTCTGATTGCCCTGATTTCCTCCCCACTTGGAGTCCGTCTTCTTGGTTTGAGTCTCATTAGGCTTGACTTCTTTCTTGCCATTCTTATCATCTCCTTGGAGCAATGCTATGTCCACTAGGCCTTCAAAAGTGGCCCCCATGGGTATATGAGACAGGGCTAAACCTTGTAATGGCTCATTCAACCCTCGTGCAAAGCGTAAAGCCTTCTTCTGGGGAGTATTAACCATGTCCAAATCGAATCGAGCAAGCTGGTTAAACTTATTCACATACTCCCTTACTGTCATGTCCCCTTGCTTCAAAGATATAAACTTCTCCAATTGCAGATTCGCCTCAGCTGATGATAGAAACTTAAGCCCAAACCTCGTCCTAAAGTCGGCCCAAGTCTCTATAGGCCTCGTAGCATTGGTGACCTCCCACCAATAAGCAGCTTCTTCTTTTAATAACCATGCTGCCAATAAAACCTTTCTATGGTCTTCCACATCAAAGATAGCGAAAAGATCTTCGGTTTCTTTCAACCAATTTCTCGCCTCCACAAAAGTCTCCGTCCCAATAAAATTCTCGCCACCCATCGCCTTAAAGTCTTTGCAAACCTTTGCGAAATCTGCTGGTGGATGCTGAGGAGGAGGAGGAGGAGGAGGAGGGGGAACCTCAGTTATGGTGGGGGTATTTGCTGGGCCCGCATCGTTGGCCCTAGCTTCCAAGTACTTCCGGAACCATCCGGGAATGGTCACTCCCTCGGGAAGGTTAAGATCGGCCATACTGAAAAAGGAAAAGATAGATTTAGAACGAGGAAACGAAGGATAATGCTAATGGCTTTTGGGGAATAGCCTTTTAAAATAACAAGACTTTTCTTGAAAAATACTTAATTGGTTTTGAAAATAGTTTTCCAAAAAGGTAAGTTTTAAAAACACTTTTGCTCAAATCTTGTAAACCTTATGCTCTGATACCAAATGTAACACCCCAACTCCGCCAATACCACTCTTGCAAGGGCACTAGCTTTGGAGGGGCGTTAAACGAGGTAAACATGCATGCAGATATCACAAGACAGAACATATAAGTAAAACAGAGTAAGTAAAGCAGCGGATAAAACTAGTATTTCAAAACCATAGTCAAGTTACATCAAAGTACTGAGTCATTATTTTCCACAAAACAAAGTCTAGAAAAACATAAACTGAAAACTGGAAATAACATAAAGTAAACTATCCCCAAAGCAGAATAAAGCCATAGCATGCTCAAGTCCAAACTGTACATGAGCTATCCAGAAAAGCAGCTAAAGATCCAAGCTAGGTACCAGTGTTCCCACCCTGTAAACCTGGGGGGGGGAACGGAAGAAAAGAGGCAGAAGAAAACGGGTCAGTCAAAAAGACTGGTAAGTCCTATCTACTATTAGTATAAAAACTAATAAAGTTAACTGGACATGTAAAACAGAGATGAGACATAGGGTGATAACTGGCATGGTGAAAAGTTAACAAGATAGATCAAGTGTGGCATCGCATATACAAGGTTAAGTTGCACCAGGTGTGTACTAGTATTCCAATCCATGTCAAGTATAAACAAGAAATGATCCCTTGTCCCAAAGCTGGCCAAATATCATGAGGTGACCTAAATCAAGGTCCAACTACTCGGTCTAGTCGATCGGCTCCCTAAAAGCCTAACTCGTCAAGTGTCGGTGTCATACGGCCCAATCACGAAGTGTAGTCAAACTGTGCTAGGTCCACCCTAGGGTGTATCAAGCCCTAGGGTGCCAACCACGGACACAAATCAAGCACGCACAGTCTAAACCTACGGGTGCCCGTGTCTGCTTTTTCAACTTCGGACCATGTGCACGACCATAGTCCGCCTGAACCTACACCGGCGCACCTACTCAGCCGTCGTTTTGGTCGCTTACATGTCAACCCAGTAATCGTGCCCCACCCTAGCCTAGTCCCTAGGGTATCAAGATACAATCAAGAGGGTTACTGGTGAAAAGGACCTCGTAACTAGGGTTTCCTAACGGGTTAAATGTGGTTAACCCGATCCAATCAAGCATCAAGTTGGTTAAGTGTACCCAAGGTTCATGACTTAACCCTATCAACCCATCGTGTTCATGTTGGTTAAGTGTTACGTGGTCCATGACTTAACCCTATCATGTGGCATTAATTAATTTAATGCACCTTAACCTCTCACATTAGACCTTGTTGTGGTTACTAGTTAAGCCGGGCGGGTCCGGGTAGCTTTACACCACAACTTAGTCTAACCTCGGGTTTAAGCACAACATGACCAACTACTCACATTGGGTCCTATTGTTTGTAGCCACTAGTTAAGCCGGTCGGTTCCGGGTAGATTTATGCTACAAACTCAACCCAACCTCGAGTTGACCACACTCATATTTTCTAAGTGTCATGTCCATCCTTATGTTTACAAACATAATCACAAGTCAATGTTCATGTCATATTTTAAAACCATGTTTTCATGTCATTAATATTACCCAAACCCAACGCATTCCCATCGCATGTACGTTTCGCATAACATAACATAGATCAAAAGAGGGAACTTGGCAAAAGCATGACCAAAAAGGGCATGAGGTAATAAGGTTGGCCACAAGTTAAACATGGTGGCATATGGGGCATAAATATGTCATTTAACTTGCATGTTACATTAAAAGCCTCAAAACATGCATAACATTCAAACTTAGCGAATAGGTGATGCATGGTCCTAGATGACATAGAGAGATGACTAGAAGTTCGCATATAACATTATATGCAAGTTATCATAAAGGTTATGAGAGTTCTCACGTTGCATAATGCAACATTTCAACATAAAGCTTATAGATTTTAGCCCACAAGGTCAAGGTGATAGCTTTACAAACATGCATAGGATAAATTTATGCATAACATGATAGAATCAAAGCTCATAGCTTTCTATGCACAAAGTCAAGGTGATAGCTTTACAAACATGCATAGAATAAATCTATGCATAACATGATAGAATCAAAGCTCATAGCTTTCTATGCACAAAGTCAAGGTGATAGCTTTACAAACATGCATAGAATAAATCTATGCATAACATGATAGAATCAAAGCACAAATCACACTCAAACTTGCAACATGTCATATTTAACTTCATAGTTAGAATCTAAGATTAGTATAGGGCTTACAATGCTATGAAGACTTATAAAATATAAATAAGATTGAGACGAAGCCACTAGCAACTCTAAAGACACCCAAATAGCAAGCTTCAAGAAGCTCCTTTGATTACATGAAGAAAGATCCTTGCTTTAATGAAGAAAGATTGAACTTTGGCCTTGAATCAAGCTTTGGAACTCTCAAACAAGCTTAGGAACTCTCATATGAATGAAGATGGAGGCTATGACAAGAGAGTGGAGGCCATGATTAAACATTTTGGCATAGTTTAGTTGTAGGATTGATTAATGAGGGTTTAGGCTAGGTCTAGGGGTCTTTTTACAGGTATTAGGGTTAGTTTAGACCATAGGATTAACCCTAAAATACATCAGGTCCGTCAAATCCCGTCACAAACTTCTAGAACTGGACCAGAGACAAGTGCAGGTGCACCAAGCCAGGATGGCTCGGCCACCCGTGTCGACAGGGGTGTCGACTGGGCAGTCGACACCACCCAGGGTGTGTCGACACCCCAGTCGACTCCCATGTCGACTTAGGGTTTTGGCGGGAGGTTTTCCCGCCCATGCTTTCTGGCTCCATATTTGATTTTTGAACCTGATTTCTAACTTGGAATTTTCTGAAATCTTCATTGGGCCATAACTGGGTCATACGGACTCCGATTTTTTGAAAACTCGGACTCTATTTCGCGTATTTTTCCTAGAGGAACGCAATGGCATAGCCCGTTTCCCTTGATTCAGATTTTATAATTGAATTCTGCCTTGATTTATGTTATAACTTGTTATTCAAAATATGGGTTGTTACATATATTTTCATATTTTACACCCAACGTTATTACCCCCGTTTGTTCGCAACGTTATAACATGTGTTGGGCTTGTCAGAATTCAACCCAACTTTATAAGCGTGAGGAAAAAGGGGAAATCAAGAACATGTAATACATAAAGGTGTGTGGCGCATGAACTTGTAATTTGGCGATTCAACTAACATATAACATGGGTCATGTGAACTTGCATTCGAATCAAAGTATGACTAAGTAGGTGACATATGAAATGACATAGTTTAGGCAAATACAAACTTGTGTTTAAACATGTTAACTTGGTATAATATCGACCACAAAACTAGCATGTTATATATTCATCAAAATGTACAATTTTTACATCTAATCATATAGCCTATTTCAACATGAACTTGCATAGTTTATGAAACCCAAACGATGTTTGACATAGAACTAATTATATTTTGCAAATAAACATGAACTTGCATAGTTTATGAAACATAGATCCAATTATACTTGCAAACATAGATCTAGTTATACTTGCCAATAAACATAAGAATGATATCATAGGTTTTGGGTCATGTAGGCATAAAGGTCTATAACATGTTTACATAAATTCTAATTTAGACTAAGGGAATATACATAGTCCATGCCATCGACATATACAAAAAGGGATCAATTTCTAGTTTTTGCCACAAACTTGCAAGTGCCATTGTTTTCATATACAATTGTTCAATAGGCTTGCATCAATCAATTTATGCCACAAACATCAATACACAAGTCATGATAGAACCATCACATTACACAAAGATTATAACAACACGATTCTATTTTCATTTACATCGAATCACATCACAGTTTTTATTCATATTCTGAAAGGTCACTATACTTTCAACGTGTGATGAATTCTTGTTTTCTGATTTCTGTTATTCTGATTTGGAGATGCTCTCCTTTGGGTAGCAAAATTGCATTGAATGATTTGATTAAGCTTTGATCTTATTTTAATTTGATTCGTCTCTTAGGCTTGTTGGCTTGTCTCTAGGCTTTCTAATTGGCGGCCATTCCTAGTTCCTCTACAGCAGCATGACGACTTTTGTATTCTATTATTTGTCTGAATTTAGGGTTAGACTTGAGTTATATTTATAGAATTTTAAATTGTTTTGAGCCGTCGATGAAGCTAGGGTGAATCCAGACCATCCATCTCAAGAGGGGCCAATAAGAAAGAGACATGTAAGCCCTAGTGACTCAGCCAAGCATCATAATTCGACCAGACCCTGACCAGGCCAGCCAGGGCCTGACCAACAGGTCTTTCTGACTAGGGCGCACTTGGCAGGTGCGCTAGGCCAAAATTGTACTGGCGCACTTCCCAAGTGCGCCAGTTCAACTTTGTTCTGGTGCACTTCACAAGTGTGCTAGTGCATTCTGACCCGTTTTCCGGTTTTTCTGCCCAACTTCGTTCGTCCATATCTTCTTCATACGATATCCGTTTTGAACTCTATCTCAAGCAGAATTTCGAGACGAACGCAATGGCGTAACCCATTTCCCTTGATTTCATCATTTATAATTAATTATACTTTAATTCGTGAAGCTTTACATTATAGAATTCACGGGGTGTTACATTCTCCCCCACTTAAAAGGATTTCATCCCCGAAATCTTCAAGTTAGGAAGAATGTATATCCTACCATCCAACAGTCCATCTACTCAACCAACAAACACAGGCATCCACTGTCCTTAAAAGACTTCTAATGCTTCATGATCATATGCATAGTGTGTGTACATGTCCTTATCTAATGCAGAAATCAGGCGGTCTACTGATTCAGTTGACCTCCTTAATGCGAATCATGTAAGTGTCATGAATCCATTATGTTTACAAATTTTTCCTACTCATAATTCTACATGAGTGCACAACTATTCATAAAAATGCGACGACCATATGACAGCATATCAAGTTTACAACCATATACAAATAAGAATATATATATGCATATGCAGTATGAAGTGATTGAGCCGATCTAAGACCTAGGTTGTGTGTGTATATGCATCCACGAGCAACCACTAGCAACCACTTGCAGCCATCAACCATAACATGTTTCAAATACATGTTTACATCCAAAGGGGTTTCTACCTAAGGATAAAGGATAATATCGAGGAGATATACCTGAAAAGATAGATACAAGCACAACTTAAGAAAAAGAGAGGTCAAAGATGCACCCTCAAAAAGAAGAGGGTAGGCAGCGCGTATTCTGTCCTCAATTTCCCAAGTCGCGTCTTCCTCGGCGTCGCTCCACTGAACTTTAACGAGTTTGACTTCGCGGTTGCATAGCTTTTTCACTTCAGTTCCTATGATGCGGGTTGGAACTCTCCTCACAGTTGCTTCGCGTTCCACTTCGGCTTCTTCTAGAATGCTTGGCTCCACCACTTCCGTTGATTAATGTAGACATTTCCGGAGATGAGAAACGTGAAAGACCTTGTGAATTCCAGCCAATCTTTCAGGCAGATCTACTCTATAAGCCATTTTCCCAATCTTCTCGATGATAGGGAACAGTCCTACAAATCTTGGTGCTAGCTTTCCTGTGGATCCAAAGCGATCGACGTTCCTTAAAGGGGATACCTTAAGGAAAACCTTGTCCCCAACCTCAAACTCAAGGTCGGTCCTTCTTTTGTCGGCGTAAGATTTCTGTCTGTCTTGGGCTGTCTTCATTCTCCTACGTATCAAGTCCACTTTCTCTGAAGTTTCTCGAATCATGTCTGGCCCAAGTATAAGCTTATCTGTAGACTCCCACCAACAAGTTGGTGATTTGCACGGTCTTCCATACAAGGCTTCGAAGGGTGCCATGCCGATGGTAGCTTGGTAGCTGTTGTTGTAGGCAAATTCCACTAAAGGAAGGTGATCCTCCCACGTCCCTCCAAAGTCAAGAACGCAAAGTCTTAAAAGATCCTCTAAAACTCTATTCACCCTTTCCGTCTGGCCATCTGTTTGGGGGGTGATAGGCCGTGCTCAAACATAGCTGTGTGCCTACAGCTTCTTGCAGACTCCGCCAAAACTCACTTGTGAAAATAGGGTCTCGGTCACTAACAATGCTGGAGGGTATCCCATGGAGTCGAACTATTTCCTTGAGATAAAGAGATGCTAGAGATGAGGCAGTCCTTCTACTCTTGATAGGTATAAAGTGGGCGTTTTAGTAAGCCTATCCACTATTACCCAAATTGTAATAACCCGGAAAATCTGGGCCAGTTTAAAATTTTTATTTTGGCCATTTTAGCGAATTTTGAATATTTAAAATAGATTAATTTAAATAATATCGACGTAAAATTTATTTTGAATATAGAATCGACGTATATATTATACGCGTCGTCGTTAGAATATAAATATTTATATATAATTATAAATAGAATTGAAAATGGCGCGGTAGTTCGATAATTCGATTTCAAACTTCAATTGAATGTACCGGGTGCAAAACAATCCGGATTTTAGTGAAACCAAAAATAATGGGGTCTAATTGATAGTATCTTTCCAACGAATCCGAAAAATCAAGATTTCATATCGGGAATCGAAAGATATGTCCAGTTGAAAATTCTGAATAGTCGCTATGGAATTCAGGCCCTTAAAAATGGACATTTTGCAAATGACCTCGGATTTCGACGAAACCAGTTTTGTTAGGTCCGTGATGTCAAATTATTGTTAGATTTTAAATTTCATAATTTTTCGAATCAATATGTGAGCGTGGCAAAGGAAAACGCGTTTGACCAGTTTCAGTTGATTTTAATCGACTGGAAATTGACCATTTTTCCAACGGCCTCAGAATTCGACGAAACTAGTTTTGTTAGGACCGTATCGTCAATACGAAGCTAGAAAATATTTTTATGGAATTTATAGAGTTAGTATATGACCCCGGTAATTTGAAATGTACGTTTAAAATTCAATATAAGGATTTAAATGTAAATTCAACGGAAACTGATTGTAACGATCAAACCAGCTTACGATACATATCCCATTGTGTTCGGAATGAGGGTAAAACGCTATGGACGACAGGCGGTGGGCCTCGTTTCGAGGTCGTATGTAAAAGTCAACCCTTTTGCAAAATTTAATAATTAAATAATAATAAAAAAAAAAATATTCTTTCACCCCTTTATCTCCTGCTTGGCCCCCCGTTTCAGTTATCAGAAAACAAAATAAAAAAAAAAGAAAGAAAGCAAAAACCCTAAAAGCCATCTCGAACGAACGCCGCCGATCCATCGCCGCTTCGAGACATCGCCGACGAAGACCTCGCGTCCTCCCTCCACCTCGTTCGAACTCCTCGAAGCCATCGCCCCCCCCCCCCCAGTCGAATCCCATCGCGACGCCACCAAACCCCGAGCGCCACCCTCGAGAAGACCACCGCCGACCCTGACATCGACCCCCCCCCCCCCCCCCCGCTCCTCTGTAAGTTTTTAATTTTATTTTATTTTTATTTATTTTATATACAAACTGATTGTTTAAATTATAAAAACTGATTTTATTTCAAAAAGGAAACTGATTTTTGTTTAAAGATTGAAACTGTTTTTATAAAAAGATTAAACTGTTTTTTTTTATAAAGTTTTAAAACTGTTTTTTTTTATATATAAAAGAGTTTTAAAAACAGAAATTTAGAATTGAAAACTGTTTGTTTTAAAAGGAAAAAAAAAACAGAATTTTTAAAAAGGATTGTGAAAACTGTTTTAAAAGAAGAAAATGAAAAAAAACTGATTTGTTAGAATATAAAAACTGCATTTTGTAAAAGGCAAGACTGCATTTTTAAAAAGGCAAGACTGCATTTTTAAAAAGGCAAAACTGCATATTTTAAAAAGAATAAAATAAAAACTGCATTTTTCTAAAAGGAAAAAAAACTGCATTTTTAATAAAAGAAAAACTGAATCTTTTAAAAAGTTAAAAACTGTTTTGTTTTTAAAAGAGTTAAAACTGAATTTTTAGAAAAAAAGAAAGGAAAACTGATTTTAAAAATGAATTTGAAAACTGATTTCTTTAAAAAGAAAAATCATATTTTTATATATTGAAAGCGACGTCAAAATTCGATTTTTTTATATTGAACTTCGAAGTGAAAATTCGATTTTTATATATTGAACTTCGAAGTAAAAATTCGATTTTTATATATTGAACTTCGAAGTAAAAAGTCGATTTTTATATATTGAACTTCGAAGTAAAAAGTCGATTTTTATATATTGAACTTTGAAGTAAAAAGTCGATTTTTATATATTGAACTTTGAAGTAAAAAGTCGATTTTTATATATTGAACTTTGAAATAAAAATTCGATTTTTATATATTGAACTTTGAAGTAAAAATTCGATTTTTATATATTGAACTTTGAAGTAAAAATTCGATTTTTATATATTGAGTACAACAAAGGGAAAATTCTATTTTCACAATATGAAGTTAGCGATAAAAATATGATTTTTATATAATGGAGAATATAAAAATGGGATTTTTATATATACAGCGTATACGGGCGACGAAGATGCGATGGCGATGAAGATTTCTATCAAAGAAGTGCCGTGGAGCTAGGATAGCTATTGGTGAGAATTTCTCACCTTTCAATTTGATTTTTCTAGTTATATATATACTAGGATGCAGACGGTGCTTAGTAGCACCCGACACAATCGTCCACAGACCATGGACTTGTTTGTTTGACTGTTTGGTGATTGTTTGCGATATTGGTTTGAATGTGGTTTGTGGTGTGAAAAATCGAATCGATAAATTGATTAGGATTAGACGTGCGCCGTTATAAGGCGAAGGAGTAAGGCTAGGTTAGACCCTTACTCCAAAATTTTGTGGTTTGCAAAACGAAAGTGAATTTGATTGATGTGTGAATGGCGTGGGCCTTCACTAGACCGGGGATAAGGCTGGACCTTGTCCCGTTTCTAGTATCGTGCCGTTATGCCGCCGAAATTTTCTAAAATATCTTAGAAAAATAAAAATATCATTTTATTTAAAGAATGAACTGAATAGAAATTCATATGTTGAAATAAAATGTTTTATCGTTAAAAATATAATTTTTAACGTGAAGTGAATAAAATAAAATATTCATTTACAAACCAGACGGTTTGTTTATGTACACTGATTTGACTGACATTGATTGGGACGATAAATTTCACACATCGCCCAACTGCACGAATAAAATCTATGTTTGATTGTTTGAAACCCTACACGGGTGTTGGGATGAAATTTAAAGTTCACTCATCCTGACTGATTAAATATGTCGATCGATTGATTGACAGGCTGTTATAAGCGTTAAATATCTATATTTGATGCTTATACAGTGTAGTGCACTTTGGTTGACGGTTGATTATTTTCAATGCTATTAAATACATGTGTTGTATGAAAATCCATATAATTAACGTTATATGGTGATTGATTGGGCCTCATTCCAATTTGAAAAATAAAGAATATTATAAAATAAAGGTTCATGTGTTGACGGTACTCATTCGTTGAGATTAGTCATGTGTTGAACGAATTATTTTTATAATAAAATTTACATCTTTATAAATATAAAATAAAGGTTCATGTGTTGACGGTACTCATTCGTTGAGATTAGTCATGTGTTGAACGAATTATTTTTATAATAAAATTTACATCTTTATCAATATAAAATAAAGGTTCATGTGTTGACTATACTCATCCGTTGGGATTAGTCATGTGTTGAACGAAATAATTTAACAAAAATAGTCACACATGGACGGTACTCATTCGTTGAGATTAGTCGTGTGTTGACAAAAAGAAATATTTGAAATAGAATATATAAAGCCGTGTTGATTAGTGATGCGCCATTTTGACGCGAACGATATTTATATCGAATAAAACGATTTCGAAATGAATTGAATATATAACGATTTCGAAATGAATTGAATATATAACGATTTCGAAATGAATTGAATATATAACGATTTCGAAATGAATTGAATATATAACGATTTCGAAATGAATTGAATATATAACGATTTCGAATTGAATCGAATAGAAAACCAATTTGATTTCAAATTGAATATATAATGAACTTGATTCAAATAGAAAACGAAACGAATTTAATTTGAATAGAAAATGAATTTGAATCGAATAGAAAACCAATTGGAATTGAATTGAATTGAATTGAATTGAAAACGAATTCAAATTGAATTGAAAGCGAATTGAAATGAATTCAAATTAAATTGAAATTTGAATTGAATAGAAATGAATTTTTAAAACGAATTTTTAAAGAAGAATTCAATTTTGCTTTGGATAGAAATAGAAGTTGAAATGGTTCTTGAAACGAATTTAAAACTATTTATATAATTCGTTTTAAATAGAAATCGACGAAATATATATTATATATATTATATATATAATATAATGGCCTGAATAAAACGCGCCGCGCCGCGGCAGTTCGTAAATTTCGACCATTTATTTCAAACGGACATTACGGGAGATCCGACCGTCGGATTCTCCTAAAACCGGAACCGTTGGGTTCGTATCGAAAAGAGCTTTCTAACGAATATCAGAAATTTGAAATCTAACGGTTGGATTTGGAGATACGTCCAAATCAAATTCGAAAAAGGTCGCTATAGGTGCAGTTCGATGGCCGTTGTTGGAAATCGACTGTACGGACCTTGATAAAATTATTAAAAATAGTAATAATTTATGTAAAATCATAAGAAATGATTTGGGAAGAATTAGGATGAAAAACTCCATATTTGAAAAGATAAAAATAGATTTTTATCGAAATGAACTAGTTTTGAACTAAATTTAAAACCTAATTATTTTTAAATAAACAAATTAGATTTAAAAGGGGTTTTAAATAATCGGGATTTCTAATATATTTGATTGAATTTGAAATGGGTTTATCGTGAACTGTGTTTTAAATAACACTAGTTCTTTAACCCGATAATAAATAGAATGTGATTTGGGTTTGTCGTGAACTGTGTTTTAAATAACACCTAGTTCTTTAACCCAGTAAAAGGAGTTTTATTGAATCTGCAACTAGATTTGGAATTCGAATCTATAATCTAAATTATCAAATTTAGAAATGAGCGGGAATGGAGTATCACCAGTTTTGCTCCAAAGCGATAGTTAAATCTTTAATTAGATTTGAACGTGAAATGGTAATTAATTTTACCGATAACACCACGGTGTTAGATATGGAGTATTACCAGTTTTGCTTCATGGGATGAATAGGTTGGGATTGGGAAATAAAATAAATAATTACTTCGTTGTGGTTCGCTAATCTCGACCAGTTGGAAAAACCATAATTTGGTTTTAAATGACATCCAAAGGAAGATTACAGGATAAATTTTAAAGAATTTATCTTGGATAAAATTAATGGGAACTTTTCCCTAAGAATGTGGAATTTTGAAACTAGCTGTAGGTTGGCTAAGAAGAATGGTTTCCTGGGTATTGATCTGATGTTGGTTTCGGCCTTCGGGGTTAATGTTCGGGAAATTGTTCTCTTGCTAATTTGCGGTTAGTGACTAATGAATTGGAATGAGGCGTATGTTGTGTTTGTGTAACATTTGTTTTCAATATACGCGGGTTGTTCGGAAAGTCCGGGTTTATACCCATTCTGAATAACCGATTCGACGATAAGTCGAAGATGAAGACGGTGGTCGAAGACCGGAAGTCTTCACATCGTTTGGATAATTACTGACGATCCTGATTGGGCTGTACACCCAAGAGGATGGAAATAGTTGGTGGTCGTCCAGACGTACTTGGGGATGGATGGATATGCGAGGAAAGTGCCTCCGGTTTCGTTCAGACCCAGAACGGACTTGTAAATGGATTGTGTGTCTGACATTGGATTTTATTCTGTGTTGATTGATTTCTATTAAATATACATCTGTTTGGCGGCGGAGAATTTATTCTTTTGCTTAACGCCCTTCTCTGAGACGTACGAGCTCAGAGGTTGTATATCGATGGACATCAGTCGCATGGCATGAATTGCCTGTGTGGCATACGGAGATGCAATGATCAAGGCTTCTGTTGAAAAGCAAAGTCTTGTGGTTGATGATCAAAGCACGCCTACGTGGCAGCTTTGTGTATAGCGTGTATTCGCGAGCCTCACACCTCGGTATGAGTTAAAAACGGGATACGGACCGCTGGGAGAGCGCACGTTTCTTTCTAGCTTTGGTGGTGTCAGTGACTTACCAGCCCTGACATATATATACTTTTCACCTTTGTGGTTGTTGGAATGAGGCGCCTCGATTATAGGTCTGTAAGGACCGGGAAACGTGTGTTCAGGCATAATTAATCCTCTAACGTAAGTGAGGACCGGCCCAGCCGCATCCAAGGGTTACCCAGTGTGCGTAATCCTGAGGCATTTGCTAGAGTGTCTCGAACGCGGAGAGGAGCTTGCCCCTTGCCTCGACTCATGACAGAATCCAATTTCCAATACGTGTATTTCGGCTTTATTTGTAGAGCCTAGTATGGCGACATAGTAGCATGGGATACTATGCCGTCTATGATTTATATTTATGATTGAAATGTTTTGACACTATACACTTATTATAGTATCAAATGATTTGTTTTAAGCGTACCAAGCATGTTTGGCTATTATAAGGGAAAACCCTATCCCCCGGCTTGCGTTGCATTGTATGATAGGACCTGGGTCTTATAATAGCTTCATTTTTCGAAAAAGCATTGCGTTGTTTATTGATATGCACTGGTATTCTTGGGAGGAAACCCGTTCCGTGTTATGCGGCGTGGTCCCTTGAATTACTTTCTTTTAAAATAAAGTTTTAAATAACTGTTTTAGTTCTCACACCAGTCACATGACTGACCTGGAGTTTATTGTTTTAACCTAAACTCTGGGTGCCCCTATTTTCCGCACGGGCAGCTAGTAGTTTTGGTTTTGCAGATTTATATTCACAGGATCCTGGTTTACAGCTGGAATGATATCCGGAAAGCTCTGTATCCGTATATCACCTTCAGTGGTGCTTTATATTAATTTTCCGCTGCTATGTATTTAAATGTAATTTAAATCTCTGATATTTCTGTGTAATATTTATTCATTTATACTCTGTATATTCTTGTAATCTGATGCATTGTTGTAATATACAATGAAATGTTCTTCTGTTTGTGTTCTGGTTTGTCCTGTTCTCAACGTTCAGGGGTTTCGAACGGTCTAGATCGGTTTAACGACTGATTCGGATCGAGCGAAATTCCAGGCCGTCACACAAATGCTAGTGTTGCCTCTGCTCGACCTAGGCAGTCCATTAATGAAGTCCATTGAAATGCTATCCCACTTCCACTGTGGGACCTCTAGAGGGTGAAGTAGTCCTCTAGGCTTCTTTTGTTCCTCCTTGACCCGTTGGCAGGTCATGCACTTAGAAACGAAATATGCTACGTCTTGCTTCATGCCGATCCAAAAGAAAGTCCTTTTTATATCCTTGTACATCTTATCACCACCAGGGTGTATAGTCATCTTGGAATGATGCGCTTCCTCGAGAACCTTCTTTGTCAACTCCCTTGCTTGTGGGACGCATAATCTTCCATCTTGTCTCAGCCAACCCTTACCATCGATGCCGTATCTACTGAGGTGACTAGAAGTCTCACCCCTAATAAGTTTATCAATCACATCCACAAGCTGAGGGTCTTCACGTTGGGTAGCCCCTATTGAGTCTAGGAGAGTAGGGTGTACTTCGAGAGATGCTAACAAACCCGGTACAAAATACAAGGAGGGCCTAAAGTTAAAACTGGCTATATACTCCAAGTTTTTCCTTTCCACAAAGAGAGGGCTTAGGGTCAGTTTCTTTCGGCTCAACGCGTCTGCTACCATGTTGCCTTTTCTGGGAGTATAGGAAATTTCAAAATCATACGAGGCAAGAAACTCCATCCATCTTTGCTGCCCCAAGTTAAGATCCATCCTTCTGGGAGAAGAGATATTTCAATGATTTATGGCCAGTGTATAATTCAAACTTCTCACCTAGGAGATAATGGCGCCAAGACTTAAGTGCAAAGACGATGGCGGCCAACTCAAGATCGTGGGTTGGGTAGTTCTTTTCATGAACCTTCAACTTTCTTCAGCCATAAGCTACTACCCTTCGTTCTTGCATTAGAACAGCGCCTAGTCCCATTCCACATGCATCCGTGTATACTGTGAACATTTTGCTTCCGTCAGGAAGAGTTAGAACTGGGGTTGTTGTGAGAGCCCTTTTTAGTCGTTGGAAAGCAAACTTGCAGTCCAAATCCCAAGTGAACGCCAGATTCTTCTTAGTTAGCCTTGTGAGTGGGGCTGAGATTTTCGCGAAATCCCTAATAAACATTCGATAAAAACCGGCTAGCCCAAGAAAGCTTCGAACTTCGGTTGCATTTCTTGGTGTCTTCCAATCTTATACTGCCACCACTTTCGCGGGATCCACAGCCAACCCTTCTTTGGACACTATATGCCCAAGAAACCTTACTTCTTTTCTCCAGAAGTGACACTTGGAGAATTTGGCTTTTAGTTGATATGCACAGAGAGTATCCATGATTTCTTTCAGATGCTGAGCATGTTCTTCCTCATTCTTTGAGAAGATTAAGATATCATCTACGAAGACAACCACAAATTTGTTGAGGAATTCTCTGAACACCCTGCTCATTAGGTCTACGAAATAAGCGGGTGCGTTTGTCAAGCCGAAAGGCATGACAAGCCACTCAAAGAAACCGTCTGGGGTTATGAACGCTGTCTTATCAATGCTGTCTTCAGCTACTCTTAGCTGATGGAACCCAGTTGCCAGATCAAGTTGGGGGAAGACCGTCGCACCTACAAGCTGATCAAACAAATCGTCGATTCGGGGAAGAGGGTGCCTATTTTTCTTGTTCAATTTGTTTAACTCCCTATAGTCGACGCAAAGGCGAAGTGAACCGTCTGCTTTGTTTGCGAACACCACTGGAGCACCCCATTCTGAAATGCTCCGTCTAATGAACCCTTTTTCGAGAAGTTCTTTAACCTGCTTACTGAGCTCCTTTCTCTCCCTTGGAGCCATGTGTCTGACAGGTAAAGCTACAAGATTTTCGTTATAAACAAGATATATGCGGAAGTCTATTTCCCGCCTCGGAGGTAAGCCTTTCACTTCCTCAAAGACATCCGGATATTCCCGGACTACTCTTACTGATTGCAAATTCTCATCAGAAGCATCAAGCGACTCTAGATAACTAAGCATAATAGCATTTAAGGGATTACAAGAAATTTCTAGAGTGTTACCAAGCCGAGTCAAGAGTCTAACTACTCTTTTCTCACAGTCAAGAATGGCACTATTAATGGATAGCCAGTCCATGCCTAAGATCAAACCATATCCCGAGAAGCCCAAAACAAAGGCATTACAACTAAACTCAACACTGAGAATAGAGATTTTCAAACCCAAACAAACCATTGACAAGTAAGCGGAGCCCCCAATTGGATTTGAAACTACTAAGGGATCTTCTACCATACTAGTGTCTAGATGTAGAGATTCGACTAAGGCAGACGAAATAAAAGAGTGTGATGCGCCAGAGTCAAAAAGTGTACGAACTGGATGATCACAAAGATAGACTACACTTTCTACAGAAATATTACTACCTCATTCCTGCTGAGGTGCCACTAGCGCATGAACCTGACCCCCTGAAGTGGATCCGGCTTTCTGTCCCTGCCCTTTCTTCTTTGGGCAGTCCTTAGCTTGGTGTCCAGTTTCTCCATAATGGAAGCAACCACCCATCTTCGCCTTCCTTTTCCAGCAGTCTTTTGATATATGGCCCACAATGCCACAGAAATTGCACCTTCTCTTCTTACGGGGCTTATTGTTCTTCCCTCCTTTCTTGAAGTCTGTTTTCTTTTCTTGTAGACCTTCTTTCTTCTCTTCCCCCTTAGTTTCTTTCTTGCCGTGGTCTTCCTCGTGTAGCAATGCCATGTCCACCAGGCTTTCATAAGTCGCACCCGTGGATACATGGGTCATTGCAAGGCTGTGTAGAGGCTCATTCAAACCCTTGACGAAGCGAAGTGCCTTCTTGTGTTGGGTGTTTACTAAGTCTATCCCAAATTTGGCCAGCTGATTAAACTGATTAACATATTCCCTGATCGTCATGCTTCCCTGTTTCAGAGTTAGAAACTTTTCCATTTACAGGCTTCTTTCGGCTTGGGAGAGGAATTTCATCTCAAACCTTGTCCTGAAGTCTTCCCATGTTTCCACCGCCCTCTGAGCATTAGTAACTTCCCACCAATAGGAAGCTTCATCCTTTAGTAACCACACCGCAAGTTGTATCTTTAATTTGCCTGTCATCCACTCCAAAGATGACAAACAAATCCTCAGTCTCCTTTAACCAGTTTCTTGCTCCAACAAAAGATTCTATCCCATAAAAGTCTTTTCCACCCATAGCCTTGAAGTCTCTACATGTTTTTGCGAAGGCATTTCTAAGAGGAGGCGGAGGAGGAGGAGGAACCGCGGCCACTGGAGGAGGGATGTCTGCTGGGCCCGAGCCATTGGCCCTTGCTTCTAAGTACCTCCTAAACCAGTCAGGAATCGGCACTCCTTCCGGAAGGTTAAGGTCTCCAGACATGCTGAAACAGAAAGGAAAGATTCAAAACGAAGGATAGAGAAGGATAGATAGGGCACATAGCTTTAGGGGATTTTGTCTTTTTATAAATATAACACTTTTTTCTAAAAAAAAAAATGCTTCTTTAAACTTTCTTTTTGAAAACAATTTTCAAAAACTTTTATCTTGTCTGGTAAACCTATGCTCTGATACCAAGTGAAACACCCTACCTCCATTAAGGTCACTCACAAAGGGATTGCCTTAACTTAGGTGGAGGTTTATAAGTAAAAGCCATAGATGAACTCAAGACAGATATAAATACACATATTTTAAACAGTGGAAACCAAACAAACTTTTATTTCATAAATACGTGTATCAAACAAAGATTTCCATAATTGTCTCAAAATACTTTCAACATTACAACCTCATAACTGCCTTGATTATTAAAGAAGCATGAAAACATAAATAAAGTGACAAAAATCCCCATAGTGATATCCAAAGCCATTATCCGAGAAAGAAAGATCCAAATCATACATCTACGTTCTTGGTGCTTGTAAAGAGCCTGACTGAGTTGAGCTGTTTCCTCCCTGTGGACCTGGGGGGGGGGGGGGGGGGGGGACGAAAGAAAAGAAGACGAAAAGAAAATAGGGTCAGACATAAAGCCTGAGTAAATCTAGTAACTCTTCAATGTGTGAATAAGAAAAGGGTATGATGGATGTAAACTAAAAATAGGAAAGTGTCACAAGCTAAGGAAGTGTCGAATGTACTATCACACCCATACTATATCTCTGCACCTATTTGAATTCATTCTAACTGGCACCCCATGGTGAGGGTGAAGTGATCCCCATTCTTATTAATGATCGGCTCCTACTCGCATTAACATGTGTCATACAACCCCCAAGAATTGTAGATACCTATGCTGGTCCCACCATGGGGTGTATCAAGACCCATGGTGGCGGCCCCGACACAAAACTAGAAGACATAGGTTATACTATTGGTGTCCCCAGTGCCCTGGTTGTCTGCTCCAGAGTGTGTGCACGCCCGCACCCTGTTAGACCTGCACTGTGCACCCACCGCCGTCGTTTGACCGCTTACAATCAGCCCAGTAATCGTGCCCCACCCTGCCTAGTTTCAGGGTACCGTTGATACCTAACTTTGGGTTACTGCTGAAACGGGTCCCTCGTTACCAGGATTTTTTAGTCAAACATGTTAAGTGGTTAAGTGTCTGTATCTACCTAACCCCACCCATCAATTCTTGTTAACATGTTGAATTTGGTTAAGTGTTATAGTTGACTTAACCCTACCATCTGTCCTTAGCATCTTAGGAGCACCAGACCACTCACATTAGACAGGTATTGCTATGGTTACTGGATGTGCCGATCGGTTCCGGGAAGGTTTACACCGTAGCTCAGTCTAACCTCGGGTCCTTATTGGGCTCAATGCTTAACCATCCACATTGGATAGGTATTGTTGTGACTACTGGACAGCCGGGTGGGTCCGGGCAGGTTTACATCACAACTCAATCCAACCTCGGGTTAAGCATATCGTGTTTTCTAAATTTACATATTTTATTACTTTTCAACTATATGTAAATGTCATATATTTTATTTTTTGGGTATTTCAATTCATACCGCTTATGTGTCATAATCATTGGCATGTGCCAAACATGCTAACATATATTTTCATATTTTACACCCAACGTTATTACCCCCGTTTGTTCGCAACGTTATAACATGTGTTGGGCTTGTCACAATTCAGCCTAACTTTATAAGCGTGAGGAAAAAGGGGAAATCAAGAACATGTAATACATAAAGGTGTGTGGCGCATGAACTTGAAATTTGGCGATTCAACTAACATATAACATGGGTCATGTGAACTTGCATTCGAATCAAAGTATGACTAAGTAGGCGACATATGAAATGGCATAATTTGGGTAAATACAAACTTGTGTTTAAACATGTTAACTTGGCATAATATCGACCACAAAACTAGCATGTTATATATTCATCAAAATGTACAATTTTTACATCTAATCATATAGCCTATTTCATCATGAACTTGCATAGTTTATGAAACCCAAACGATGTTTGACATAGAACCAATTATATTTTGCAAATAAACATGAACTTGCATAGTTTATGAAACATAGATCCAATTATACTTGCAAACATAGATCTAATTATACTTGCCAATAAACATAAGAATGATATCATAGGTTTTGGGTCATGTAGGCATAGAAGGTCTATAACATGTTTACATAAATTCTAATTTAGACTAAGGGAATATACATAGTCCATGCCATCGACATATACAAAAAGGGATCAATTTCTAGTTTTTGCCACAAACTTGCAAGTGCCATTGTTTTCATATACAATTGTTCAATAGGCTTGCATCAATCAATTTATGCCACAAACATCAATACACAAGTCATGATAGAACCATCACAATACACAAAGATTATAACAACACGATTCTATTTTCATTTACATCGAATCACATCACAGTTTTTATTCATATTCTGAAAGGTCACTATACTTACAACGTGTGATGAATTCTTGTTTTCTGATTTCTGTTATTCTGATTTGGAGATGCTCTCCTTTGGGTAGCAAAGTTGCGTTGAATGATTTGATTAAGCTTTGATCTTCTTTTAATTCGATTCGTCTCTTAGGCTTGTTGGCTTGTCTCTAGGCTTTCTAATTGGCGGCCATTCCTAGTTCCTCTCCAGCAGCATGACGGCTTTTGTATTCTATTATTTGTGTGAATTTAGGGTTAGACTTGAGTTATATTTATAGAATTTTAAATTGTTTTGAGCCGTTGATGAATCTAGGGTGAATCCAGACCATCCATCTCAAGAGAGGCCAATAAGAAAGAGACATGTAAGCCCTAGTGACTCAGCCAAGCATCAAAATTCGACCAGACCCTGACCATGCCAGTCAGGGCCTGACCAGCAGGTCTTTCTGACCTGGGCGCACTTGGCAGGTGCGCCAGGCCAAAACTGTACTGGCGCACTTCCCAAGTGCGCCAGTTCAACTTTGTTCTGGCGCACTTCACAAGTGCGCCAGTGCATTCTGACCTGTTTTCCGGGTTTTCTGCCTAACTTCGTTCGTCCATATCTTCTTCATACGATATCCGTTTTGAACTCTATCTCAAGTAGAATTTAAAGACGAACGCAATGGCGTAACCCATTTCCCTTGATTTCATCATTTATAATTAATTATACTTTAATTCGTGAAGCTTTACGTTATAGAATTCACGGGGTGTTACAGGTAGCCCCCATGGGAATGTGGGTCATAGCTAACCCATGAAGCGGCTCGTTTAAACCCTTAACAAATCTTAGAGCCTTCTTTTCTGGAGTGTTCACCAAGTCTAAGCAAAACCTTGCCAATTGGTTGAATTTGTTGACGTACTCTTTCATTGATAGATTTCCTTGCTTCAGCGACAAAAATCTTTCCATGTATAGATTCTCTTCAGCCCATGAGAGAAACTTCGCCTCAAACCTCTACCTAAAATCTAGCCATGTATCGACTGGACGTCCCCCATTAGTGACCTCCTGAAACACCCTACCTCCGTTAGGGTCACTCTCAAAGGGTATGCCCTAATTTTGGTGGAGGTTTATAAGTATAAGTCACAGATACACAAGACAGATATAAAAACACATATTTTTGAAACAGCGGAAAAAAACAACAACTTTTATTTCATTAAAATACGTGTTACACAAACCATGCCATAATTGTCTTACAATACTTCCAAAAACATAACATCTTCATAACTGTCTTGATTACATTATTTAAAGAAGCATAAAAACATAAGTAAACTGCATAAGTCCCATAATTGCTGTCCAAAGCCATAGTCCAAAACGAAAAAGATCCAAGCAATACATTCTTTCTCTTCAAGCTGGATGTGAAAACTGGTCAAGCTGCGGTATTCCCTCCCTGTGGACCTTGGGGGGGGGGGAACGAAAGAAAAGAAGACGAAAGAAAAGTAGAGTCAGACATAAAGCCTGAGTAAGTCTAGGACTATTCAGTCTATGAATAAAGAACTGGGCATGATAAGTATAAACTGGAAATGGGAAAGCACTATAAACTAGGTTAAGTTGTCTAGAGTCGAATGTACTATCGTACCCTATATTAATCTCTGTACCCATATAAACTAGTTCCCAACAGGCACCCCATAATCAGGGTGAAGTGATCCATTTCTGATGATCGGCTCCTACTCGCATAGTTACATGTGTCTTACGGCCCCCGTTGTTGTAGTTACCTATGCTGGTCCCACCATGGGGTGTATCAAGTCCCATGGTGGCGGCCCGACACAATTCTAGAATGCACAGGTATACTACTGGTGCCCAGTGCCTTATTTTTCTGCGCCGAAGTGTGTGCACGCCCGCACCCCGTTAGAACCTACACTGTTACACCACCGCCATCGAATTGACCTCTTACAGTCAGCCCAGTAATCGTGCCCCACCCTGCGCAGTTCAGGGTATCCTGATACACCTTGTAGGGTTACTGCTGAAAAGGGTCCCCCGCTACTAGGTTTTCTATTTCTAGCCAACATGCTATGTTGGTTAAGTGTCTTGTAAACCTAACCCCCAATCAGTCTGTATAGCTTAGCATGTTCCATTTTGATTAAGTATTAATTCAATTTACTTAATCCTATCAATCCTGACTCAGCCTTAATCGTCTTATTAAAGCCTCGACCTCTCACATTAGACAGATATTGTTGTGGCTGCCTGTTGCCGGTTGGGTCCGGGCAGTCTTACGCCACAACTCGGTCTAACCTCGGGTCTTTATTGGGCTCCGTGTTTAACCACCCACATTGGATAGGTATTGTTGTGACTACTGGACAGCCGGGCGGTTCCGGGCAGGTTTACATCACAACTCAATCCAACCTCGAGTTAAACACATCATATTTTCTAAATTTACATATTTAGTCTCTTTTCTTTTTATATGTAAATATTTGCGGCCCATTATTCAAATTCATCTTTATTGGGTAAAATTAATTTACACCACTTAATTGTTTTTCAAGGTCGTTGGCATGCGTCAAACATGCCAACACATATGTTTTATATTTTAACCCAACGTCATTACCCCCGTTTTATACGTTCGCTACAATATAACATATGTTGGGTTTAACATTTAAACCCAACTTAGCCACATGAAAAAGGGGAGGCTTAGAACATGGTGTTTATATATTCTAAGTAACATAAAAAGGGAAGTGTGAACGCATGAACTTGCAACATAGCGAACTAATTAACATAAATTAGGCACTTGTGAACTTGCATTGTAATTGCATATAATCATGGCATAAACATACCTAAACATGAATCATGGTTTTTAATCTATTCATAGAATCATGGCATAAACATACCTAAACATGAATCATGGTTTTTAATCTATTCATAGAATCATGGCATAAACATACCTAAACATGAATCATGGTTTTTCACTTGAACCATGATGCCAATTCCAACATAAATTCATATGAATCATATTACTCAAATGGATCCAACTACACTTAAAGTGATTATAAAAAAATATATACATTATGTTGGCATAATAGTGAACCATATACTTGCATGAATCTCAAATAAACTACCACAAACATATAGTCATTTCTTTCAACATGAATCATATACTTGCAATTATCCAATAGGTGTTGTAATAAACTACCACAAACATGTAGTTGTTAACTTTCAACATGAATCACATACTTGCAAATATCCAATAGTTATACCACAACATCCCAAATCGATTAGAATCATAGCAACATACAACTATGAATTATTATCACCACAAATGAAGTACAATTCTATTTCTCATTTTACACAAATCAAAACACAATTATTTATTCACATCGAAATAACACTCTACTTACAGCGTATGACGAATCTTCAATTCAGAAATCTGAATTCTGAATTTGGAGATGCTATCCTTTGTTGTAGGCGTTGTTTTGATTTAGTTGTCGTTGCTTTAAGCTTTTGAATTGTCTCCTAATCGTCTCTCAATTTTGACGGCTATTTCTAGTCCTTCCTCAACAGCATGACGGTCTCATTCTTATTTTTGTTTGTATGAATTAGGTGGAGTCTTAGGTCCTTTTTATAGAGTTTGTGAATTGATTAGGACCGTCGATGGAGCTTGGATTAATATTAGCCATTCGTTTGAAGGAGAGACCAATCAGGAGCTGACACCTAGCCCTAGTGACAAGGCAAGGCTCAGAAATTCGACCAAGCATAGACCAGGCCAGCCGGGGGGGGGGGGCTGGTTTCGACCTGGCTCAGGGGCCAGGTCGACTCCCCAGTCGACCCCCGTGTCGACTGGGCAGTCGACCTGGGTGACCTGGCCAGGCAGGACTACCCAGTCGACCAGGGTGCCTTGGGCGGGAAAATTCCCGCCCTGGCCAATCCGGCCCGATTTTTGAAATTTGAATTTGTTTGCTGAGCTGTTTTTGTCTGTTTGAATTTTAAACTGAATTCTGAAACTTCCGGAGGCCATATCTCCCTCATACGGAGTCCGTTTTACGCAAACTCGAACTCTATCTCAAGCAGAATTCCGAGACGAACGCAATGGCGTATCCCGTTTCCCTTAATTCTTTGATTTGAAATTAGTTATACTTTAATTTGTGAATTTCACTGTTATAGAATACACGGGGTGTTACACCTCCCACCAAAACGAGGCCTCATCCTTCATTAGCCAGGCAACTAGCTGGACTTTTCTTCCATCATCCACTTCAAAGATTCCAAACAATTCTTCCACCTCCTTTAGCCAGTTACGAGCTTCAACAAATGTCTCTGTCCCGTGAAAAGGTTTCCCACCCATTGCTCTAAATTCCTTACATATCTTTGCGAAAATATCAACACGAGGAGGAGGGGGGAGGATGAGGATTTGCTGGACCTGCGGTGGCGGCCTTAGCCTCGAGATATTGACGAAACCAACCTGGTACATGAACACCCTCTGGTATCGCAGATGCTTCAGACATGCTGAAACGAAAAAGGAAAGATTCAATATAAAAGAACCGAGGGAAAGATATATGGCTCTTGGGGTTATGCATTCCAGAATATACTTTTCTCTTGAAAATACTTTCCTTAAAACATACTTTTGAAAGTACTTCTTTATAAAAGTTGCTTTGAAAAATAGTTTTTCAAAAATTCATATCTGTTCTGGTAACATTCAGCTCTGATACCACGTGTAACACCCCACGTCCATATGTCACTCACAAAGGGAATGCATTAATTTCCATGGAGCATTGTAAGTGAATATAGAACAAGACAGATATAAAGCAGTACTTGGAAATTTAAAACTTTATTTCATTGCAGCGGAAAACACATATGTTTGATTACATCATCAAAACCATAAACCAAAGTCAAGTACATTATATCCATCTTGATAAAACAAAGTACATAAACTGAAAGACATAATCCCCAACATCAAAATAGCCATAAATAAAGAGAAGCTGAAATTTACTTCAGCGATCCAAGAAATCTTCTAAAAGCAGTCCAAAATCAAGCTCCACTGGTGCTAGTTCCAACCTGAGCACCTAGGGGGGGAAGGGAAGAGATGGTAAAAGGGGGGTTGGACATAAAGTCTGGCGAGTGCGATAATTCTAACCATATAATTAACAAAGTAACTAGGCTAAGGCATAAGTTGGAAAATAAGGAAATGATCATGAACCATTGAGTATGACAGAGTAAAAAAGGAAACAAGATGAACAACTATATCGTTAAAGCGCACCTAACCCACTAAGATAAATTTACTAAACTACACCAACACTATAGGATAATTGCTATACTGCACCGCCACTAGTATACTGCACCACCACTAGTCACCCTAAGGTTGATCCCGCCTGGAGACTTAATAATAATATTGGCAGTTTCGTGCACCCCTAGCTGCCTTCATAGGTCCCGTCTGCCCCTATCTCCACTAGGTGTACCCACTACCCCCAAGCGATCGTCTCCCTAACTCGTAGATACCCGTGCTGGCCCCACAGTGGGGTGTATCACTCCCCAAAGTGGCAACCCAATACCACCAAGAATGCACGGCTTATACCTACACGATGCAAAAACGTCTTACCTACCAGCCCGGTTCCACACACGCATATGAACCCGTTGGACTTGCGTTGCCACCACAAACCCGGTTTGGCCTCTTACAGTCAAGCCCAGTATGCGTGTCCCGTCCTCGACTTGGGTCGAGCCCAAAAAGGTACGTATGGGTTACTGGTTGAAATGGGCCCCCATTACTTGACACAAGCTATCCACCTAAGCTTGGTCCCCTCTAGTACATCCCACTTAACCCACTTCTTATTCATGTTTCAATTTTGGTTAAGTGTCTCTAATCGTATTTCCAAATGCCACCCAAGGCACCCACTAGATTCCACATGCCACCCAAGGCACCCACTTAACCCCCTCATGTCCCACTACATGCTTATCTGGTTAAGTGTTTCTTAATTCATTAAGACCGTAACCTCATAAAGACCTCTCACATTAGACTGACATTTGTGGCAGCTGGATTTGCCGGGCGGGTCCGGGCAGTCTTACACCACAAAAGAGCCTAACCTCGTGTCTTTACAACTGTTACATATTTAGTTTGTGCCTAAGACCTCTCACATTAGACTGGCATTTGTGGCAGCTGGATTTGCCGGGCGGGTCCGGGCAGTTTTACACCATAAAAGAGCCTAATCTCGTGACTTAGACGATTCAATACTCCTAATTAATCATTCCCCAAATTTGAATTACTTTCCTTATTCAAATTATCAATCAATTCCAAATTTAACGATGTCCATAATTGACTCAATTATGTCCATCCATTTATGGTATGTAAAATCATACCAATTTTCACCACAATTATAATTTATGCCTTTTAAATATTTTTCATATTATCCCCTTTTTCCCCACGTAGTACGTTTGTTCGTTTAACGCAAAAATATATGTTAGACTCGAATAGTCTAACTTATAAAATAAAAGAAAACACCACAATTTATACACATAATTAAAACATAAATCTAACATAGGGGTGAACTATATTTGCATAAATAACATATGTCACAGATCTATATTTGCATAGGTAATAATCCTAAACTTGCATAACATGATTCATATCCAACTCAGAAACTTACATTGGTGATTTATACATCGCAACAATGGTGTAGACTAGTATCTAACATGTAAAGTATCATGTAGAATTTAGCATATGTCATAGCCTAACTTTCGATTAAATTCTCACATAAACTAAGTGCCATAGCTATGCAAGGTCACATATAATTCTACCCAACTTGTATATGGTTCATTTTTGAATCAACGTCTAAACTTTCCTACATATGATTTATCATATGAATCAATATAACAAACTAGCATAAGAAACATGATGATTCAACTAGACATAAGCCAATCATAGGATTATAACATGGGTGATAGCATCATAACTTTGCATCGTAGATGATAGCATCATAACTTAATATCATAGAAATTACAACATAATTCTACAACATAATTGCAACATGAAATCAACAATTCATTTCTTATGCTAGTTTGTTATATTGATTCATATGATAAATCATATGTAGGAAAGTTTAGATGTTGATTCAACTAGACATAAGCCAATCATAGGATTATAACATGGGTGATAGCATCATAACTTTGCATCGTAGATGATAGCATCATAACTTAATATCATAGAAATTACAACATAATTCTACAACATAATTGCAACATAAAATCAACAATTCATATCACATCCAAATTATCCGCATTATAACTCAATCCAATTTATTTATTAATTATTTTGTTAAAACTATCGAACTCACAACTCAAAAGCAGTCTTGAGTTCTGAATTCTGATTTCTGGAGTTGAATTAGCGCTCCTTTGATGAAGATTCGCTGTTATAGTTGAAAAGGATTGAAGTTGATTTTCTTTCTTCCTCTCTAATGGGTGGTGGCTATTCTGAGTTGCAAGGTGACGGCATGGAGGCCATGAATCCAATTTTGTTTAGATTTTAGGGTTTGATTCTTTAGGTGTTTTTATAGAGTTTAGGATTAGTTTAAGCCGTCCGATCGACCCAAATTAATCCCAGGCAATCAGAGCAGATCAGAAACCCTAATGAGTCAGCACATAGTCACAAACAGGTCATCAATCAAATCTGCCCGGAGGGGGGGGGGGGCAAGTCGACCCCCAGGTCGACCTAGCGCTGGTGGGAATTTTCCCGCCTAACCTGTCTGACTCCGAAATTTGAATTTTCTGAAAATCTGTTTTGAATTTTCTAAAACTTCCGATCGCCATAACTTCTTCATACGAAGTCCAATTCACGCAAACTCAGACTCTATCTCAACCAGAATTCCAAGACGAACACAATGGCGCAACCCGTTTCCCTTAATTCTCAAGTCTAAGATTAATTATTCTTTAATTTAGTTAATTCGATTATTCAAAAATCCGGGGTGTTACAGATATATTCTAGGTATTCCGACTGCGGTTAAGGAAGAACCTTTGCCTTGGTCATTGTTGGAATCCAGCTTTCAATACGAGCTTATGATTTTCATTAGTACCCTAATAGTCAACATAATGGGATGGGGAATTATGCGAGCTAAGATTTATACATTTATTTTTAAAACTGATTTCCACACCTAGACATTAATAATAATATCAAATGTTTTGTTTTAAAGATTATCAAGCATATTTGGAAATTATAAGGTAAAACTCTTTCCTTTTCTTTGCGTTGCATTGTGTGATGGGACATTGAGTCTTATAATAGCTTCATTTTTCAAAAGCATGAATTTTGGAACCTTTGAATCTTGGTTGATAATTGTATGATATGGGTTATTGTTTGTTATCTAGTTTTTAGTTCTTAAACTGGTTAATCCAAGCCTGACCTGAGTGTTTGACATTCGGGTTAGATCCGAGTGTATGTTTCAGGTTAAACAGGTTAATAAGGAGTTTCAGTTGATATTGAAAAGCTGGAGTTCTACAGTAGATGGCAAGACGTATTTTTCTATTTATACTTGGATGCATATGGATTGGTGATGTGAGAATGTGTTTAACTCAATGATAAATGTTTTCCATTGTTAAAAATTCTGCTGTATATGTCTATATATTGAATATTATACTTTGTTTCTAGTTCTCTTGTTTTCATCTAATAAATACCCAATGAATCGAGTCTGCAATTTTTGATTTTGTGGTACACGAACACTGTGGATGTGTTAAGTATCGACTATCGAAGGGAAGAGATTTGTGTAACACCGTGTAATTTTAACAACACTAAAGATGATAAATTAAACAATAATTAATTTAATATTCATAATTAAGTGAAATGGACTGCGCCATTGTGTTCGTCTCAGAATTCTTGTCAAAATAGACACGTGGTTTGCATAAAATGGACACCGTATGAAGAAGTTATTAGCGGATTTTCACTTAAAGGGCTTCCTTTATGCTAAAAATTTATTTCTAGGACACAGGCGGTGAATAATTGTTTTCCAGGACAAAATAAAAAAACACTTGCCCATCGCTTCTCATTTTTCTCAAAACAGGCGATTCCATTAAACCCTAGATCCCAAATTCGATCTTCTCAAACGATCTGATCTTCTCATACAAGTCGGCATTCTAAAACGAAGTATAATCGCTAATACCCTACAGGTCAGAATCTACTTTTTCATCTTTTACCATTCAACATTAACCGAAGCAAATAAGCATTATAAATCACTACTTTTCGCCTATTATTCTCTTTTTTGTGTACTTGTAAGTCCTGTTTTTGGTTGTTTGATTATTACTGACAATTTTTACAACTATTATTCACTTTTAAGTAATTATGAGTAATTTTTAAGTTTAACTAAGCTGAGCTACTACTTTAGTGTATGCTTGACATACTTTGTACCAAAATAGAGAACTTGGATTATGAATATTATCGTAAAACTGCCAGTTTTAACAACACTTGTTCAGTATGTCTATACTGCATTGTTACATCACTACTTCAGTATTTACAAATTGCACAAATATATTTAACTAAATAAATGATAGAGATATCATTTTATCTTTTGGTATAAAAAATATAAAAGAAAATATCTTTAAGTTCTTACAGTTAATCCAATATTTATTATTACTTTAAACCAAGATAGTAATCGTCAATATAAACTAATCATATTTATCTTTATAACAATATAAAGTATCTTTATGAATATTTTTGAAGCTATAAATATATTTATTTTAAAAAGATATACAACATTATCTTTTTATAAAGATATTGAATTTTAAATGATCGTTGTCTTTAAACAATCAAATATACAAGTTATTATAGAAGTTTTGTTAAATTACTAACGAAAAAAATTAAAAAAATATCTTTATGAATATTTTTGAAGCTATAAATATATTTGTTTTAAAAAGATATACAAAATTATCTTTTAATAAAGATATTGAATTATAAATTATTATTGTCTTTAAACAATCAAATATACAAGTTATTATAGAAGTTTTGTTAAATTACTAACGAAAAAAATTAAAAAAATATCTTTATGAATATTTTTTAAGCTATAAATATATTTATTTTAGAAAGATATACAACATTATCTTTCTATACAGATATTGAATTTTAAATGATTATTGTCTTTAAACAATCAAATATACAAGTTATTAATGAAATTTTGTTAAATTACTAACGAATTTTTAAAAAAAAATTATCTTTATAAATATTTTTGAAGCTATAAATATATTTGTTTTAAAAAGATATACAACATTATCTTTCTATACAGATATTGAATTTTAAATGATTATTGTCTTTAAACAATCCAATATACAAGTTATTATAGAAGTTTTGTTAAATTAGTAACGAAAAAAATAAAAAAAATTACCTTTATAAATATTTTTGAAGCTATAAATATATTTCTTTTAAAAAGATATACAACATTATCTTTTTATACAGATATTGAATTTTAAATTATTATTGTCTTTAAATAATCAAATATACAAGTTATAAAAGAAGTTTTGTTAAATTACTAACGAAAAAAACTAAAAAAAATCGTTATGAATATTTTTGAAGCTATAAATAAATTTGTTTTAAAAAGATATATAACATTATCTTTCGATACAGATATTGAATTTTAAGTGATTGTTGTCTTTAAACAATCAAAAATACAAGTTATTAAAGAAGTTTTGTTAAATTACTAATAAAAAAATTATAAAAGATATCTTTATGAATATTTTTGAAGCAATAAATATATTTTTTTTTAAAAAGATATACAACATTATCTTTCTATACAAATATTGAATTTTAAATGATTATTGTCTAAACAATCAAATATACAAATTATTAAAGAAGTTTTGTTGAATTAATAATGAAAAAAATATTAAAAATATTTTTATGAATATTTTTGGAGCTAATAATGTATTTGTTTTAAAAAGATAAACATGTTTATCATTCTATACACATATTGAATATTAAATTATTATTGTCTGTAACAATAAGATGTACAAGTTATTAAAAAAGTTTTGTTAAATTAATAAATAAAAAATATTTTTTAAAAACTATCTTTATGAATAATTTTGAAGATATAAATGTATTTGGTTTAAAAAGATAAACAAGTTTATCTTTCTATACAAATATTGAATTTATATGATTACTATCCGTAAACAATCAAATATACAATTTATTAAAGAATTCTTTTTAAATTAATAAATAAATTTTTTTAATATAAACTATCTTTATGAATAATTTTGAAGATGTAAATGTATTTGTTTTAAAATGATAAACAAGTTTATCTTTCTATAAAATATTGAATTTTAAATGATTATTGTCTTTAAACAATCGAATATACAAGTTTTCTAGAAATTTTGTTGAATTACTAACAAAATTGATATTTCAATGCAGGAAAGATGCGTAAAAAAATTCTAGTTACGCTAATCAAAACACAGCATTCGAAGATACACAACAATGTATCTTTATCAACATTAAAGGAGAGAAGTGTTCACATATGACGAATCAATCAGATTCCTTTTGTCATATACACAACCAGACAATGCAAAATACAACAACACCTCCACGGACTCCTATTGTAAGTAAACAAAATTTTACACTATTAACTGCAATATTTGGACAATGTTATCGTTACATTCTGAGATAATAATTTTATTAACAGGCAACAGATGATTACGTAACCATTATTAAAGACAAAATATGTAAATCATATTGTGAGTTAACATATAAATTGTGTTAAAAGATAAATATCTTTTTGTAAAATAGATATATTATTCATGTGGTCATCTAAACATAGTCTAATTAACTTCCTGCATTCTTAACCAAAAGCTAAATAAAAATATTATTATGTATTTAATTTTAAATTATTTCCTTTTAATAATTTTGTATAACAAGTTCATACAATCGACTTCACTGAAGCAGAGAAACGAATACAGCAGTCAGCCCCACAGCTACAGGAATGTGTCCACTATCATCCAGAAGAATGCTTATATGCAAATTTGGACAACAACTCCGACCCCGACACTGAAGATGATGCAGATAATTATGAAGTGCAAAAAAGGGGTGAGGAAAAAATTAAGGGAATTTATAGGTGTAATTTAGATGCATTCTACAAGGTGATGATTACAATAAAGCAAAAAAACATATTCTTTTCTCATGCAATATCATATATAGATAGAACACCTTTCAAGAAATTATTTCATATATTTTTGGATGGTAAAATCAAAAGAAAGGATATTAGAAAAATTGCAAAAAGTGTAGATGAAGTCATTACATCATACGATAGGGAAGAGAAAGTGAAACACCCCACCTCCATTAAGGTCACTCACAAAGCGAATGCCTTAACTTTGGTGGAGGTTTTTAAGTAAAAGCCACAGATAAACACAAGGACAGATATATAAACACATATATATAAGCAACGGAAAACAAACAGACTTTTTTTATTTCATAAATAGGTGTTCATACAAAACATTTCCATAACTGTCACAAAATAACTTCCAAAACATTACATCATCATTTCTGTCTTGGTTATTAAATAAAGAAGCATAAAACATAATTAAAACTGCATAAATCCCCATAGAATGTGTCCAACAGCCATAGCCAAGGAAAGAGAGTCCAAACCGTACATCTACTATCTTGAAGCTTGCAAAGAGTCTAAATAAGCTGGGTTGTTTCCTCCCTGTGGACATGGGGGGAGGGGAACGGAAGAAAAGAAGACGAAAGAAAATAGGGTCAGACATAAAGTTTGGTAAGTCTAGTGACTCTTCAGTATGAGAACAAGAAAAAGGGCATGATAAGTATAAACTGGAAATAGGAAAGTATCATAAACTAAGATAAAGCAGTTTGAATCGAATATAATATCACACCCCACACTATATCTCTGCACCTACTTGCATTGTCTCAACTGGCACCCCATGATCGAGGTGAAGTGATCCCCTTTCTCTAAATATCGGCTCCTACTCGCATAATCATCTGTGTCTTACGGCCCCTAATGAGTGTAGATACCTATGCTGGTTCCACCATGGGGTGTATCAAGTCCCATGGTGGCGGCCCGACACAATTCTAGAATGCAAAGGTTATACTACTGGTGCCCCCAGTGCCCTGTTTGTCTACTCCGAAGTGTGTGCACGCCCGCACTCCGTTAGAATCCACACCATTGCACCCACCGCCGTCGCTTTTGACCGCTTACAATCAGCCTAGTAATCATGCCCACCCTGCCTAGTTTCAGGGTACCATAATACCTAATTGGGTTACTGCTGAAAGGGGTCCTCATTACTAGGGCTTTCTAGTCAAACATGTTAAGTGGTTAAGTGTCTGTATTTACCTAACCCCACCCATCAGTTTAATTTAACATGTTGAATTGGGTAAGTGTTTTAGTTAACTTAACCCTACCATCCTGACTGTCCGTCCTTAGCTTTTTAAAACACCGACCACTCACATTAGATAGGTATTGTTACAGTTACTGGATGTGCCGGTCGGTTCCGGGCAGATTTACACCGTAACTCGGTCTAACCTCGGGTCCTTATTGGGCTCAATGCTTAACCACCCACATTGGATAGGTATTGTTGTGACTACTGGACAGCCGGGCGGGTCCGGGCAGGTTTACATCACAACTCAATCCAACCTCGTGTTAAGCATACTCGTATTTTCTAAATTTACATATTTGTCTTTATTACTTGTTATATGTAAATTTGTTAACAATTTAAATGTTATGGCCCACTTTCCAAGTTCATCATTTTTGGTATAAGAACTTTACACCATTTAAATGCCACCAATTTTGGCATGTGACAAACATGCCAATTTCATATATTTTTATGTCAAGTTTCCTCTAATTACCAATTTTCCCAACGTTACCCCATCTAAATATTAGGCTAACAATCTTAGCCTAATTTTTCGTCCGCATGGTTTTTAACATATAATATTAGGCTAAAAACTTAGCCTAATTTAGCGTACACAAAATTGGCATAAAGCAATTCATAAACATAAACATGACATAGGTGTAAACTTGGCATTTTCGGCATAGTCAATATGAACATCATAGGTGTGAACATTCAAAATAGTCAACATGAATATCATAGGTGTGAACTTGCAACGTAGACTAGATCAACATACATATATGTGAATTTGCAACATAGGCTAAATCAACTTACATACATGTGAACTTGCATTGAAATAGGGATCTAACCAAGTAGGTGTCACATGAATTAGCATATGATTTAGACAACATAAGCCTAAACATGTTTAAATCAAGGCATAACATCGAACATCACTAGCATATGACAAGAATATGACATGTCCATAAAATATGTATAATTTTATCACATGTGTGTGAACTAGATCAAATCATGTTTACTACTATAACATGAAACTTGTATTAAAATGGATCTTGGAATGGATCCAATCATGAACTTGCAACTTTTGTATAAACATGTGAGCATGTATATGAACTTAATCATTTAGGCATAGAGGTTTTAGCATAAAGTATATACATGAGATCTTAACTTGGACATATCACATACAACTTATATAATCACATAAACATATAGGTGTAGATTATAACATGAACTATACAACTTGCATGTGATGTTGTTTTCATTTGAATGGATCCAACACCAAGTAAATTTAACCACAAACATTCCAACCATTCACAATACAATCATTTCAATACATAGATATGAATTAACATCATCGTTATACAATAGCACAACTCCATTTCCAATTTACATTGAATCAAGTCTTAATTTTTATTCACATCGGAAAAATCACTATACTTACAACAAACGACGGTCTTGTTTTCTGATTTCTGATTTCTGAATTTGCAATGCTTTCCTTTGGGTAGACAAACGTTGTTTGATTCTTGTTTCAACTTTAATTTTGCTCATCTCTAAGCTTTCTCTAACTGACGGCTACTCTTAATTTCTTCCCAGCAGCATGACGGCTCTAGTTCTATATTATTTGTGTGAATTTAGGTTGAGTGTTGAGTTGTATTTATAGAATTTCAAACTAATTAGAGCCGTCGATGAAGCTTGAGTTAATCAAGGCCATCCATCTCAAGTGAAGCCAATCAAAAAGTGATAAGTCAGCCCTAGTGACACAGCAGAGCTCAGAAATTTGACCAGAATCCCGACCAGGCCAGCCAGGGCCAAACCAGGTCGACTGGGCAGGTCGACCCTATGGTCGACCTGGTTACCCAGTGTAATGACCCGCATTTTCAGCGGTATAATAATTAATTAATTTAATTATTTAAATAGTGAATTAAAGGATTTAATGGTCGTGGAATTAAATAATGGTGAATATTTTAATTAAAATAATAAATTAAATAATATATTTAATTCTGAAATAATCAGAATTGGCTGAAATGGCGATATGGTGTGAACTGGATCATCTGTGATATTTAATTCAGCTTGGAATTGAATTTGAATAACGAATATATTATATAAACGACAGTTTAACATAGAATTATAATATAATTATAATCGAGCTTGAAATGGCGCTGTAGTTCGTAAATTGGCGATTCGAACTTCAACTGAATGTACATGATTCGTTTTAAGCCGGATTTCTGTAAAACAAGAAATGTGTGGAGCTGGTGGAGTATATCTTTCTAGTGGAAGAGAAAAATCAAGATTTTTTCGTGTAGATTTTGATGTACGTCCAAATCAAATTTCAGAAAAGTCGCTGTGGAATTCCTTTATAATTTATAAAGGAATTATTTATATTTTTAACAAAGGAAATTCATTTTAAATTAAATATCGATTTAATCGAGATGTGAAGTGTCGAGTTATAAATCCCAATAGAGCTGTATGGTATTCCACTGTGAATATATACAATAAAATAAATTTGTTTATATTTAATTTAATTATATTTAAATATATTTATATATTTAAATGGGTCATTCAGAGCTTTAAAAATAGTCAGTTTTGCAAACGACCTCGGAATTCGACGAAACTAATTTTGTTGTATCCGCAATGTTTAATTATTGTTAGAGGTCAAGTTTCGTGATTTTTAGAATCAGTATGTGGCCGTACGGATTTTTAGAGTGAAAATAGTCAGTAAATTGACCTTTAAAAATATGCTGTGTGAGCATACGGAGTCGGAATTCGACGAAACCAGTTTCATTGGGACCGTAGTGTCAGACAGTAGCTGCATGACCAGTTTCGTGATTTTTGGGTATCGTATGTGGTCACAGGAATTTTAGAGGACAACTAAAAATAGCGTTTGTTTAGAAATTAATATTTTAATCGAATATAAAATAATATAATTTACCTATATATATATACTCCTTAATTTTCTAAACCTAAACACAATTTTCTTTCCGATCAAATTGGATAGCCACCAGTTCTCCCTTAGCAAAATAAAAGGGAAACGAGGGTTTAGAAAATCTTATAAAATGAAATAAATTTCCATATATTCTAAAACCAATTCCATTGATCCTCTTTTGGCAGAAGCGTCGATTTGCAGAAATTATTGATAGGTGCGATCCATTTTTTGTGGAGCTCGAAAGTAGGCAGTCGAACCTAGGGTTGGAGTTCGTGTGAATTCTAGCTGTTTGTTTGCAAATCAGAGTGCATATTTGGGTTGAGAAGAGAAAATTACATGTTGTGTGAATTTCTGGGGGTTTATTGGGAGGAAAAATTATCGATGGTTTACTGGGTGATGCGGTTTTTAGCTGAGAGGCGCGAGGGAGATCAAGGAGTCGAGTTTTACTGTATTGGGTGGAGGTGAAAGAGAACGAGGAGGAGATTATTATGGTGGTTTCTGTTTGAAGTTCCATGGTGATACGTGAGAGCGGTTTGAGGTGAAAGAGTCGGTAATGGCAATGTAAAACTGGAGCGTGTTTTCCTGATGTCGGAGAAGAAGGTCAAGTGCGGGTTATTTGGTTATCGGGCCGATTTGGTAGTTGGGATGAAGAGGAAAGAAAGTGAAGAGTAGTGGTGCTTTCCGTTTGTGGAATCATGAAGTGGAGAAGGAGTTCGAAAGGCTGTGAAGTTTGGGAATGTTTGACTAATTCCTGGAGAAGCACGGTAGGATTTGGGGAAGAAGGATGAGCGGGTCGGTGGGCTTGTAAGTTGGGTGATGGGCCAGAGTAACATAATTGAATGAAACAAGATCCGTCAGGATCGTATGGACGGGAGCAACACAATGAGACTGACCGAGAGTGAATCAGAGCTCATTACAATTTATGGTGAAATAAATTGTCCGACTAAATCAAATAACGCAAACCGTCATATAACGATTAACGCGCCAATGTGAGTAAATCTCACTAACTCTGAACAGTTTATAATTTCATGTTGTATTTTTAGAACTGTTAAATATTGGCTGATTGACTGTGTGTTGACTGTTTGATTGAACTGCTAGTCAGTTAGTTGAATTCTATATTGTTTCTGTTTAACAGAATATATCATATGGAAGTGAAAGTGATGTTGATTTTATATTGTATAACATCTGTGGATGCAGGGAGACAGGTTGGAGGAATCCAACTGGATTCCTCAACATTTATTTTACTGTTCTTCATATATATTGTGATATATGATGTTATATATAATCTATTGTCGATTATATGTGTTTGGACGATATTGATCATCGTGATTTGATATGTTGAATACCATAACATACCAGAATGTTGATAAGGGAATTTTCAAGGTGATATTGAAAATAAAATATTTATAAATGGAATATTTATAAATAAGAAATATTTATAAATTGGAATATTTATAAATAGGAGATATTTAGAAAAGGTAAATTATAAAATCAAAGAATAGATTTGAAAAGGAAATATTTGCAAACCATTTGCAAATAGAATAATAGAAAAGGAAAGATTTGAAAATCATTTACAAATAGAATTGATAGGAAATATTTATTAAATAAATAGAGTTAAAAAGGGAAATTTATTTATAACGGAATAGGAAGTTATAAAAGGGAAAACGTTATAAAAAGGAAACTGTTATAAGAAGGAAATCATTTTAAAGTGGAGAACCGTTACTAAAAGTAAATCTTTAAAAATAAATAGACGTTGTTAAAAAGGAAATCTTTATAAAGCGAATAAAGTCAGTAACTCAAATATGGTATTCGAAAGTTAGTAAATCGAATTAGTTATTCGAAAGGGGTTAGTCGAGTCGAGTTAGTTGAATAGAGTTAATCGAATATTAGTTATTCGAATAAGAGTTAACTAGTTAGAGTTAACCGATTAGAGTAAATCAAACAGAGTTAATCAAACAGAGTTAATCGAATCAGAGATATTCGAAGTGAGTGAATCGAATCAGAAATATTCGAAGTGAGTTGATCGAATCTAGCTATTCGACATGAGTTAAATCGAATAAGATTTATTCGAAGAAATAGATTATCGAATATAAGTATTCGAAAGTAGTCGAATCGAATTAGTTATGCGAATTAGTTATTCGAATAGAGTTAAATAAATAAGAGTTATTCAAATTAGTTATTCGAATAGAGTTAAATAAATAAGGGTTATTCGAATTAGTTATTCGAATAAAGTTAAACACATAAGAGTTATTGAATTTGTTATTCAAAAGGAGTTATCGATTATAGTTTAATCGAAAGGAGTTATCGATTATAGTTTAATCGAAAGGAGTTATCGAATTAGTTATTCGAAAGGAGTTAAGTAAATAGAGTAAATCGAATTTAGTTTATTTGAAGAAAGGTTAATCGAATCTAGTTATGCGTAAGAGAGATTATCAAATATAGTTATTCGAAGGGAGGAGTTATTGAATAGAGATTTATTCGAACGAAAGTTACGTAAGGAAGTGTCAAAGAGTTAAAAGATGAACTTACCCTAATTCGAGATTTGAAATGTTGTTCGGTTAAG
Organism: Allium sativum; assembly: GCA_030737875.1. Classification (NCBI taxonomy): domain Eukaryota; kingdom Viridiplantae; phylum Streptophyta; class Magnoliopsida; order Asparagales; family Amaryllidaceae; genus Allium; species Allium sativum. The sequence goes on from CM060925.1 coordinate 394,049,255, forward strand.
GTCTGAGAGGTAGTTATACCCCAACTTGATTGACTTCGTTTTTAATTTAGAAATGGTTAAGGTTCGAGAGTGAAAGTGGTTAAGTGATTTAGTAAATAAGTATAGTGGTTTGAGATGTCGTCGCGATGTTGATTTAAACATCTGTTTAAATCCAAGTAAAGAAGATTTGGAAATGTTTTCCAAATAGAATCAGAAACGTAATCAAATATTGAAATAGGAAATATGAGTGTATATATATATATATATATATATATATATGATTGATGATTGATTGATAGAATTTCCATCTGGAAATAATATCGTTGGTTGCACACCTGTTTTACTTTGATGGTTAAATCACAGATTATCGAAGTTTTGACCATTTTAACATTGTTAATATGGAGAGACCGTTTGGATTATTATCCAAAGAACCACTCTGTATTGGCATAAGCGTTGCGAATCATATATGCCAAAGATAATTGAAGACGGAGTAAAGCGCAAGGGCTATTGTATATGTCTTAGATAACAGTGCCTAAGATGGATGTATTGAATAGTGCCTTCGGTTCATCCTGTTCCTGGATGACTTGTATGGATGAATGTCTGACAGAGTATTTCCAGAAATGTCACGTACATTGATTTCTTCAACCGTACCAAGAGTGGAAGCGGAGAAGGAAACTTCTTTAGCTAAAACATAATGTACTGTTGTAGCCGTCAATTAGTGATTTTCGATGTATCTGACAATGTGGCATTCGAAGTGAATCTGATGTGATGTTGAAGCATAACCTCAAGCCTCATCAATCGGTAAATGAAAGAAATCGGGCAGGCATCATGGCTAAGTCGGTCGCTCCGAAGTAGGGTGTATAATCACCTGATCTAGAGTTTCATTTATTTCTAAAAATCTATTGTTGATGTTGTCCCATTCGGGAAACGGTTGCTGATCCCAACTGTTGGTGATATACATTCAATACACTCAAGAGAAATGAGTGATCGGTCATGTGTGGCCGGGTTGCAAGATGTTCTTGTTGAACCCAGTGTATTCCTCTCTAGAGGTACACTAGCGAAAGGTGGTTCCATACCTTGTCATAGTTGGAAATCTGTTACCTAATACGTGCTTGCAGTTTTGATTGTATACTATATATGTAGAACGTGAGATAAAAGCGTTTCTGCTAGATGATTATTATATTGTGGTTGATAGACATTATTATAATATCAAAAGGTTTTTTATATAAAGATATTTTGGATTCTCATAAGGGGAAAACCCGTTCCGTTATACGGCGTGGTCTTATGAGATATCGTTTACTTGTTCAAACTGTTTTTAACTGTTTTACTCATACCAATCCCATGACTGACCCGGAGTTTATTTTGTTTTGTTTTCCCTAAACTCTTGGGTGCCCAATTTTGTATGGGCAGTCAAGTATTTGGGATTTACAGATATACTGGAAGAGCTTGGAGCAGGAGGCTTTAGGATTGTATAGCTATAGTTTTTTCCGCTGTCTTGTAAGTGTTGTACTTTGATAATGATATGTATATTCAAGTACAGATTTGTATTTCAAAGTTATGTTATGAAATATATTTATTCGTTCCGCTGTGAGATTCGTGTTACTCTGATATTGTGTTCTTCTTCTTCTTCTTCTTCTTTTCTATAAGTTTCTATCTTATCTTTCCTCACCCTCTAATTTCTTTCATTAATTACCGGGATTTTTCGATGTTTGGTTAGTCGTCATTGAGTTTATGGCGATAACCAAAATCGACAAAAATCCGGGTCATTACAGTTGGTATCAGAGCTTAAGGTTAAGTGAATTACCATGGCTCTGCGGCGTGACTCGGTAGAGATAGGGTTAGTAATACCCTAGATTGAGTCTGAGTATATATATACGAGTGAACGTATTTGTTGCTGATATAAAAATTTGTTTTATATTGTGGAGATTTATTGGTTGAGTTGTTTATGTGTTCTGGTCGATCAGTTTGATCCACTGTATCGGTAGGAGTTTATAAACACTCGAATACGATGGGTCGACACGATATGGTTTGAAAAGAGGGTAAATTAAAATAAGTTTACCCCAAGTATATCTTGATATAGAGAAGATATATATATATATCAAAATTATAATATAGTGGATATATTGGTTGTTATTAAAATCGAGTAAGATTATAAATTAAATGGTTATGTAAATAACCAATCAGAAGTCATATAAGTGAAATACGTGAAATCAGATGAGTTGACTCTGAAATTTTAAACCAGAAATTGAGTTAAAACTCTGGAGAATTGGATAAGTGTTTGTGAATGGATTTGGATTAAAAATAAGGAAAATCTAAGATCCTGGGAGATTTTAAATTGTTTTACAAGCAGCGTGAATTATATTTTGAAATGAATTTCAAAGTGGAAATGTTTAGAAATGGTTTTATAGTATTGAACTCACTTCGATTGCTGGAAAATAGATTCCGATGATGACAGCTGCATCATAAGTATTCATTTTCGAGTTGTAAGTGACGAATTACTACTAGAGATACTGTTTTGAATTTGTTTTGGGAAAGACAAGTTGTGTTGAATTTCAAAATGGGATTTATAATAATAGAATTTGATGTATAGAATTTGAGTAATAGAATTCGATATATAGATTTGAATAATAGAAGTGATATAAAATTTGAATAGAAATTGAATAGAATTAACTAAGTCGAAGAGGAATTAGTTAATCTAGTTTTGAATTTGAAGTTGAACTTTGAAAGGTGAATTGGATTTGTAAATGGATATTCGAAATCGAATATAGAACTTAAATTTGAAATTTGGATTCAAATTAGTTAATAAGCAAGTTAACATATATTTGAACATGTCATGTTCAAATATAAAAGTGAAATAGACTAAAGTGTTAATTAACAAATTAATTAACGAATTGAGTTAAAACGATCAGGTATAGTTAAAATAGATTGGGCAGGTATAAATATACATGAGATAGGTATGGATAAGGTATGAAGGTATATAAATAGAATGCTCGACGAAAAGGTATGTACTTAATTCATATATGAGATTTTATGCGCCGTATCGGCTAGCCGCTTGGCTTTTTCTTTTTCTTTTGGATTGGTGAGGGCCATGGGAGGCTATTTGAAATATCCCAATGCTCCTGGAACAAAGGAGGTTATGGCGAATTTTTCCGGGAATTTAAGGAGTTAGAATATTTTTAAGATAATTTGATAGTTAGAAATCAACGTATCGATATATATATATAGAAGTCGATAAGGAAACAAACTTAGAAATAGAATAGTAAAATCAAAAAGGAAGACTAAGAATAAAATCTAGTAAGAATAGAAAGAGGAAGCGTATACGTGTTTAAAAGTGAATTAGTAGTTGTATGGTATTGTTTATTCGAGTAAGTAGTCATATCTGTTTTGACGTTATAAATGTTATTCAGTCATGGTCTGAGAGGTAGTTATACCCCAACTTGATTGATTTCATTATTAACAAATAAATAGTAAGATTTCAGGCTTGAAGATCAATGTTGAATAAAAGTTTGTTGAATATAGTATTTGGGTTGTCGTAACGATGTTTTACACAACATCCGTTTTAACCCAAATAAATGTAAGCTTGGAAATATAATAAAGAATATTTCCTAAGTATAGAAATAAACGAGATCGGAAAAGAGATAAGTAATTGGAATATTTTCCAATATAAATAGCATATATTTTCTAAAGTTTAGAAAATAAAGGAAGGTGATATTCGCAAATGTTTTCCAAATAACATAAAAGGCCAATATGGTTATTGAAAATATTTGGTTAACAAATATTGATAAAGAAATAGAGAAGTGATTTAACTAATGGAATATTAATTAAGGGCTCAGTGACATGTTCAAAAGGAAAATTTGATTTTTGAAAAGAGTAAACTGTTTGAAAACTCCCAGGGAAAGACTGTTTGAATTAAAAACAAATTTAACAGAAATTTGTGAAAGCAAAATTGAATTAAAGTAAAGCCAGTAAAGTGGTAACTGAGATTGAATTAGAATGATATCAAGACAAATTGGATTGTGAGATTCAAATTTGAAGTGTAATGTGATAATCAAGTTAAGAGTTGGGAATCAAGAAGAAACTCGAGTTGAAATGATATTTGGCTCGGATATAAGCGAATGGTTGTGTTGTGGATAAAAGTAGATTGGAATTTGATTGGGATGACCCTTGTATCCGCTGAATTGATAACAGGTGGAAAGGATATAATGATATGCCGACAAAAGGTACAAGTTTATATTTCTATTGGATATAAGATTTATGAGCCGAATTGGCAAGCCGCTTGGCTGTTTGATTTTCTTTTGGGTTGGAGATGGCCCAGAGAGGCAAGTTGGAGTTTGAGCTATTGACCAGTACAAAGGAGGTGCTGGCGAAATTTTTCGAAAAATTAAGGTGTTAGAAAATTTTTAGGATTTTTGAAAATTTTTGTTGATAAAAATTAATTAATAATTTAATTGAAATTAAATTGGTTCAGTTGAAACTGAAGTTAAGAAGTGAACAAATATGTTCTAACCAGTCGATAGGGTCGTCCTCTACCTTAGCAATTTCGAGGACGAAATTATTTTAAGTGGGGAAAAATGTAATGACCCACATTTTTAGCGGTATAATAATTAATTAATTTAATTATTTAAATAGTGAATTAAAGGATTTAATGGTCGTGGAATTAAATAATGGTGAATATTTAATTAAAATAATAAATTAAATAATATATTTAATTCTGAAATAATCAGAATTGGCTGAAATGGCAATATGGTGTGAACTGGATCATCTGTGATATATAATTCAGCTTGGAATTGAATTTGAATAACGAATATATTATATAAACGACAGTTTGAACATAGAATTATAATATAATTAAAATCGAGCTTGAAATGCGCTGTAGTTCGTAAATTGGCGATTCGAACTTCAACTGAATGTACAGGATTCGTTTTAAGCCGGATTTCTGTGAAACAAGAAACGTGTGGAGCTGGTGGAGTATATCTTTCTAGTGGAAGAGAAAAATCAAGATTTCGTCGTGTAGATTTTGATGTACGTCCAAATCAAATTTCAGAAAAGTCGCCGTGGAATTCCTTTATAATTTATAAAGGAATTATTTATATTTTTAACAAAGGAAATTCATTTTAAATCGAATATCGATTTAATCGGGATGTGAAGTGTCGAGTTATAAATCCCAATAGAGCTGTATGGTATTCCACTGTGAATATATACGATAATATAAATTTGTTTATATTTAATTTAATTATATTTAAATGGGTCATTCAGAGCTTCAAAAATAACCAGATTTGCAAACGACCTCGGAATTCGACGAAACTAATTTTGTTGGATCCGCAATGGTAAATTATTGTTAGAGGTCAAGTTTCGTGATTTTTAGAGTAAGTATGTGGCCGTAAGGATTTTAGAGTGAAAAACAGTCAGTAAATTAACCTTTAAAAATACACTGTGTGAGCATACGGAGTCGGAATTCGATGAAACCAGTTTCATTGGGACCGTAATGTCAGACAGTAGCTGCATGCCCAGTTTCATGATTTTTGGGTATCGTATGTGGTCACAGGAATTTTAGAGGACAACTAAAAATAGCGTTTGCTTAGAAATTAATATTTTAATCGAATATAAAATAATATAATTTACCTATATATATACTCCTTAATTTTCTAAACCTAAACACAATTTTCTTTCCGATCAAATTGGATAGCCTCCAGTTCTCCCTTAGCAAAATAAAAGGGAAACGAGGGTTTAGAAAATCTTATAAAATGAAATAAATTTCCATATATTCTAAAACCAATTCCATTGATCCTCTTTTGGCAGAAGCGTCGATTTGCAGAAATTATTGATATGTGCGATCCATTTTTTGTGGAGCTCGAAAGTAGGCAGTCGAACCTAGGGTTGGAGTTCGTGTGAATTCTAGCTGTTTGTTTGCAAAATCAGAGTGCATATTTGGGTTGAGAAGAGAAAATTACATGTTGTGTGAATTTCTGGGGGTTTATTGGGAGGAAAAATTGTCGATGGTTTACTGGGTGATGCAGTTTTTAGCTGAGAGGCACGAGGGAGATCAAGGTGTCGAGTTTTACTGTATTGGGTGGAGGTGAAAGAGAATGAGGAGGAGATTATTATGGTGGTTTATGTTTGAAGTACTATGGTGATACGTGAGAGCGGTTTGAGGTGAAAGAGTCGGTAATGGCAATGTAAAACTGGAGCGTGTTTTCCTGATGTCGGAGAAGAAGGTCAGGTGCGGGTTGTTTGTTTATTGGGCTGATTTGGTAGTTGGGATGAAGAGGAAAGAAAGTGAAGAGTAGTGGTGCTTTCCGTTTGTGGAATCATGAAGTGGAGAAGGAGTTCGAAAGGCTGTGAAGTTTGGGAATGTTTGACTGATTCCTGGAGAAGCACGGTAGGATTTGGGGAAGAAGGATGAGCGGGTCGGTGGGCTTGTAAGTTGGGTGATGGGACGGAGTATCATAATTGGATGAAACAAGATCCGTCAAGATCGTATGGACGGGAGCAACACAATGAGACTGACCGGGAGTGAATCAGAGCTCGTTACAATTTATGGCGAAATAAATTGTCCGACTGAATCAAATAACGCAAACCGTCATTTAACGGTTAACGCGCCAATGTGAGTAAATCTCACTGAACAGTTTATAATTTCATGTTGTATTTTTAGAACTATTAAATATTGGCTGATTGACTGTGTGTTGACTGTTTGATTGAACTGCTAGTCAGTTAGTTGAATTCTATATTGATTCTGTTTAACAGAATATATCATATGGAACTGAAAGTGATGTTGATTTTATATTGTATAACATCTGTGGATGCAGGGAGACAGGTTGGAGGAATCCAACTGGATTCCTCAACATTTATTTTACTGTTCTTCATATATATTGTGATATATGATGTGATATATAATCTGTTGTCGATTATATGTGTTTGGACGATATTGATCATCGTGATTTGATATGTTGAATACCATAACATACCGGAATGTTGATAAGGGAATTTTCAAGGTGATATTGAAAATAAAATATTTATAAATGGAATATTTATAAATTAAAATATTTGTAAATTGGAATATTTATAAATAGGAGATATTTAGAAAAGGGAAATTATAAAATCAAAGAATAGATTTGAAAAGGAAATATTTGCAAACCATTTGCAAATAGAATAATAGAAAAGGAAAGATTTGATAATCATTTACAAATAGAATTTATAGGAAATATTTAGAAAATAAATAGAGTTAAAAAGGGAAATTTATTTATAACGGAATAGGACGTTATAAAAGGGAAAACGTTATAAAAAGGAAACTGTTATAAGAAGGAAATCATTTTAAAGTGGAGAACCGTTACTAAAAGTAAATCTTTAAAAATGCATAAACGTTTTTAAAAAGGAAATCTTTATAAAGTGAATAAAGTCAGTAAATCGAATATGGTATTCGAAAGTTAGTAAATCGAATTAGTTATTCGAAAGGGGTTAGTCGAGTCGAGTTAGTTGAATAGAGTTAATCGAATATTAGTTATTCGAATAAGAGTTAACCAGTTAGAGTTAACCAGTTAGAGTTAACCGGTTGGAGTAAATCAAACAGAGTTAATCAAACAGGGTTAATCGAATCAGAGATATTCGAAGTGAGTGAATCGAATCAGAAATATTCGAAGTGAGTTGATCGAATCTAGCTATTCGACATGAGTTAAATCAAATAAGATTTATTCAAAGAAATAGATTATCGAATATAAGTATTCGAAAGTAGTCGAATCGAATTAGTTATGCGAATTAGGTATTCGAATAGAGTTAAATAAATAAGAGTTATTCGAATTAGTTATTCGAATAGAGTTAAATAAATAAGGGTTATTCAAATTAGTTATTCGAATAAAGTTAAACACATAAGAGTTATTGAATTTGTTATTCGAAAGGAGTTATCGATTATAGTTTAATCGAAAGGAGTTATCAATTATAGTTTAATCGAAAGGAGTTATCGAATTAGTTATTCGAAAGGAGTTAAGTAAATAGAGTAAATCGAATTTAGTTTATTTGATGAAAGGTTAATCGAATCTAGTTATGCGTAAGAGAGATTATCAAATATAGTTATTCGAAGGGAGGAGTTATCGAATGGAGATTTATTCGAACGAAAGTTACGTAAGGAAGTGTCAAAGAGTTAAAAGATGAACTTACCCTAATTCGAGATTTGAAATGTTGTTCAGTTAAGGTCTGAGAGGTAGTTATACCCCAACTTGATTGACTTCGTTTTTAATTTAGAAATGGTTAAGGTTCGAGAGTGAAAGTGGTTAAGTGATTTAGTAATAAGTATAGTGGTTTGAGATGTCGTCGCGATGTTGATTTAAACATCTGTTTAAATCCAAGTAAAGAAGATTTGGAAATGTTTTCCAAATAGAATCAGAAACGTAATCAAATATTGAAATAGGAAATATGAGTGTATATATATATGATTGATGATTGATTGATAGAATTTCCATCAGGAAATAATATCGTTGGTTGCACACCTGTTTTTCTTTGATGGCTAAATCACAGACTATCGAAGTTTTGACCATTTTAACGTTGTTAATATGGAGTGACAGGTTGGATTATTATCCAAAGAACCACTCTGTATTGACATAAGCGTTGCGAATCATATATGCCAAAGATAATTGAAGACGGAGTAAAGCGCAAGGGCTATTGTATAAGTCTTAGATAACAGTGCCTAAGATGGATGTATTGAATAGTGCCTTCGGTTCATCCTGTTCCTGGATGATTTGTATGGATGAATGTCTGACAGAGTATTTCCAGAAAGGTCAAGTACATTGATTTCTTCAACCGTACCAAGAGTGGAAGCGGAGAAGGAAACTTCTTTAGCTAACCCGTAATGTACTGTTGTAGCCGTCAATTAGTGATTTTCGATGGATCTAACAATGTGGCATTCGAAGTGAATTTGATGTGATGATGAAGCGTAACCTCAAGCCTCATCAACCGGTAAATGACAGAAATCAGGCATGCATCATGGCTAAGTCGGTCTCTCCGAAGTAGGGTGTACAATCAACTGATCTAGAGTTTCATTTATTTCTAAAAATCTATTGTTGATGCGGTCTCATTCGGGAAACGGTTGCTGATCCCAACTGTTGGTGATATACATTCGATACACTCAAGCGAAATGAGTGGTCGGTCATGTGTGGCCGGGTTGCAAGATGTTCTTGTTGAACCCAGTGTATTCCTCTCTAGAGGTACACTAGTGAAAGGTGGTTCCATACCTTGTCATAGTTGGAAATCCGTTACCTAATACATGCTTTCGGTTTTGATTGTATACTATATATGTAGAACGTGAGATGAAAGCGTTTCTGCTAGATGATTATTATATTGTGGTTGATAGACATTATTATAATATCAAAAGGTTTTTGAAATAAAGATATTTTGGATTCTCATAAGGGAAAAACCCGTTCCGTTATACGGTGTGGTCTTATGAGATATCGTTTACTTGTTCAAACTGTTTTTAACTGTTTTACTCATACCAGTCCCATGACTGACCCGGAGTTTATTTTGTTTTGTTTTCCCTAAACTCTTGGGTTCCCAATTTTGTACGGGCAGTCAAGTAGTCGGGATTTACAGATATACTGGAAGAGCTTGGAGCAGGAGGCTTCAGGATTATATAGCTATAGTTTTTTTCCGCTGTGTTGTAAGTGCTGTACTTTGATAATGATATGTATATTCAAGTACATATTTGTATTTCAAAGTTATGTTATGAAATATATTTATTCGTTCCGCTGTGAGATTCGTGTTACTCTGATATTGTGTTCTACTTCTTCTTCTTCTTTTCTATAAGTTTCTATCTTATCTTTCCTTACCCTCTAATTTCTTTCATTAATTACCGGGATTTTTCGATGTTTGGTTAGTCGTCATTGAGTTTATGGCGATAACCAAAGTCGACAAAATCCGGGTCATTACACCCAGGTCGACCCCCAGGTCGACCCTATGGTCAACCTGGTGCCTGGGCGAGAATTTTCCCGCCTAGCCCAGTTTGGGTCTGTTTTTCGAATTTTGAACTGAATTTGAACTGTTTGAATTTTAAATTGAATTCTGAAACTTCCGGAGGTCATAAATCCTTCATACGGAGTCCGATTCACACAAACTCGGACTCTATCTCAGGCAGAATTCCAAGACGAGCGCAATGGCATAACCCGTTTCCCTTAATTCTTTCATTTAGAATTAATTATACTTTTATTTGTTAATTTACTATTAACAGAAAATTCGGGGTGTTACATTCTCCCCTCCTTAAAGGATTTCGCCCCCGAAATCTTCAAGTCTAGGAGAACGTAAATCCTAACATCCAATCATCCATCTACTCAACCATCAAACACAGGCATCCATTTTCCTTAAAAGACTTCTAATGCTTCATGATCATATTCATAGTGTGTGTACATGTCCTTATCTAATGCAAAATCAGGCGATCTACTGGTTCAGTTGACCTCCTTAATGCAAATCATGTAAGTGTCATGAATCCATTATGTATGCAAATTTGTCCTTACTTATAATTCTACATGAGTGCGCAACCATTTATACAAATGCGACATCCATATGACGACATATTAGGTTTCAACCACATACAAATATGAATACGTATATGCTTATGCAATATGAAGTGACTGAGCCGATCTAAAACCTAGGTTGTGTGTGTATATGCATCCACGAGCAACCACTTGCAGCCATCAACTATAACATGTTTCAAATACATGTTTACATCTAAAGGGGTTTCTACCTAAGGATAAAGGACAATGTCGAGGAGATATACCTAAAAAGATAGATTCAAGCACAACTTAAGGAAAAACAGAGATCAAAGATGTACCCTCAAAAAGAAAAGTGTAGTTCGCGCGTATCCTGTCCCCAGTTTCCCAAGTTGCGTCTTCCTCGGCATCGCTCCACTGAACTTTGACAAGCTTGACTTCGCGGTTGCGTAGCTTTTTGATTTCAGTTCCTACGATTCGAGTTGGAACTCTCCTTACGGTTGCTTCGCGTTCCACTTCGGCTTCTTCTAGAATGCTTGGCTCCACCACTTCCGCAGATTCATGTAGACATTTTCGGAGATGAGAAACGTGAAAGACGTTGTGAATTCCAGCCAACCTTTCAGGCAGCTCTACTCTATAAGCCATCTTCCCAATCTTCTTGATGATAGGGAACGGTCCTACAAATCTTGTGCTAGCTTTCCTGCGGATCCAAAGCGAACGACGTTCCTTAAAGGGGATACCTTAAGGAAAACCCTTTCCCCAACCTCAAACTCAAGGTCGGACCTTCTTTTGTCTGCGTAGGATTTCTGTCTATCTTGGGTAGTCTTCATTCTCCTTCGTATCAAGTCCACTTTTTCTGAAGTCTCTCTAATCATGTCTGGCCCAAGTATAAGCTTGTCTGTAGACTCCCACCAACAAGTTGGTGATCGGCACGGTCTTCCATATAGATCTTCGAAGGGCGCCATAACGATGGTGGCTTGGTAACTGTTGTTGTAGGAAAATTCCACTAAAGGAAAATGATCCTCCCAAGTCCCTCCGAAGTAAAGAACGCATAGTCTCAAAAGATCTTCTAATACTCAATTCACCCTTTCTGTCTGACCATCAGTTTGAGGGTGATAGGCCGTGCTTAAGCATAACTGTGTGCCTACAGCTTCTTGCAGACTCCGCCAAAATTCGCTCGTAAAGATGGGATCTCTGTCACTCACTATGCTAGAGGGTATTCCATGGAGTCAAACTATTTCTTTGAGATAAAGAGAAGCTAGAGACGAGGCAGTCCTTCTACTCTTGATAGGTATAAAGTGGGCACTTTTAGTGAGCTTGTCCACTATTACCCAAATGCTAGTATTGGCTCTTATTGACCTAGGCAACCCATCAATGAAGTCTATTGAATTTCTATCCTACTTCCACTGCGGGACTTCTGGAGGATGAAGCAGTCCTCCAGGCTTCTTTTGTTCCACCTTGACCTATTGGCATGTCATGCACTTAGAAACGAAATCTGCCAGATCATTCTTCATGTCGTTCCAATAGAAAACTCTCTTTACGTCCTTGTACATCTTGTCTCCACCTGGGTGTATTGTCATCTTGGAATGATGTGCTTCCTTGAGAACCATTTTTACTAAATCCCTTGCTTGCGGGACGCATAGTCTTCCATCTCGCCTCAGCCAACCCTTATCATCGATGGAGTACCTATTGAGGTGACTGGAAGTTTCAAACCTATTAGTTTATCAATCACATCCACAAGCTGAGGGTCTTCGCATTGTGCGGCCCCTATTGAGTCTAAAAGAGTGGGCCATACTTCTAGGGATGCTAATAAACCAGGTACAAAATCAGAGGGGGGCCTAAAGTCAAAACTGGCTATATACTCCAAACTTTGCCTTTCTACAAAGAGAGGGCTTAAGGTCAACTTCTTTCTGCTCAAGGCGTCTGCTACTACGTTGCCTTTGCCAATAGTATAGGAAATCTCAAAGTCATACGAGGCAAGGAACTCCATCCACCTTTGCTGCCTCAAGTTAAGATCTTTCTGCAAGAAAATATACTTCAATGATTTATGGTCAGTATATAATTCGAACTTCTCACCTAGGAGATAATGGCGACAAGACTTAAGCGCAAAGACGATGGCGGCCAACTCAAGATCGTGGGTTGGGTAGTTCTTTTCACGAACTTTCAATTGTCTTCCATCATAAGCTACTACCCTCCCTTCTTGCATCAGAACAGCGCCTAGTCCCGTACCACAAGCATCCGTATATACTGTGAACATCTTGCTTCCATTGGGCAAAGTCAGAACTGGGGTTGTTGTAAGAGCCCTTTTTATGCATCGGAAAGCAATATCACAGTCCAAATCCCAAGCGAATGCTAGATTCTTCTTTGTTAGCCTTGTGAGTGGAGCTGAGATTTTCGCGAAATCCCTAATGAACTTTCAGTAAAAACCGGCTAGCCCAAGAAAGCTTCGGACTTCGGTTGCATTTCTTGGTGTCTTTCAATCTTGCACTGCCACCACTTTTGCGGGGTCCACAGCTAACCCCTCTTTGGACATTATATGTCCAAGAAACCTTAATTCTTCTATCCAAAAGTGGCACTTGGAGAATTTGGACTTTAGCTGATGAACTCAGAGAGTATTCATGATTTCTTTTAAATGTTGGGCATGTTCTTCCTTATTCTTTGAGAAGATCAAAATATCATCTACGAAGACCACCACGAACTTATTGAGGAATTCTCTGAACACCCTGCTCATTAGGTCTACGAAATAAGCGGGTGTGTTTGTCAAGCCAAAAGGCATGACAAGCCACTCGAAGAAACCGTCTGGGGTTCTGAACGCCGTCTTATAATTGCTATCTTCAGCTCCCTTAGCTGATGGAACCCGGTAGCTAGATCAAGTTGGGAGAAGACCGACGCACCTACAAGCTGATCAAACAAATCGTCTATTCTGGGAAGCGTGTGTCTATTCTTTTTGTCAGCTTGTTTAGCTCCCTACAGTCCACACAAAGACGTAGTGAACCATCTGCTTTGGTGCCGAACACCACTGGAACACCCCATTCCGAGATACTCCGCCTTATAAACCCCTTCTCGAGAAGCTCCTTAACTTGCTTACTGAGCTCCTTTCTCTATTTTGGTGCCATGTGTCTAACAGGCAGAGCTACGGGCTTTGCATTATCAACAAGATATATGTAGAAGTCTATTTCCCGCTTCGGAGGTAAGCCCTTCACCTCTTCAAAGACATCCGGATATTCCCGGACCACTCTAACCGACTGCAAATTCTCAACAGAAGCATCAAGCGACTCTAGATAACTAAGCATAACAGCATTCAAGGGATTACAAGAAATTTCTAGAGTGTTACCGAGCCGAGTCAAGAGTCTAACTACTCTTTTCTCACAATCAAGAATGGCACCATTACTGGATAACCAGTCCATGCCTATGATCAGTCCATATCCTGAGAAGCCCAAAACAAAGGCACTACATCTAAATTCAACACTTAGAATAGAGATTTTCAAATCCAAGCAAACCATCGACAAATAAGCCGAGCCCCCAATTGGATTTGAAACAACCAAGGGATCTTCTACCATACTAGTGTCTAGGTGCAGAGATTCTACTAAAGAAGATGAAATAAAGGAGTGTGATGCACCAGAATCAAAGAGAGTGCGAACTGGATGATCTAAGCTTTCTACAGAAACATTTCTACCTCGTTCTTGTGGAGGTGCCACTAGCGCATAAACCTGTCCCCCTAAGGTGGATCCAGTCCTCTGTCCCTGCCCCCTCTTCTTTGGGTTGTCCTTAGCCAAGTGTCCAGTCTCTCCACAATGGAAACAACCACCATTCATCTTTGCCTTCTTCTTCCTGCAGTCTTTTGCCATATGTCCAACAATGCCACAGAAATTACACCTTCTCTTTTCATGGGGTTTGTTGTTCTTCCCGCCTTTCTTGAAGTCTGTCTTCTTAGCCTGTAAACCCTCTTTCTTTTCTTGAGGCACTTCAACCTTTGCCTCTTTCTTGCCTTTATCTTCCTCGTGTAGCAGCACCATGTCCACCAAGCTTTCATAGGTCACTCCCATGGGTATATGGGTCATAGAAAGGCTGTGTAGAGGCTCATTCAGACCTTTGATGAAGCGAAAGGCCTTCTTGTGTTGGATGTTTACTAAATCCAGCCAAAATCTGGCCAGCTGATTAAACCGATTGACATACTCCTTGATCGTCGTACTTCCTTGTTTAAGAGTTCGGAACTTCTCCATTTGCAGGCTTCTTTCAGCTTGGGAGAGAAATTTCATCTCAAATCTCATCCTAAAATCTTCCCAAGTCTCCACTGGCCTCTCAGCATGGGTAACTTCCCACTAATAGGAAGCTTCATCTTTAAGCAACCACACTGCTAACTGTATCTTTTGCCTGTCGTCAACTTCGAAGATGACGAACAAATCTTCGGTCTCCTTCAGCCAGCTCCTTACTACCACAAAGGATTCAGTTCCATAAAAGTCCTTTCCACCCATAGCTTTGAAGTCTCTACATGTCTTAGTGAAAGTATTTCCACGAGGAGGAGGAGGTGGAGGAACTGCTGCCACTGTGGGAGGAATGTCTGCTGGGCCCACACCATTGGCCCTAGCCTATAGGTACCTTCGGAACCAGCCGGGTATCGGTACCCCTTCTGGAAGGTTAAGATCTCCAGACAAGCTGGAACAAAAAGGAAAGTATTCAAGACAAAATGATAGAGAGATAGTGCATATGGCTTTGGGGAATTATGCCTTTTAAAAACAATACTTTTTCTTGAAAAAGAATGGTTCTTTAAACTTCTTTTTGAAAATAGTTTCAAAAACCTTTATCTAATCTGGTAAATCTGTGCTCTGATACCAAGTAAAACACCCCACCTCCATTAAGGTCACTCACAAAGGGAATGCCTTAAATTTGGTGGAGGTTTTTAACTAAAAGTCACAGATAAACACAAGACAGATATATAAACACATATATATAAGCAGCGGAAAACAAACAGACTTTTTTTATTTCATAAATACGTGTTCATACAAAACATTTCCATAACTGTCACAAAATAACTTCGAAAAAATTACATCATCATTTCTGTCTTGGTTATTAAATAAAGAAGCATAAAACATAATTAAACTGCATAAATCCCCATAGAATGTGTCCAACAGCCATAGCCAAGGAAAGAGAGTCCAAACTGTACATCTACTATCTTGAAGCTTGCAAAGAGTCTGACTAAGCTGGGTTGTTTCCTCCCTGTGGACCTTGGGGGGGGGGAACAGAAGAAAAGAAGACGAAAGAAAAAAGGGTCAGACATAAAGCCTGGTAAGTCTAGAGACTCTTCAGTATGAGAATAAGAAAAAAGGCATGATAAGTATAAACTGGAAATAGGAAAGTATCATAAACTAAGATAAAGTTGTTTGAATCGAATATACTATCGCACCCCACACTATATCTCTGCAACTACTTGCATTGTCTCAACTGGCACCCCATGATCGAGGTGAAGTGATCCCCTTTCTCTAAAGATCGTCTCCTACTCGCATAATCATCTGTGTCTTACGGCCCCCAATGAGTGTAGATACCTATGCTGGTCCCACCATGGAGTGTATCAAGTCCCATGGTGGCGGCCCGACACAATTCTAGAATGCATAGGTTATACTACTGGTGCCCCCAGTGCCCTGTTTGTCTTCTCCGAAGTGTGTGCACGCCCGCACTCCGTTAGAACCCACATTGTTGCACCCACCGCCATCGCTTTTGACCGCTTACAATCAGCCTAGTAATCGGGCCCCACCCTGCCTAGTTTCAGGGTACCATGATACCTAATTGGGTTACTGCTGAAATGGGACCCCGTTACTAGGATTTTCTAGTCAAACATGTTAAGTGGTTAAGTGTCTATTTACCTAACCCCACCCATCAGTTTAATTTAACATGTTGAATTGGTTAAGTGTTTTAGTTAACTTAACCCTACCATCCGGACTGTCTATCCTTAGCTTTTTAAAACACTGACCACTCACATTAGACAGGTATTGTTACGGTTACTGGACGTGCCGGTCGGTTTCGGGCAGATTTACACCGTAACTCGGTCTAACCTCGGGTCCTTATTGGGTTCAATGCTTAAACACCCACATTGGATAGGTATTGTTGTGACTACTGGACAGCCGGGCGGGTCCGGGCGGGTTTACATCACAACTCAATCCAACCTCATGTTAAGCATACTCGTATTTTCTAAATTTACATATTTGTCTTTATTACTTGTTATATTTAAATTTGTTAAAAATTCAAATGTTATGGCCCACTTTCCAAGTTCATCATTTTTGGTATAAGAATTTTACACCATTTAAATGCCACAAATTTTGGCATGTGACAAACATGCCAATTTCATATATTTTTATGTCAAGTTTCCTATAATTACCAATTTTCCCAACGTTACCCCGTCTAAATATCAGGCTATCAATCTTAGCCTAATTTTCCGTCCGCATGGTTTTTAACATATAATATTAGGCTAAAAACTTAGCCTAATTTAGCGAACACAAAATTGGCATAAAGCAATTCATAAACATAAACATGACATAGGTGTAAACTTGGCATTTTCGGCATAGTCAATATGAACATCATAGGTGTGAACTTGCAAAATAGTCAACATGAATATCATAGGTGTGAACTTGCAACGTAGACTAGATCAACATACATATATGTGAATTTGCAACATAGACTAAATCAAATTACATACATGTGAACTTGCATTGAAATAAGGATCTAACCAAGTAGGTGTCACATGAATTAGCATATGATTTAGACAACATAAGCCTAAACATGTTTAGAACTGGGCATAACATCGAACATCACTAGCATATGACAATAATATGACATGTCCATAAAATATGTATAATTTTATCACATGTGTATGAACTAGATCAAATCATGTTTACTACTATAACATGAAACTTGTATTAAAATGGATCTTGGTATGGATCCAATCATGAACTTGCAACTTTTGTATAAACATGTGAGCATGTATATGAACTTAATCATTTAGGCATAGAGGTTTTATCATAAAGTATATACATGAGATCTTAACTTGGACATATCACATACAACTTATATAATCACATAAACATATAGGTGTAGATTATAACATGAACTATACAACTTGCATGTGATGTTGTATTCATTTGAATGGATTCAACACCAAGTAAATTTAACCACAAACATTCGAACCATTCACAATACAATCATTTCAATACATAGATATGAATTAACATCATCGTTATACAATAGCACAACTCCATTTCCAATTTACATCGAATCAAGTCTTAATTTTTATTCACATCGGAAAAATCACTATACTTACAACAAACGACGGTCTTGTTTTCTGATTTATGATTTCTGAATTATGAATTTGCAATGCTTTCCTTTGGGTAGACAAACGTTGTTTGATTCTTGTTTTAACCTTAATTTTGCTCGTCTCTAAGCTTTCTCTAACTGACGGCTACTCTTAGTTTCTTCCCAGCAGCATGACGACTCTAGTTCTATATTATTTGTGTGAATTTAAGTTGAGTGTTGAGTTGTATTTATAGAATTTCAAACTAATTAGAGCCGTCGATGAAGCTAGAGTTAATCAAGGCCATCCATCTCAAGATCAGCCAATCAGAAAGCGACAAGTCAGCCCTAGTGACACAGCAGAGCTCAGAAATTCGACCAGAAACCCGACCAGGCCAGCCAGGTCGACTGGGCAGGTCGACCCTCAGGTCGACCCTATGGTCGACCTGGTTCCTGGACTGGAATTTTCCCACCCAGCCTAGTTTGGGTCTGTTTTTTCGAATTTCGTACTGAATTTGAACTGTTTGAATTTTAAATTGAATTTTGAAACTTCCAGAGGTCATAACTACTTCATACGAAGTCCGATTCACGCAAACTCGGACTCTATCTCAGGCAGAATTCCGAGACGAGCGTAATGACGTAACCCTTTTCCCTTAATTATTTCATTCAGAATTAATTATACTTTGATTTTTTAATTTACAGTTAACAGAAAATTCGGGGTGTTACAGAAAGCATTTAAAATAGGAGATGCAAGTGTTAAATTGACTGAAGAGGATATTAGTTTAATACTTGGAATTCCATTAGCCGGAAAGAATATATTCCCAATTGGAATTATTAGTAGGAATAACTTGGATGAGGAGTACTTAAGTTTTTTAAATCGACATTTTGAGTTGAATGAAAGGATAAATAAGAAAATTTTGAGTAACAGAATCAAAACACTGATTGAAGAAAGGAACGAAAGTGAAGATTTAGTGAAATTACTTGTTTTGTTACTTATTATCACATTCATCTTCCCCAACAACCAATTCTACTTACAATGGGGAATTATTCCCAAAATGTTGAATTTAAAGAACATAAATTCAATTTCTTGGGCAAAATCTATTCACACACACGTGTCCCAAAATGTTGAAAATTTTGCTAAAGACCCAAGAAATACGCCCGGATGCTCCATGATATTATTGGTATGTATTTTATATTTAATACTGTACATTGAATTTATTTAATATCAAAATTAACATATTGTAATTTTTTTACAGTATTGGCCTTGTGAAAAGACACAAATCATTATGGTTAAAGATGGTTGTGAAAATGAAAGGCCAAGAATAGTAAAATGGAATTTATCGTTGTCGAAAAACATATCAATTCAATCCATTAAGTCAGAAAATGTAATTTTCTTATGTATTCTTCCTTGATGATTATACCATTTTACTATTAATTTTAAATTTAAACTTAGTTTTTAACACACATCTAAAAAGATAAGAACTTTTATCTTTTTAGTTATTTCCTGTTGTTATTAACTACACTTTGAATAATCTTATGCAGATTAATCATTATTGTATATTTCAACATAGAAGTCAAATAAATTTGCACATATTAAATGAATCAACAATATGAATTAAAAATATTGTTTTCCTAATTGTATTTTTTCAGTTCGCAAAGAGATTCAACAAAATTATGAAAGATGAAAAAGTTATTCTGCTGGGAGTGAATAAGACTTTGGAAGAGGGTATGAAAAAAGTTGAAGAAGATAGCTGTCTTCAAACACAAGTCAAAGACAAAGTTAAAAAAATTGCAAAGTTAAAAACAAATGTTGAGCAGTTAAAAAAAAGTTTCAGTCCAGAGAAAATCAATTACAAGCTGAAAAGAGAAGAGAAAGGAATTGGAAAGTTTGTTAAATACTCACCATAATTCAACTGAAATTTCAGAAAAAGAATGTGACAAAAAAGATGATGAAGAAAACAAAGATGCAGAAAAAGATATGGAACATAATGAAACCGACACAATTGAAGAAAACCGACATAAAGACCCTGAAGAATTTGATGAAAAAGAAAAAACAGATAAAGAGAAACCGGAAAAAAGGGCAAAAGTGTGAAATGCAAGAAACAATAGATGTGGATACTTTCAACACATCAAAAAGTGTACAAATGAGAAAAAGGAAAATAGTATGTTCTGAATTTTTTAAGCAATTGCCCGATGACGAACAGGAGTTCATAGCAGATTACTTCAACAAAGTTGGTGATGATAAGTAAGCTTATATACTGTTTAAATTTTATACTTTATAAATTAATAAACTTTATAAATTAATAAAAACAAATTTCTTAAATTATAACTTTGTTTACTTTACAGTGTAGAGATTTACAATTCAAACGACGAAAACCATATTGTCATACATAAGGACATGATTGAAGAACTGCTTTTTGGTGAATTTGTTTCTGGCCAGGTAAGTATATAATATAATTCGACTTATGACACTAATGAATATGTACACATGATACTTATACTGATTACTGAAACATAGAAGCTCTAATGATCACATAATTTTTATACTTTTAACAATATAAAAAGATAAAAACATATATCTTTTTATAAAAATAATGTTTTCATACAGATATTTTAAATAATTTTATATTAGATGAAAGCTTTTCATATAATATTGAGTAATAAAATTAACCAAATGGTGAAACAAATAATTTCAATTGCTAATATCTTTTTAATATTTTTGTCATTACAAAAAATATGAATACATATATCTTTTTATAAATTAAAACTTACAAAGCAAAAATGCACATATATTATGATATATGCAAAGTGTTTTACTATCTTTATGTCAATAAATTTTATTTTCTGTCACATATAATTATCCATAACTAGCGTATAAAAACAATTTAAAATTTCTTTATTGTATATATATATATATATATATATATATATATTATTGCAACTTCTCTGATATAATGCCTGTGCAGATAATTGATTGGTTCTAATATAAAGTAGCAAAATTGTGGGATGTCAATTCAAACGTAGCTTACTTTAATACCACAATGACAGTAAGATTTTTATTATATACATATACGTAATGATTAATTAATAAATCTGGTTTGTATAACTACAATACAACTTTGTTTATACAGAAAAGTGCTGCAATTGACATAGAAAATGTCAAAACTCATTCCTTTATTCCAGCTTTGACGACAACACTATAAGATTCACGATGTGATATACTCTTATTTCCAGTCCACGAAGGGTCACACCGGGTAGTTTTAACATTTGAACCAGAATTTTCAGACTGGACACTAAATGATTCTTTATCAAACAGATGTAGAAATGGAAGATTTACCAGCAGGCACAAAGATAGCGCATTAAAAATCGTAAGACATTTTGAATGTTTATTTTTTGTACTTTAACTAAATTAATAAATATTCTTATTATTGTATACAGCAAAATTTAGTTAATGACATGAACAAGAAGCTTCAGAAGAAACAAACCAAGGAGAATGCCAAAAAATCATCTGTACTTACAGTTGGAGAATGTGCTCAACAGCATAATGGGTAATACTACATAATTGCTTTATTGTTTAATTTATTAATTTGTTTTTTAATATATGCATTCAAATACATAATTTTAAATTTAACCATCTTAAAAAGGATTTATCTTTCATACAATAGATATGAATGCGGAATGTATGTGATTATGAACATTACAAGACTCTCTCAAGATAGATTTCTTATTCCAACCATACCTCAAACAGAAATTAATCATCTAAGAGCTAGTATTGCATCTGGAATATTGCATACTGAAGATTTATGGTGGACATAGGATAAGTCATCTGCTGAAGATAACAACTTTGTTTGTGGTTCATAATGCTTGATGGTGAATAATGCACAAGATTTTTTGTAGACGTGATGGATTTATTTAGTTGTACTATTTTTAGATACAATGTTAATGACTGTTAATTGTTTTAGTATATTTATTGTTTGTCTATTGCATTGGATTGTGAAAATTATGGTAATACTTCAAGGTTTAACTGCACTGTTTCAATATATTTTAACTGCATTATAAACTCAATGCCTTAATTTGTTCAAGTTGTATAAATATATTTAATTAAATCACTGTTTGATATATCAATTTATCTTTCACAACCCAGAAATATATAATCACTTATCTTTATGTTTTTGTAGCTGATACAAAGCTATACTTATGTTTTGTTTTACAATTAATAATTATAGTATATAAAACTGATATACTGCTTGTCTTGTAATACAGATTTTTTTTAACTTATTGTCCAATGTAAACTGTATTGCAATTAAAATATAAAATATAAAATATAAATCATTTTATCTTTTTTATATACTTACAAATTACAAACAACATTCTCCAAATAATAATTAATTTGTAATATACTAATATCTAATGTTAACTAAAAAACTGTAACATAATATACAATCAACTATATTAGGCCATATGAAATTTACAAAAAAAAAAACTTTGCATTATACAATTTATGTCATAATGAAAAAAGATTTAATCATTTATCTTTTTAAATCATATAAGATAAGTTATGTTATTCAAACAAATATTATCAGGACTATACAAAATCAAATATCACATACTGTTAATATTCATCAAAACCAATAAACCTACGCTATAAGGGCAAAAAATAAAAATCATGTATTTTTGCTAATGAATTGAGCATCAGGACGTTGCTCATTATAATTTTCTCTAAATAAACATAAAAATGCAGTTATCAATGAAATCATTTATCATTTTTTGTCCCACTTATTATTTCCTATAAATAATGTCTTACATTTTTATTTTCTGTCACAATTTTTGAAAAAAGATATAATCAAATATCTTTTACAAATCAGAAAAACCTAAATAACACGTGTCGTCAACTAATAATATTTAAGATCCAACTACATAACCAAAGTGAGTAAAAACAAAATTAACGGGCAAAAATAAATTGTTTGATTACTCAAGCCAAATCTGAAGTTATAGTATAAATACAAAAATCACAATCTAAACTTAATGATTCAACCAAGCTAAAAACGCATAGCTTGTTTTATCACAAGAATACCTTTAATAGTTTATTATTCCAAATATGGCAAACGAAAACTTCGTCTGATAGATCAAAAATGCGTTCCTTAACAAAAATTATACAAAAGCATCAACAACGACATAAAACATTGAGTTAACAATTAAAAATACCAAAAAATTAAAATACTCACCAAAGAAAAAAAAAATCAAACAGAGAAAATCGATTAGCCAATCTAAATGAACAAATTCGAATCACGATTTACCAAATGATTTAAGAAGAAATTAACGACTGAGAAAATCAATTAGCCAATCCAAATGAAGAAATTCGAATCACGATTTCCAAAATTAAAGTTGAGTTTGATTTAAGAAGAAATTAAAGACTAATTTTTTTTCGAAAAGCAAACAAGTGACTTAATTAAACAATAAACAACGGCTTAATTTTGACCTAATTTTCACGAACACATGATTTCAGAAATTACAATAGTCATTTGAGAAGAAGACGTGCACTTTGATTTTTGTCCTGGAAACTAATATTTAAAAAGCCATGTCCTACAAATTAATTGGGGCTAAACATTAAGCCCTTAACACAAATTTCCTGAAGTTATAAAGGTTCGAAATTTGTATATGCGCAAGAATGTATGTACGTATATATATATATATATATATATATATATATATATATATATATTAAGTCCAGAAATTCAAAATCGCGCAGAATTGGGTAAGCAGGAAATTTCCCGCTCAGGGGTGTCGATCCCTCATGGGTTTGTTAATCCCTAGGTCGACCCCTCTACGTCAGATCTGGTATATTAGGGTTTTGGGGCATCTATAAATATGGTGTAATGACCCAGCGGGTTCGATGCCCGGACTTCGACAATAATACACAAAACTCGTATTACTGCTAAATCCAAGTATCGAAAACACCAGATAGTTATTAGAAAGAAAATAGAGGGTGAGATAAGAAAGAAAGAAATATTAGAATAGAACAATAAGAAGAACTAACACAACATAATCAGAGTCTCACATAGCAGCGGAACAAAATATAATATAGAAATAAATCTTTATTGAGATCTTGAAAATACTTACAAACATCAGAGTACAGCTTACAACCAACACATCTGGACAGTTATAATAAAATGTCCTCATATACAACACACAGCGGAATAATGTAATATCATACGCCGGACTCTTCCAGCTCGTCTCTTCACAGTATCGAATAACCTAAACCTGTACATCCCGGGCTAACCCGAGCATTACAGATACCGGGTCAGTCTGGTGAACCAGAGTGAGAACAACTCGCAAAGTTTAATAACATCCATCTTGATTTTAAAGTCAAAATCTTTTTGAAATAAAAGGATAATAGTAAGACCAGCCCACACATAAACACGGGCGGTTTTTACCTTACGATAACCCAAAACATTTTGAAATCATAAATATCTTCTGTTATTATAATAGTGTCTAAATAAAAATAAATAACAATCTAGCGAAACACTTGCATCTCACGCTCCACATATATAGTATACAATCAAAACCGCGGGCGCTTACTGGAGATTGGATTCCGACCATGACAAGGTATGGGACCACCTGCTTATAGTGTATCTCTAGAGACGAATACAATGGGTTCAACCAGAACGTCTTGCAACCCGGCCCACACATGACCGACCACTCATTTTGCTTGAATGTATCGAATGTATATCACCAACGGTTAGGATCAGCAACCGTTTCCCGAAGAGGGACAGCATCGATAGATTATAGAAGCAAAAGGAATTTCTCTAGATAGGTGATTATACACCCCAATGGGAGCGACCCACATAGCCATGCTGCCTGCCCGATTTTTGTCATTTCCCGGTTGTGAGGCTTGATGTCAAAACGTATCTCTTGGAACACCTGGCCACTATTCACTTTGAATGCCACATCGTCAAATCCGCCAGAAATCACTAATTTATTTCCACAAAAATAATCGGGTTGATATGGAAAGAGAAGGAGTCTTCTCTGCCGCCACAGAAATACGTTTGAGGAAATCAACGTACGTAATCCTTTGGGAAATACTCAGTCAGACATTCGTCTATATAATTTGTCCTGGGACTGGAAAAACCAAAGGCACTCTCCTACCGCATCCAAAGGATCAGTAGCAAGTAGTCCTTGTAACCCGTAAAATCTCAACCACAATCGAATCACATCAGAATATCTCTGGTTGTAAGGCCAGAGAATATTCGATAGCAATCCTTCTGCTTATGAAGATCCACGGTCTTCAATTGCTCCATCTTGCTCAGCATTTGGTATCTTCATCGTTTAGGTATTCATTGGTCGGAATGGTTTTCGAATATAAATTTGATCCCGGTCTTTCGTACCAACAATCATATTGGCAAGATTTGATAGTCTGTTATTTAACTATCAAATAACATTCAAACATGAAAATAAATGAATTCATTGATTCAATACTTAGAAACATTTGGCCCTTTTTAATTTAAAACAAATTAAAAACTTCTTAACCTTTCAGTATCTTAAAACAAAATATTTACTTCTTCAGAATATTCGCAAAGCTCTTTTAAAACATTTTAACATTAATTCGTATACATATAAATATATACCATATATTTGAGTTCAATCGAATTCCAAATAAAATCATCGTTACAAAGTCACTTTGATTTCCATTTTGCTGGAAAACAAAACAAACACTTATTTCCCTTTAAATACCCATTCACTCTCATCCCATTCAAAATATCGTGATATTCTTACCAAATCTCCTTTTCCCTTATTTCAAATGTTAAATAAACATTTATTTAAGTTATTGCAACAGCTCAAAATCTCTTTTATAACTTTGTTATAAAACTTGGTTTTTATATAGCTCTCCCCAACATTCAACTATATTTCAGTATCAACTTTGATGACTTAATTCAAAGGATTCCACTCAACATTAACCCCCTTAAATTATTATTAATTAAAATCATTTACTTTTTGTTAACCACCATGGAAATGGTTGAGTTTCTTAATAATAAATCCCCTTAAATTATTATTGAATTAAAAACAATATTAATTAATCTAGTCCATTAGACTAATTATCACCAAACTACATTAATCAATCCTAAACCATGATTATCTTGTTAACAACTTCAAATTATTCATTCTTTTAAAATAACATAATAAAATCAAATAAATACCATTTAATTGTTTCTCGAACAATGATTTCAACTCTTGCATTAGTTTTTGCTCGTCTCTTTATAAATCTCATAAGACTTTGATTTATAAACTACTCAATAATACTTAAAACTTATAAGATAAATTATAACCTTAATTTCCTTTATTTATTTAAATATATAGATTTAAAAATTAATCTTCGATCATAAATTAAATTTCATAAATTTATTACCGTCGATTCAACCGACGGTAAATCAATATTTGTAACACCATTTATTTTTAGGACAACTATTCCCAACTACTCAACCAATACTGTTTATTGGCTAAAACAAAATAAACGTTGAATTTAGATTCAACGATCAGCAATCAAGTCAATCAACCAATCATATCAGTTAAACAGTTCATATAACCGCAATATGAAAATAAACAATAAATGTGAGGAATCCTGTTGGATCCCTCCAACCTGTTTCTTCCTGCATCCAAATACGTTATTTCAACAATATCATTTATTTCAACAATATTCAACCATTAAACAATAATATCAATCCAAACATCCATCAACCAATTAACGGTCATAGCACCCAAATAATTTAAACCCAACTTATAAAATATAAATGGGATAAAACTAAGTGAGTTGAACTCACCTTGGTTATCCATTTGTTGTCAAACGTCTGTTTCCGATTGCATTCAGCTTTGTTCAAATCAGCTCTACAACGTCGTGCTTTTCGATATGGTCCTAGCGCGATAGCTTTTGTCGAATTCTGATGATAATCGAATATATTATCAAATTTACACGCGTTGGTTTAAATTAAATTTATTTATTAAATCTTAAATAATGCTAACAGCATTATTCGACAAGAATATAAATCCAATCCGTGTGTATATATATCTTACACTAACTGTCCATGTATTAAACCAGTCGGGTCACGTTTGATAAAATACATAGGACCGTATAAACTAGAAAAAAATGTTTAAGCCGTTAGTGCATGTTTCAGACAACTGTCCTCCTTAACTTGGCATGCGACATGACCGGGTAGGCATAACTTATCGTATATATATGGCCTCGTTACATCTTTATGTCTACCGTTGAACCTAATGGCCACGTTCAAACGAGTTTGGCGTGTTGTAATCGGTCACGTACATGTATCCATTAAGGATGGATTTGGAACAAATGGATTGTATTAACATACGTAACTAGTCAAATAGGTTAGGCATGTGTGTCACTAAGGAATAGGCATATATATTATAAACTTTAACTTTACATACTTTAGTAAAAACAAGATTAGGCGTACTACCCCGATTAGACGCACGAAACTTTCCAGCTAAGGTCATGTCATACTGCTGCTACCGCTATATATATATATGATTAAGGAGAGTTAGGTACTTACACTTTACTGTATACTATTTATTTCATCAGGCATGGACCAACAGTACAAATTGGACACGGTAAACACTCCTATAACTAACGTATATTAAGCCAATATAAGAACGGTTAAGCATACTTAAACGTTCATGGTATACGTATGGGTTCGGTTTCACGGAAATGGCCACGTTAATTATCAAATAAGGCACACATTCATTTGGCATTTTCAATATAATTAGGCATAAAGTAAATTTGGGTTTGGCATATGGATCTTGGTTTGGCACAATAACAGATCTCGTCATTTACACTTGGATTAGCATTCTAATATAAAATTAGGCCTACTTAACCCTTACTAACTTGTTTAAAAATCTGGCCCTTTTTTTTACTTAGACACGTTAACCATATATTCACATAGAAAACCTAGGTTATCACATTTGATTATTGATTAAGCACCTAAATTGATCGACTACTTTGAAGACGGCTTATAAAATCTCAGCTTCCACGTAACCAAGTCCGGTTTGGCATCTCTAACACCATTTAGTAAAATTTTCGAAAGCTACTGGACACGTTAATGTTTAACCCCAACCAGCGTTTACAAATATATTAGGTTGAATATTATATTATGTTAGTTTAACCGCCATTAATCACCCTTAAACCGAATTGGGCAGATTTAAATCATCAGGTGCCACGTTAACAAGTATATTATTAAACATAACTCGGGTTAAATATTAAGATTGGATTAGACAAATTATAACTAATTAGGAATATGGAAATATACAAGTAGTTGATGTTCCTATTCTTCCACAACCGTGCTGAACTGCTCACCGACGCTACTCTAGTCGCCACGCCCGACCTCCGCCGCTACTCGTGCTGCTCTCCGTCCTTTCGAACTTCGTCAGTGGAGAGCCACCACATGAGAACGCTACATTGTACTCATTAACCCAACCCTTATTTATAAGCCACTGGCCTCACATGGTTCACAGACCACATCCACCTGCTCCTACTCGCTCTGTCCTTCCTCATGCCACATTATTTCTCTTCTTACTGTTGTGTGAAACCATGCATCCGCGTCGCTCACTCCCTCCACCCGCTGAACTACTCCGAAACACAAATCTTCATTTCCAGTACACCATCAGGTTGGCGTATGATCTTTAACCAAGAACAAAGACCGCCCTCCCTTTTAAAACTGCCAATATCCCTCTCTTTTTTTTGTAATGTAACTTGGGTTATCTGCTCATTTGGAACGAAAAGGTAGAGGCCTATTTATAATGGAAGGCTTCGTGGTCGGCACGTTGTAGGGAGTACGCTATGTTTAGGTAGCTGGGTATTGAAATGGATGCGACTAAATAGAGCAGAAGACATTATAGCCTCTATTATGAAACTTGAAGGAGAAGAAATAGGCCTGGAGCGTGATTTCCTTCCAGAAGATTTGCAGCATTGAGTTTTCATGTCTCTGTAGTAGACACAAATAGGATGGGAGCTGATTTGAAAACACACGGATTGAAACGAGAGGGGTATCCTTCTCTTGATTTTTCTTTTCAAAGCTTTGGGATAGTGTTGAGTTTTCATTTTCCAGTGCATTTGTCATTTCAGTGCACTGTGTTTTTATTTCAAGGTGAATTGACAGATCAAAACAGGGGAGGGAAGAATAGCTATGTGTGGAGATTGTATATAGCATGTGTAGTATAGCTGCGCCAGTTCACATGTCAAGAAATAGACAGGATGAAGTGAAAATACAAGAACTAGGTCTGCATAGCTATATGTGTAGGTACGTGGTATATATACATAATCTTCTCTAGGCTTAGAAATGAAATAAGCATATATGATTGGTATGTTTATATTTCTAGGCCAAAAAGAAACACAAGTAGCACGAAAACATTAGGGTACTTATTTCCATCGCTTATCGTTGTTTACCGCTTATTGTTGTCCCCGTTATACAGAATGCCTATTTATTTACGGACTGTTGTGGACAAAAATAAAAATACAGTCGTGTTGAGCGAGGTGTAACGATCCCAAAAATATAATAATATCAGTAGTTTAACTCATATTTTGAAACCCCAAAATATTGTTATAGGGTGCCAAATACTCCAAATAAAAAGTTGCGTATTAAATTAATTAAAATTTATAGTAAAATTCTAAAAATTAAATTACCACTACGTCTCAAAATAATCTTGTCTAAATTCGAAACCGATATCTAGTTATATCAAATAAACTGTTACGGTCGATAAACGATTCTATAGCGACTTTCTGAATATTTGATTTGGGCATATCTTGCAATCTATAATACGAAATCTTGAATTTTCACTTCTGTTATAAAGATATAGTTTAACGAATTCCAACGTTTCTTGTTTCGAAGATATCCGACTAATAATGGATCTTGTACACTCAGTTGAAGTTCAAAACGTTAAATTACGAACTGCCGCGATATTACGAGCTCGTTTATATTAAATATATATTTGTATACATTCAAATTCATTATAAATTCACTTATAATATGAATTCAATATTTAAACTGATTTGAGTATTCAAAATACAACCCGAAAAAAATGCGGGACGTTACATTCCTTCCCCCTTAAAAGAATTTCGTCGTCGAAATTACCAAAATAGAAGAAATGATGAAATTCGATCGAAAACCAATTTATTCAACTCTTATTAAACCATTGAGGATTTTAATCAACCAAACTAACAACAATAAACAAACAGTACCCTTCAACATAACCCAATCAATTTTAATTTATAAATAATATTAACATTTACTTGTGTTAGCATACCTTAATTATCAACCGATTAATATCTAATCGATTTCCATTCAATTATTATTTAATAAATTTCAAGTCGATTTATCTACAATATTCAGTCTCGATTCCAATTAACCGAGTTAAGTTTCAACCTTATATTCAATTAACTAATTGAACTCCAAATTTCAAATCGATCCTTTTTAATTTCCAATTCCAAATCTTAATTTCGATATCCATTCTTAACTTGACCGAGTTAAGTTTTCAACTCCATATCAATTAAGTAATTAATTTTCCATTTCAAATCCAATTCTGATTTTATCCAAAAATCATATATTTTGCTCTTATCCAACTCAGTTCCAAGTTATATTCTGAACTATTCAATCTAATATGAGAAATCTTCTGGTTATATTAAACCAATCAAATTTTAATCAAATTTGAATTCTAATTAAATCAACCAAACAAATAAATAACTCCATTATTTGACCAAAATTTTTATTTTCTATACAAAAATATATTTCGGGCAAAAATATTTCATTTACCCCTTTACAAAGCAATATTGTATCAGTTGATAGTTCAAATGCTTCTCAACACTAGAATCGATCAAATAACACAATACAAAACATTTTTATATAAAATTTACAAACACGCTCTCATAAATATACACTCAAACTCAATCTAGGGTGTTACTAACCCCATCTCTATCGAGTTACACCACAGAGCCAAGGTTATTCTTAAACCAATAGCTCTGATACCACTGTAATGGCCTGGGAATTTCGGTAGGCTTTTCAACCATCCCTCAACCCCCAAGGCAGAGGGCTAACCTCCCCCCGTGGCTTACACTGGTACCTCAGAACTGCTTTTACGGCCAACCTCGCGACTCGACCACCCCACATTGTCGGGAGATGTAGGGGTAAGAGTCTCCCGTTCGCCACCTAACGCGAAGCGAGAACCCCCTATCATCCGTACCAATTAAGCAACCAGCTCTGATACCACTGTAACGACCCAGCGGGTTCGATGCCCGGACTTCGACAATAATACACAAAACTCGTATTACTGCCAAATCCAAGTATCGAAAACACCGAATAGTTATTTGAAAGAAAATAGAGGGTGAGATAAGAAATAAAGAAATATTAGAATAGAAGAATAAGAAGAATAAGAAGAACTAACACAACATAATCAGAATCTGACATAGAAGCGGAACAAAATATAATATAGAAATAAATCTTTATTGAGATCTTGAAAATACTTACAAACATAAGGGTACAACTTACAGCTAACACATCTGGACAGTTATAATAATCTGTCCTCATATACAACACACAACGGAATAATGTAATATCATACGCCAGACTCTTCCAGCTCGTCTCTTCACAGTATCGGATAACCTAAACCTATACATCACGGGCTAACCCGAGCATTACAGATACCGGGTCAGTCTGGTGAACCAGAGTGAGAACAACTAGCAAAGTTTAATAACATCCATTGTAACAACCCGGAAAATCTGAGCCAGTTTAAATTTTTTAATTTGGCTATTTTAGTGGATTTTAATTATTTAAAATAAATTATTTTAAATAATAACGATGAAAAGTATGTTTGAATCAATGTTTGAAAGTAAATATAATTATTTTAAATTATAAACAAGGCCTGAAATGGTGCGGCAGTTTCAAAATTTCAATTCAAACTTTGACTGACTGTACCGGGTGCAAAATAAAATGGATTTTAGTGAAACCAAAAATATTTAAATCTGTTAGTGAATATCTTTCTAACGAATCTGAAAAATCGAAGTTTTATAGCGGGAATCAAAAGTTATGGCAAAATGAATTTTCAGAAAGGTCGCTATAGAGAATATATCGCCCTCGAAAATAGACATTTTGCAAACAACCTCAGAATTCGACGAAACCACTTTTGCTGGATCCGGGATGTCAAATTATTGCTAGGTTTCAAATTCCATAATTTTTGAAGTTAATATGTGAACGTGGCGAAAGAAAATGTGTTTGGTCAATTATAGTTAAATTGGATCGACCAGAAAATGGCCATTTTTCGAACAGTCTCAGAATTCAATGAAACTAGTTTTTTTGGGACCATATCATCAAAACGTAGCTAGATTTATTTTTCTGCAATTTTTGGGATCAGTATGTGGCCCAGGCAAA
Source organism: Allium sativum (assembly GCA_030737875.1). Lineage (NCBI taxonomy): Eukaryota > Viridiplantae > Streptophyta > Magnoliopsida > Asparagales > Amaryllidaceae > Allium > Allium sativum. The sequence continues at coordinate 394,081,407 of CM060925.1, forward strand.
TTGAAATGTACGTTCAAATCGATTATTGAATGTTTTATATTTTAATTTGAAGAAAAACTAAATGAAACAGTCGAATGACCCTACGAAACATATCGCATTATGTTCGGAATGGGGGTATTTAGCTAGGGACAATAGTCGTTGGGTTTGGATTGGAGTTAGTATGTGAGGAGGGGTATTTTAGAATTTTAAAAATATATAAATAAAATAAAAATATCTCATTGGCCCTCATTTTTTCTCTCTTCCCGTAAGCATCAAAAGCAAACGACAACTGTTCTTCATTTCTTCCCTCCTCTTTAACTCTCCAATCTCTCAATAAAATCGTATGTTCCACTTAAGGTTTTTGTAGTACTCCTCAAGGCCTTCAAATCCATATTGGTATTGGCACCTCTAGTGGCGCCCTTCTCGAGATTTGGGCCCGAGAAGTGCTGCCGCGTTGAATGGAATCCCACCGCCCATGGTGGTGCGAGCTCGACCCCACCACCCTCGCCTGGAATCCCTCTCGATGCTCTATGCTGTGGTGCTGGCCGATCGCCCCTAGCTTCACGGATTGAACTCAGGTTCAAAACCTAGTTTTGAAGATATTGCGGAGGTAACGGCATTATATTATTTTAATTGTTCTATAGCACTTTAAAGCGCTACGGTTTATGATTTACAATAAAAATCATATCTTTTTCGTATGTTGACGAAATCTAGTGAAACAAGAGGCAGTGGACTCATGCGGATGTCTTCTACATTTTAGAAGAGAACGAATATTTTTTTGAGCCTTCTGCTATTTTTGGTGGAGTGGAACCCAATGTGAGACTTCTAATTTATAAACGATATGGAAAACAATGATGTATAAATTATATAGTCGATGTATGAGTTATATAAGCGTTGTACACCTCATGTATAAGCGTTGTATAAGTTATATATGCATTGTAAAAGTGATATATGCGTTGAAATAAATTGAAATGATATTGAAATGAAATTGAAATATAGTTATATACGTATATATATATATATATGTATGTATGTATGTATGTATGTATATATATACACACTCCCCTCGTCCACAGACCATGGACGATATATATTGGTTGTGATATTGTTTGGATTATTGGTTGGTGTGAAATTTGGTGGATACCATGAATGGTTGATTTGAGATGATTGATTGTGATTGAAATCCCAATAGGATTAGTATATGGGAAAATTCGTCTGCGTATGAACTAGATATTGAATATCCCCATTTTCAAAAACCGCGAGGTTTTAAGGTAGAGCGAGGAGTCGTACTAGGGACGGTGCCTGTTTTAACTACCCTGCCGTTATGCTGCCGAAATTTTCAATAATATTCATGTGTTAGAATTATTTTCATGTGTTGAAACTATATTCATGTGTTGAATAGAAATTCATGTGTTGAGTAGAAATTCATGTGTTGAATGAAGTTCATGTGTTGAATAAATTCTTTGAAAGATGAAAATCACATTTTTATTATATATATATAGACTATATAAAATATTAGTATTTTAATCAAATTGTCTTAACACCAAAAATAACATTTTTACCTTATGTATGAACTATATAAAATAATCGTGTTTTGAAATAAATTGTTTTACAATAAAAATCATATTTTTATTATATATATCAACTATAGAAAATATTCATGTGTTGAATAAAGGACTAGAACGATAAAAATCACATTTTTATCGTATGTGTGAAGTCAAAAACATTCATTTGTTGAATATATAGATTGAACAATAAAATCTACATTTTTATTGTGAATATGAAGTGCTAAAAATATTCATGTGTTGAATAAAAAAATTTGATGATAAAATTATCATTTTTATCAAATATATGAAGTGAATATAGTTTTGAAGTCGAAGAATGAATTATATATATATATATATATATAAATATAATTAACATAAATCGAATAACGAGGCTGCAGTTCGTATTTTGAAACCGTGATTTCAAACGATTAGTGCGGGTGATCCGACCATTGGATTTTCCCGAAACTGAAACCTTTGGGTTCGCCTTGGAAATATCTTTCCAACGAAACCCACTTTATGAAGATCCAACGGTTGGACTGTCTGGAATGTTTAATTCAAATCTGAAGAAAAACAGCGCCGGAATCGATTATATTTATATATATATATAATTAAAATAATTCAAATAACGACGCTGCAGTTCGTATTTTGAAATCATAACTTCAAACGATTGTACCGGGAGATCTGACCTCGGATTTTCCCAAAAATGAAACCGTTGGATTCGTTTTGAAAAGACCTTTCTAATGATATTAAATTTGTGAAGATCCAACGGTTAGATTTTCAGATATGTGTAAACCAAATCTGAAGAAAAACAGCGCCACGGCCGCGTTATGGCCTGAAGCGTCGTTTGAGTGAATTGGATAATTTTAAATAAATAAAAATAGTAATAAATCGTGATAAAATATTATAAACAATATGGAATGAAAATAAACTGAATTTGCTCAGTTTATGTGATATTTGATGGTTGAATGTGTTTGGCATGAAAATTACACTAAAGAACAGAATCAGTGATATCTAATAATTTAACCATTGAAATGAATTGATTTGAAATTCTAAATATACGTGAATTATTTGAAAAGGCCGAGTTGATTCTCATTTCAAATAATTGATCGAAGATTGAAAGTCGAAGATATGAAGACGATGCAAGACCGATGATCTTCACGTCGAATGGAGGGGTGCTACTGATGCTCATGATAGGAGTAGCTACCTTGAAGGGGCTGAAGTAGTAGCCGTCCGGACGTACTTGTGGATTGTCCGGATATGCGTGGTATTGAGTGCCTCCGGTTTCGTTCAGACCCAGAACGAAATTGTAAATGGACTGTGTGTCTGACATTGGATTTTGTTCTGTGCTGATTGATCTCTATTAAATATACATCTGTTTGGCGGCTGGGAATTTATTCTCTTGCTTAACGCCCTTCTCTGAGACGTATGAGCTCAGAGGTTATATATCGATAGAAATCAGTTGCATGGAGTGAATTGCCTGTGTGGCATGCCTAAGTGGTAGATGATCAAGGCTTCTGTTGAAAAGCAAAGTCTTGTAGTTGATGATCAAAGCACGACCTGTGTGGCGTAGCTTTGTGTATAATGTTGTTTCGCGAGCCTCACACCCCAGTATGAGCCAGAAACGGGAGAAGGACCTCAGGGAGAACATGCGTTTCCTTCTAGCTAGGAGTGGTGCTTTGGGTTATGCACGCCTGGGTATTTTACTTATGTGGATGATAGAAAGCGAGGCCTCGGTTTGCTTCGATCTCCTCGGAGTCGATGGTGTGGTCGGATATGACCAGTGACGCCCCATAGGGCGGCGGAACGCAGTGTTCAGGCATTTTAATCCACATCGGTGGACCGGCCCTGACGATCCAAGGGTCGATGCGTTCTGATCCTGAGACACGGGCTAGAGCGTCTCGAATTCAGTAAGGACGATCCCTTGCCTTGGTTCATGACGGAAATCCAATTTCCAAATATGACACCGTGTGGTTTTGATTGTATACCTATTTATGGCGACATAGTGGTATGGGGCATTAATGTTGTCTATGATTGATGCTTATGATTTGAAATTGTTTTTGAAACATATAAACACTAGTAATAATATCAAATGCTTTTGTTTTATTCGTATCAAGCATATTTTGGCCATTATAAGGTAAAACTCTATCCTCTGGTTTGTGTTGCATTGTGTGATGGGAACTGAGTCTTTTAATGGCTTCATTTTTATAAAAAGCATTGCGATGTTTAAAAGATTTACTTGTTTTAAAGCACCAGCAATCCAATGGAGTAAACCCGTTCCGCGAAAGTGGCGTGGTTCTGTGATTAGCCATATTGAAAAATATGTTAAGTAGATTTCTCATACCAGTCCCATGACTGACTCGTAGTTTGTTTCACTTGCAAACTCGGGTGCCCCTTTTTCTACACGGGCAGCCTTGTATTCAGGTTTTAGCAGGCTCTTTCTGGATAGCTGGAGCTGAAGATGGATTCTATCATTTATCTCTTTTTATGTTGTTCAGCTCCTATTGTACATATTATGTTTTGTTTTCCGTTGTAGACATTTATGTATAGTTGAACTATATTTGTACTAAGTAGGATCCTATATACTGTGTAACTCTGATGATTATGTTTATCCAGTGTATTCTATTGTACATTATCTGACGTATTTATTTATTTCTGTTCTGCTGTTATCTTTTTATGTGTTATATTTCAAAGATTACCCTCGCCACCGTCGTACAGGGTTTGGGGTCGTCACATCCATCTTGATTTTAAAGTCAAAATCTTTTTGAAATAAAAGGATAATAGTAAGACCAACCCACACATAAACACGGGCGGTCTTTACGTTACGATAACCCAAAACATTTTGAATTCGTATATATCTTCTTTTATTATAATAGTGTCTAAATACAAATAAATAACAATCTATCGAAACGCTTGCATCTCACGCTCCACATATATAGCATACAATCAAAACCACGGGCGTTTATTGGAGATTGGATTCCGACTATGACAAGGTATGGGACCACCTGCCGATAGTGTATCTCTAGAGACGAATACACTGGGTTCAACAAGAACCTCTTGCAACCCGGCCCAGACATGACCGACCACTCATTTCGCTTGAGTGTATCGAATGTATATCACCAACAGTTGGGATCAACAACCGTTTCCCGAAGAGGGACAACATCGATAGATTATAGAAGCAAAAGGAATTTCTCTAGAAAGGTGATTATACACCCTAATGGGAGCGACCCACATAGCCATGTTGCCTGTCCGATTTTTGTCATTTCCCGGTTGTGAGGCTTGAGGTCATAACGTGTCTCTTGGAACACCTGGCCACCATTCACTTTGAATGCCACATCGTCAAATTCGCCAGAAATCACTAATTGATTTCCAAAAAAATAATCGGGTTGATAAGTCAAGAGAAGGTGTCTTCTCCGCCGCCACAGAAATACATTTGAGGAAATCAACGTACGTAATCCTTTAGGAAATACTCTGTCAGACATTCGTCCATACAAGTTGTCCTGGGACTGGACAAACCGAAGGCACTCTCCTACCGCATCCAAAGGATCAGTAGCAAGTAGTCATTTCAACCCGTAAAATCTCAACCACGACCGAATCACATCAGAATATCTCTAGTTGTACGGCCAGAGAATATTCGATAGCAATCATTCCGCTTATAAAGATCCACGGTCTTCAATTGCTCCATCTTGCTCAACATCTGGTATCTTCATCTTTTACGTATTCGTTGGTCGGAATGGTTTTCGATTATAAATTCGATCCCGATCTTTCGTACCAACAATCATATTGGCAAGATTTGATAGTCGGTTATTTAACTATCAAATAACATTCAAACATGAAAATAAATGAATTCATTGATTCAGTACTTAGAAACATTTGGCCCTTTTTAATTTAAAATAAATTAAAAACTTCTTAACCTTTCAGTATCTTAAAACACAATATTTACTTCTTAAGAATATTCGCAAAGCTCTTTTTAAACATTTTAACATTAATTCATATATATATAAATATATACCAAATATTTGAGTTCAATCGAATTCCAAATAAAAACATCGTTACAAAGTCACTTTGATATTCATTTTGCTAGAAAACAAAACAAACACTTATTTCCCTTTAAATACCCATTCACTCTCATCCCATTCAAAATATCATGATATTCTTACCAAATCTCCTTTTCCCTTATTTCAAATGTTAAATAAACATTTATTTAAGTTATTGCAACAGCTCAAAATCTCTTTTATAACTTTGTTATAAAACTTGGTTTTTATATAGCTCTCCCCAACATTCAACTATATTTCAATATCAACTTTGATGACTTAATTCAAAGGATTCCACTCAACATTAACCCCCTTAAATTATTATTAATTAAAATCATTTACTTTTTGTTAACCACCATGGAAATTGTTGAGTTCCTTACTAATAAATCCCCTTAAATTATTATTGAATTAAAAACAATATTCATTAATCTAGTCCATTAGATTAATTATCACCAAACTACATTAATCAATCCTAAACCATGATTATCTTGTTAACAAATTCAAATTATTCTTTCTTTTAAAATAACATAATAAAATCAAATAAATTCCATTTAATTGTTTCTCGAACAATGATTTCAACTCTTGCATTAGTTTTTGCTCGTCTCATTATAAATCTCGTAAGACTTTGATTTATAAACTACTCAATAATACTTAAAACTTATAAGATAAATTATAACCTTAATTTCCTTTATTTATTTAAATATATATATTTAAAAATCTATCTTCAATTATAAATTAAATTTCATGACTTTATTACCGTCGATTCAACCGACGGTAAATCAATATTTGTAACACCATTTATTTTTAGGCCAACTGTTGCCAACTACTCAACCAATACTGTTTATTGGCTAAAACAAAATAAGCGTTGAATTTAGATTCAAATATCAGTAATCAAGTCAATCAACCAATCATACCTGCTAAACAGTTCATATAATCGCAATATGAAAATAAACAATAAATGTGAGGAATCCTGTTGGATCCCTCCAACCTATTTCTTCCTGCATCCAAATACGTTATTTCAACAATATCATTTATTTCAAAAATATTCAACCATTAAACAATAACAACAATCCAAACATCCATCAACCAATTAACGGTCATAACACCCAAATAATTTAAACCCAACTTATAAAATATAAGTGGGATAAAACTGAGTGAGTTGAACTCACCTTGGTTATCCATTCGTTGTCAAACCGTCTGTTTCCGACTGCATTCAGCTTTGTTCAAAACAGCTCTACAACATCGTGCTTTTCGATATGGTCCTAGCGTGATAGCTTTTGTCGAATTCTGATGACAATCGAATATGTAATCAAATTTACACGCGTTGGTTTAAATTAAATTTATTTATTAAATCTTAAATAACGCTAACAGCTAACAGCATTATTAGACAAGAATATAAATCCAATCCGTGTGTATATATATCTTACACTAACTGTCCATGTATTAAACCAGTCGGGTCACATTTGATAAAATACATAGGACTGTATAAACTAGAAAAAAATGTTTAAGCCATTAGTGCATGTTTCAAACAACTGTCCTCCTTAACTTGGCATGGGACATGACCGGGTAGGCATAACTTATCATATATATATATATATATATATATATATATATATGGCCTCGTTACATCTTTATGTCTACCGTTGAACCTAATGGCCACGTTCAAATGAGTTTGGCGTCTTGTAATCGGTCACGTACATGTATCCATCAAGGATGGATTTGGCACAAATGGACTGTATTAACATACGTAACTAGTCAAATAGGTTAGGCACGTGCGTCATTAAGGAATAGGCATATATATTATAAACTTTAACTTTACATACTTCAGTGAAAACAAGATTAGGCGTACTACCCCGATTAGACGCACGAAACTTTCCATCTAAGGTCATGTTATACTGCTGCTACCGCTATATATATGATTAAGGGGAATTAGGCACTTACACTTTACTGTATACTATTTATTTCATTAGGCATGGACCAAAAATACAAATTGGACACGATAAACACTCCTATAACTGACGTATTTTAAGCCAATATAAGAATGGTTAGGCATACTTAAATGGTCATGATATACATATGGGTTCGGTTTCACGGAAATGGCCACGTTAATTATCAAACAAGGCACACATTCATTTGGCATTTTCAATATAATTAGGCATAAAGTAAATTTGGGTTTGGCATATGGATCTTGGTTTGGCACAATAACAGATCTCGTCATTTACACTTGGATTAGCATTTTAATATAAAATTAGGCCTACTTATCCCTTACTAACTTGTTTAAAAATCTGGCCCTTTTTTTACTTAGACACGTTAACCATGTCTTCACATAGAAAACCTAAGTTATCGCATTTGATTATTGATTAACCACCTAAATGGATCGACTACTTTGAAGACGGCTTATAAAATCTCAGCTTCCACGTAACCAAGTCCGGTTTGGCATCTCTAACACCATTTAGTAAAATTTTCGAAAGCTACTGGACACGTTAATGTTTACCCCCAACCAGCGTTTACACATATATTAGGTTGAATATTATATTACGTTAGTTTAACCACCATTAATCACCCTTAAACCGAATTGGGCAGATTTAAATCATCAGGTGCCACGTTAACAAGGATATTATAAAACATAACTCTGGTTAAATATTAAGATTGGATTAGACAAATTATAACTGATTAGGCATATGGAAATATACCAGTAGCTGACGTTCCTATTCCTCCACTACCGTGCTGAACTGCTTACCGACGCCGCTCCAGTCGCCATGCCCGACCTCCGCCGCTACTCGCGCTGCTCCCCGTCCTTTCGAACTTCGTCAGTGGAGAGCCACCACATGAGAACGCTACAGTGTACTCATCAACCCAGCCCTCATTTATACGCCACAGGCCTCACATGGTTCACAGACCACATCCACCCGCTCCTACTCACTCTGTCCTTCATCATGCCACATTATTTCTCTTCTTACTATTGTGTGAAACCATGCATCCGCGTCGCTCCCTCCACCCGCTGAACTGCTCCGAACCACAAATCATCATTTCCAGTACACCATCAGGTTGGCGCATGATCTTTAACCAAGAACAAAAACCGCCCTCCCTTTTAAAACTGCCGATATCCCTCTTTTTTTTTGTAATGTAACTTGGGTTATCTGCTCATTTGGAACGAAAAGGTGGAGTCCTATTTATAATGGAAGGCTTCGTGGTCGGCACGTTGTAGGGAGTACGCTATATTTAGGTAGCTGGGTATTGAAATGGATGCGACTAAACAGAGCAGAAGATATTATAGCCTCTGTTATGAAACTTAAAGGAGAAGAAATAGGCCTGGAGCGTGATTTCCTTCCTAAAGATTTGCAGCATTGAGTTTTCATGTCTCTGAAGTAGACACAAATGGGATGGGAGCTGATTTGAAAACACATGGATTGAAACTAGAGGGGTATCCTTCTCTTGAGTTTTCTTTTCAAAGCTATGGGATAGTGTTGAGTTTTCATTTTCCAGTGCATTTGTCATTTCAGTGCACTGTGTTTTCATTTCAAGGTGAATTAACAGATCGAAACAGGGGGGAAGAATAGTTGTGTGTAGAGATTGTATATATCATGTGTAGTATAGCTGCACCAGTTCACATGTCAAGAAATTGACAGGATGAAGTGAAAATACAAGAACTAGGTCTGCATAGCCAAATGTGTAGGTACATGGTATATATACATAATCTTCTCTAGGCTTAGAACTGAAATAAGCATATATGATTGGTACGTTTATATTTCTAGGCCAAAAAGAAACAAAAGCAGCGTGAAAGCATTAGGGTACTTATTTCCGTCGCTTATCGTTGTTTACCGCTTATTGTTGTCTCCGTTATACAGAATGCCTATTTATTTACGGACTGTTGTGGACAAAAATATAAATACAGTCGTGTAGAGTGAGGTGTCACGATCCCAAAAATATAATAATATTAGTAGTTTAACTCATATTGTGAAACCCCAAAATATTGTTATTGGGTGCCAAACACTCCAAATAAAAAGTTACGTATTAAATTAATTAAAATTTACAGGAAAATTCTAAAAATTAAAATACCACTACGTCACAAAAGAATCTTGTCTAAATTCGAAACCGATATCTAGTTATATCAAATAAACTGTTACGGTCAATAAATGATTCTATAGCGACTTTCTGAATATTTGATTTGGGCATATCTTGCAATCTATAAGACGAAATCTTGATTTTTCACTTCTGTTAGAAAGATATAGTTTAACGAATTCCAACGTTTCTTGTTTTGAAGATATCCGACTAATAATCGATCTTGTACACTCAGTTGAAGTTCAAAACGTTAAATTACGAACTGCCGTTATATTACGGGCTCATTTTTATTTAATATATTTTATTATACATTCAAATTCGTTATAAATTCACTTATAATATGAATTCAATATTTAAACTGATTTGAGTATTCAAAATACAACCCGATAAAAATGCGGGACGTTACATTTGGCCTCATTTCTCATATTTTTGCACACAAAAAATAATGGAGAACTAGATGCTGCCTCTGCCCAGATCAAATCAAGCCTTTTTCTTCTTCTGCAATCAAGTTATTCAAGCTTAGAGATCTGTGATTCGATTTTTCTATTTTTCTAGATCCAAACACTGTGAGTTTAAGTTACTTTTAGATCTAAATAACTAAAAAGTTAATCTTGATATGACTATAACTTGGATCTATGCCTGTGACTTCTTGAATCATATTAGATCTGCTATAACCTGTGTATCTATGATATTATGACATGACTACAACTTAGATCTTAACTTTCATCATGTCAGAATTGCCATTGATTGTAGATCTAATTCACTGTTTAGTCACCTTATACCTGTTATATTATGTTTATGGCCAAATCAGATCTGTTATTCGTTGGAAATCTAAATCATTGTTTAGATCTTATCATGCCGGTTATGACATCCCTATTATGTTAGAATCAGTTCTATTGTCGCATGTTCATCAGATCTATTCCTATATACCCATCTTGTCATTGTGCCACTATATGTTTATGCCTATTTCTGCCATTATATATCAATCTTGTTAGTATGATCATTTCTGTCATCTTCCCTTCATCCTTTCCCTTTTATTTTTATAACCAGGCTGTCTTCGAGCCTAGGCATACCGCTGAAATATGCGAACGCGTTAGATTGGGAACGGGGGAAAACTGTATAATTTGGGGCATAACTTGAAATTGGAAATTTGGGCATAACTTGAATAAAAGTATGAATATGAATTTGGGGCATATGGTTCATTATGAACATGACTTGGGAAAGGGGCATGAAAACCTATAATGATATAGGAATAATTGGTAAATAATTGGAATGCCTAGGATTACAGTAATTAGAATAACCGCGCTTAGACACGAGGTTAGATTACACTTGTGGTGAAAGCCTGCCCGGAACCGCTCGGCATATCTAGCGACTGCAAGTGGTGAATCTAATGTGAGGGGTCTAAGTGCATAAGCACGAGACATGCTAAGACATGAGGTTAAGTCCGACTTGTGGAAGAAGTCTGCCCGGAACCGACCAGCATATCCAGCATCCATAAGTGATATGCTTAATGTGGGAGGCCTAGTACATTATAACCATAAATGAATATGGCTATGAAGTTGAATACTTAACCTAGCTGAATCCATAGGGATTGTATGAATATAATAAATTGAATAGGGGTTAAGTAAACCTATCTAAAACTGTGGGTGGATTAAGTAAATCTTGGGTTGTGATTATGCAATTTTATGACACTAGTAGGCAGGCATAATCTGTGGAAAATCTAGTTGTGGGGATGCAAGAAAAAGAGGAGAGCTTGCATCATCTTGAGTGTGGGGCCTGTTTCAGTTAGTAACCCATATATAGGCATCAAACGAGTACTCCGAACTAGGTCAGAGTCGGGGCACACTTACTGGGTTGCTTATAAGAGATCCAAAAGTGGAGGACGGTGTGGGCGGTGCGTACCGACCGGGTAATGTGCGTGCATGGTCTGGACAGAGGAAGATAAGACGTTGTGACACTAGTAGATATGGCTATGCACATCTGGAAAACGAAGGGTTGCTACCTTAGGGAGTGATACACCCTACTGTTGGGCCAGCACATGATATCTATGAAGTAGGGAGCCAATCGATTAGGGTAGTAATTAGGGTACATTTAGACTCCGGTATGTTTAGGAGCCTGTTATTATCCTTAGGGGGTAATTCTGGAACGTTGGGCTGCCTGTTGATTGTATAGGGTGAAAACCTCTCACTGGAAGTACACCTAAGTCTACATTTTATAGTTGTCGGGATCATCTCATTCTGGTTATACTAGTATTGGTGCAGAGAAATCATTAAAGAAGCGCAATATACTCTATCATGTTTATCCTGTTTACCTTGTCATACCTGCCTTTTATGATGTTACCTCTCTTATCTACCTTATACGCCTGTCATGATACTTTTACTTATTTATATGCTTAAAGTAACTGGACTCGCTAGACTTTATGTCTCACCCTTTTTGTTTCCTCTTCTTTCTCGCCCCCCCTCCAAGGTTCTCAGGGTGGGAATACTAAAGTTTGATCAAGATTCTGCTTTCATTTTGCTGGAGCTGCTTAGATATATTCCTCAAGTTCTTATCTTTGCTACTATGACTATGTTTCTTTTGGGGGTTATGCTTTTTTACTATTGTACTCTGATGTTTTAAGTACAAGACAGAAATTTCAATGATGTACTGTTTTTTATGTAGTTTTAGACTTATGATGTTTTGAACCACGATGTTATGTTTTCTATTTATTAAAAAGTTTTAAATTCCGCTGCTATTTTATATCTGTCTTGTAATGTCTCTATTTCTATTTACCTATAATGCTTCACGAAATTTAATGTATTCTCTTATTGAGTGACATTAATAGACGTGGGGTGTCACCTTGGTATCAGAGCTGAAGGTTACCAGATTAGATAAAGGTTTTGAAAATTATTTTTTTAAAAAAAAAAGAAGTTTTAGAGGAAAGCATTTTCAAAAAGAAAAGTCTGTTTTGAAAAACATATTCCCCAAGCCATATGTAATATCTTTCGATCCTTTATCTGAATCCCTTTCCTTTTCTTTTCAGCATATCTGGGGAACCTAATATTTCAGAGGGCGTTACGATACCAGGTGGCTTCCGTAGGTATCTAGAGGCCACGACGCCTGCTGGTGGTCAAGCTGACGTTCCTCCCCCAGCTGCACCCATCGTGCTTCCTCCTCCTCCTCCACGTGTAGATAACTTCTCAAAGATCTACAAAGATTTCTGTGATATGGGAGGGAAGCAATTCTATGGATCTGAGACGTTCATAGAGGTAAAGAATTGGCTCAAAGAAATGGAGGATCTGTTTGGAATCTTTGAAGTGGACGATCGTAGGAAGATCCAGTTAGCTGCCTGGCTACTAAAAGATAAAGCTTCGTTCTAGTGGGAAGTAACCCAAGCGGGGCGTCCTGTGGAAACTTAGGATGATTTTAGACAGAGGTTTGATATGAAGTTTCTTTCTCAAGATGAGAAAAGCATGCAAATGGAAAGGTTCTTGGCGCTCAAGCAAGGAGGCATGACTGTTAAGGAATATGTTAACAAATTCGACCGGCTAGTGAGGTTTGGATTGGAGCTGGTAGATACTCCGCATAAGAAAGCTTTGCGGTTTGTTAAAGGACTGAATGAACCCCTTCATGAGTTAGCTATGTCCCATATTCCAATAGAAGCAACTTTTAAAAGGCTTGTTGATATGGCCTTGATGCATGTGGAAGACAAAGCGACATAGAGGAAGTTAAGGTTGAAGAAACACAAAATAAGAAAGAATGGCCCAAGAAAGGACAACAACAGCAGCAGCAATAGAAGAAGAGTGGAAAGAATGACAAGGCTAAGGATAAGAGGAAGTCCCATAATTGCAGACGCGAGGGTCACTTGGTAAATGTGACACCCCACGTCCGTTAATGTCACTCACTAAGGGAATACATTAAGTTTCGTGAAGCGTTGTAGGTAAACAGACACAGAATAATTACAAGACAGATATAAATAAGATAGCAGCGGAAATTTCAAATTTTTATTTCAACATAAAACATAATACCGTAGTTCACAGTACCATAAGTGATAAAACCATTACAACAAAATACTTATTTCTTGCATCATCAAAGTACGTAGGTATTAAAGAAAAACATTATTCCACAATAAAAAGAGTAAGCCATAGTAGAGAGAAAGACTTGAGCCATACTCCAGAAGTAGCTTCCAGCAAAATAATATGCAAGTCCTGACTAAGCCTGGGTGTTTCCTCCCTGAGAACTTTGGGGGGGAGGGGAAAGGAAGAGAGAGGAAAAAACAAAGGGGTCATACATAAAGTCAGGAGAGTCTAGTTACTTTTAGCCAGTAAATAAATAAAGGTCAACATTACAGGCATAAAGTGGGTAAGAGAGGTCACTATATAAATGGCAGGTGTGACAAGGCGGATAAGGTAAGGTGTACACATACTTCTCTAATGACTACTCTGCACTATTACTAGTATAACTAAAGTTAGATGATCCCTTCCATAATAAGTTGGTAGACTTAGGGTATACGTCCGAGTGTACCCTAACCATTACCCTAATCGATCGGCTCCCTATTCCGTAGATACTCTGTGATGGCCCCACAGTATGAGGTATCACTTCCTAAAGTGGCAACCCAAGAGGTGCACAACCATATCTACTGGTGTCATGGTCGTCTTAGCCCCCTCTGCCCGGCCCATGCACACACATGTCCCCGGTTGGTTTGCGCCGTCCACAGCGTCTGTCCCGTTTGGATCTCTTACAATCAATCAGTAAGCGTGCCCTTATCTCCGCCTAGTACGGAGTTATTTATTTGATACCTACTCCGGGTTACTGATTGAAATGGGTCCTACACAATATGATACAAGCTCTCCCCTTTGTCTTGTATCCCTACTAGGTTTTTCACTGACTATGTATACCCCTAAGTGTCTTTAATTACATAGTCCTATACCTGTTATGCTTACCCTAAAGGGTGTCTTTAATTACATAATTTATTCTATTTTCCACTGGCTATGTATACCATCATGTGTCTTTAATTACATAACCTTATTGGGTTAAGTTTGTGGGCCTATATATCTATATATTACCCACCCCTTCTAATTTACTTAACCCACCCACTACTCATCCAGTTTTACTTAACCCTAACTTAAATTCATAGTCATACAATCTTTATGAATTAAATTAGGTTAAGTAGTCCAATTCTATTACCATGTCCAATTATGGTTTCATACTGGGTTAGACCTCCCACATTAGGCCTGCAACATGTGGATGCTGGATATGCTGGTCGGGTCCGGGCAGTCTTATTCCACAGTTGGGCCTAACCTCGTATCTTAGCCCGATTTGTATTTACGTACTTAGACCTCCCACATTAGGTTCAACATTAGTGGCTGCTGGATATGCCGGTCGGGTCCAGGTAGACTTCCACCACTAACGTAACCTAACCTCATGTCATAAGTGCAATTACAATTCCTAATTGTAATTACTAACATTCCATTTTTAATTAATTTACCAATTAATTAATCCTTTCCTATTATAGGTGTCAATACCTATTTTGCAACAATAATTTGAATTACATATCCATAAATGGTCATATTCAAATTATGCCATTTTTACCCAAATTTACCTATGTCATTATAGGTGATTATTTCTAGATTTCCCTATTTGAATTATATGTCCAACTTATATAAACATTATATAAATTATGCCAAATATAAATCCCCTTTTTCCCCGTTTCCTAACTAACATGATCGCATGTATTTTGGCGTCATCGAGGCTACAAAGTAGTCTCGCCATAACAATAAAAAATGACAAAGGTGACAGTTTCAGTACAGTTTTGGCATAAGGATGACGACAAGGTGAATAGACATGTAATCATCATAACAGTGTGAACACAGAGCTGATGACCTTGTGGAAACTACAATGTCAAAGACAACATAACATGGTATAAACTTATCATTTAGATGTCTAACAAAATTAGGGTGACATAGTAGCATGATTAGATCTAAAAGGGTGGCATCATATGTCAAGTTTACAACAAATCGTGATTACTACAACATAGCAGGTGAAAGGTGATTAGCATAAATGATTAGATCTAAATTAACAATTTCGCATTTCCCGCAATATAGTTGCAAGTCAAGATCTACATAGTCAGCATAGTAGAATGTCCATAATCATATTTGATCCAGGGACAATGACATAATAAACTTGCATAAGTTCATGATTCACAACATATACCCAATTCGTACTCTATCATAATTCACATTTATCCATTTAAACCTAAAAGTGACTAAAAACTCACAGCGTTAGGTTCAGAAAATTTAGAGAGAGAGAGATCTGATTTCTGAATAGCTAAACTGATTGTAGTAGACTTTGATTCCGTTTCAATTTGCAACCCGACAGCATATGGCCCCTATGATCTCCAATGGAGAAAATAAGATATTAGTGGACCATATTTATAGCATAGAACCAATGAACCAGACCCAATATCAAATCCAGGTATGTAAAACGAATTCTGCCCAGATCTGTCCGGGGGGAGGGGGGTCGACACCTATGTCGACACCCCCTGGGAGGGTCGACACCCACGAGCGGGAATTTTCCTGCTCAGCCCGCTTTGGCCCGATTTTGCTTTTTGAATTGTTTTTGAAGGTTCTGGAATTTATTATATATATATATCTTGTGCGTAAACAAACTTCGAACCCTCATAACTTTTTCATATGGTGTCCGTTTTACGCAAACCAAATGTCCATTTTGACCATAATTTCGAGACGGACGCAATGACATAGTCCGTTCCCTCTAATTCCAAATGTTAAATTAATTATTATTTAATTTATCCTCTTTTAATGTCATTAAAATTTGGGGTGTTACATTCTCCCTTACTCAAAGGATTTCGTCCCCGAAATCTCTAAGTTTGGAAGAATGCATATCCTACCATCCATCATCCATCTACTCATCCAACATCCATTGGCATCCATTGTCCTTAAAAGCCTCTAATGCTTATATGAATATATGCAGAAGTGTGTGTATATGTCCCAACACTAATGCGAAAATCAGGCGGTCTACTGATTCAATTGACCTCCTTAATGCAATGTATGTTAGTGTCATGAATCCAATATATATGCAAATAAACCTATTACATCAAATAAGTTCCATATGTGTGCACACACATTTGTCCAAGTGAAACATCCATATACTAACTCATGCATTTCTATCCATAAAAGAAAATGCACACACATCCATATGCAGTATGAAAGTGTTTAAGCTGATCTAGTGCCTAATGTGTGTGTACATGCGTCCACAGGCAACCACTAGCAAACAATTGCATCCACTAGCATCCATCAAACATAACATGTTTCAAACACATGTTTTCATCCATAGGACTCCTATCTAAAGGTCGAAAATACTATGAATAAGATATACTCAAATAATAGAAACAAGTACTGATAAAGCTTTTGGAAAAGGAGTTAAGAACATACCCTCGAAGAGAAAAGGGTACGAAGCACGAATCTTTTCTTTGGTTTCCCAAGTCGCATCCTCTGGGTTATCTCCCCATTGAACTTTTAGCAACTTGATCTCTTTATTGCATAGCTTCTTAACCTCTGATCCCAGAATACGGGAAGGAACTCACTTGATTGTTGCCTCCCGTTCCACCTCTAACTCTTCTAATATACTCGGCTCAACAACTTCCGCAGTGTCATGCAAGCACTTCCGCAGATGAGAAACATGGAAAACATGATGAATGCCAGATAGATTTTTCAGGAAGCTTTACTCTATAGGCCATTTGGCCAATCCTTTCGGTTATGGGAAATGGTCCCACAATCGTAGGTGCCCAATTCCTTACTGCTACGAAGCGGACCACATTCCTCAGAGGTGATACTTTGATAAAAGCCAAGTCTCCCACTTCAAATTCGATGTTAGTCCTTCTCTTGTCTGCATATGATTTCTGCCTGTCTTGAGCTATCTTCATCCGTCATCGAATGAGGTCAATTTTTTCGGACGTTTCTCTAACCATATCTGGTCTAAATAATAATCTTTCTATAGATTCCCACCAACAAGTCGGTAATCTATAGGGGCGGCCGTACAATTCTTCGAAGGGTGCCATGCTGATGTTGTCTTAATGGCTGTTATTATAGGCAAACTCCACCAAAGGAAGATGCTCTTCCCAAGTCCCTCCGAAGTCAAGGATACACAGACTCAAAAGATCTTCAAGAACCATGTTCGCCCTCTCCGTCTTCCCATCGGTCTGAGGATGATAAGAAGTGCTTAAGCGCAACTGTGTACCTAATGCCTCTTGCAAACTTCTCCAAAATTTGCTAGTAAAGATGGGGTCATGATCGCTTACTATGCTGGAAGGTACTCCATGGAGATGAACTATCTCACGAACAAAAATCGCTGCCAACCATGATGTCGTCCTATTACTGTTGACTGGAATAAAGTGAGCGCTCTTAGTGAGTCTATCTACTACCACCCAAACACTGGTATTGCCTTTCTTCTATCTAGGCAACCATCTATGAAATCCATCGAGACGCTCTCCCATTTCCATTGCATCACTTCCAACGGATGAAGCAATCCGCTGGGCTTCTTTTGCTCAGCCTTGAGTTGCTGACAAATCAAACATTGAGAAACAAATTCAACCACGTCCTTCTTCATCCCAGCCCAAAAGAAAACCCTTTTCATGTCTCTATACATCTTGTCACCGTAGGGATGAATAGTCATCTTAGAATGGTGGGCTTCTTCTAGGACTGACTTTATCAAGCTTCCAGTCTGAGGAATACAAATCCTTCCATCTCATCGCAACCACCCCTTTTCATCTATGGCATATCTACTGAGGTGACTACAAGTCTCCCCTCTTCTGAGCTTATCCATAATGTCTAGAATCTGTGGGTCACCTTATTGTGAAGCTCCTATCTGCTCTACAAGAGTCAGTTGTATCTCCAAGAATGCAAATAAATCAGGTAAAACTTCGATGGACGGTCTAAAATCAAAAGCTGATATGAACTCCAAATTCTCTCTTTCCACAAACAAAGGACTCGGAGCCATCCTCTGCCTACTTAGTGCGTCTGCAACCACATTACCCCTGCCAGAGGTATAAAAAATCTCAAAATCATATGAAGCTAAGAATTCCATCCACCGTTGTTGCCTTAAGTTGAGATCCTTCTGAGAGAATAAGTACTTAAGAGATTTGTGATCGGTGTACAACTCGAATCTTTCTCCCAGTAAATAATGACGCCACATCTTCAATCCAAATACTATGGCAGCTAGTTCTAGATCATGGGTGGGGTAGTTTTTTTCGTGAACTCTCAACTGCCTACCCCCATAACATATTACTTTCCCTTCTTGCATCAACACCGCACCAAGCCCTGTACTGCACGCATCAGTGTAAACAGTAAACACGTTACTACCATCGGGCAAGGTCAAGACTGGGGCTGTTGTCAGAGCCCTTTTCAGCCGTTGGAAAGCAACTTCACAGTCTATATCCCATGAAAACACCAAATTCTTCTTTGTCAGCCTAGTGAGAGAGGCTGATATCTTCGCGAAGTTCTTAATGAACTTCCTATAGTAACCTGCCAACCCAAGAAAGCTTCTCACCTTGGTTGCGTTTTTAGGAATATGCCAGTCTTGCACTGCAACTACATTCGCGGGATCTACAGCTATCCCTTCTTTGGAGACTACATGCCCTAAGAATCTTACCTCCTTTCTCCAGAAATGGCATTTGGAGAACTTTGCTTTTAGCTGGTGGTCATGGAGAGTTTTCAAAACTTCCCTCAGATGTTGGGCATGCTGTTCTTCATTCTTGGAGAAGATCAATATCATCAACGAAGACTACGACGAATTTGTTTAAGAATTCCCGAAACACCCTACTCATCAAACCAACAAAATAGGCGGGTGCATTTGTCATCCCAAAAGGCATCACTAGCCATTCAAAAAAACCGTCCGGAGTTCTGAAAGCAGTCTTATTTATGCTATCCTCAGCCACTCTCAATTGATGGAACCCTATAGCCAAGTCCAACTGAGAAAAAACTGAGGCACCAATGAGATGATCAAATAAACCATCAATTCGTGGAAGCGGGTGCCTATCTTTCTGGTAAGCTTATTTAATTCTCTATAGTCAACACACAGACGAAGTGATCCATATGCTTTAGTTGCGAATACTACTGGAGCACCCCATTCAAATACGGTTCGTCTGATGAACCCTTTCCCAAGTAGCTCCCTTACTTGCTTACTCAGCTCCCTCCTTTCCCTTGGAGCCATGTGGCGTACTGGTAATGCAACTGGCTTTGCATTGTCCACTAGATATATGTGGAAATCGATCTCGCGCCTTGGAGGTAAGCCCTGTACCTCATCAAAAACATCAGAGTAATCCCGAACCACTGGAACAGATTGCAAGTCCTCTATGGATGCATCTAAAGACTATAGGAAGCTAAGCATAACAGACCCTTAGCGGTCACAAGAAACTTCGAGGGTCCTCCCATGACAAGTTGGGAGCCTGATAACCCTCCTTTCACAGTCTAAAACGACTCCATATGTGGTAAGCCAATCCATTCCTAGAATCAACTCATAGCCCATAAACCCAAGCACATACGCATCGCATTCAAACTCGATGCCTAACACGGATAATTTCAAACCCCTACAAATCATCGATAAATTAGACGAACCACCAATGGGGTTTGAAACAGCCACGGGATCTACTACAATACTAGTAACTAAGTGCAGAGATTCAACCATAGAACTAGATATAAACGAGTGTGAAGCACCAGAATCAAAAAGTGTTCTAACTGGATGGTTTGAAAGAGAAACTAAACTTTTTACGGAAATTTTTCTACCTCTTTCAGGAGCACTGATGGCGAGAGCATGCACCTGCCCTCTAGAAGTTCCTGCCCTCTGACCCTGTACCTATTTCTTTGGGCACTCCTTAGAGAAGTGTCCAACCCCTCCACAATTAAAGCAATTGCCCTTCCTTCTCTTACAGTCCTTAATCAAGTGACCTTCCTACAATTGTGACATTTCCTCTTATCCTTGCCTTTGACATCTTTCCCTCCTTTCTTTTGTCGTTGCTGTGGTTGTTGTTGTTGTTGCCCTTTCTTGGGAAAACTTCTTGTTTTGCGATGTCCCTCAGTCTTTGCTTCCTTCTTCTCTCCCTTGCCCTCTTCATGCATTAGGGCCATATCCACAAGCCTTTCAAAGGTAGCCCACATAGGAATATGGGACATATCAAGACCATGCAGAGGCTCATTTAGTCCTTTAGCAAATCGTAAAGCCTTTTTGTGCGCTGTATCCACCAACTCTAGTCCCAACCTTGCCAGTTGGTTGAACTTGTTCACATAGTCCTTCACCGTCAAGTTCCCTTGCTTGTGCGCTAAGAACCTCTCCATCTGTATGCTTCGCTCAGCTTGGGAAAGAAATTTCATCTCGAACCTCTGCCTGAAATCTTCCCGGGTTTCCACCGGACGTCCAGCCTGGTGACTTCCCACCAAAATGAGGCTTTGTCTTTTAACAACCAAGCAACTAACTGAATCTTTCTTCGGTCCTCCACTTTAAAGATTATGAATAAGTCCTCGGTCTCCTAAAGCCAATTCTGAGATTCCAAAAATGTCTCATTCCCATGGTATGGCTTCCCTCCCATAGCACGGAAGTCCTTACAGATTTTGGCGAAGTTATCTTCTCTTGGAGGGGGAGGAGGAGGAGGAATGACTGGGGCAACAAGAGGAGGAGCTTCTCTCTAGCCTTCAGCAGGCACTGTGGCCTCCAAATATCTCCGAAACCATCAAGGTATCGTGACACCCTCTGGGATATTAGGAAGGTTTTGATCCCCAGACATGCAGAAAAAGGGAAAAGGAAGAATTTTAGATAAAGGACCGAAGGATATTACATATGGCTTCTTGGGGAATATTTTTAAAACATACTTTTCTTTTAGAAAATACTTTCTTTTAAACCTTTTTGAAAAATATTTTTCAAAACCTTTATCTAATCCGGTAACCTTCAGCTCTGATACTAAGCGTGACACCCCACGTCCGTTAAGTCACTCACTAAGGGAATGCATTAAGTTTCATGAAGCATTGTAGGTAAAAAAAACAGAATATTTACAAGACAAATATAAATAAGATAGCAGTGGAAATTTCAAATTTTTATTTCAACATAAAACATAATATCGTAGTTTACAATACCATAAGTCATAAAACCATTATAACAAAATACTTCTATCTTGCATCATCAAAGTAAATAGGTATTAGAGAAAAACATTATTCCCCAATAAAAAGAGTAACCCATAGTAGAGACAAAGACTTGAGCCATACTCCAAAAGTAGCTTCCAGCAAGATAATATCCAAGTCCTGACTAAGCTTGGGTGTTTCCTCCCTGAGAACCTGGGGGGGGGAGGGGACGGAAGAGAAAGGGAAAAACAAAGGAGTCAGACATAAAGTCTGGCGAGTCTAGTTACTTTAAGCCAGTAAATAAATAAAGGTCAACATGACAGACATAAAGTGGGTAAGAGAGGTCACTATATAAAATGGCAGGTATGATAAGGCAGATAAGGTAAGGTGTATACATACTTCACTAATGACTACTCTGCACTATTACTAGTATAACTAAAGTTAGATGATCCCTTCCACAATAAGTTGGTAGACTTAGGGTATACGTCCGAGTGTACCCTAACCATTACCCTAATCGATCATCTCTCTATTCCGTAGATACCCTGTGCTGGCCCCACAGTAGGAGGTATCACTTCCTAAATAGGCAACCCAAGAGGTGTACAACCATATCTACTGGTGTCACGGTCGTCTTAGCCCCCTCTGCCCGGCCCATGCACACACATGTTCCCAGTCGGTTTGCGCCGTCCACACCATCCATCCCGTTTGGATCTCTTACAATCAATCGGTAAGCGTTCCCTTATCTCCGCCTAGAACGGAGTTCTTTATTTGATACCTACTCTGGGTTATTGATTGAAATGGGTCCCACACAATTTGATACCTACTCCAATCTATCGAAGCTCAAGTTGGTTAGCTCTGGTATCCTGCAGAAAAGACAAAGACATAAAATATGCCAGAGCTCAGAAAACATTTCACAGCGGAATGGATAAAATATAATATACTCAAAGTATAGCCTTACCATGTTAATAATACTGTCTAACCAGTATCTAAAGCTATCATGTCTCTTCCATAAATCTAATCTACGAGTATGTTATGAGGAGGGGGTCAGAACACAAGTTCTGGTGACTAGATTTAAATTATACACTTTGGATAACACTACATATATCGTTCAATCATATTTTCTTATTTATTAGGTTACTAGGGTTAACAGCACTCAAAGCTTACACACACGTCACACCCATTTACTTCCCAGTGGATTAACCTAATACAATATATATGTAGCTACCCCAATATTAAGGTACACCCCATGGTACCCCACTCGCACGGTCTCCACTGCAACACCATCAAAATATACGCAGTCCCTCATCCTACGCCGTAGTGACGTACAGATAACAATATTACGTTCCATATATATCTGTCAAATATACACAGTCCCTCACCCTACGCCATAGTGACGTATGGACTGCCACCTTTGTTCGAATCAGGATTCATGTCGGAGTAATGCCCTCATGTCTACGATACACCACTCAGAGCCATCATGCATGTATCTAGACTATCCACCATACGTATCTTCAATTGTAGCTCGATGCCTCAATCGCACGTCTTCTAATGTGCACCGATTCCCGTGGCAGGGCGGTACAAGAAACATAGAACTCGGTCGGGAGCTTTCCATATCTGTACAGGCCCGTCTTTAAGAGCCTCTACAGATATTCCTAGGGTCTATTTTCACGGTGGCTATGGCCCCACCCGGCCCCTCCCTCAACTATTAAAGACTACAAGAGCTAAATGACTGCTCCTAAAGAAAACAATCTAAACATCCATTTGGCGTCTTCCCTCATCCACTGTACCAGGATAGTGAAAGGTGAATGGTCTATTGGTTTTAGCTCTAGTCTTTTCGCATCCCACTGGTTGCCGATGACGGGTATTCGACGATATACTATCCTTATTGGTCGTGACCCTTCACCTCCCCGTTGAGGCAACCGCCAAATCACCCTGGTGTCACCGCGCCACAGCATTCGGACTGCATAGCTACTTCTGTAGTCAAGGCTCACCTACCTAATAGTCATGCGCAGACCCAACCTCTGCGAGCACAGCCTAAAACATCTGCCACTGCACAGAGGACTACTAGGAGCACCTTACGTACTTCAGGAAGCCACGTGCCTCCCTTTCCAGTCCTTCGGAGCTGTTAGAACAATCAGATGAATGTGCGCTCCCCTCACATTAAGTCTACACTTCCAGTCCTTTACATCCCTTCCTTTCTTGTTTTCTGAGCTAGACATTTAATTACCATCATTTCCATTTATTCATATCTTATTATATACATCTATTTTATATATTTACATTCACTAGAACTCTCACATTAAGCATACACTTGTGGACACTGGATTTGTCGGGCAGGTCCGGGTAGACTTCTACAACAAGTTGACTTAACCTCATGTATTAGTACCATTACATATTTTAATTATGCACTTAGACCCCTCACATTAGATTTACCTCTTGTGAATGCTGGATATGCAGGGCGGCTCCGGGCAAACTTCTATCACAAGTGCAATCTAACCTCGTGTTTAAGAGCATTGCAGTGTCAAATTACTGTGAATCTAGGCATGTTCGTTCTTTAACAATTATTCCTATTTCATGTAAATTTTACGCATATTTGGATTTTAATCATTTTCCTATATCATTATAGATCTTCTAATCCTTCTCTCAATGTCACACACACACACACACACACACACACATATATATATATATATATATATCATATGCCCCAAATTTACATCTTTAATCAAACTTTGATTTATACCCAAATCCATGTCCATGTATTTAATTATCTGCTAACATGAAACCATTCAATCACATAACTATTCCAAATCATACAAGTAAGGATCCATATATATAATTGTGACAAGTTTACATGTAATACAAACAACAAAAGTAGCTACCCAATTCTAACAAGTTTGTTTTACAACCTGCGAACAATCCAATATTTAATCTATTTCAACATATGGATTTAACAAGCTTACATCCCAATAAATTAATATCTTAGCCTATTAATTATTCTTACATGTTATACTTATCACTTTAGTCATTGTTATCACATGTTAAACAAACATCTCAATAGTTTGTATTTCAATTATACAAAAATAGGGAATGGTAAACGATAACATATTATTATCTAAAATTTATAACTTAAATCCACTCACCTCGTATGCTTACCCAATTCTGGATCTAAGCCACTTTTTAGCATCCATGGTTTTTCCCCTTTTAATTTGATTTGAAACCTAATAACCGTGGATTTCTTATTTTCATTAAAAGAGAAGGGAAAGAAAGAGTAAGAATTTGAGTGGATTGGATTTAGAATTTTACCTTGCTTTTCATGATTCTGAACAATCTTTTTATTAATGTCGATTCTCTCTTCCAAATCTTGAATTCATAATTTTTCCTAGGCTAATATTTTAATTTTTAGAATAGATTTAAGGGGAGATAGAGTAATGGCAGAGCTCCAGCGTAGCCGTCGAATTATGAGGTTTAGGGTTAGGTCTAAGGTCTTATTTATAGG
Source organism: Allium sativum (assembly GCA_030737875.1). Lineage (NCBI taxonomy): Eukaryota > Viridiplantae > Streptophyta > Magnoliopsida > Asparagales > Amaryllidaceae > Allium > Allium sativum. The sequence goes on from CM060925.1 coordinate 394,106,626, forward strand.
TGTGTTGGAGAAACCAGGACCCTCGGATCTGACCAAAAACCATCAAAAACGTCAAAAAACCCTAATTTGCAAAAATCTACCGCTGGGGGGTCAATCCCTCCTTGAAGGGGCGACCCTGGGGTCGACCCCGCTTCATGTGGGTCGACCCACCTTCATGTGGGTCGAACCCCCTTGAAGCAGTTGACCCCAGTGGGATTGATCTAGGTTGTTCCTGTTTTCTCTGACAAACTTCTGGAGCCCATAACTTCTACATACGATGTATGTTTTACACAAACTCAGACTCTACCTGAACCAGAATTCTGAGACGAACGCAATGTTGTAGTTCGTTTTACCTAATTCTGATTATATAATTATGTTATTCTTATTTTATTATCTTAAGTTAAAATGTGGGGTGTTACAATAGGGGTTAAGTAAACTTGTTTGAAACTGTGGGTTGGTTAAGTAAATCTTGGGTTGGTGGGTAATATTTATATATAGGCCCATAAACTAAACCTGTTGGGATTATGCAGTTTTATGACACGAGTAGGTAGGCATAATCTGTGGAAAACCTAGGAGTGGGGATGCAAGACAAAGGGGAGAGCTTGCATCATCTTGAGTGTGGGACCCATTTCAGCCAGTAACCCATACATAGGTGTCAAACGAGTACTACGAACTAGGTCAGAGTCGGGGCACGCATACTGGGCTGATTATAAGAGATCCAAAAGTGGGGGACAGTGTGGGCGGTGCGTACCGACCGGGTCATGTGCGTGCATGGTCCAAACAGAGGAAGATAAGATGCCGTGACACCAGTAGATATGGTTGTGCACATCCGGAAAATAAAGGGTTGCCACTTTAGGGAGTGATACACCTTACTATGGGGCCAGCACAAGGTATCTATGGAATAGAGAGCTGATTGATTAGGGTAGTAATTAGGGTACATTTAGACTCCGGTATGTTTAGGAGCTCATTATTATCCTTGGGGGTAACTCCGTAACGTTGGGTTGCCTGTTGATTGTATAGGATGAAAACCTCTCACTGGAAGTACACCTAAGTTTAACATTTTATAGTTGTCAGGATCATCTCATTCTGGTTATATTAGTATTGGTGTAGAGAAATCATTAGAGAAGCGCAAGATACTCTATCATGTTTGTCCTGTTTACCTTGTCATACTTGCCTTTTATGATGTTACCTCTCTAATCCACCTTATATTCCTATCACGATACTTTTACTTATTTATATGCTAAAAGTAACTAGACTCGCCAGACATTATGTCTGACCCTTTTTGTTTCCTCTTATTTCTCTTTCGCCCCCCTAATGTTCTCAGGATGGGAATACTCAAGCTTGATCAAGATTCTGCTTTCATTTTGCTGGAGTTTCTTAGATGTATTGCTCAAGTTCTTATCTTTGCTACTATGGCTATGTTTCTTTTGGAGATTATGCTTCTTTTGCTATTGTACTATGATGTTTTAAGTAAAATACAGAAATTTCAATGATGTACTTGGTTTTTCTATAGTTTTAGACTTATGATGTTTTGAACCACGATGTTATGTTTTCTGTTTAATAAAAAGTTTTAAATTCCGCTGCTATTTTATATTTGTCTTATAATGTTTCTGTTTCTATTTCTGTTTACCTAAAGCTTCACAAAACTTAATGCATTCTCTTAATGAGTGACATTAACGGACGTGGGGTGTCACAATTTGGTTATCGTAGGACCTTCCAATGAAGTTTACTTTTTGAACTACACTTGTATGGTTAATAGTCGGTTCAGAAGGCGAGTGGATTTGGGTCATCTCATTGTTGTATCATAGCTTTGGTTTAGATGTAAACTTTGGCTCTTTAGAGTAAACTCTCATCAAAGATAGGATCAGTAGTATCCTACGATGAATAAATTATTAAAGATAGGATCAGTAGTATTCTAGGGCAATAACTTATTAAAGATAGGATCAGTAGAATGCTAGGATATGTAACTCTTTAGAGATAGGGTCAGAGATAAGCTAGAATGAGTCGAGTGAATTATATATATATATATGTATATAGATATATATGAGAGGCATATCTACAGCTTTAATTTTCAAAGTAAAAAGTATTTTCAAGATATAAAGGATTGTGTTTTGATAATAATAAAGTTAAAATTTAAGAAGTTAATCAGCTGATTTATTGTTGGATGTAATATAGGGACAGTGCTTATGAACTTAAAAAGTTAGATTATGGTAGGTAAACAGAATTTTCGGTGATTATGTATAGTCGATGAGTTCTAACACATATTAAGTTTGAATTTATAAAGGAGGATATGTTCACGATTTTGGATAGCGGATATACATTAAACTCATTTTTTACCTTGATAAGTTTTAGTTTAGAAGTGCTAGTTTAAAATTGTGCACTAATTAGAAATTTTTGTTTATTTGTAGAGAGGTAGGGGTAAATGGATGAGGTTAGGGGTAGGGGAAAGCATTTATCTATCCTTTGATACTTGGCACGGTTCCGGGAGCCTGCTCCCTCCTCTAGTTCTTCTTTGGAAGATATACCCAGTAGTAATTCTTCTAATTCGTTAGGTCAGGGCAGCACTGATGAGTGCCTTTCAGACGCCACCTCCTCTTTTTGACCCATGGTGGTTGTTGATTCTGAGTCTTGTTTCGCACCTACACCTATAGAGTTCGACTTTGCACAGCTTGAGAAATCCGGCAACTATGACGACTGGATGTTCAACGATGGCGCAGCAGTTGAGGCCCAGCCTCTTGTCTTGAAGATTATACAAGATTACATTCCCGAGCCAATCCACAAGGAGCCGACATTTCTTGAGGTATCACCCCCACAGATAGATGAGCCCGAGATTGACTTGGCAATGGAGTTCAATGATGAGGTCGAGACGGAGATAAAGCTTGAGGATGATGACGATGAGGTGGGTGAGGGTGGTTATGACGCCAACAATGAGGAAGAGTTCACGGAGAATGATCCAGATGCTTTTGACCAGGATCTGATCATGGTTCCTAGGTGGTATGAGTGGGATGACCCAGAGTTAGACGAGAAGATAGATCAGGAGCCTGAGGGGGTTACGGTCTCACGACCCACGATAGACAGCTCCGATGACTGGTAGACAGTCGGATATTAGACAGTTCCACTTTGGGATATTTTGTATGTATACATAGATGTTAGCTTCTTTTTGTGTAGTACAAGCACTTACTATATCTTTTGGAGCATTATATGTTTTGTATAGGCTACCTCAAGTACGTAGTACGTGCTCAGGTTGATCGGTATAGATGCGTGTACATCTCTAATACCTTAAGTGGCACTATACACTGGGGTATATGTTATGTTTATGATATAGTTGATATTTTGGTTATGTTATGTAAAAATTAATTTATGAAATGAAATGACATCTTTATTTATATACACTGTCTCTATACTTTGTTCTTTTCTTGCGTCTTCTTTCAATTTTCAAGGACGAAATGTTTTCAAGTTGGGGAGAATGTAACGACATGAAATTTTAGAACCAATTTAATTTTTTTGAAAATTCAAGTTTTTGAGAATTTAAAATAATTGCGCATGGTTCTAGATACATACACTTATTTTTAAATACGATTTCAAAAAGTATAATGATCTGATAAGTTATTTAAACCAGTTTTATCAACTTAACAGTTCAAACGATTTTCGTCAAAAATGAAAATTTGACACTATTCATCGATTTTAGAAATTCCTAGCAGTATACGACTTGTATAATAGTTAAGATAAGGTTGTTGGATTTTTAAAATGACATTTGAAAGAAATATTTTGAAAATCGATAATTCAATGCTATTTCAAAAAAGTTAGAAAAATAGACATTTTGTAAATGATCTCGGAATTCGACGAAACCAATTTTATCGAATCTGTAATGATAAATAATGGTAAGATTCCATATTTCAAATTAATCGAAGTTAGCGTGTAAGCGTGCATAATATGAACGTAGGTTAGAAAAACCATTTAAAATTTAATAATAACATTGGCAAAGGTCATTTTGCAAACGGTCTCCTAATTTGACGGGACCAAGACCATTAGAACAGTATTTGAAAAATATAGTAGAGTTTCAAATTTCATAGCCATTGGGATTAGTATGTGATTGCGAGAGTAGAAAACGCATATGTAAATTTCAAAGAAAATTGATTTAAATGGTTGAATTTAATTAGTTTTGAGCCAATAATTAATATTTAGAAATATAATAAAAATATAATACTAATGTTTTTAAAATGGTTTTAGAACATAACTTAATTAATGTAAGCATTGATATATCGTTACACAACGTTAAGTAGGAGAATAAATTATATAAGGATCTATAGTCAATTAGAGCTCATTTTAATTAATAAAAAAATTTGTTTACATATTATCAAAGAGCATGAAAAACTGGTGAACATGACTAGAAAATATATTCGATATTATATGCATAGTTGTATCAGCAAGTTGTATGAAAAGTTATAAGCTAATTAGCATATATATCTGCATTAGCCTATAACTATTAATTTAGGATATAAATTATGCTTCCTTTGAAGTGTCACCTTATTAAGCCTTCCCTTTGTGTTTATTGTGTGTTGTCACTCCCCATCTCTAGATCATCAATATCTCACCAATCTGTGCCACTTCCCTTTTTCCTACAAAAGGGAAGCCTCCTTTAATTTTTCCTCCATTCTTTTCTTCACTCTCCTTTCTCCTTCTCTCTCGTCCTCTCTTCCTATTGCCTACCCCTCCCCACCAGCACAGCCCACCACCTCCCCTCCTTCATCGGCACCCTACATCAGCAGCCTCCCTCCCATAGCTCCTACTTAACCGAAAACCCTCTACATCACTCCATCTCCCTTAAACACACCTTTCCACATCCCTACACCCATTTTACACCACCCTCTCACCTCCTACAACCCACGTTAGCCACCCTTGGGCCCCACCTGCATGCGCAGTAGCCTCAGCCCCACCTCCTCGAACCCCGAGCTCCCGTTTGCCCCAAACCCTTTTCTGTTTGCTCCTCGAACCAAAAATATACGTCCTTACATATACCATTGTTTCATACATTCAAAACGCATCGAACCCCTGTCTGCTTTAATTCTCAGAAAACACCAGTGACGCCGGATAGCTATGGAAACTATCAGGGGTAGTTTAGACCTAAAGATCTACCTTTTTAAAAGATAGACGGAGTGAAAACCAATGGTGGGTAATACACTGCTCACATTTGAATTATATATTATATATGTGGTAGTTGATGTGGCATGAAAATTATATGCAATTAAAATATATGTTGTGTTGCATGAATATGATGTTTGAGTATAAATTGTTGAAGTCTGTTAAGAATTAATATGGTACTGTAAGTGGTTTAGAAGTTGAAATCGTAAATAAAAACTATTGGTTGAATTGGAGTATAACTAGGTTGAATGTTGCATGAATATTGACACAGAAAATAAATATTTACAAGTTTGCGTGGAGTTGTTAAATAATTAAACAGCTAAAAATGAGGGCTGGGATAGTTTACCGTATCATAAACAACATGTATTTGTAGTGTTTGTGGTAGTTGAAAGCATATACTTGAATAAACAAGTGTATGCGATGAAAAATAACTTTGAATTATATTGACGCAACTTTTGTTAACATAATCCTGACATATGTACATAATTTTATTTGTTGTATGTTGATGTGTTTGGATATGGATTAGCTATAAAAACAATAGCTAATCGATTATTAATGACAGTTAATAACTTGTTTGAAAAATAGTTTGGAATGGTATTTGAGTGTTGACAATATTTACACTTAGGTCGTTGACGCCGTATTATGGTGTATGATGCTTTATTAATGTTAGTTGGACATTACTGTTATGTGGAATCCATATAAATTAAATTATATGGAAATTTATTGAGTTTTATTCCAATTTAGGAATTTAATGAATATTTTAATAGTAAAATATAAGGTGAAAAATAAAAGTTTTAGTTTGACATCTGATTTTTGATGGACGTAAAATTTAAGTCATTACGATTAATATTTATAAAAGAAAGAAATCGATTTGAAATAATTTTCATATAGTTAAGGCATGTTCAAGTTTTTTTTAAATAAATGGTAAGCAGAAGAAGTGATGTTTTGTTAGGGTGTCTGGAAAACATTTTAACAGAAGTTTCTTTACAAAACTTCTCATTTAATTTTATAACGGGCTTCAAGAAATTTTTGGCCCAAACGGATAAGTTTGAGAAAATAATATTATTTTAATAATAAATAATATTATAATATCAATTTAGTGGAAATATTTGAATTTGAAGTGGAATATTGAAAATATGGTTTTCAACGATTATCATATAATAAATAAACTATATAAAAAGGAATTTGATTTAATTTTAATATGTAATCGAAGTTTGGTCATAATAGAACTCGTCATGCAATGGTAGTTCACGAACTTCAACCTTTGACTTCAAACGGACAAACCGAGAGATCCAACCTGTAACGACCCAGAAAATCTGAACCAATTAAAAATTTTTAAATTGGCTAAAATAATGGATTTTAAATATTTAAAATAAAAATTTTAAATAATAGCAATGAAATCTGAGTTTGTATCGACAATTGAAAACGAATATAATTAATTCTAATTATGAACAAGGCCTGAAATGGCGCTGCAGTTTCAAAAATTGAATTCAAATTTTGTCGGACTATACCGGGTGCAAAACAAAACAGATTTGAGTGAAACCAAAAATATTTAAATCTGTTAGTGAATACCTTTCTAACGAATCTGAAAAATCGAAGTTTCATAGCGAAAAGCAAAAGTTATGGCCAAATGAATTTTCAGAAAGGTCGCTATGGAATTTATATAGACCGTGAAATTGGCCATTTTGCAAACGACCTCGGAATTCAACGAAACCACTTTTGTTGGATCCGGGATGAGAAGTTATTGCTAGGTTTCCTATTTCATAATTTTTGAAGCTAGTATGTGAGCGTGGCAAAGGAAAACGTGTTTTGGTCAATTATAGTTAAATTGGATCGACCAGAAATGGGCCTTTTTGCAAACGGTCTTAGAATTCGACGAAACTAATTTTGTTGGGACTGTATCGTCAAAACATAGCTAGATTTATTTTTATGGAATTTTTCGAATCAGTTTGTGGCCCTGGCAAATTGAAATGTACGTTCAAATCGAATATTGAATGTTATATATTTTAATTTGAAGGAAAACTGACTAAAACATTCGAATGGGCCTTCGAAACATATCCCATTGTGTTCGGAATGGGGGTAAAACGCTAGGGACGACAGTCGTTGGGTTTGAATTGGTGTTCGTGTGGGAAAGAGGGTATTTTCAGATTTTTAAAATATATAAATAAACAAAAAAATATCATTGGTCAGAAAATCTTTCTCTCTCACCGACTATTATCGCGCACGACGGAAATAGAGGCGCTACCTTCTCTCCTCCGTTCCTCCTCCTACACGCAAAATTAGACCCTGCTCTAGTTGGGTATTTTGTAGAGCTCGGCGAGAGCTTCAAATCCATACAAGGGTGGTATTTTTTCGTTGCCTGAATTGAGAGAACCACCTCCCTGAAGTCGACGACTTCAATTCGCCGCCGCCGCCGCCTGGGACCACCGAACTGGCCCCACCTCCTGGCGCACGTGTGCCTCTCCTAGACCGACAAGGTGGCGCTGGCCGATCGAAGCAACAATCAATGGATTGGAAGATAAATCGCAACCTAGTGTTGAAGATTTTCAGAGAGGTACGGCCTTGTATATTTAAAACTGATTTCAACAGTTTTAAAGTGTTGCAAACTTTGAAAAATCATATCTTTTTCGTTTCTTGACGAAATTCGATGAAACAGGAAACATCGTGACCGTGTGGACGTCTTCTACATTCCAGAAGAGACCGCATATTTTTCTGAGCCTTCTGCTATTTTTGGTGGAGTGGAACCCAATGTGAGATTTCTGAATTATAAACGATATGGAAAACGACGATGTATAAATTATATAGTCGATGTATGGGTTATATAAGCGTTGTACACCTCATGTATAAGCGTTATATAAGTTGTACGTTCGATGTATAAGTTATATATGCGTTGTAAAAATTATATATGTGTTGAAATAGAAGTGAATTGCTATATATATATATATATATATATATATATATATATATATACACGCCCCTCGTCCACAAACCATGGACGATATTTATTGGTTGTGATTGGTGTGAAAATTGATTGATAGTGAATGGTTGATTGGAATTGTTTGTGGTTGATATTGATGGATTGTGGTTGAAAAATACCCGTTTGTGGTTGGGAAATATTTGGTTGAAACCACATAGGATTAGTTTGTGGAAATGAAATAAATATATACATGCCGCCTACGTGCGAACTAGATGCATGATTCCCCATTGTCAAAAACCGCGAGGTTTTAAGGTAGAGCGAGGAGCCGTACTAGGGACGGTCCCGGTTTTAACTACCCTGCCGTTATGCTGCCAAAATTTTGAATAATATTCATGTGTTTGAATTATTTTCATTTGTTGAAACTATATTTATTCTTTGAATAGAAAACCGTCATGTGTTGAATCAATATTCATTCGTTGAATTGAAATTCATGTGTTGAATGGTATTCATATTTTGAAAGAAATTGTGTTATAATAAAAATCCCATTTTTAACATCAATATGAAATGTATAAAATAATCTTGTTTTGAAATAAATTGTTTTAAAATAAAAATCCTATTTTTATCACCTATATTAACTATATAAAATAATCGTGTTTTCAAATAAATTGTTTTACATTAAAAGTCACATTTTTATTATATACATGAGCTGTTAATTATAGTGAAGTGTTGAAATAGAAGACAGTTAGATAAAAATATCATTTTTTATCAAATGTATGAAAAGAATATAGTTTTGAAATCGAAGAATTGATATATATATATATATAAATATAATTAAAATATATCGAATAGCGACGCTGCAGTTCGTATTTTGAAACCGTGATTTCAAACGATTATACCGGGTGATCCGACCATCGGATTTTCCTGAAATCACAACCGTTTGGTTCACTTTGGAAATATCTTTCCAACGGCACCAACTTTGTAAAAATCCAACGGTTGGACTGTCTGGAATGTTTAATTCAAATATGAAGAAAAACAGCGCCAGAATCGATTATATTTATATATATATAAATATAATTATATTTAATCGAATAACGACGCTGCAATTCGTATTTTGAAATCGAAACTTCAAACGATTATACCGGGAGATCCGACCGTCGGATTTTCCTGAAAATGGAACCGTTGGATTCGTTTTGAAAAGATCTTTCTAATGATGTAAATTTTTTGAAGATCCAACGGTTAGATTTTCAGATATGTGTAAATCAAATCTGAAGAAAAACAGCGCCACGGCCGCGTTATGGCCCGAAGCATCGTTTTGAATAAATTGGCTATTTTAAAATAAATAAAAATAGCGATAAATCGTTATAAAATATAATAAACGATATGGAATGGAAATAAACTGAATTTTCTCGATTTATGTGGTATTTGATGGTTGAATGTGTTTGGTGTGAAAATTACATTAAAGAACAAAATTGGTGTTGTCGAATGATTTAACCATTGAAATAAATTGATTTGAAATTCTAAATATACGTGAATTATTTGAAAAGGCCGAGTTAATTCTCATTCAAATAATTGACTGACGATTGAAAGTCAAAGATGAAGACGGAGGTAGAAGACCGGAGATCTTCACCTCGTTTGGATGGTAACTGAGGTCCTGATTGGGAGGCATCCCGAAATATGGATAATGAGTGGTGATCGTCCAGACGTACGTGGTAATCGATGGGTTTGCGAGGTATATAGTGCCTCCGGTTTCGTTCAGACCCAGAACGGACTTGTAAATGGACTGTGTGTCTGACATTGGATTTTATTCTGTGTTGATTGATCTCTATTAAATATACATCTGTTTGGCAGTAGAGAATTTATTCTTTTGCTTAACGCCCTTCTCTGAAACGCACGAGCTCAAAGGTTGTATATCGATGGACATCAGTCGCATGGCACGAATTGTTAGTGTGGCATGCCTAAGTGGCAGATGATCAGGGCTTCTTTTGAAAAGCAAAGTCTTGTGGTGATGATCAAAGCACCGCCTGTGTGGCGTAGCTTTGTGTATAACGTGAATTCGCGAACCTCACACCCGGTATGAACCAGAAACGGGAGGAAGGACCTCAGGGAGGACATGCGTTTCTTTCTAGCTAGAAGTGGCGTCAGTGGTTTTACACGCCCTGATGAGTTTGACTTATGTGGTTGTTACTGTTGCGAGGCGCCTCGGTTTGATCGGATGATCCGGGTCCGATAGAGTCATTCGTTGGCTCACTTACGCCCCATAGGGCGAGGAAACGCAATGATCAGGAATTTTAATCCACATCGGTGGACCGGCCCTGACGATCCAAGGGTCGATGCGCTCTGACCCTGAGGCTCGGGCTAGAGAATCTCAAAGTCGGTAAGGATTATCTTTTGCCTTGATTCATGACAGAAATCCAATTTCCAAATACGACATCGTGCGATTTTGATTGTATATATATATGGCGACATGATATATGGTACCCATGCCGTCTATGATTGATAGTTATGATTGAAATTGTTTTTGAAACGTATAAACACTAGTAATAATATCAAATACTTTTGTTTTATTCGTATCAAGCATATTTTGGCCATTATAAGGTAAAACTCTATCCTCCGGTTTGCGTTGCATTGTGTGATGGGAACTGAGTCTTATAATGGCTTCATTTTGATAAAAAGCATTGCGATGTTTAAAGGAATGATTTGTTTTTAAAGCACTGGCAATCCAATGGAGTAAACCCGTTCCACGAAAGTGGCGTGGCCCTGTGATTAGCCATATTTAAAATGTGTTGAGTAGATTTCTCATACCAGTCTCATGACTGACTCGTAGTTTGTTTCACTTTCAAACTCGGGTGCCCCTTTTTCTACACGGGCAGCCTTGTATTCAGGTTTAGCTGGCTCTTTCTGGATAGCTGGAGCTGAAGATGGATTCTATTATTTATCTCTTTTTATGTTGTTCAGCTCCTATTGTACATATTTTGTTTGTTTCCGCTGTAGACATTTATGTATAGTTGAACTGTATTTGTACTAAGTATGATCCTGTATACTGTGTAACTCTGATGATTACATTTATCCAGTGTATTCTATTGTACATTATATGGTGTATTCATTTAATTCTGCTCTGCTGTTATCTGTTTCTGTGTTATATTCCAAAGATTACCCTTGTCACCATCTGTACGGGAAATGGGGTCGTCACACAACCGTTGGATTCTCTCAAAATAAAAATCATTATGTTCGATTTGAAAGGAGCTTTCAAATGGATATAAGAGCTTTAAAATCCAACGTTGGATCTTGAGATGAGTTACAATCAATTTTGAATAAAAACAGCGCCAGTGTCGTTAATAACCCGGAAACAGTTTTTAGCGAAACATGTTTTTTTTAAATTATTAAAAATAGAGAAATATTATGATAAATCATAATAAATTATTTCAAAGTAATTTGAAAAAAAAATAAGTTTCAAACTATATTTTGGGATATTGATGTTTTCAGCCTAATTGATTGAAATAGGTAAAACAACGTTTCAAAAATTTTAAGTAAATTAAACTTAAATTATTTGGTTTATGAAATATAACCAAGTTTTGAAAGAAATGTTTAGAAAAATCTTTTAATTTAGAAAATATTACCAATTTGAATGAAAATTGGATTTGGATAGAAATGATCTTCGGGTATTTGGTATTGGTTACAGTAGTGTAGGCGTTTACTATGTGTGGAATTTAAAAGATATTTATATTGTTATTCCATTCATAATATTCATTGATTTCGTGAATTGGTGCTGATTATAATTTAATGTAACTCTATTTGAATTCTTATATTTGATATCAATTGGTTTGGGGTATGTAGTGAACAGTGTCATCAAACTGTTCTTTAACCCGGTTAAAAGAGAAGACGATTTCTTAAGATTAGTTGAAAATAAATCTTTATTTAATTTAATTATAAAGATTTGAATGAAAGAGTTCCCCAAACTAATGATAATGGGAGCAAGCTTAAGAATTGCTTAAAGAAAGATTTATACGAAAAGTTTAAAGTAGGAAAAGCTCTTATAAGATTTATATGTAACGTCCCACATTTTTATCGGTTTGTATTTGAATATTTAAATCAGTTTAAATAATGAATTCGTAATATAAGTGGATTTATATATTAATTAAAACGAAGTTGAATGTATATAAATATATATTAAATATAATCGAGCCCGTAATATCGCGACAGTTCGTAATTTAACGTTCTGAACTTCAATTGAGTGTGTAGGACCCGTTATTAATCGGATTTCTGCGAAACAAGAAATATTGGAATCTATTAAACTGTATTTTTCTAGTGGAAGAGAAAATTCAAGATTTCGTCTCATGTGTTGTAAGTTATGTCCAAATTAAATATTCAGAAAAACAACGGTATATTCGTTTATGGCCATAACAGTTATTTGAAATAACTAAATATCGGATTCGAATTTTGACAAGATTCTTTTGAGATGTAGTGATAATTTTTTATAATTTTATTGTAATTTTTAATTAATTAAATACGCAACTTTTTATTTGGAGTGTTGTGCACCCTATATCAATATTTTTGGGTTTCATAATATAAGTTAACCTACCGATATTATTATATTTTTGGGATCATGGCACCTCGCTGGACACGACTGTATTTTTATTTTTGTCCGTAACAGCTCAGACATGGACGGAATCTTATGTAACTTTGAAGATGGTTGAAATGGTAACAACGATAAATTCTATACAGCTCTTTCTGTAGTAGAGATTTAAAACAATATACTTGTCATTTGAAAATGTAACATGTTGTCATAAATGAACCAAGTTAAAACTTAATGGCAAAGAAAACTATCTTACCCTATGGTTCAAAACGTCATACCCTATTACCTTCATGGCAAAGTCTCCTAATTTTTCTACCCTAGCTACATGAAAAATAAAATCATACTCTTATAAAAAATCGTTCTCTGATCTAATCTATTTAATGCCGCATGTGTCTTCAAATCATCCCTAATTTCCGCAGCTTGCCTAAGTCTATAAAACATCCCTATAGACACCTAAACAAACCCATGTTGCTATCTAAAAAGAAAGACACCTTAAACCCATGTTGTACCTGTGAAGAGGACTTCTTCTTATCACCTTTCTCTTCATTCACATATATATATACACACCATACGCTGGAGTACTGTACTGAGATGAAAACACGAGAATTTTTGGAAAATCAAATCAAATTAGTACAATAACTAGGAAACTAAAGCTCATTTTTAGATCTATGAATCACACAGTTTCACACCTAAAACCGCGTAAACCAAGAAAGATTTGTCGAGCATGCTCTGACTTCTACAAATCCATGTCTAGGCAAATCAAAATCCCTAAACAAATCTCTGCATCGTATATTTTCAAATCTCTGCCATAAATAAGAAGAGAAACTTCATGGCCATCCATCTATGCTATAACCTATCGCGTGCCAAACAAGTAAAGTTTTATGTGCGTGCCAAGATGTGCAGTATTATAAATACACTCAGGCTTCAACACAAATCGTTTCTTCTAGCAAGCCAAAAGAAAACATGGCCTCTCAAAACAGTGAGTTCATCGACTAGTTAAAAATAAATTCCAACTAATATATTCAAGCTTCTCAGACGATTCTCTATATCCTAATGTGAAGATCTGGAAGTATGCTTTTCCTAAGAATGGGAAAGAGGGGAAGAGGACCATGCGGCTATGGGAAGAATGATAACTTTGAGAAGAAGAAGAGGGATGCAGGGTGAATCAAGTGAGTATGTTTACGAGAGCAGCTCACGTTCTTTTTAATGGAGAAATAAAGCATGGAAAAGATGGTGTGAACAATGGGTTTGGCAAGATGGGAAGCTTTGAACGGTTTGAAGTGAGGGGCTGTGTAGTAAACTGCGGATGCAAAGGAGTAAGTGGGTGGATGACGGGAAGCTTAGGCATGCTGTAGGTATGGGGGTGCGAGGAAAACGAGATGGAAAAAGGGGCGTATAAGCATGGCAAGGTTCATTTAGGATTTAGTGATGAAATGAAAGTGAATGCGTGTTTTCTTCATGGAGAGGGCGGTGTGTACTAAAAGGAAGGAGGGTGGTAGAGTGTTATGCAGATGGGCTTTATACTGATTAAGCGTGAGCCTTATGTATAAAAAGAAAGTGGTGATTAGTGAAGGGTTAACGCAAGCTTACTCTAGCGTTTTGGCCTAAAATTCGCAACAAAGAGGAGGCGCGTGAGTTCTTTAAATTGGCGATGGTTGTGTTGAGCACTGGAAGATAGTGGTGGCTGGGGTTGAGCAGTAGTGAAGAGATTAAGTCAGGGATGGTAGTAAAATTTCGAAAGCACTGAAAGTTGTCCGGAGCTCGCTTTTGGATTTCTAGAGGAACAAAAGTACCGGATTAAACAGAAGAAGTTGGGTGGCGTCGGGTGCGTTGAGTTGGTATGGACGCGCGTTATGCAACAAACTAGCGGGAGCGATCTACGGCTCGTTATGAATTATGGCAGAATGGAACGTCTGGTTTAATCGACTGACGCAAATCGTTATTTAATGGTTAACGCTCAAAGGTGAGTAAATTAACTAACTCTGATCTATTTTAAATATTTACAATAATATTTTAATATTGGTTGAATGTTGTATGATGGTCGTTTAGATAGATTATAGTTAAATTGGTTGAAATACACATATCATTGCATATGTACACATAATGGATTAGATACTAATTTCATCTGTTATAAGATTCCCTAGAATGGAATTAGTGTAAATTGTATGGACTAACATCGGTGGATGTAGGAAACCAGTTGGAGGAATCTAACCGGATTCCTCAATATTTATATGTTCTGTTTGTTTTATATGCACTGTTTGAACCCAAATGACATTGAAACCCTGTATGAATATTGATGTTGAACGGAAATTCAACGTTATTTTGATGAACAATATCAATTAAGAAAGTGGAAACAGTCGACCATAAACCCATCTTTTGTTAAGAAGTTAATTGGCCATCAGGAAAAATCAACGAAGTTAAAAGTATAAAAATTATATTTTATAATTTAAAAGATGTTTAAAATTATAATATAAGTTCTATTATGAACATTTTATAGTTCATTTTATAAAAAAATATAAATGATTGTTTGACTTTTAAATAAAGTTTATAAAGCTATAAATATCCTGTGAATTAATATTTTGGATAATTATTTTTAAACAAACATTTTAGAAATAATTAGACTAATTATATTAATCTAGTGGTAAGAGGTAATTAAAATCAGTTAACAAATTAACTAATGGTTTGAAGTTGCTTTGAAAATTGATTATTTGATAAATTGATTTCAATTAATCTAATGTTAATGACTTAGAGAGAAATTGATCAAAATTAATAAGATTTCTTATCAATTACTTTTCAATTAATGAAGTATAAATGATTTTGGAACTGAGTACAAATAGTTATTATTTATTTAACCAACCAATCTGTATGAAGTAAACTATTTATTTCAGTAATGATGAAGTTAATTACTATTTAATTATTTTAATTAAAGCAATTATTTCTTAAATGGAATTCATTTAAGATGGTATTAAGTTGGTAATGAGATGTTTTACCGGCATTAAATAATTCGAATGAAAGAGAATTAACAGAAGACAAAGAGTGTTAAAGAGTTTTGGGAAAGGAGTTATAAATGGAGCTGTATAATGAGATTGAAGTGAAGGGTTAATATTTAATAAAAATAGCCATAAACAACAGAGATTTCAAAATAAGTATATGCGTTATAAAACTATATTGAAAAAGGAAACTAGAAATACACTTTGATTAAGATTATAAATAATAAGGGGTTAGAGTTACAGACTTATAACTATTCTAAGATAAGAATGTTGTCGATCAAGGTCTGAGAGGTAAATAAAATACCCCAATTTGAACAGTTTCACTATTATCGAGGAATGGTATCAGTTTGTAACGAAAAGAGATGTCAAGATTAGTTATAAAAGGGATATTGCAGCGTATAGTAAGTCTTTGAACTATAACGATAAAATAACGTTGTTGACTAGGCTTAAACGTGACTGTTATGTCGAGATTAGTTATAAAGGAGATATCGCAGCACATTGCGAGTTTTGAACTGTAACGATAAATTAACGTTGTTGACCAAGCTTAAGCGGGATTTTTACATATAACACTATTAGGAATCGGAACTATAATCCAACGATGTCGAATATATTAAAGTAAAATATTTTTAGGAATTATAATCTGAAAGGATAAATCAATATTTAGTTTTGAACCAATAGATTAGAATAAGGATGTATAATCAATATTTAGTTATAAACTTGATATTGATTTAGTAAGAAGCCGACTTAGAAACAGAGTTTTTAAAGTGGAATGGTAATATAAGATTATGAAAGAGTTTTCGATAAACAAGATAAGGGTATTTATTACTTAAATAAAGAGTTATTTGATAAAGGGGTTCAGATTTCTATAATAGGGATGATATGCACATTGTAAAGTGTATAATGTTTTAAAAGTGAACGATGGCAGATTAAAATATTTATAATGAAATTGGAAATATTTTTCCAATGTAGATAGGATATATTATCCAAGTGTAGAAAATAAAGAATGTAAAATGAATGGAAATGTTTCGAACGTAAATAACGTATATTTCTGGAACATGGGAGAATGAGAATTTATAATAACTGGGAATGTTTTCCAAGAAGTGTGAAAAAGCTAAAACGCGATTTGGGAAATATCTGGTAAGATATGGGAATGCGAATAATAAAAACAAATTTTAATAAAAAGTGCCCGTGGTTGTGTGATGTTTAGTTGTACCTCTGAATGGGTGTTGTTTTTACTTCGATTGTTAAATAACCGACTATCGAAGTGTTTTAACCATCGTTGTCGATACGGAGAGACTGATTGGATTTATTATACGAAAACCACTCCGTATAGGCATAAGCGCTGCGAATTTGTTTATGCTGAAGACAATTGAAGACAGAGTGAAATGCTTGGGTCGTTCTGTTCTAGAATGGTGTTTTCTGTTTTCCTAGTCCCAGGACAACTTGTATGGACGAGTGTCTGACAGAGTATACCTAACAAATCACGTACGATTGATCTTTTTAAGGTATTACGTCTTTTGGTGGAGGAATTCGTTCTTCTTAGCTTTTTATACCCATGATATTTTTGGAAATCGATTAGTGAATTGACGGGTTTGACGATGTGGCATTCAAAGTGAATGGTGGACAGATGTTCTGAAAATATAGACATAGCCTCAAGCCTCACAACCATGAAATGACAAAAATCGGGCAGGCAGCATGGCTAATTGGGTCATTCCCATTTGTTCTTCTTTCGTTTCTGTATCTTCGGATAACGGTTATATGGGCCCAACCGTAGGTGGAAATATATTCGATACACTCAAGAGAAATGAGTGGTTTGCCATGTGTGGGATGGGTTGCAAGATGTTCTTGTTGAACCCCAGTGTATCCCCTCTAGAGTACACTGATCGGGAGGTGGTCCCATACCTTGTCATAGTTGGAATCCAATCTATAAAAAGTGCCATACGGTTTTTGATTTTATACTATGTATGTGGAGCGTGAGATGCAAGTGTTCTGCTATTTGGTTATTTATTTGATTAGACATTATTATAATATCACTGGATTTTGATATCAAAATGTTTTGGTTATAGTAAGGTCAAAACCGTCCATGTTTATGTGTGGATTGGTCTTACTATTATCCTTTTTTTCAAAAGGATTTTCAAAGTTAAACAATATGGTTGGAATTTACTCACACCAGTCCCATGACTGACCCAGAGTTTATTTTGTTTGTGTTTTCCCTAAACTCTTGGGTGCCCAAATTTGTACGGGAAGTCAAGTATTTCAGGCTTTTACAGATACACTTGGAGGAGCTAAAAGAAGAAGGCTTCACCGTTAGTACATAGAGATTATTTCCGCTATGATATGATGTATTGTACTCTGATAATGGTATGTATATACCATACAGTTTTGTATTTCAAAGTTATGTGATATAATACATTTTATTCGTTCCGTTGTGAGATTCGTTTTTACTTTGATTATGTTCAGTTGTGTTCTTCTTCTTCTTCTTCTTCTTCTATTCTATTAGTTCTATCTTATCTTTCTCATCCTCTTTTGTCTTTCTATTAATGATCTGAATTTTCGTGCACTTTGAGTTGAATGTGGAGGATATTAGTCAGCTCAAATTGGTACGGGTTTTCGGGCCGTTACAGTTGGTATCAGAGCTGAAGGTTAAGTGATTACCTTGGCTCTGTGGCGTGACTCAATAGACATGGGGTTAGTAATACCCTATATTGAGTATGAGTGTATATATATGAGCGCGTATTTGTAAATTAGTATAAAAACTATTTTATATTGTGTTTACTGGTCAGTCGAGTGGTTTATGAATTCTGGTCGAAAAAGTAATGCAAACTGTGTCGATATGTGTTTCTAAAGTCTTGAACAGAGTTATTCGACACAATATTGTTTATAAAGGCTGGGTAAATGAAATATTTTACCCAAAAATATATTTTGATATAGGAAGTATATATCTTGAGATTATTATAGTATATTGAGTGTATTAATTGTTATTATAATTGAGTTGGTTATGTAAACAACCAATCGAAATTCACATGAGTATAAAATACGAATTAGATGAACTAAATCTGAATTTAAATCAGATTTGGAATTTAAAACTATGGTAATTTGGAAAAAAGTTCGTAAATGGAATTGGGTTTAATATATGGAATTTTAAATCCTGGGAATTTAGAAATGTTTTCCCAAGCATTTTTAAAGGATATTTTGATGTAATTTCATTATAAAGTGTTTAAAAATGAATTTTTGATAGTAATATAGTATTGAACTCACTTCGATAGCTAGAAAATAAATTTTGATGACGACGGTCGCATCATTAGTGTTCATTTTCGAGTTTCTAAGTGACGGATCACTACCAAAGATTTTGTTTTTGAATTATTGTGAGGAAACAAGTTGTTGGAAATTCAAATGTTTTGAATAATATATGATTTCAAACTGATTTGAAATAAATCCCAGGAATTTGAATTCTGAAACAAAGATTTAACTTATGGAGTTAAAATGGTAAAAGTAGAACTTAAACTAAGATAAACAAAATTAGACTAAATTTGGAACGATCCAGAATGGAAATTGTAAAAGAGAAATATTGGAGATTCGAGTTATTAAAATGAATTGATTCTTGGAGAATAAGAATCGAATTTTGAATTTAGAGATGAAAGTAACTGGTATGAGAAATAAATCAGTAAATGGACTTGGAGTTGAAATAGAAATTTGGCTTAGTAAAAGCAAAAGATTGGTTTGAGAATGGATTGATGAGAGATCAACCAAGGATGCTTGGATATATGTTAAAGTGATAGCAAATGGCAGAAATAGAGCTAAATGCCAACAAAAAGGTACAAGTTTACATTATATCCGAGTATGAGATTTATGAGCTATTTTTGGAAAGCCGTTTGGCTGTTTGTTTTCTTTTGGATTTGGAGAAGCTGAGAAAGGAAAATTATAGTAGTACCGGATGAGCCATGCAGAGGAGATGCTGGCGAAATTCTCTAAACTTTTAAGCTGTTAGGAAATTTTCCGAATTTCAAAAAGTATTTGTTAATAAGAAAAAAATAAAATTTTAATTGGAATTAATCGGTTCAGTTGAAACTGGAATCAAGAAGTAAAATAAAAGATTTTTAACCTAGTCATAATACGGATTGTATCATTTTTCTGACCTTAGTAATTTCGGGGACGAAATTCTTTTAAGGAGGAAGGAATGTAACGTCCCGCATTTTTATCGGTTTGTATTTGAATATTTAAATCAGTTTAAATATTGAATTAGTAATATAATTAGATTTATATATTAATTAAAACGAAGTTGAATGTATAAAAATATACATTAAATATAATCGAGCCCGTAATATCGCGGCAATTCGTAATTTAACGTTCTGAACTTCAACTGAGTGTGCAGGACCTGTTATTAATCGGATTTCTACGAAACAAGAAACGTTGAAATCTATTAAACTGTATTTTTCTAGTGGAAGAGAAAATTCAAGATTTCGTCTCATATGTTGTAAGTTATGCCCAAATTAAATATTCAAAAAAACAGCGGTATATTCGTTTATAGCCATAACAGTTATTTGAAATAACTAAATATCGGATTCGAATTTAGACAAGATTCTTTTGAGACATAGTGATAATTTGATTTTTAGAATTTTACTGTAATTTTTAATTTACTAAATACGCAACTTTTTATTTGGAGTGTTGTGCACCCTATATCAATATTTTGGGGTTTCACAATATAAGTTAACCTACTGATATTATTATATTTTTGGGATCGTGGCACCTCGCTGAACACGACAGTATTTTTATTTTCATTCGTAACAGCTCAGACATGGACGAAATCTTATGTAACTTTGAAGATAGTAGAAACAGTAAAAACGATAAATCCTATACAACTCTTCTAGTAGTAGAGATTTAAAACAATATACTTTGTCGTTTGAAAATGTAACATGTTGTCATAAATGAACCAAGTTAAAACTTAAAGGCAATGAAAACTATCCTACCCTATGGTTCAAAACGTCATACTCTATTACCTTCATGGCAAAGCCTCCTAATTTTTCTACCCTAGCTACATGAAAAACCAAATCATACTCTTATAAAAAATCGTTCTCTGATCTAATCTATTTAATGTTGCGTGTGTCTTCAATTCATCCCTAATTTCCGCAGCATGCCTAAGTCTATAAAACATCCCTGTAGACACTTAAACAAACCCATGTTGCTATCTAAAAAGAAAGACACCCTAAACCTATGATGCACGTGTGAAGAGGACTTCTTCTTATCACCTTTCTCTTCATTTACACACACTCACACCGTACGCTGGAGTACCGTACTGAGATGAAAACACGAGACTTTTGGAAAATCAAATAAAATTAGTACAACAACTAGGAAAGGAAAGCTCATTTGCAGATCTATGAATCACACAGTTTCACACCTAAAACCGCGCAAACCAAGAAAGATTTGTCGAGCATGCTCTGACTTCTACAAATCCATGTCTAGGCAAATCAAAATCCCTAAACAAATCTCTGCATCATATATTATCAAATCTCTGCCATAAATAAGAAGAGAAACTTCATGGCCATCCATCTATGCTACAACCTATCGCGTGCCAATCAAGTAAAGTTTTATGTGCATGCCAAGATGTGCAGTATTATAAATACACTCAGGCTTCAGCACAAATCGTTTCTTCCAGCAAGCCAAAAAAAAACATGGCCTCTCAAAACAGTGAGTCCATCGACTAGTTAAAAATAAATTCCAACTAATATATTCAAACTTCCCCGACGATTATCTATATCCTAATGTGAAGATCTAGAAGTATGCGTTTCCTAAGAATGGGAAAGACGGGAAGAGGACCATGCGACTATGGGAAGAATGATAACTTTGAGAAGAAGAAGAGGGATGCGGGATGACTCAAGTGGGTATGTTTACGAGAGCAGCTCACGTTCTTTTTAATGGAGAAATAAAGCATGGAAAAGATGGTGTGAACAGTGGGTTTGGCAAGATGGGAAGCTTTGAACAGTTTGAAGTGAGGAACTGTGTAGTAAAGTGCGGATGCAAAGGAGTAAGTGGGTGGATGACTGGAAGCTTAGGCGTGATGTTGGTACGGGGGTGCGAGGCAAACGAGATGGAAAAAGGGGCGTATAAGCATGGTAAGGTTCATTCAAGAATTTAGTGATGAAATGGAAGTGAATGCGTGTTTTCTTCATGGAGAGGGCGGTGTGTACTAAAAGGAAGGCGGGTAGTAGAGTGTTATGCAGATGGGCTTTATTATGATTAGGCGTGAGCCTTATGTATAAAAAGAAAGTGGTGATTAGTGAAGGGTTGACGCTTGCTTACTCTAGCGTTTTGGCCTAAAAGTCTGAACAAAGAGGGGGTGCGTGAGTTGTTTAAATTGGCGATGGTTGTGTTGAGCACTGGAAGATAGCGGTGGTCTGGGGTTGAGCAGTAGTGAAGAGATTAAGTCAGGGATGGCAGTAAAATTTCGAAAGCACCGAAAGCTGTCCGGAGCTCGCTTTTGGATTTCTAGAGGAAGACAAAGTACCGGCTTAACAGAAGAAGTTGGGTGGCGTCGGGTGCGTTGCGTTGATATGGACGTGTGTTATGCAACGATGCTAGCGGGAGTGATCTATGGCTCGTTATGAATTATGGCAGAATGGAACGTCTGGTTTAATCGACTGACGCAAATCGTTATTTAAGGGTTAACGCTCAAAGGTGAGTAAAATAACCAACTCTGATCTATTTTAAATATTTATAATTATATTTTAATATTGGTTGAATGTTGTGCCATGGTCATTTAGATAGATTACAGTAAAATTGGTTGAAATACACATATCGTTGCATATGTACACATCATGGATTAGATACTGATATCATCTGTTATAAGATTCCCTAGTATGGAATTAGTGTAAATTGTATGGACTAACATCGGTGGACGCAGGAAACCAGTTAGAGGAATCCAACCGAATTCCTCAATATTTATATGTGCTATTTGTTTTATATGCACTGTTTGAACCCAAATGACATTGAAACCCTGTATGAATATTGATGTTGAATGGAAATTCAATGTTATTTTGATAAACGATATCAATTAAGAAAGTGGCAACAGTCGACCATAAACCCATCTTTTGTTAAGAAGTTAATTGGCTGTCAGGCAAAATCAACGAAGTTAAAATTATAAAAATTATGTTTTTATAATTTAAACGATGTTTAAAATTATAATAGAAGTTCTATTATGAACATTTTATAGTTTGTTTTATAAAGAAAATATAAATGATTGTTTGACTTTTAAATAAAGTTTATTAAGCGATAATTATCCTGCGAGTTAATATTTTGGATAATTATTTTTAAACAAACAATTTAAAAATAATTATATTAATTATATTAATCTAATGGTAAGAGGTAGTTAAGATCAATTAAGGAATTAACTGATGGTTTGAAGTTGATTTGAAAATTGATTATTTGATAAATTGATTTCAATTAATCTAATGTTTATGACTTAGCGAGAAATTGTTCAAAATTAATAAGATTTCTTATCAATTACTTTTCAATTAATGAAGTCTAAATGATTTTGGAACTGAGTACAAATAGTTATTATTTATTTAAGCAACCAATCTGTATGAAGTAAGCTATTCATTTCAGTAATGATGAAGTTAATTACTATTTAACTATTTTAAATAAAGAAATTATTTCTTAAATGGAATTCATTTAAGATGGTATTAAGTTGGTAAGGAGATGTTTTACCTGAATTAAATCATTCGAATGAAAGAGAATTAACAGAAGACAAAGAGTGTTAAAGAGTTTTGGGAAAGGAGTTATAAATGGAGTTGTATAACGAGATTGAAGTGAAGGGTTAATATTTAATAAAAATAGCCATAAACAACAGAGATTTCAAAATAAGTATTTGCGTTATAAAACTATATTGAAAAAGGAAACAAGAAACGCAGTTTGATTAAGATTATAAGTAACAAGGGGTTAGAGTTACGGACTTATATCTATTCTAAGATAAGAATGTTGTCGATCAAGGTCTGAGAGGTAAATAAAATACCCCAACTTGAACGCTTCACTATTATCGAGGAATGGTATTAGTTTGTAACGAAAAGAGATATCAAGATTAGTTATAAAAGGGTTATTGCAGCATATAGTAATTCTTTGAACTATAACAATAATATAACGTTGTTGACTAGTCTTAAGCGTGACTGTTATGTCGAGATTAGTTAAAAAGGGGATATCGCAGCACATTGCGAGTTTTGAACTGTAACGATAAATTAACGTTGTTGACCAAGCTTAAGCGAGATTTTTACATATAACACTATTAGGAATTAGAACTATAATCCAACGATGTCGAATATATTAAAGTAAAATATTTTTAGGAATTATAATCTGATAGGATAAGTTAATATTTAGTTTTGAACCAATAGATTAGAATAAGGATGTGTAGTCAATATTTTGTTATAAACTTGATATTGATTTAGAAGGAAGTCGACTTAGAAACAGAGTTTTTAAAGTGGAATGGTAATATAAGATTTTGAAAGAGTTTTCGATAAACAAGATATGGGTATTTATTACTTGAATAAAGAGTAATTTGATAAAGGGTTTCAGATTTCTATAATAGGGATGATATGCACATTAAGTGTATAATGTTTTAAAAGTGAACGTTTGGCAGATTAAAATATTTATAATGAAATTGGAAATATTTTTCCAATGTAGATAGGGTATATTATCCAAGTGTAGAAAATAAAGAATGTAAAATGAATGGAAATGTTTCGAACGTAAATAGTGTATATTTCTGGAACATGGGAGAATGAGAATTTATAATAACTGGGAATGTTTTCCAAGAAGTGTGAAAAGGCTAAAACGGGATTTGGGAAATATCTGGTAAGATATGGAAATGCGAATGATAAAAACAAATGTTAAATAAAAAGTGCCCGTGGTTGTGTGATGTTTAGTTGTACATCTGAATGGGTGTTGTTTTACTTCGATAGTTAAATAACCGACTATCAAAGTGTTTTGACTATCGTTTTCGATACGGAGAGATCGGTTGGATTTATTATCTGAAAACCACTTCGTATAGGCATAAGCGCTACGAATTAGTTTATGCTGAAGACAATTGAAGACAGAGTGAAATGCAAGGGTCTTTCTGTTCCAGAATGGTGTTTTCTGTTTGTCCAGTCCCAGGACAACTTGTATGGATGAGTGTCTGACAGAGTATACCTAACAAATCACGTACGATTGATCTCTTAAAGGTATTACGTCTGGTGGCAGAGGAATTTGTTCCTCTTAGCTTTTTATACCCGTGATATTTTTGGAAATCGATTAGTGAATTGATGGGTTTGACGATGTGGCATTCAAAGTAAATAGTGGACAGATGTTCTGAAAAGATAGACATAGCCTCAAGCCGCACAACCAGGAAATGAAAAAAATCAGGCAGGCAGCATGGCTATGTGAGTCATTCCCATTAGGTTCTATTGTCACCATCTAGAGAAAATTTGTATTTGTTCTTATTTCGTTTCTGTACCTTTGGATAACGGTTATATGGGCCTAACCGTAGGTGGCAATATATTCGATACACTCAAGAGAAATGAGTGGTCTGTCATGTGTGGGCCGGGTTGCAAGATGTTCTTGTTGAACCCCAGTGTATCCCCTCTAGAGTACACTGATCGGGAGGTGGTCCCATGCCTTGTCATAGTTGGAATCCAATCTCCAATAAGCGCCATGCGGTTTTTGATTTTATACTATGTATGTGGAGCGTGTGATTCAAGCGTTCTGCTATTTGGTTATGTATTTGATTAGACATTATTATAATATCACTGGATTTTGATATCAAAATGTTTTGGTTATAGTAAGGTAAAAACTGTCCATGTTTATGTGTGGGCTGGTCTTACTATTATCCTTTTGTTTCAAAAGGATTTTCAAAGTTAAACGATATGGTTGGAATTTACTCACACCAGACCCATGACTGACCCAGAGTTTATTTTGTTTGTGTTTTCCCTAAACTCTTGGGTGCCCAAATTTGTACGGGCAGTCAAGTGTTTCAGGCTTTTACAGATACATTTGGAGGAGCTAAAAGCAGAAGGCTTCACCATTAGTATTTAGAGATTATTTCCGCTGTAATATGATGTATTGTACTCTGATAATGGTATGTATATACCATATAGTTTTGTATTTCAAAGTTATGTGATATAATACATTTTATTCGTTCCGCTGTGAGATTCATGTTTACTATGATTATGTTCAGTTGTGTTCTTCTTCTTCTTCTATTCTATTAGTTCTATGTTATCTTTCTCATCCTCTTATGTCTTTCTATTAATGATCTGAATTTTCGTGCAGTTTGAGTTGAATGTGTAGGATATTAATAAGCTCAAATTGATACAAATTTTCGGGCCGTTACATTATGGGAGTAATTCCCAAATCTAAAGAACGATTTGAGTAGAAGAATATTCCCAAAATGGAATAAAACTTAGGACATCTTGTATATCTTAATTGATTTGAAAGATGCGATAGTTATTCGACCGGGTTTCGACTCATTGTGAGTAGCTAAACGACGTAATGAAAATGGCGTTGACTATGATAGAAGACCAGAGACCTTCACATATGAAGGATTGCTCGTTGATGCCTTAGGATGATCCACCAATATGAGGTTATAATGACGATGATCCCACCGTACTTGTAGTGATTCGGGTTGCAAGAGTTTTCACACCCAGATGGGGTCGTGGAATATAGCACCTTCGGTTTCATTCAAAACCAAGAACGAATTGTAAATGGATGCATGTATGACGTACATAAATGATTGGTTTCTATTGATGTTATATCAGTGGTGGCGAAGAATTTATTCTTTTGCTTAACACTCTCCTCTGAGACTTCGATATTCAGAGGGTTATACATTAATTGACATTGATCATATGTGATGAATTGACAATGTGGCATGCGAAGTGTTGAGCCAATCAAATCAGTTGTTGAAAAGAAGAGCTTTTTGGATGATCATCAAAGCATGGATAATATAGCGTAGCTTTGTGTTGAGACGTGGCCTTGGATGCAATTACCCGTATTTTTGGGCAATTTAAAATTTGAATTTCAATCTATTTTAATGAATTTTAAAATGGAAAATGTTGATTTTGGACTCTTTAAAATTTGAAAATAAAATTTTAATTTAGTTTCATGTTTTATTTGACTTAAAACAGAGTTAGTAAACTTTTAAACCAGTTTAAAAGTAAAGATTTTGAAAATCTATATTTTAAACGCAATATTGATGACTTATAAAAGAACCATTTTTGAGATAGTCTCGGAATCTAATGAAACCACTTTCGTTGGATCTGGAATGTTGAAATATGGTATAATCCAAAATTTCATGTCAAACAGAGTTCATATGTGAGAGTATGATATAAAAACGAAAGTTGAAAATTCAGTTAGTTTTCGGATTAAGCTAAAAATAAGGTGACATTTCAAATGGTCTCCAAATTCGATGAGACTAGATTCGTTGGAAGCATAACTCCATAATATAGCGAGATTTCAAATTTTGTAATTTTTGGAGCTAGTGTGTGGTCGCAGGACTAGAAGGAATTTTGAAACATATAATTAATTCATCGATTAATTAAATGGTTTTCCACTAATTCCCATACCCAATCACACTTAGGAAACTCACCCCCTCCATGCCACGTGTCACATTCTTCCTTACCATGATATTCCATGGGCTTTGGCCATTCATATTTTATTTTAATTTCCTTTTTCATTTCTATATCTCCTTTTCCTAAACCTAAAACCACCACTTCCATGTCTCTCCTCTCCACTTGTCTGCGCCTCCATTGGTTCATCCCACTGTGGGTCCCTCTTATCTCCACAAGCCCAAACACTCATAAAAATCCTGCCTTTACCTTGTATACTTAATGTTACGGTGAAATCGAGTTTGTCGTGAAGTGCTGAGTTGATTAAGAGAGGAAAGGAGAAATTTTTGGTTCGTAGGGAGCTTGTGTAAGCCTACCGTGAAGTGTCGTGATGTAGGAATGCTTAGGGTGAGAACTTCTCACTCAATTTACGTAGTTTACTTAGCTAAAACATAATTAAGTTGCTAAGTATTTAATTGAAACATGTTTGAATTGATAATTTAGTTGTGATATGATTTGATAATCGAATTGGGTAAATTTACATGTTAAAACATGGTTAAGATGTTTATGATGATTATCGTAGGGTAAAACACCCATTCAGAAGTCAAACGTCTTGTTTATGGTCACATATTTAGGTGATACTGACTGAGTTGAAAAATAACTTGAATTGACTAAGTTACGATTGATTTCGTAAATTTGTGATGAATCTGAATTCACTGAGCAATTTATTAAATCACAATTAATTGGCTGAAATTCCCACACGGGTATTAGGATGAAAGTTACCCCTACACGTCTCCCAAATGTGTAGATAAGTCACATGGATTGCAATGTAAACCCCACACGGATATTAGGTCGATAATTTTACATGCGCCCAAGTGTGTAGATAATGATCACGAGTATTGGATGAAAACCCCACATGGGTATTGGAATGATTTTTGACTTACACTAATCTTAAGTGTTTGGTTGTATGTCAATCGTTTATTAACAGACCGATATAGGCGTTAATTAATTATTTAGGGCTTATACGGGTGTAGTTGCACTCTTGATGTGAACTTGTAACGAAAAGGGATTTTAGACCACCAAAATGGACACAAAAACACCATGTCGAACATTCAAGCATCGAAAACATTGGAACATTATTAGAAAGAAACTTAGAGGGTGAGATAAGAAATAAATAAATATTAGAATAGAGGAAGAAGAAGAACCAACACAACACAGAATCAGAATCTCACATCGCAGTGGAACAAAATATAATATAGAAATAAATCTTTATTGAGAGCTTTAAACAAAACTCAAAATAATCAGAGTACATCAACACATCTAGACAGTTATAATAACCTGTCCTCATATGCAGTCACACAGCAGAATAAATACTAGATATCATACGTCTGAACATCTCCAGCTAGTCTTTGAACTTCGCAGCATCGATAATCTGAACCTGTACAATTCGGTCTAACCCGAGCATTTCAAACGCCGGATCAGTCTGGTGAACCAGAGTGAGAAAAACACACTAAATTTAAAAGTATCATCCAACTTGATTTTAAAGTAAAAATCCTTTCAAAAGTAAAGGATAATTGTAAGACTAAATCCACACATAAATACGGATGGTTTTTACCTTACGATAACCCAAAACATTTTTGAAATCAATATCTTTTCTGATATTATAATAGTGTCTAAATACAAATAAATATCAATCTAGCAGAGCGCTTGCATCTTACGCTCTATATACATAGTATACAATCAAAACCGCGAGGAGAGCTCGGCTAAAAAGATTAACTCTCCTTATTCTTAGTGGAATTGAAGCTTCACTCATTCCTATCCACTTCTCTTATTGGAGAGTGGATTTCCTAGAAAGGTATGGGACCACATTCCCGACAATGTACCTCCGGAGATGAATACATTGGGGTTCAACAAAAACATCTTGCAACCCAGGCTAAACATAACCGACCCTCACTTCTCTTGAGAGTACCGAATATATCATTACCACGGTTGGGGGCCATCCAACCGAACCGATAACATATACAAAAATAAAAGGGACAACCTAAGGCATTCGATTTCTCCAGATCAGGTAATGATATACCCTTTTGATGGGTGCGACCCTCATAGCCATGCGACCTACGCGATTTTGTGCCATTTCCCGTTTGATGAGGCTTGAGGCTATAAAACTTTTGGAACATCTGGTCACCATTCACTTTGAATGCCACATCGTTAGATTCGCCATAAATTACTAATTGACGTCCACAAAAATACCCTGGTTGAGAGCAACCCAACTATGGTATGTTTGAAGAAACCAATGTACACGATTCCTTTGGAAATACTCTATCAGATATCGGTCCACATAAGTCATCCAGGAATAGGATGAACCGAAGGCACTCTCCTACTGATTCCTAGGTATCACCCTATAGATCAGTAGCGAGTAGTCCTTGCAATCTGTAGGTTCCAATCACGACAGAATCACTGTCGAAATATCTGGCTGCTAACCCCGAAAAATCCAACAAGTTGCTCTCCCGCCCATGAAGATTAATGGTCTTCAATTGCTCCATCTTCCATAATCATCTTACAAGTACTTGTTTGTTCAGAATGGTTTTCGAATATAAATTCTATCCTGGTCTTTCCGTACCAACAATCGTATTGTCCAGATTAGATAGTTGGTTATTTAACTATTAAATAAATAATCATGAGAATAAAATGAGTTTACTGATTCAGTACTCAGCTTTACTTGGCCTCTTAATTTAAATAATTAAATAATGTCAAAACTCTCAAATCTTTTAATATAACGAATATAGCTTTTCACTTCTTATCTAAACTAAGATTATTTTCAAACTATGTTATTTTAATACTTAGGAATTCCTTATAATCGTATACAATTTCTACTTCACTTTCATTTCAAAACATTGTTTACATCATTTTTCGTCATCTATGTTTGGGAAAAAAAATTCAACTGATTATTCGTAAAATAATGTTACGAAATCTCTTTTGTTTCATTACTTTAACACAATAACCAACCCTTATTCCTTTAGAATAAGCCCATTCCAAAACTTTACTTTTCAATTTCTTTTATCTCGAATATATCATTATAATTTCACAGAATCCCCATTTTATTTCCTTTAGTTCGTAAAATTTAATATATACATATATTCTCTAATCTTCCAATTTCCGTTACTTGGAAATTACATTATATATTCTCAAATCTTGCTATTAACATTACATTATTATTTCTCATATGGAAATAATAAATTATCCTTAACCTTTCTCCCATTACAAACTAATATCATCCTTAGATAATCCTGAAGTCGTTCAAGCTGGGTTATTTATTTATCTCTCAGACCTTGATCAACAACGTTCTTATCTTTAGATAGACATGAGTTGTAATTCAAAAACTGATATTTATTCTAATACCAAACACATCTCATTTAACTGTTTTATTTATAATATGTTTTATAAAACTTCTTGCTTCTGAAAATCTCCTCTCGAGTATAACTATTATTTCTTAACTCATTGATTCAGAAATTACTTACTAAAACATCACTTTTTAATTTTCTATAAACAATTTGTTTTATAACTCAGATTTTTGTTCAAAAATCCTATTACTCGCTTCTTTATCAAATTCACTTTTAACCATCCCTTTTCTAATCCATTTAACCCAACCCGCTTGAAAATCTTATTTCAATTTTCCCAATTTTACTTAATCCCATTATTAAGTAACGTTAATTTAAAATCGATGCTTTAACACCTCATCTCCTTTTTATTAACTTCGTTTATAAAATTCTGGTTTAATATAAACCCCTTTTATCTTTATTTCCTTTACTTAATTCAAATATTAATTAAATATTTGATTTAAGCTATCATATTCGCTTAAAAATCCCTTTTATAACTTCATTAAAAAAACTCGGTTCTAATATAAAACCCATTCATAAATTCCTTTCACAGTTTGATTAGATTCATTTCAACTTCGATCACTTTTTAAATGAATTCGAACTAAAAAGAAATCTCCTAAATTATTATTGAAATAATTATTTACTTCAATCACTAACTACAGTAGTAGTAGTCGAATTCTTAATTAACTAAAATAAGCAGTAAATTCCTTTTTAAAATCTTACTAAAATTAAAACAAATATTCGTTAAACTATTTCATTAGACTAGTTCAAATCAAATAATCTAATAATTATTCTTAGTTAAAAACAGTTGACTTAGTCAACACTAAACATAGTTATCTCGTTAACCAAATTCAATCAGTCCATCATTTAAATTAATTAATAATATAATTAATTTAAATAATTCCATTTAATTGTTTCTTAAAAACAATTATCCAACTCTTAATCGTTCGGTTAATTTCTGCTCATTTACTTATAATTCTTCATAACATAAGAATTTACTTTATAAAATCAATTAATACTTAACTATAAACTTAATTAATAAATAATAAATATTTATCTTATTTTAATAAACTATTATGCAAAATAATATATTTCAAAAACTATTTTCCGTTATAAAATAAATTTTATAACTTCAATTTATCAATTCACCTTACGGTAAATCGATATTTGGAAAACGATTGATTTATCAGCCATATACTGCCAATTACTCAACCAATATTACCCATTGGTTTAAAAAAAACAAGTGTTGAATTTTAAGTCAACGGTCAACAACCAAATCAATCATCTAATCAGAACAGTTCATATGATGATAATATAAAAATACATAACATCTAATATATTTGACGAGTCCAGTTGGATTCCTCCAACCTATTTTTCCTTGTATCCAAATACGTTATCCCAATATAATCATTCAGTTCAAATAAATAATGGTTTCATAACAGTCAATAACAACAATTCAATATAAACCAATTTATTTAACACAACCATAACAATTCAAAAAAAATACTAAATTAAACACGTTTATTTTATAAACGTGACCAATAAGGTAAGTTACCTTAATTGGGACCATCATTAAAATAACGATTTGGGTTTCATTGAAATTAAACAATGTTTAATTTCATCGGTTCAATCAATATATCAATATATATTAACAAACAGTCAACCATTAGCAGCCATATCACACAAAAATAAAAACCCGACTTATATAGAATATAAGTTGGAAGAACTAAGTGAGTTTAACTCACCTTGAGTTGATTCGTTATAATGGTTCGGTTACAATTAAATTAAACGGTCGTTTAATTTAACTATAAATTCCTGCTGTTTCCATTTTTGTCCAAATTAGTTGCAGAATGTAATATTCAATTGTGCGGTCCCAACGTAATTGGTTTTACGCAATTCTAATAAGATATGCATGTGTTGCTATTATTATAAATTATACAGTTAAATTAACACCATCAATCCCTTAATTAAAAATTAATTTCTGTAGTTACTTATTATGTTTTATAGGGCCGATTCACCATGCTCCTTCTCGCTTTCAAAACACCGACCTCACTGTTGTGTCCCTATTCACATGATTTTTAAATAAAACATATCCATCTTTCTTTAGTTAATATAAATTAATTAAATTTTTAATTGCTTGCTTTAACAACTGAAACAGCCGCTTATTTCTTTTACCAGCTTCATTCACATATGATTCCAATTTATTGTTCCTTGTTCACGTTTTACTTTGTTTTGAATTGTCTCAGCACGAAGAGTCCCTGCGTGTAACAACCCAAAAATTTTCGGCCCTGAAAATCGACATAAATACCTTTATCGTAACTCATGCCGACCCTCTAAGCACCGGAAACACTGGATAGTTATTAGAAAGAAATTAGAGGGTGAGATAAGAAAGAAAGAGATATTATAATAGAAGAAGAAGATGAAACAACACAACACAGAGTCTCACATCGCAGCAGAACAAAATATAATACAGAAATAATCTTTATTGAGAGCTTTAAAAAAATACTTACAATATCAGAGTACATCACATAATGGGACAGTTATAATGACATGTTCCCATATACAACACACAGCAGAATAGTAGCTATATAATATCATACGTCAGAACATCTCTAGCTCGTCTCTGGACTTCCCAGCATTCGATAACCTGAACCTGTACACCCCGGGCTAACCCGAGCATTTACAAAACACCGGGTCAGTTTGGTGAACCAGAGTAAGATAAACCTGCACAGTATTAAGGGTAAATCATCCAATCATGATTTTTAAAGTTCAAAATCTTTTCAAAAGAGAAGGATAATCGTAAGACCAAATCCACACATAAACACGGACGGTTTTTACCTTACGATAACCCAAAACAGTTTTTGAAACCAATATCTTTTCTAATATTATAATAATGTCTACATACAAGTAAATAGAATCTAGCAGAACGCTTGCATCTCACGCTCCACGTATATAGTATACAATCAAAAACCGTGGGCGCTTATTGGAGATTGGATTTCCAACTATGACAAGGTATGGGACCACTTGCCGATAGTGTATCTCTAGAGGCGAATACACTGGGTTCAACAAGAACATCTTGCAACCCGGCCCACACATGACCGACCACTCATTTCGCTTGAGTGTATCGAATGTATATAACCGACGGTTGGGATCAGCAACCATCTCCCGAAAAGGGACAGCATCGAATATAGATTAAAGAAGTAAATAGGAATTTCTCTAGATGATTATACACCCTAATGGGAGCGACCTACATAGCCATGCTGCCTGCCCGATTTTTTTTCATTTCCCGGTTGGTGAGGCTTGAGGTTTAGATTAACTTTTAAACACCAGGTCAGCATTCACTTTGAATGTCACATTGTCAGATCCGTCAGATATCACTAATTGACGTCCACAAAAATACTCTAGTTAGAAGCTAAGAGAACGGAAATTCCCTGCCAATAACTATAGTACGTTTGGAGAAATCAACGTACGTGACTCTTTGTAAATACTCTGTCAGACACTCGTCCATACAAGTCATCCAGGAACAGGATGAACCGAAGGCACTGTCCTCCCACATCCAATATAGGAATCACCCCATGGATCAGTAGCGAGAAGTCCTTGCAACCCATAGAATCCAACCACGACAGAATCACAGCTTATCTTTGCTTTCAAGGCAGAGAATATTAGTGGTTCTTCCGTGTATGAAAATCCACGGTCTTCAATGCTCCATCTCGATAATCTTCTGAGATCTCCACGTATTTGTTGGTCGGAATGGTTTTCGAATAAATTCGATCCCGGCCTTTCCATACCAACAATCGTATTGGACAGATTTGAAAGTCGGTGATTTAACTATCAAAATAAATAGTGTTTCAATCATGACACTCCAATGGGTTCACCGGTTCAGTATTCAGCATCACTTGGTTTTTTAATTAAAATAAACTAATTCACTTCTGCTTAATTAAAGCTCTTAACTCTTTAATATTTAGAAATACGATAATTGAATTCTTAATTAATATACCAATGTTCTCAACACCATTTCTTTATAATACTTGGTAAAATAACCATATTCAATGTACACTTAATTCTCCTTTCAAAGACATTTCAACATCATTCCTTATTAGTTAAAACATGGAAAATCCATTCAACTCATTTTTTATTTAAATAGCGTTACGTAATATCTTATATTCCATTCTCGAAACCATAACTAACATTGATTAATATAGAATAAAACTAACTTTACATTTTCTTTACTTCGATCTCTCGTTATATATATTTTCCAATTCTCGCCAATGTTACATTATTTCACTAATGGAAATAATGAACCATCACTAACCTCTTTTACGATTACCAACTAATATCATCTTCAGATAATCCTGATGTTGTTCAAGTTGGGGTATTTTAATTACCTCTCAGACCTTGATCAACAACGTTCATATCCTCAGATAAATATAAGTTGTAATCAAACTCATATTCCATTCACGTCTTAAAACAAATTCCATTATAAATTGGGTTTGGTTATACAACCCTACGACCCACTTCTTTACCTCAAATACACTTTTACCAATCTCCTTTCAAATCTATTCAACCATTTCCCACTTTTGAAATATTATTTCAAATACCCCTTTTACTTGATCTCATTGTCAAGTAACGTTAATGTAAAATTAACGCCTTTACTCTTTTAAACCACATTTATAAAATTCTGGCTTATTAAAAACCCTTCCCATCTTTCTTTCCTTTTTCTTAATCCAAGTATCCTTTAAATTAAGCTCTCGTATTCGCTTACCATTCTCTTTATAACTTTGTTATAAAAATTCGGGTTTTAAATATAAAACCCGTTCATAAATTCCTTTCACCATTCACTTTGATTATATTTCACCATCGATCACTTTTAAATGCATTCCCATTTAAAAAGTAATTTTCCAAATCATCATTAATTACAAAAATAACTTATTTCAATCATTAACTACTTTAGTAGTTAATTCCTTTATTAACTAAACTAAATAGTAAATCCCTTTTTAAACTTTATTTAAATTTAAACAATATTCATTAACTATTTTAATTGAAACACATCAATTTGATAATCAATTTCAATTCAAACTGGTCGACTTAATTAACTCAAACCTCGATTATCACATTAACCGATCCCAAATAATCCTCACTTTAAACTAATTTAAATTATAATTAATTTAAATAATTCCATTAATTGTTTTCTTTACAAAACAATTATCAAAGTTTAGCCATTCGATTCATTTGTTATTCTCATACTTGTAAATCTGATTAACATCAGAATTTACTATATAAAATAAATTATTAACAAATCGAAGTCTTAAATAAATAAAATATTTATTTAACTTTAATAACTTTTATTCAAATTAATTCATTTCAAAATCTATCTCCAGTTATAAAATAAAATTTATAACTTTATCTCTATCGACTCACCTGACGGTGAATCAATATTTATAAAACGATTGATTTTATAGGCCATATGCCGCCAAATACTAAACCAATACTGCCTATTGGTTTAAACAAAACACAGGGTGACTTTTCAGTAAATGATCACAAACCAAATCAATCATCAATCATGACAGTTCAGATATGATAATATGAAAATATACTATATTTGAGGAATCCGGTTGGATCCGTCCAACCTGTTCTTCCCTGAAATCACAACGGTTATCTCAATTCATATCATTTCAATTTCATTTAACTGAAATAAATAACAACCATTTAATATCAACCAATTCACAAGCAATTCAAACAATTCAAACAAATTTTAGCACGTTTATTTTATAACGTGACCAACAAGTAAGTTACCTTTATTGGAACCAATCGTTAAAATAACGATTTGGTATTTCACTGAAATTAAACATAGTTTAATTTCATCAGTTTGAGCAACAAATAAATATATGATAGCAAACAGTCAACCATAGCAAACAGAGCATACAAAATAAAAACCCAATTTATATAAAATACAAATGGGAAAACTGAGTGAGTTTAACTCACCTTGAGTTGATTTCCATAGAACGGCACATTTCAAATTAAATTAAACTGTCGTTTAATTTAATTAAAAAATCCTAGTTGATTTTGCTAGCGTCCAGTTCTGTTCCATAATGTAGCGCTTGCCAAAGTGATTCCAACGGTATACGGTTGTTGAATTATGGCAATAAAGGATTGAGTTATTAATGTTTTACATTAATATTGATTAATTATAACACTAACTCTAAATTTCTATTACTAAAAATCAAATCCTTGTTTAAAACATCATAAGCCAATTACCTTTTCCTCAACTCCTACATTCAAAGCCAGGCCAGTATAATCCTGCGGCAATTCATATATTATTATTGTATATATATAATATATGATTAAATTAGATTGTCTAACTAATTAGTTATAGAATTAACTTAATCATTTGCTTTGATTGGTTAATAATACGTGGTCCTTCTTTTCTTCCTAGTTTCCTTTCCCTGAAATCGTTGGTTCCCTAATGCTTCCATCTCTTTGTAAATCCAGATCCTGCAAAATACATATTTTAATTAACCTCAGATTTGATTAGCTTATAGTATAATTAAAAGCTCTTTGATTACTCAATTTTAGAATTAATTACGGTTTAAGTATACTTGGCTAATAGTTCCGTTTTACTTCCTGTATTTCGCTTCCCAATTTCCACCGAAACCACTACTGCTTCGAATACCCATCGCAAAACACCCGCTGCCATCAAAAACAAGCCACTGCACTGCACCCCGTCCACCGAGAACCCGATCTGATTACACCAGCGCATGTGCCTCCCCTGCTTCTAGGTCCATTCGATCACGACTCCAGCTCCAGGAAGCTACTCCAACGACGCGCCTTCAAGGCCTGATTCCGGCAACCGTGAAGCTCAACGACCGATCATGGCCGTACAAAACCCGAGAGCTTGTCACACTTGTTCGTTTTCCAGTTGAAAGTTTCAGTTTTTAATTGGAGAATTTTGGTATTATTGATCGAGAAAGGGGGGTCATTTCTGTTCGTTGATGGATTAGTGGAGGTGAAGGCCCTCTGTTGACCACGCGGAACGAAAATGAAGGGTTTTGACCCTTTAACATGTATTTATAGGAGGACCATTTATTATTTATATTATTTATTAAACTTCAGCATGAAGTAACCACCAAAAACTACTATAAACCACTTCTGTTTACTGATAAAAAGGCTATTCCTAGCACAAAAAGGTATTCCGGACCCAATGGGACAAGTTTTGTCGAAATCCGACATCGTTTGAAAAAAATTCCTTTATAAAACCAGAAATAAACACGCGTTTTATTTTTCCACGATCACTAGATAAATCAAATCAACTTGAAACTTTGAAATCCTATAATAATTTATCAATACGAACCCAACGGCACCAGTTTCGTCGCATTCTGAGACTGTTTCCCCAGTAGGCTATTTTTACGCGCACCGCAATGCCATTCTGAACACTAAATTTGCTGGTTTCTAAAAGTAACAAACTATATACCTATCCTGACTCTAATTGACGATACGAACTCAACAGGACTGGTTTCGTGGCCTAATTCGATCGTCTGCTCAAGTTACACTCCAATATCCCTTTATTTATTTAAATACGCGCTATAGAAAATGAATGGGCGTTTATGGCTACCGTGGTCACATACGACATCGGTTTTCCACGCCATTCACCACCGTACAATAATTTAACGTTACAGTCCCAATGAAACTAATTTCGTCGAAAACGGTGTCCATTTGCAAAACGGCTATTTTAAAGGCCTATAATTAAATAACGATTTCCACAGCGATTATTTCAAATTTTGATTTGGCATTAACTTACTATTTATAATACGAAATCTGAATTTTTCTCTTTCATATGAAAATTATCATCAATACGATTCCAACGTGTCTTGTTTCACAGAAATCAGACTTATATCGGATCCTGTATTCTCTATTGAAGTTCAAAACCAATTATTACGAACTGCCGCGCCATTTCGAACTCGTTTTATATTATAAATATAATTAACGTTCAAACTTCGTTTTAAATGACGAATTAAATATTAAAAACCATTATATTCCCAAATATAATATTTAAAATAAATTAATTAAACTAAATATTTGACGGCCAAAAACACGGGTCGTTACATTCTTCCCCCCTTAAAATAATTTCGTCCTCGAAATTGCTAAGGTAAGAAAGAAAGTTATAAACCCATTAATTTCCAAATCTAGTTTAGTTTAAATCAAAATCCAATTCAATACTATAAATAAATATTTTCAAAAATTTTGAAAATTTTCTAACACCTTAAATTTCCGAAAAATTTCGCCAGCACCTCCTTTGTATGGCTCAATCGGTACAGCCACAACTCGCCTTTCTAGGCCTTCTCCAATCCAAAAGAAAATAAAACAGCCAAGCGGCTTGCCAAATAGGCTCATAAATGACCAAACCCATATAAAAATAAACGTGTACCTTTTTGTTGGGCATATCTGTATATTATTTCCATCTGCTACCCTGTCAGCGTATACAAATGCATTTCCAAACAAAATTCAATTTTTATCCTCAGAACTGTATCCTTCATGCGTCCAAGCCAAATCTCATTCTTAACTCAATTTCCATCCATCATCAATTTCAACTCTTAACTTACCAGTCCGACACCATTTTAGATTCCTGTCTCACAATTAAATCTGATTCCACTTGATATATTATATCCCCGATTCAATTTCCAGTTAATTGGTTTCAATTCAATTTATATTTGCTTTCACAAACTTCTATTTAATTTTTCCTTTGTTCAAACAATTTCCCTGGGAGTTTTTAAGCAGTTCAGCTCTTTCAAAAAAACAAATATTCCTTTTCAGGATTCAAAACAACTTGTTTTTCTCAATGTAATTCAAACCAAAATCTTTGGTAGTAATTTGTCACTTAGAACTCGGAATGAACACTGATGATGTGGCTAGCATCATCAGAGTTATTTCGCAGCGATCAAAGTGAGTTCATTACTATATCACTTATTAAACCCGTATTTAAACATTTTCATTTCGAAATCTATTTCAAAATACCAAACACGATGCTCGTAAAACAAATTAAAATCTCCCAGGATTTTAAAATTCTCATATATCCAATTCAAATCCATTTACAAAACCTTTCCACATTTTGGAATTTTAATTCCAATTTTGATTTAGATTTCATATTTAATTCATCTGATTCCATATTATACGAATTCTAATTGGTTATTTATAATCAACCAACACATCCAATATATAAAATACTTCAAATATTAATCATTCTTTTATATTAAAATAAAATTTGGGTAAAATTATTTCATTTACCCTCTTTCAAAACATACTATGTCGGTTTATCGTACTTGAGTGTTTTGAAACCGCTATCGATACAATGGATCAAACTGATCGATCAGAACTCATAAATAGGTCAACCAATAAATCTCCACAATATAAAACAATTTTCATATCAAATATACAAATACGCGCTCATATATATACACTCAAACTCAATCTAGGGTGTTGCTAACCCCATCTCTATTTAGTCATGCCACAGAGCCATGGTAATCACTTAACCTTCAGCTCTGATACCACTGTAACGACCCAAAAATTTTCGGCCCTGAAAATCGACATAATTACCATTACCGTAACTCATGCCGACCCTCTAAGCACCGAAAACACTGGATAGTTATTAGAAAGAAATTAGAGAGTGAGATAAGAAAGAAATAGATATTAGAATAGAAGAAGAAGAAACAACACAACACAGAGTCTCACATCGCAGCGGAACAAAATATAATACAGAAATAATCTTTATTGAGAGCTTTAAAAAAATACTTACAATATCAGAGTACATCACACAACGGGACAGTTATAATTACCTGTTCCCATATACAACACACAGCGGAATAGTAGCTATATAATATTATACGTCAGAACATCTCCAGCTCGTCTCTGGACTTCCCAGCATTCGATAACCTGAACCTGTACACCCCGGGCTAACCCGAGCTTTTACAAAACACCGGGTCAGTCTGGTGAAGCAGAGTGAGATAAACTCGCACAGTATTAAAGGTAAATCATCCATTCATGATTTTTAAAGTTCAAAATCTTTTCAAAAGAAAAGGATAATCATAAGACCAAATCCAAACATAAACACGGACGGTTTTTACCATACGATAACCCAAAACAGTTTTTGAAAC
The DNA here is from genome assembly GCA_030737875.1 of Allium sativum. NCBI lineage: Eukaryota > Viridiplantae > Streptophyta > Magnoliopsida > Asparagales > Amaryllidaceae > Allium > Allium sativum. Next base: position 394,147,307 of record CM060925.1, read on the forward strand.
CAATATCTTTTCTAATATTATAATAATGTCTAGATACAAGTAAATAGAATCTAGCAGAATGCTTGCATCTCACGCCCCACGTATATAGTATACAATCAAAAACCGCGGGTGCTTATTGGAGATTGGATTTCCAACTATGATAAGGTATGGGACCACCTGCTGATAGTGTATCTGTAGAGGCGAATACACTGGGTTCAACAAGAACATCTTGCAACCCAGCCCACACATGACCGACCACTCATTTCGCTTGAGTGTATCGAATGTATATCACCGACGGTTGGTATCAGCAACCGTCTCCCGAAAAGGGACAGCATCGAATATAGATTAAAGACGTAAATAGGAATTTCTCTAGATAGGTGATTATACACCCTAACGGGAGCGACCCACATAGCCATGTTGCCTGCCCAATTTTTTGTCATTTCCCGGTTGGTGAGGCTTGAGGTTTAGATTAACTTTTAAACACCAAGTCAGCATTCACTTTGAATGTCACATTGTCAGATCCGTCAGATATCACTAATCGACGTCCACAAAAATACTCTAGTTAGAAGCTAAGGGAACGGCAATTCCCCGCCAATAACTATAACATGTTTGGAGAAATCAACGTACGTGACTCTTTGGAAATACTCTGTCAAACACTCGTCCATACAAGTCATCCAGGAACAGGATGAACCGAAGGCACTCTCCTACCACATCCAATATAGGAATCACCCCATGGATCAGAAGCGAGAAGTCCTTGCAACCCGCAGAATCCAACCACGACAGAATCACAGCTAATCTCTGCTTTCCAGGCAGAGAATATTAGTGGTTCTTCCATGTATGAAAATCCAGTTCTTCCGCGTATGAAAATCCACGGTCTTCAATGCTCCATCTCGATCATCTTCTGAGATCTCCACGTATTTGTTGGTTGGAATGGTTTTCGAATAAATTCGATCCCGGCCTTTCCATACCAACAATCTTATTGGACAGATTTGATAGGCGGTAATTTAACTATCAAAATAAACAGTGTTTCAATCATGACACTCCAATGAGTTCACTGGTTCAGTATTCAGCATCACTTGGCCTTTTTAATTAAAATAAACTAATTCAGTTCTGCTTAATTAAAACTCCTAACTCTTTAATATTTAAAAATATGATAATTGAATTCTTAATTAATATACCAATGTTCTCAACACCATTTCTTTATAATACTTGGTAAAATAACCATATTCAATTTACACTTAATTCCCCTTTCAAAGACATTTCAACATCATTCCTTATTAGTTAAAACGTGGAAAATCCATTCAACTCATTTTTTCTTTAAATAGCGTTACGTAATATCTTATATTCCATTCTCGAAACCATAACTAACATTGATTAGTATAGAATAAAACTAACTTTACATTTTCTTTACTTCGATCTCTCGTTATATATATTTTCCAATTTTCGCCAATGTTACATTATTTCACTAATGGAAATAATGAACCATCACTAACCTCTTTTACGATTACCAACTAATATCATCTTCAGATAATCCTGATGTTGTTCAAGTTGGGGTATTTTAATTACCTCTCAAGCCTTGATCAACAACGTTCATATCCTCAGATAAATATAAGTTGTAATCAAACTCATGTTCCATTCACGTATTAAAACAAATTCCATTATAAATTGGGTTTGGTTATACAACCCTATGACCCACTTCTTTACCTGAAATACACTTTTACCAATCTCCATTCAAATCTATTCAACCATTTCCCACTTTTGAAATCTTATTTCAAATTCCCCTTTTTACTTGATCTCATTGTCAAGTAACGTTAATGTAAAATTAATGCCTTTAATCTTTTAAACCACATTTATAAAATTCTGGCTTATTAAAAACCCTTCCCATCTTTCTATCTTTTTTCTTAATCCAAGTATCCTTTAAATTAAGCTCTCGTATTCGCTTACCATTCTCTTTATAACTTTGTTATAAAAATTCGGGTTTTAAATATAAACCCCGTTCATAAATTCCTTTCACCATTCACTTTGATTATATTTCACCATCGATCACTTTTAAATGAATTCCCATTTAAAAAGTAATTTTCCAAATCATCATTAATTACAAAAATAACTTATTTCAATCATTAACTACTTTAGTAGTTAATTCCTTTATTAACTAAACTAAATAGTAAATCCCTTTTTAAACTTTATTTAAATTTAAACAATATTCATTAACTATTTTAATCGAAACACATCAATTTGATTGTCAATTTCAATTCAAACTGGTCGATTTAATTAACTCAAACCTCGATTATCTCATTAACCGATCCCAAATAATCCTCACTTTAAACTAATTAAAATTATAATTAATTTAAATAATTCCATTAATTGTTTTCTTTACAAAACAATTATCAAAGTTTAGCCATTCGATTCATTTCTTATTCTCATACTTGTAAATCTGATTAACGTCAGAATTTACTTTATAAAATAAATTATTAACAAATCGAAGTCTTAAATAAAATATTTATTTAACTTTAATAACTTTTATTCAAATTAATACATTTCAAAATATATCTCCAATTATAAAATAATTTTTATAACTTTATCTCTATCGACTCACCTGACGGTGAATCAATATTTATAAACGATTGATTTTATAGGCCATATGCCACCAAATACTAAACCAATACCGCCTATTGGTTTAAACAAAACACAGGTTGACTTTTCAGTAAATGGTCGCAAACCAAATCAATCATCAATCATGACATTTCAGATATGATAACATGAAAATAAATACTATATTTGAGGAATCCAGTTGGATCCCTCCAGCCTGTTCTTCCCTGAAATCACAACGGTTATCTCAAATCATATTATTTCAATTTCATTTAACTGAAATAAATAACAACCATTTAATATCAACCAATTCACAAGCAATTCAAACAATTCAAACAAATTTTAGCACGTTTATTTTATAACGTGACCAACAGGTAAGTTACCTTTATTGGAACCAATCGTTAAAATAACGATTTGGTATTTCACTGAAATTAAACACAGTTTAATTTCATCAGTTTGAGCGATAAATAAATATATGATAGCAAACAGTCAACCATAGCAAACAGAGCATACAAAATAAAAACCCAATTTATATAAAATATAAATGGGAAAACCGAGTGAGTTTAACTCACCTTGAGTTGATTTCTGTAGAACGGCTCATTTCAAATTAAATTAAACTATCATTTAATTTAAATAAAAAATCCTAGTTGATTTTGCTAGCGTCCAGTTCTGTTCCATAATGTAGCGCTTGACAAAGTGATTCCAACGGTATACGGTTGTTGAATTCTGGAAATAAAGGAATGAGGTATTAATGTTTTACATTAATATTGATTAATTATAACACTAACTCTAAATTTCTATTACTAAAAATCAAATCCTTGTTTAAAGTATCATAGGCCAATTACCTTTTCCTCAACTCCTACGTTCAAAGCCAGGCTAGTATAATCCTACGGCAATTCATATATTATTATTATTATTATTATATATAATATATATGATTAAATTAGATTGTCTAACTAATTAGTTTTAGAATTAACTTAATCATTGGCTTTGGTTGGTTAATAATACGTGGTCCTTCTTTTCTTCCTAGTTTTCTTTCCCTGAAATCGTTGGTTCCCTAATGCATCCATCTCTTTTTAAAAATAGACCCTGCAAAATACAAAGTTTAATTAACCTCAGATTTGATTAGCTTATAGTATAATTAAAAGCCCTTTGATTAGTCAATTTTAGACTTAATTACGATTTAAGCATACTTGGCCAATAGTTCGGTTTTACTTCCAGTATTTCGCTTCCCCATTTCCACCGAAACCACTACTGCTTCGAATACCCATCGCAAAACACCCGCTGCCATCCAAAACAAGCCACCTCAATGCACCCCATCCACCGAGACCCCGATCTGATTACACCAGTGCCTGCGCCTTCCCTGCTTCTAGGTCCATTCGATCACGCCTCCAGCTCCAGGAAGGTCCTCCAACGACGCGCCTTCAAGGCCTGATTCTCGAAATCGTGAAGCTCAACGACCGATCATGGTCATACAAAACCCGAGAGCTTGTTAGGCTTGTTCGGTTTCCAGTTGAAAGTTTCAGATTTTAATTGGAGAATTTTGGGATAATTGATCGAGAAAGGGGGGCGCTTCTATTCCTTGATGGATCAGTGGAGGTGCAGGTCCTCTGTTGACCACGCGGAAAGAAAATGAAGGGTTTTGACCCTTTAACATGTATTTATAGGAGGACCATTTATTATTTACATTATTTATTAAACTTCAGCACGAAGTAACCACCAAAAAATACTACAAACGACTTTTGTTTACTGATAAAAAGGCTATTCCTAGCATAAAAAGTTATTTTGGACCCAATGGGACAAGTTTCGTCGAAATCCGACATTGTTTGAAAAAATTTCCTTTATCAAAACCAGAAATAAACACGTGTTTTATTTTTCCACGATCACTAAATAAATCCAATCAACTTGAAACTTTGAAATCTTATAATAAATTATCAATACGAACCGAACAGCACCAGTTTCGTCGCATTCTGAGACTGTTTCCCCCGGTATGCTATTTTTACGCGCACCGCAATGCCATTCTGAACACCAAATTTGCCGGTCTCTAAAAATAACAAACTATATACCTATCCTGACTCTAATTGACGATACGAACTCAACGGGATTGGTTTCGTGGCCTAATTCAATTGTCTGCTCAATTTACACTCCAATATCCCTTTATTTATTTAAATACGCGCTATAGAAAATGAACGGGCATTTATGGCTTCTGAGGTCACATACGACATCGGTTTCCCATGCCATTCACCGCTGTACAATAATTTAACGTTACGGTCCTAATGAAACTGATTTTGTCGAAAACGGTGTCTATTTGCAAAACGGCTATTTTAAAGGCCTATAATTAAATAACGATTTCCACAGCAATTATTTCAAATTTTGATTTGGCCATAACTTACTATTTATAATACGAAATCTGAATTTTTCTCTTTCATATGAAAATTATCGTCAATACAGTTCCAACGTGTCTTGTTTCATAGAAATCAGACTTATATCGGATCCTGTATTCTCTGTTGAAGTTCAAAACCAATTATTACGAACTGTCGCGCCATTTCGAACTCGTTTTATATTATAAATATTACTAACGTTCAAACTTCGTTTTAAATAACGAATTAAATATTAAAAACCATTATATTCCAAAATATAATATTTAAAATAAATAAATTAAACTAAATATTTGACGGCCAAAAACACGGGTCGTTACACTGTGTTTCAAATCATAATTAAATTAACAACTAAAACCTTTATTACGTGACTAATAATATTAATTACTTTTATACTTATTTAGGTCGATTATCCTATCCTTCTTTAAGCGACTTCTCAGTATTCTCTTGACATCAATCCAAGCTGACATGGTCAATAATAAATGTTTTTAATTATAATTGTTAATCCTTAATATTAAATTAATTAACTAATTTCTGTACTTAACAACTGAAATCGGCCGATACCTTTTTTATTTTCCTTCGTTCTTCTCGTTGAACGAAATGTCCATTTGACAGAAGCCTCCCACACCCCAAATTCTCCATTGTCGTGCCCTAGAATGACCACTAGTCCACCATCAGGAACCCCATACACCTGCACCCTACTGCCAACATCCACCGACATCAGTATCGAGTTGCCTCACATCTTCAATTGCTCGTAATTTACTCACAACCGCCACCTCTCTCGGAGTAGATCACGACCAATACAGTGCCTCGTGACATATCATGACCGTTGAACACGGAGATCTCGAAGCTCTGAATGATTTTATAGTTGGATAAATTTTGAATTGATGAATGTACAGAAATAAAATTGACAGGGAAGATCAGAGCGTGAGGATCGTTCATTTTTACATGGCAGCAGTTTGTCTTATTTGACCACACAGAACACGAAAATAGGGTTTGACCTTTTCCAGTGTATTTATAAGAAATGTGTATTAATATAATATTATTTATTAAACTTCCCGGTGAAGTATCTTATTAAAATCATCTCAAACAACCTCCAATTGTGACAAAACTCCTAATCCTAGCATAAAAAATATTCCAAACCCAATGGGACAAGTTTCGTCAAATTCCGAGGTGGTTTGTAAAAAGTCCTTTATAAATCACAAGCGAAAAATCACGCATTTAAATTTCCCATGATCACAAAATAAGTCCAATCAACTTGAAACTTTAAAATTTTACTAGACCTTTTCTTTACGGATTCAATGAAATTTGTTTCATTAAAATCGGATTTCGTTTGGCGAGTCGTTTATTTCTTTGAATTAACCCCTGTCAAATAATATAAATGATTAAATAAAAACAGAGGCGTTTGACGCTGCCATAATCAAACGATAAGTCCGATTGACACGAAAATTGAAAACTTATAATAATTTATTAATACGAATCCAACGGAACAAGTTTCGTCGCATTTCGAGACTGTTTCCCAGTACGCTATTTTTATATGCCAAACAACGCTATTCTGGACACCAAAATGTCTGATATTCAAAAATAACGAACTACCAGTCTATTCTGACTCTAAATGTCGATACGAACTTAACAGATTGGTTTCGTGGCTTAATTCGATTATCTGCTCAAGTTATACACAAATACCCCTCTATTAAATTAAATAAATTTAATTAGGTGCTATAGAAAATGACTGGGTGTTTACAGCTGCCATTGTCATATGCGACTTCGGTTTGCCACGAAATTTTATACCGTACAATAATTTAACGTTATAGTTCCAATGACACTAATTTCACCGAAAACGGAGACTGTTTGCAAAATGGCTATTTTAAAGGCTTATAATTTTATCAATTAAAATATTATTTAAATTCAAAAATAATTCAAATAAAAAATAATAATAAATTATTATCATCATATATCTCCAAAATAAATTATAATATAGTTATACAACCCGATATCAACATTCTGAGTTAAAAAGGTACTCAAATTATATTAAAATCCTTTAAATATATTAAATAAACGTTATAATTTAATAACGATTGCCATAACGACTATTTTAAAATTTGATTTGGACATAACTAACAATCTATAACACAAAATCTGGATTTTTCTCTTCCATATGAAAATTATAATCAATAAGATTCCAATATTTCTTATTTCACAGAAATCTGACTTAAAACGGATTCTGTATATTCATTTGAAGTTGAAAACTCAATATTATGAACTACCACGCCATTATGAGCTCGTTTTAAATATAATATAAATTCAACGTTCAAAATTCGTTTTTAATAACGAATTTAATATAATAAATCCATTAATATCCCACATATAATATTTAAAATAATAAATTAAATTAAATATTTGACTACCAAAAATACGGGCCATTACAGAACTAGATGTTAAATAGTTGTTTGCAACTATTATTAGATACGTATGATGTATGAAATCCATATAAATTGATTTATATGGAAATTGGTTGAGATTACATGCCAAATCAGAAGAAATTGAATATTTTAATATTGTAATATTAGATAAAATTCAGTGTTTGATTTTGACTTCCGATTTTGGAGGGACGCGAAGATATTAAAATATCGATATATTTTCATAACTCAACTAAATAATTTTGGATTAATTTTCATTTGGTTTTGGCATGTCAAAGTTTTTAATTCGAAATGACCAGTAACTTCTAAAAGTGAAGTTCAGTTAAGCTATATAGCAAACATTTTAAAACAGAAGTTTCTTTTCAAAAGTTTCATGTTTGTTTTGTTACGAATGACGGGAAAGTTTGAGTTTAAAATAACGAGTTTTGAAAAATAATATTATTTTTATGCGACTTAAGGTTGGAATATGTGATTTTGAAGCGAAACAACAGAAGCGCAATTACCAATGTTGATTATATACATATATATATAATATGTCAGAAGGAGTTTCGATTTATTTTTATTTGTAAATCGATCCAAGCTTGAATAGGACTTGTTGCGCGACAACAGTTCATGGACATTTACCCGTAACTTCGAATTGATGTACCGAGAGATTCGACCGTCAGATTCTCCTGAAACTAAAAGTGTTGGGTTCGTAATGAAATGAGCTTTCAAATTAAACAAGAATTTTAAGATCTAATAGTTTGATTTTGAATTACGTTTAAATCTATTTTGGAAAAGGTCACTATGAATGCAGTTCGGTAGCCGAAATTGGAATCCGATTGTAAGGCCTAATTAATAAAATTGTTAAAATTATGAATAAATTATGTTAAATAATAATAAATGATTAGAAAAGATTTTAGATGAAAAATTCTAGGTTTGAAAAGATGAAACATATTTTTATCTGAATGAGCTAATTAACAACTAGAGTAAAGAATCAAAAGGAATATGCGATGATTCCTGAGAGTACAGTCTAGTATCACCTATAAAATCTAATTGGAAATTATTCCATTTGACGAGGGTGGGAAGAACTAAAAGAACATCGGGTATTCCTCCAAGACCAGATGATGTTTCTGAAAGCTAATTAATCTAATATTTTTAAAATAACATATTGGATTGTAAATGGTTTTAATATAACAAGAGTTTTCCAACATATGAATTGGATTGAATTTGAGTGGAAAGTATCTCCGAATATTTCGATATTGGAATCCGTAATTATACGGATATTGTTGAGCGATTTGGAAGATATAGATATCGTTATTCCCAATACGGTATCTGTTGATATTAGAATTTCGTATTGAATATAAGTTGATATGATTTCCATTCAAAGCCTTATATTTGATATCAAATTGGATTTTGGGTTTGTCGTGAATGGTATCTTCAATAACACTATTCTTAAACCCGGTTGAAATTGAAGTTCATGGAATGAATTTTTTAGTTAAGATTGAATGAAGTCTTCCAAAATGAAGTTTTCTCAATTAATAACTTTAATTGGAATTGAATTGAAGTTTCATTTTGGGTTCACTATGAATGATGTTTTAAATAACATTAGTTCTATAACCTAATTAACAGAGAAGTTATGATTTGGAATTTATAAATCTTTTAATTAAGAATTAATGGAATTTTCCAAAGTAAAGTTTTCCAATTTAATAAATTAATTTGAAATTGCATGGAAATCGATTTAGAGATAATCGAGAAGAACCTCCATTGAGGAAGACTTGTACTATTTAAGGAATTTTAAAGGCTTTGTCATTATTCTACTTGTATTATTAGGCATATACGAAAATTTATATCGATTATATACTGTTGTGATTTCCCTGAAGGCTCCATTTTTAATGGAAGTTGATTTGGGGTATATTATGAATGGTGTTTTAAATGACATTTGTTCTTTAACCCAGTTAAAGATGGGATTAATTTCCTAAACTTGAATAATCATTAAATAATGATTTTTGGAGATTAAAACTAAGTGGTGTTATAATGAATCTTTAATTAGATTCGAAATATAAGAGGTAATTAAATTTGCGGATAATGCGATGGACGTTAGCTACAGAGTACCACCAGTATTACTCCACGAGATAAATAGGTTGGGAATGGGTCAACGATAACAGGAAATACATTTTCGTAAGGCTTGATAATCCCGGTATAACTTATAAATTTTAATTTGGTTTAAGTTTTGTGAAAAGATATTATGTAATCCTTTGGAATGGTTTTCAAGGAAGGATTTAAACAAGAGGTTTAAATGAAATAAATTTTTATAAGATTATGTGGTTAATTCCCATGTAATGGAATATTTGAATAAAAGAATATTCTAGATTGGAATGAGATTGTTGGTATGTTTATATCTCAAATGATTTTAAAGATGCGCGAGTTATTCAGAAGTACCGGGCTTAACCCATTCTGAAAAACTATTTACGATGATTAAAAGTCGAAGATATTGAAGACGGTTGTTGAATATCGAAGATCTTCACGTCGTATGGATGATTACTGATGTCTCAATTGGGCTGTACACCTAAGACGAGGTAATAAGTGATGATCGTTCAGACGTACCTAGAGATCAACTGGATATGCGAGAACCACTCTCCTGTATTAGACATATGAGATGAGTAATAAGGTGCCTTTGGTTTCGTTCAGACCCAGAATGGACTTGCAAATGGATTGTATGTCTGACAATATACTATATTGTGTACTCAGTGATCTCTACTTAATATATACTAGTTTGGTGGTGGAGAACTTATTCTCTTAGCTTAACACCTTTCTCTAAGACGTATGAGCTTAGAGAATATATGCTAGTGGAAATCAATGGTATGTTATGGATTGGTAATATGGCATGTTGAGATTCATGGATCAAAGCTTTTGTTGAAAAATAGAGCTTTGTGGATGATGATTAAGGCATATCTTATATACCTTACCTTTGTGTACATCGTTAATTCACAGACTTCAAGCCCCGGTATGAGTCAAAAACGCGATGAAGGACCATAGGGAGGAAATATGTTTCTTTCTAGCTAAAAGTGATGTCATGGTATGGAACCCGACATTTTACTTATATGGATGTTAGAATCGAGGGCCCTCAGATGTGGCTGTAAAAGGCCATGGTGGTCGACGTACTGACCAAGAGGTCCAATAAGACCGGGAAACGTATTGTTCAGGAGATGGCAATCAACGATGTACTACTTACCGACCTTGCCGATCCAAAGGGATAGGTAGTTCTCTGGGACATTTTGCTGGAGATGTTCTGAAATTCGGATTGAGGAAGATTCCTTGCCACAGCTCATGATGGAAATCCAAATTCCTATACACGACCTTACAGTTTTAGTTGTATACTTATGGAGACATAATAAGATGGAGTATAATGCCGTCTAAGATTGATACATTTATTTTCGAAATTGTTTTCTACACTAATTACTTGTAACAATATAGGAAAATTATTGTGTATCAAGCATGGTTTGGCTATTATAAGGTAAAACTCTACCCTCTGACTTGCGCTTACATTGTGTGATGGGACCTAAGTCTTATAATAACTTCATTTTTCAAAAATCATTGCGAGTTTTGTTTTGATGGTATTCATGTGGGGGAAACCATTCTGTGTCATACAGCATGGTCTCGTGATATACCCATCTTTTAAAATAAAGTTTTAATAATAGTTTTTAGTTCTCATTCCAGTCCCATGACTGACCTGGAGTTTATTATTTCCCACCTAAACTCTAGGTGCCCATATTTTCCTTATGGACAACCATTAGTTTGGGTTTTGTAGATATTTTATTAAAAAAGATCCTGGATATGGCTAGAGTCTTTCTATGGATTATTTTGTAGTCTTCCGTTTTTGGTATTTATGTATTTGAATTTCTGATGTATTGTAATTTATTATGCTCTGATATTTTCCCCTGTGTATTATTATCTATACTCTGTTATATTCTTGTACTCTGATGTAAATTATTGTAAATGAAAAGTTCTCTTGTTTTTTGTTCCGATGCTTCGTGTTCTCATAACAATCCAAGCTTTTTTGTCTCTTTGGATCGGACCTGTGTGGCATACAGTTGATTCGAAGGGCAGAGAGTTTTGGGTCCTTACAAATGGTATCAGAGCTTTGGTTTACAAAGCTCCGAGAATATGACACATCAGAACTGGATGAAAGAATTCATCATAGATAGGATTAGTAATATCCTATAAGAAAGACTCATTAGAGATAGGGTTAGTAATGCCCTAAAATGAGTTTGGAGAGTATTATTTTTAGAAATAAATTTACTTTTTGAAAATTATATCTTATTATAATAATTTGAGTATTTTATTCGATGTTGAGTTTGGACTATCGAGTATAGAAAGATTTTGCGTATAAGCCTTGCAAACGTGTATACGAAATCTCAAATATATTGGGTAGTTATGGAATCACATTCTAGTCGCTTGGGGATGATTCTGGTGATTATCATGATATCATCTGTGTTTTTTTTAGTTTCGAAAGTGGGATGTCTATATAATTCCAATTAACTGGTGTGAGAACCGAGAACTTAGTTAGAGTTAAATGTTTGTGATTTGGCTTTGAAATATATTTTTAAGTATATAAAAGATATATGTTTCGACAACATATAAATTTGGAAAGTTAATTAACCAATTGATTGATGCTTGTGATGTGTGATTATCAATTTAACTAATGAAAATATTGGGATAATAAAATCAATATGAGAATGGAAGGTAAATTAAACCAAATTGAATCTAATGTTGAATGAAAATTATTTCAGATTAGACACGTATATATGCCCGGAAGGTTGTAGTGTGAAGGTTAAGGAGAGGAATAAAATTGCATGCCCGACAAAAAGGTACATATTGATTGTATTAATTGGGTATGATGATTTTATGAGATGATTGGCAAGCTGCTTGGCTTTTGAATTTTCTTTTGATTGGTAAGAGCCCGTAAGGAAAGTTGTAGTTATACTGATTGACCAGTACAAAGGAGATGTTATGGTGAAATTTTTCAAAAATTTAAGGCATTAGCCAAATTCGAAAAACTGGAAAGTCCTTAAAAACTGAAAAGTTAAAGAACTTGAGTTAGAATGAAGGTCGAGTTGATTAAGAAAATGACCTTCGACTATGTGTTCCTTTTCGGGGATGAAAAGTTTTTATGTAGGGGAGACTTAATGACCGACATTTTTGGGAAATTTAAATTTTGAATTTTAATCTATTTTAATGAATTTTAAAATGGAAAATGCTGATTTTGGACTCGATAAAATTTGATAATAAAATTTTAATTTAGCTTTATGTTTTATTTGACTTAAGATAGAGTTGGTAAACTTTTAAACCAGTTTAAAAATAAAGATTTTGAAAATCAATATTTTAAACGTTGTATTAATGACTTATAAAAGGACCATTTTTGAGATAGTCTCGGTGTAACACCCCACGTCCATTAATGTCACTCACGAAGGGAATGCATTAACTTCCATGGAGGTTATAAGTGAATATAGAACAGAAAAATTACAACAAGACAGATAGTAAATAGTACTTGGAAATCTAAAACTTCATTTTATTGCAGCGGAAATTAAACATGTTTGTTACATCATAAAACCATAGATTATAACCAAGTACAATATCCATCTTCATAAAAACAAAATACATAATCCCATTACATAAATAGCCATTAAAAAGATAACAAGCTGGACTTTACTTCAACGGTCCAAGCTTTCCAAAGAGAGATGAAGCAATTCAATCAAACTCCACTAGAGCTGGGCCCAACTTGAGGACCTGGAGGGGGAAAAAGGATAGAAATAGAGGGGGTCAGACATAAAGTCTGGCGAGTATGATAATTCTAACAATACTATTATCAAAATAACTAGACTGAGGCATAAGCTGGAAGACAAGTAAATGTCTATGAACTCTTAGGAAGATAAAGATAGCGTTTAAGATAATGTTAAAGATAACGGTAAAGGCACACCTAATTACTAACGAATGATTACTACACTGCACCGCACATTACTACACTGCACCACACAAGTCACCCTATTATTTGATCCCACTTGCTTCACACAGAAATTTTATAAATAGCCTTACGTACCCCTAGCTGACTACATAGGTGCCGTCTGCCCCTATCTCCACTAGGTGTAACCCACTACCCACTTTCGATCGGCTCCCTACTCGTAGATACCCGTGCTGGCCCCACAGTGGGGTGTATCACTCCCCTAAAGTGGCAACCCGATACAACTTGAGAATGCACGGCTTATACCTACACGATGCAACAACGTCTTACTTACCAACCCGGGTCCACACACATATATGAAATCCGTTGGACTTGCATTGCCATCGCTCCCCGTTTTGGCCTCTTACAGTCGAACCCAGCATGCGTGTCCCGTCCTCGACTTGGGTCGAGCCCACAAAGATACGTTTGGGATACTGGTCGAAATGGGCCCCCACAAGCTACCCACCTAAGCTCATCACTAGTATATCCCACTTAACCCTCTTAGTCATGTACATTTACATGTGTGTTTGGTTAAGTCGTACTAATCGTATTTCACATGCCACTAAGGGCACCCCCTAGATTCCTCGTGCCACCCAAGGCACCTACTTAACCCTCATGTCCCACTTTACATGTTTATCTGGTTAAGTATTTCTTAATTCATTTAGGCCATAACCTCATAAAGACCTCTCACATTAGACTGGCATTTATGGCAGCTGGATTTGCCGGGCGGGTCCGGGCAGTCTTACACCATAAAAGAGTCTAACCTCGTGTCTTTACAACCGTTATGCTTTAGTTTAGGCCTAGGACCTCTCACATTGGGCTGACATTTGTGACCACTGGATTTGTCGGGCGGGTCCGGGCAGGTTTACGTCACAAACGAGTCCAACCTCGTGTCCTAAGCATTGATTAACACTTAAAATATTTTACCCCAGTTTTAATAATTCCCTATTCAAATTATTAATTAAGTCAACTTTTAATGATGTCCATAATTGACTCAATTATGGCCATCCACTTATGGCATGCAAAATCATATCAATTGCACCCCAACTTTTTAATATTAAATCCTTAATATTACCCCTACCCCACATTTATACGTTCGCTTATTCAACGCATAATATAGGCTAGACTTGTATAGTCTAACACCTAGCACAAAGATAAATTATCACAACATATAGACAATTAAAATAAATCTAATCATAATAGGGGTGAAACTTGCATAAACTACACATGTTAAGGATCAAAAGGTGTCAACTTGTTAAATGTCTCAATTTACATGATATGATCATAGCCCAAATCTATTCTTAAACTTGCATATTGGGTTTTTAGGCAACATAATGATGGTGTAAACTAGCATAGGATATCACATATGTCATAGCATAATTCTAGATGTCATAATAGATGTCTTGGCATATGTTCATAACTTTTCTAATCAATCTGACTTGCATATGTGACTAGTCATATAGATCAACATAACCCAAACATGATGATTTAATTAATATGAACTAACTAGCATAGATGGTAACATCATGGCCTTTTTAACATGTATGATTCATCACAACTTAGCATAGAAACTTTCAACATACATAACATCATCATAGCATGATTTACAACATATAAGATATCATCATCACATAACATTGGATTTACAATATACATGATAGCAAAAGGGGTTTACAACAACATATATGATAATTCACATCATCTACTCATAATCCATTCATAACTCAACCTAATTAAAATGATAATAATCTTGTTAAGATCATCATACTCACAATTTAGAGAAGAAAAGAGAGAGTTTTGCTTTGCTTTAGGGTTGAGAGAATAAGAATTGAATTTGCTTTTCTTCTTTCTTAGTTGGCGGCGGCTCCATTGATTTCCATGGCGACGGTTAACTATTCTATTTTAATTAGGTTTAGGGTTAGCATTAGGATGTATTTATAGGTGTAGGAAGTTATTTAGGACCATTAGATTAACCCTGAACCATGAGAACCAATCAAATGTAAAATCTGCATTTGAGCGAATCGGCCCACGGGTTGACAGCCAAACACCCTGGATTAACCCCTAGTCGACCCAGCGAGGCTCGGGTCGACCTCAAAAATGGGCCGGTTCGGTTATTTCCCCTCCCAATTCGCTGTTTTGAACTTTTTCGCATATTTATTTATTTAATTTTTAATTTATATATATATATATATATATATCAATATATATATATTTCTTGCGCAACCCATTTCACTTAATTCTTTTATAAAAATTAAGTATACTTTAATTTGTGAATTTTAATGTTATAAAATTACGGGGTGTTACATTCTCCCCTCCTTAAAGGATTTCATCCTCGAAATCTCCAAGTCAAGAAGAATGTATATCCTTCAATCTAATCGTCCATCTACTCAACCATCAAACACCAGCATCCATTGTCCTTAAAAGACTTCTAATGCTTTAATGTTTATATGCACAGTGTGTGTATATGTCCATATCTAATGCAAAATTAGGCGGTCTACTGATTCAGTCGACCTCCTTAGTGCAATTCATGATAGTGCCATGCGTCCAATATGTATGCAAAAGATTCCTAATGATACATATTAATTCTATATGCGTGCACAACCATCCACCCGAATGCAGCAACTATATGATAATACAACCATTATACATCCATTTTACTAAATACATCCATATATATGCAATATGCAATATGAAGTGACTGAGCCGATCTGGTGCCTAATAGTGTGTGTATATGCATCCACGAGCAACCACTAGCAAAACTTACATCCACCATACATAACATGTCTCAAACACATGTTTCAACCATAGGATTATCCTAACTAAAGGTCAAAGATACTAGCGAGAGGATATACTAAAGATAAGATAAGTACAAGCTAAGCGATAAAGGAGAAATTAAAGGAAATACCCTCAAAAATAAAAGGGTATCGTGAACGCATCTTCTCTTCTGTCTCCCAAGTAGCGTTGCTCTCCTCATCTCCCCATTGCACTTTGACTAGTCTGACCTCTCGATTCCTCAACCTCTTGATCTCCGACCCAAGAATGCGCGTAGGAGCTCGTCGAATTGTCGCATCACGCTCTATCTCCACCTCTCTAAGCAAGCTCGGCTCTACCACTTCCGCGGTCTCGTGCAAGCACTTCCTCAAATGTGACACATGGAATATGTCATGTACACCACTTAGTCTCTCGGGCAACTCCACTCTATACGCCATCCGTACAATCCTCTCCTTAATAGGAAACGGCCCTACAAACCTTGGTGCTAATTTCCCAACGGACCCAAAGCGAACAACGTTTCGTAATGGAGACACTTTGACAAAGACCATGTCCCCAACTTCAAACTCGAGATCTGTCCTCCTCTTATCCGCATAAGATTTCTGCCTATCTTGCGCTGCTTTCATCCTCCTTCGAATCAAGTCGATCTTCTCCAAAGTCTCCCTAATCATATCGGGCCCAAGTAAGATCTTATCCGTAGATTCCCACCAACATGTAGGTGAACGACAAGGTCGTCCATAAAGAGCTTCGAATGGTGCCATACCAATGCTGGACTAAAAGCTATTATTATATGCGAAATCCACCAATGGAAGATGCTCTTCCCACGTACCCCCAAAGTCTAGGATACATAGCCTCAACAGATCCTCTAGAATGCGATTCACCCTCTCGGTCTAGCCGTCCGTCTAAGGATGATATGCGGTGCTCAAACATAACTGAGTCCCTACCGCCTCTTGTAAGCTTCTCCAAAATTGGCTAGTGAAAATAGGATCGCGGTCGCTCACTATGCTAGAAGGAACACCGTGCAAACGAACTATTTCTCGGACATATACAGAAGCTAACCATGGAGCAGTCCTCTTACTCTTCACGGGAATGAAATGGGCGCTCTTAGTAAGTCTATCTACTATAACCCAAATTCCCGTATTACCCTTCCTCGATCGCGGTAATCCATCCACAAAATCCATCGAGATGATTTCCCATTTCCATAGTCGAACCTCCAATAGGTGAAGCAACCCACCGGGTTTCTTTAGCTTCGCTTTTACTTGTTGGCACACCAAGCATCTAGCGACATACTCGGCCACGTCTTTCTTCATGCCGGCCCTAAAGTAAACTCTCTTCATGTCTTTGTACATCTTGTCCCCGCCGGGATGAATGGTCATCTTCGAATGATGTGCTTCGTCAAGAATAGTCTTCCTTAGGTCATCGTCTTTTGGTACACAAAGTCTACCGTCCCTACGTAACCAACCCTTATCATCTAGGGTATACCTACGGAGATAGCTTGATGACTCCCCTCCTTTGAGCTTTTCTACTAACTCAACTAACTATGGGTCGTCTCGCTGTGCCTCGCCAATCCGTCCCAAAAGGGTAGGTCTGACCTCCAAGGATGCTAGCAAACCGGGTACGAAGTCAACGGAAGGTCTAAAGTCAAACATCGAAATGAATTCTAAACTTCGCCGCTCAACAAACAAAGGACTTAAGGATAATCTTTTTCTACTTAAGGCGTCTGCCACCACGTTACCCTTGCCAGGGGTATAGGCTATTTCGAAGTCGTAGGACGCTATGAACTCCATCCACCTTTGCTGCCTTAAGTTCAAGTCCTTTTGAGAGAATAGGTATTTTAAAGACTTGTGGTCAGTGAATAATTTGAATTTCTCGCCAAGAAGATAATGACGCCAAGACTTAAGCGCGAAAACAATAGCGGCCAATTCTAGGTCATGTGTAGGATAATGCGCTCTCAACTGCCTTCCACCATAGGCTATTACCCTACCCTCTTGCATTAAGACTGCGCCTAGTCCTGTCCCACAAGCATCAGTATAAACGGTAAACGGCTTACTCCCGTCTGGCAATACTAAGACTGGGGCTGAAGTCAAAGCTCTCTTCAAACGTTGGAACGCATCATCATAATCTACGTCCCATGTGAAAACTAGGTTCTTCTTTGTCAAGCGTGTCAATGGAGATGATATTTTTGCGAAGTCTTTGATAAACTTCCTATAGTAGCCAGCCAACCCCAAGAAACTTCTTACTTCGGTAGCATTTTTGGGAACCTTCCAATCTTGGATGGCCACCACCTTCGCGGGATCTACAGCTATCCCTTCTTTGGAAACCACGTGTCTTAAGAACCGTACTTCCTTCCTCCAAAAGTGACACTTAGAAAATTTAGCTTTAAGCTTATGCGCTCGAAGAGTCTCCAACACTTCCCTAAGATGTAGGGCATGCTCTTCTTCATCCTTAGAAAAGATCAAAATGTCATCTACAAAGACTACCACGAAGTTTTAAGGTACTCCCTAAACACCCTACTCATCAAATCAACAAAGTATGCGTGGGCGTTTGTCAAACCGAAGGGCATCACTAGCCATTCATAGAAACCGTCCGGAGTCCTAAAGGCAGTCTTGTCAATGCTATCCTCAGCCACTCTCAACTGATGGAAACCAGTGGCTAAGTCCAACTACGAAAACACTGAGGCGCCAACTAACTGATCGAAGAGATCGTCAATCCTCGGCAGTGGGTGTCTGTTCTTCTTGGTAAGCTTATTAAGTTCTCTATAGTCCACACAAAGTCTAAGGGACTCATCCGCCTTCGTGGAAAATACTACTGGAACACCCCACTCCGATATACTTCGTCTTATGAACCCCTTCTCAAGCAACTCCTTCACTTGCATACTGAGTTCCCTCCTTTCACGTGGAGCCATGTGGCGTACTGGCAAAGATACTGGTTTCGCATTATCCACAAGATATATTCGAAAATCTATCTCCCGCTTCGGAGGCAAGCCCTTCACCTCCTCAAACACATCCGAATATTCTCGGACCACTCTAACAGATCGTAGATTTTCCTCAGACGCGTCAAGCGATTCTAGATAACTTAGCATAACCGAATTTATGGGATTACAAAAGATTTCAAGAGTGTTGCCAAGGCGAGTCACGAGCCTAACTACTCTCCTTTCACAATCAAGAACGGACCCATTTCTGGATAACCAATCCATTCCTAAAATTAGCCCATAGCCCGTGAAGCCCAACACATAAGCATCACATCTAAATTCAACACTAAGTATGGAAATTTTCAAATCCAAACACATCATAGACAAATAAGCTGAGCCCCCAATTGGATTCGAAACAACTAAGGGATCCTCTACTAAACTGGTGTTTAAGTGCAGTGATTCAACTAATGATGTAGAGATAAACGAATGTGATGTGCCCGAATCGAATAAGGTACGGACAGGATGATCAAACAGAAAAACTAAGCTTTCAACAGAAATGGTTCTACCTCGTTCTTGCAGCGGTGGGACCGCGAGAGTCTGAACTTGTCCCCTTGCCTGCCCTGGTGCCATAAGAGCCTGCACCTGTCCTCCCAAGGTAGCTCCTGCCCTCTGCCCCTTCTTTGGGCAGTCCTTCACTAAATGTCCCGCATCGCCACAATAAAAACAGCCTGTCTTCTTTTTCTTTCGGCAATCCTTGCTGAGATGGCCTGGTGTCCCACAGTTAAAACATTTCTTCTTTCCCTTGCTGTTATTGTCTTTACCACCCTTCTTGTTTTGCTGTTGTGGTTTCTTCTGATCCCCCTTCTTCTCGGGTGCCTTATCAGCTTTAGCACTTTTCTCCTCATGCATAAGCGCCATTTCTACTAACTTCTCAAAGGTGGCACCCATAGGGATGTGGGTCATAGCCAACCCTTGCAATGGTTCATTCAAGCCATTCACGAACCTCGGCGCCTTCTTCTCCAGCGTGTTCACTAAGTCCAAGCCAAACCTTGCTAACTGATTAAATTTATTGATATATTCTTTCACTGATGAGCTTCTCTGCTTCAATGTCAAGAACCTTTCCATATATAGATTTTCTTCCGCCCTTGAGAGAAACTTCGCCTCGAACCTACGTCTGAAATCCGCCCAAGAGTCAACAGGACGCTCCCCATTAGTGACCTCCCACGAAAACGAGGCCTCTCCCTTCATCAACCAAGCTGCTAATCGAACTCTCTTCCCTTCTTCTACTTCAAAGATTTCTAGCAATTCTTCCACCTCCTTAAGCCAATCTTTAGCTTCCACAAACATTTCTGACCCTTGAAATGGTTTTCCACCCATAGCCTTGAATTCCTTGCACGTCTTTGCAAAAGTATCTACGCGAGGAGGAGGAGGAACGGGTGCAACTGGTGGTGGAGGAACATTGGCTGGACCTACAGCGGCCCTAGCCTCTAATAACCTCCTATACCATCCTGGTATCGTTACACCATCGGGTAGATTAAGATCTTCAGCCATGCTGAAACGAAAAAGGAAAGATTCAGAATGGAGAATTCGAAAGATAAAGATATGGGCTATTGGGGATTATGTTTTTTTTTCTTAAAAACTTTTCTCTTTAAATTTCTCATTAAAACATGTTTTTGAAAGCACTTCTTCCAAAAATAACTATTTTTCCAAAGTATTTTTATCTGTTCTGGTAACCTTAAGCTCTGATACCACGTGTAACACCACACGTCCATTAATGTCACTCACGAAGGGAATGCATTAACTTCCATGGAGGTTATAAGTGAATATAAAACAGAAAAATTACAACAAGACAGATAGTAAATAGTACTTGGAAATCTAAAACTTCATTTTATCGCAGCGGAAATTAAACATGTTTGTTACATCATAAAACCATAGATCATAACCAAGTACAATATCCATCTTCATAAAAACAAAATACATAATCCCATTACATAAATAGCCATTAAAAAGATAACAAGCTGGACTTTACTTCAACGGTCCAAGCTTTCCAAAGAGAGATGAAACAATTCAATCAAACTCCACTAGAGCTGGGCCCAACCTGAGGACCTGGAGGGGGAAAAAGGATAGAAATAGAGGGGGTCAGACATAAAGTCTGGCGAGTATGATAATTCTAACAATACTATTATCAAAATAACTAGACTAAGGCATAAGCTGGAAGACAAGTAAATGTCTATGAACTCTTAAGAAGATAAAGATAGCGTTTAAGATAACGTTAAAGATAACGGTAAAGGCACACCTAATTACTAACGAATGATTACTACACTGCACCACACCAGTCACCCTATTGTTTGATCCCACTTGCTTCACACAGAAACTTTATAAATAGCCTTACGTACCCCTAGCTAACTACATAGGTGCCGTCTGCCCCTATCTCCACTAGGTGTACCCCACTACCCACTTTCGATCGGCTCCCTACTCGTAGATACCCGTGCCGGCCCCACAGTGGAATGTATCACTCCCCTAAAGTGGCAACCCAACAACTTGAGAATGCACGGCTTATACCTACATGATGCAACAACGTCTTACTTACCAGCCCGGGTCCACACACGCATATGAAACCCGTTGGACTTGCGTTGCCACCGCTCCCCGTTTTGGCCTCTTACAGTCGAACCCAGCATGCGTGTCCCGTCCTCGACTTGGGTCGAGGCCACAAAGATACGTTTGGGATACTGGTCGAAATGGGCCCCCACAAGCTACCCACCTAAGCTTGTCACTAGTATATCCCACTTAACCCTCTTAGTCATGTTGTGTGTTTGGTTAAGTCTTACTAATCGTATTTCACATGCCACTAAGGGCACCCCTAGATTCCTCGTGCCACCCAAGGCACCTACTTAACCCCCATGTCCCACTTTACATGTTTATATGGTTAAGTATTTCTTAATTAATTCAGGCCATAACCTCATAAAGACCTCTCACATTAGACTGGCATTTATGGCAGCTGGATTTGCCGGGCGGGTCCGGGCAGTCTTACACCATAAAAGAGTCTAACCTCGTGTCTTTACAACCGTTATGCTTTAGTTTAGGCCTAGGACCTCTCACATTGGGCTGACATTTGTGACCACTGGATTTGTCGGGCGGGTCCGGGCAGGTTTACGTCACAAACGAGTCCAACCTCGTGTCCTAAGCATTGATTAACACTTAAAATCTTTTACCCCAGTTTTAATAATTCCCTATTCAAATTATTAATTAAGTCAACTTTTAATGATGTCCATAATTGACTCAATTATGGCCATCCACTTATGGCATGCAAAATCATATCAATTGCACCCCAACTTTTTAATATTAAATCCTTAATATTACCCCTACCCCACGTTTATACGTTCGCTTATTCAACGCATAATATAGGCTAGACTTGTATAGTCTAACACCTAGCACAAAGATAAATTATCACAACATATAGACAATTAAAATAAATCTAATCATAATAGGGGTGAAACTTGCATAAACTACACATGTTAAGGATCAAAAGGTGTCAACTTGTTAAATGTCTCAATTTACATGATATGATCATAGCCAAAATCTATACATAAACTTGCATATGGGGTTTTTAGGCAACATAATGATGGTGTAAACTAGCATAGGATAT
This sequence comes from Allium sativum, assembly GCA_030737875.1. Lineage (NCBI taxonomy): Eukaryota > Viridiplantae > Streptophyta > Magnoliopsida > Asparagales > Amaryllidaceae > Allium > Allium sativum. The sequence goes on from CM060925.1 coordinate 394,169,979, forward strand.
CACATATGTCATAGCATAATTCTAGATGTCATAATAGATGTCTTGGCATATGTTCATAACTTTTCTAATCAATCTAACTTGCATATGTGACTTGTCATATAGATCAACATAACCCAAACATGATGATTTAATTAATATGAACTAACTAGCATAGATGGTAACATCATGGCCTTTTTAACATGTATGATTCATCACAACTTAGCATAGAAACTTTCAACATACATAACATCATCATAGCATGATTTACAACATATAAGATATCATCATCACATAACATTGGATTTACAATATACATGATAGCAAAAGGGGTTTACAACAGCATATATGATAATTCACATCATCTACTCATAATCCATTCATAACTCAACCTAATTAAAATGATAATAATCTTGTTAAGATCATCATACTCACAATTTAGAGAAGAAAAGAGAGAGTTTTGCTTTGCTTTAGGGTTGAGAGAATTAGAATTGAATTTGCTTTTCTTCTTTCATAGTTGGCGGCGGCTCCATTGATTTCCATGGCGACGGTTAACTATTCTATTTTAATTAGGTTTAGGGTTAGCGTTAGGATGTATTTATAGGTGTAGGAAGTTATTTAGGACCATTAGATTAACCCTGAACCATGAGAACCAATCAAATGCAAAATCTGCATTTGAGCGAATCGGCGCACGGGTTGACAGCCAAACACCCTGGATTAACCCCTAATCGACCCAGCGAGGCTCGGGTCGACCTCAAAAATGGGCCGGTTCGGTTATTTCCCCTCCCAATTCGCTGTTTTGAACTTTTTCGCATATTTATTTATTTAATTTTTAATTTATATATATATATATATATATATATATATCAATATATATATATTTCTTGCGCAACCCATTTCACTTAATTCTTTTCTAAAAATTAAGTATACTTTAATTTGTGAATTTTAATGTTATAAAATTACGGGGTGTTACACTTGGAATCCACTAAAACAACTTCTGTTTGTTCCAGAATGTCGAAATATAGTAGAATTTATAATTTCAAGTCAAACGGAGTTCATATGTGAGAGTACGATATATAAACGTAAGTTGAAAATTCAGCTAATTTTCGGTTTAAGCTAAAAATAAGGAGATTTTCCAACGGTCTCCAAATTCATTGAGACTAGGTTTGTTGTAAGCATAATTCCATAATTTAGCGAGATTTCAAATTTCATAATTTTTGGAGGTAATGGGTGGTCGTAGGACTAGAACGAAGTTTGGAACGTATAACTAATTCATCGGTTAATTAATTAGTTTTCCACTAATTCCCACACCCGATCACAATCAGAAAAATCATCCACCTCCATGCTACGAGTCGCATTCTTCCTCATCATGTCATTCCATGTACTTTAGCCATTTATATTTTATTTTCCTTTCTCATTTCTAATCTCCTTTTCCTAAACCTAAAACCACCATTTTCATGTCTTCCCTCTCCCCTTGCCTACGCCTCCAATAGCCAAGCCCCATTGTGGGTCCCTCTAGCCTCCACAAGCACAAACACCCATAAAAATCCCACCTTTTCCTTGTATACTTCATGTTAAGGTGAAATCGAATGTGTCGTGAAGTGTTGAGTTGATTCAAAGAGGAAAGGAGGAATCTTTGGTCCGTAGTGAGCTTGCATAAGCCTACCATGAAGTGTCGTGATGTAGGAATGCTTGGGGTAAGAACTTCTCACTCAATTTACGTAGTTCGCTAGCTAAAATCATAATTAAGTTGCTTAATGTTTGATTAAAACACGTTTGAATTGATAATTTAGTTGTGATATGATTTGATAATCGAACTGGCTAAATTTACATGTTGAAACATAGTTAAGATGTATATGATGATTATCGTAGGGTAAAACACCCATTCACAAGTCAAACGACTTATTTATGTTCACCTATTTAAATGATATTAACTGAATTGAAAAATAACTTGAATTAACTAAGTTACGATTGATTTCATAAATTTGTGATGAATCTGAATTGACTGAGTAATTTATTAAATCACTATTAATTGGTTGAAAACCCCCACATGGGTATTGGGATGACAGTTAGCATATACACCTCCCAAATGTGTAGACAAGTCACATGGATTGCAGTGTAAACCCCACATAGGTATTGGGTCGATAATTATACACGTCGCCCAAGTGTCTAGATAATGATCACTATATTGGATGAATACCCCACATGGTATTGGGATGATTTTTGACTTGCACTAATCCCAAGAGTTTAGGTCGTATGTCAATTGGTTAATTGACAGACCGATATAATTGTTAATTACTTATAAGGCTTATACGGGTGTAGTTGCACTCTATATGTGAATTAGATATTTAATAGTTGTTTGCAACTATTATTGGATACATACGATGTATGAAATCCATATAAATTGATTTATATGGAAATTAGTTGAGACTTCATTCCGATTTAGAAGAAACTGAATATTTTAATAATATAATATTCAATAAAATTCAAAGTTTGATTTTAACGTCCGATTTTCGATGAACGTTAAGCTATTAAATATCAATGAATTTTCATAACTCAACTAAATAATTTTGGGTTGATTTTCATTTGGTTTTGGCATGTCGAAGTTTTTAATTCGAAATGAATAGTAACTTCTATAAGTGAAGTTCAGTTAGGCTATGTAGCAAACATTTTAAAAAAGAAGTTTCATTTCGAAAGTGTCTTATTTCTTTCGTTATGAATGACAGGAAAGTTTGAGTTTAAAATGGCGAGTTTTGAAAAATAATATTATTTTTATGATTTAAATAATATTAAATGACTTAAGGTGGGAATATGTGATTTTGAAGGGAAACAACGAAAACAAAATTTCTAATGTTAATTATATATATTTTATATATAATTTATAAAATATTTTGGAATGTGTTTCAATTTATTTTTATTTATAAATCGATCCGGCCTTGAATAGGACTTGTCGCGCGACGATAGTTCATGAACGTCAACCCATAACTTCGAATTGATGTACTAGGAGATTCGACTGTCGGATTCTCCTAAAACTATAAGCATTGGGTCCGTAACGAAATGAGCTTACAAATAAAATGAGAATTTTTAAGATCTAATGGTTTGATTTTGAATTATGTTTAAATCAATTTTGGAAAATGTCGCTATGAATGCATTTCGCTAGCCGAAATTGGAAACCGACTGTAAGGGCCTTAATAAAATTGTTAAAATTATGAATAAATTATGTTAAATAATAATAAATGATTCGAAAAGATTTTGGATGAAATATTCCAAGTTTGAAAAGATAAAAGATATTTTTATCCGAATGAGCTTTTTAACAATTAGAGTAAAGAACCAAAAGGAATATGCAATGATTCCTAAGAGTACAGTCTTGTATCACCTATGAGATCTAACTGGAAATTATTCCTTTAGGAAAAGGGTGGGAAAAACAGAAAGAACATCGGATATTCGTCCAAGATCAGATGATGTTTCTGAAATATAAATAATCCAGTGGTTTTAAAATAGCATATTGTATTGTAAATGGTTTTAATATAACCAGAGTTTTCTAACGTATGAATTGGATTGGATTTGAGTGGAAAGTATCTCCAGATATTTCCGTATTGGATGCCGTGATTATACGGATATCGTTGAGGAATTTGGAAGATATAGATATCGTTATTCCCAATATGGTATCTATTGATTTTAGAATTCGGTATTGAATATAATTGGATATTATTTCTATTCAAAGCCTTGTATTTGATATCAAATTAGATTTTGGGCTTGTCATGAATGATGTCTTCAATAACACCATTCATAAACTCAGTTGAAAATGAAGCTTGTGGAATGAATCTTTTATTGAAGATTGAACGAAGTCTTCTAAAGTGAAGTTTTCCCAATTAATAAATTTAATTGGAAATGAACTAAAGTTTTATTTTGGCTTCATTGTGAACGATGTTATAAATAACATTAGTTCTTTAACCCAATTAACAGTGAAGTTATGATTTGGAATTTTCCAAAGTAAAATTTTCCAATTTAATTAATTAAATTGAAGTTGAATGGAAATCAATTTAGAGATAATCGAGATGAACCTCCATGGAGGAAGACCTGTACTATTTAAGAAATTTAAAAGGCTTTGCCATTATTTCACTTATAGTATTAGTCGGATACAGAAATTTATGTCGATTAAATAACGTTTTGATTTTCGTGAAGATTCCATTTTTAATGGAAGTTGATTTGGGGTTTATTGTGAACAGTGTTTTAAATGACATTTGTTCTTTAACCTTGTTAAAGACAAGATTAATTTCCTAAAGTTGAATAATCATTAAATAATGATTTTTGGAGATTAAAACTAAGTTAAGGTATAATGAATCTTTAGTTAGACTTAAAATGTAAGAAGTAATTAAATTTACCGATAACGCGATGGGCATTAGATATGGAGCTATGCAGTTTATGCCCTGCTATTACCCCGCCATATCCCTGCTATATCGTGTAGCATATTTCTACTGCTACGCTATTTCCAAATAGCCTTACCGCTTTAATCCCCGCTATAATTCGATATTCCCGATATATCCCATTATTTCAGCTTTACTCTGCTATTTCCGCTATATCTTCTCTAAGAGAAATGAATTAAAAATGACATTTATGCATTATAAATATAATTTTTTTAACAAGATTTTCAAAATATAAAATAGTATAGTATTCCATTAAATTTAGTCAAGCTAAATAAAATTTTACATATATTTGCTTACGATTTTATTTAAAATTAGGAATGTACTAATTATAACAAAGTTATATGTTAATTTTCCATTTATATATTTGTAAAAGCATTAAATACGAGTTTTATATGCTATTTTATATCATCCGTTATATCCTGCTATTTTCTCGCTTTATCCCCGCTACAACTTTTTGCGTCTCCACCGAATTGGATTTGCCGAGCGCTTTAACTGCACAAATATGGAGTAACACCAGTTTTACTCTGTGAGATAATTAAATCTTTAATTAGATTTGGAACATTATGAGGTAATTAAATTTATCGATAACACGATGGGTGTTAAATATGGAGTACTACCAGCTTTGATCCGTGGGATAAATAGGCTGGGAATGGGTTAACGATAAGAGAGATTACATTTTCGTAAGGCTCGATAATCCCGATAAAACTTATAAACCTTAATTCGGTTTAAGTTTTGTGAAAAGATATTATATAATCTTTTGCAATGGGTTACAAGGAAGGATTTAAATAAGAGGTTTAAATGAAATAAATCTTTATAAGATTTATGGGGTTATTTTCATGCAATGGAATATTTGATTAAAATAATATTATGGATTAGAATGAGATTGTTGGTAAGTTTATATATCACATGATTTTAAAGATGCACGAGTTATTCGAAAAGACTGGGTTTATCCTATTCTGAATATTTGTTACAACGATTATAAGTTGAAGATGTTGAAGGTGATGGTTGAAGACCGGAGATCTTCACACCATATGTATGATTACTGATGCCTCAATTGAGGTGTACAAATAAGACGATATAATAAGTCGTGGTCATCCAGACGTACTTGGAGATCGACCGGATATGGAAGGACCTCTCTCCTGTATTGAACATATGGGATAAGGGATAAGGTGCCTCCAATTTCGTTCAGACCTAGAACGGAATTGCAAATGGATTGTATGTCTGACATTGTACTTTATGTTATATTCATTGATCTCTGCTTAATATATATATTTTTTGGTGGAGGAGAATTTATTCTATTAGCTTTACGCCCTTTTTGAGTCGTATGAGCTTAGAGGTTATATATTGGTGGAAATCAATGGTAATGTATGGATTGACAATGTGACACGCTGAGATGCAGGGATCAAAGCTTTTGTTGAAAAGCAGAGCTTTGTATATGATGATTAAGGCATAGCTTAGATTTGTGTATGGCGTTAATTTGAGAACTTCACACCCCGGTATGAGTCAAAAATGGGTTGAAGGACCGTAGGGAAGACATGTGTTTCTTTCTAGCTAGAAGTGATGTCATGGTATGGAGCTCAGACAATTTATTTATGTGGTGTTGGAATCGAGGGACCTCGGATGTGGCCACACAAGGCCATGGTGGTTGACGTACTGACCAAGATGTCTAATAGAACCGGGAAACGTATTATTCAGGAGATGCCAATTAGCGGCATACTACTGACCGATCCTGCCGATCCAAAGGGATAGGTTGTTCCTTGGAATATTTTGCTAGAGATGTTCCAAAATTCGGATTGAGGAAGATCCTTTGCCTTGACTTCATGATGGAAATCCACGTTCCAATACGTGACCTTACTGTTTTAGTTGTATACTTATGGTGATATAATAGGATGGGGTATTACGCCACCTAAGATTGATACATTTATTTTTGAAACTGTTTCACTTATAATAATATAAGAAAAATTTGGCATATCAAACATCTTTGGCTATTATAAGGTAAAAGTCTGTTCTCCAGCTTGCACTTGCATTGTGTGATGGGACCTGAGTCTGATAATAGCTTCATTTTTCAAAAATCATTGAGAGTTTGTTTTAATGGTATTCATGTGGAGGAAACCCGTTCCGTGTCATACGGCGTGGTCATGTGATATACCTAACTTTTAAAATAAAGTTTTAATAACTGTTTTTAGTTCTCACACCAATCCCATGACTGGCCTGGGTTCATTGTTTCCCATCTAAACTCTGGGTGCCTATATTTTCCATACAGGTAGCTAGTAGTTTGGGTTTTGCAGATATTTTATTAAATATGATTTTGGATTACGACTGAGTTGTTCTCTGGATTATTTTGTACTCTTCCATTATTAGTATTTATGTATTTAAATTTTCATTGTATTGTAATTTATTATGCTATGATATTTTTCTACTGTGTATTATTATCTGTACTTTGCTACATTCTTGTACTCTGATGTAAATTGTTGTAATAGTAACGGAAAGTTCTCTTGTCCTATGTTTGGACGCATCATGTTCTCATAACAATCTGAGATTTTCTATCTCTTTAGATCGGACATGTGTGACTTATGATCGATTCGAAGGGCGGGGAATTTCAGGTCGTTACATTGGAACCTCACAACTTGTAAATGTCTGAAAACAGGTCGACCGCAAAGACAAGGGCTATTGTTCCATTCTAGCTGAAAAGAGGTACCATGGAACGGAGCCTAGGCAGGTTTACTTATATGGATGGTAGTCGAGGTGCCTCGAATGACGGTCAAATATGACCAGGAGAACGTTATGTTCTAGAAAGATTCCAATCAGCTGTGTACAGTGCTGACTGGGTCTACCGATCCAAAGGACGCAATAGTTGACTCCTAGGACATATGCTAGGTTTCTGAATGCGGTTAAGAAAGATCCTTTACCTTGGTCATTGTTGGAATCAAATTTCCAATATGAGATAACAATTTTCGTTTGTACCCTAATAGCCAACATAATGGGATGCAGCATTATGCGAGATAAGATTAATGCATTTATTTTCGAAAGTGATTTCCACACCTAAACATTAATGATAATATCAAATGTTTTGTTTTAAAGACTATCAAGCATATTTGGTAAGGTAAAAATCTTTCCTCCAGTTTGCGTTGCATTGTGAAATGGGACTTGAGTCTTATAATAGCTTCATTTTACAAAAGCACGAATTTTGAAACCTTTGAATCTTGGTTGATACTTGTATGATATGGGTTATGGTTTGTTATATAGTTTTTAGTTCTTAACTAGTTAACCCAAGCTTGACCCAAGTGTTTGACACTCGGATCAAATCTGAGTGTGTGTTTCAGGTTAAATAGGCTGATGAGGAGTTTTAGTTGATTTTGAAAAGTCAGAGTTCTTCATCAGATGGCAAGACGTATTATACTACCTACACTTGGATGTATATGGATTGGTGATGTGAGAATGTGTTTAAATCAATGATAAATATTTTCCGTTGTAAAATTATATATATTGAATATCATTCTTTGTTTTATTCTAGTTGCATTTTCCTATGATAAATTCCCGATGAATCGAGACTATGATATTTGGTTTTGCAGTGCACGAACATCGCAGATGTGCTAAGTATCGACTATCGAAGGTCGAAGATTTGGTTTATTGTAGGACCTTCCAATGAAGTTTATTTTTGAAGTAGACTTGTGTGATTTATAGTCATTTCAGATGGCAGGCGGATTTGGATCGTCTCATGGTGCGTTATGAAAAGTTAAGGGCTTGTTATAGTATCTTATAAACAATTTACAAAAAAGGCAGTGTTTCTGAAATGTTATAGAAAATTCAAGTCAAGTTAAAAACTTCTTTTTATGTTACACATTCGTAATAGTTAATATGTGCTACAAATCAAAAGGGTCGCATATTTTAAGTGTAGAACTTTAAATAGTCAACATCATTGTTAAGAAAATGTTGTCTAAAGTATTTGTAACGTGGAAAATCATCGATGGACCAAAACATTGCAAATCTAGTTTTTAAGTCATACTTCAGTTTTAGTAACAGTTAAAATCGTTAGAATTTCCGTTAGTCAACGCCTGAGTGTATGTTTAGTGCAAACTTGTAATTGAAATATCCATAGACAGAGAAATGTAAAGGGAACACACAACTTGTATAGTGGTTCAGCACTAACGCCTATGTCCACCTCACAGCAATCTTTCATCGTAATATTGTCGATTACAATGTCTGTAAAAGTTCGGATAATTTGTGTATACAAGTTGTATAATAAAACAATAAATAACTTGTCAATTCTAAACTTCATGCAAAATGCCCTTCTTCTTCTTCGTTGAGTCAAATTATGAGGCAATGTCCAAGGAATAGCTCTAGTGTCTAAAAGTATGAGAATATGTCCAAAAGCATGCCAAAAGTCTAATTGAATGTCCAAAAATTGTAGGAAAACGTTTATCTAACGTTTACAAGTTCAAGTTATGTCCAATAGTTGTGAGGATGATGATGGCAGCCATTAATTGTGCTTGAGAGCTCCAAAAAGTCCAAAAAAAAGCAACCAAGAACTCATCCCTTTGAATGCCAAGCATGGGGGGTATTTATAGGTTAGTTTTGGGACCATCAGTCCGAATTTCATATCCCAAGGAGCTGGGAAATTTGCATCCTAAAAATAAAGCCAAAAAACCAAGCCATATGCAAAAAATTGTATCCCGGAGTTCTCAATATTCGTATCCCTAAACCTTTGATCGACATGTGCGGATTAGACATTTTCATGTGATCTGCACGTTGAAACTGCCATGCCAAATTTCTTGCCATCTTCCAAAATATCGAATCCCTGGTTAGAACTTGAATTCGCATCCCGGAATCTCTAGTGCGCATCCATGACTTTTCGAATCCAACCCGTGTCGATTACATGATTTGGCATTGCCAAATTTCAACTCCGCCCCAATGCTAATTTTCGTACCTCGAATCCCTCCACACGAACACTGGGATTTCACATCCTAAGCCATGCTGATCCGTCCTTTCCAAGCTGCCAAATTCGAATTTCGATCCTTGCCAAACCCCTTTGCATTGCCTCCCCTAGTCTTGCCAACTTTTCGCATCCCAAATCCTTGATGCAGAGACAATGGATCGAGGGACAACCGTGATGCGATCAAGGAAATTTCCTATCGCGTCATGATGCGAAAAGTTGGGATACGAAATTTCTTATTGCAAAGCCTAAAACCCAGGCCTGGTCGGCCTTGCTTGCGCACGTCAAAAGTGATGGTTTTCCAATTTCGATCATCTATTTTTGACGTGCTAAATCTAAGGTCTTGCCAAACTCCGGTTTTGGTCAAATCCAACACGTGCATGTTGATTTCGCCGTTTCGATCACTTAATTTTGACATGCCAAATTAGTCAGTCACCAAATGCAAGATTTGAGTGTCCAAGCCATTTTACGTGATCCTACCATGCCGATCAGCTGTTTTTTAGTGCGCAAAAGCAGAATTTACCAGAATCCTTATATTTTTCCATAGCGAGTTTTACCACGTGATTGGACCGACACACTCAATGATTTTGAGTTGATCGGACCGAGTCGATCATATATTTTTACCATGCTAGTTTTTCTGAGTTTATTACAGATGATTTCATGAATCAACGCTATATCCAAACTTTTCCGAACACGTCGCGACTTTGACCAAACTGCTTTGTGTTTTCTGATGATGTTCTCCAGACTTGAGCGTGTTGCAAACCAAAATCTTGATGTGTGACTACTTTGCTATAAATCTGGTCAACAATTCCCCTCCAAAACATGTCTTTTTTGATCGAAGGAAGATGTGTTTTGCGGGAAAACCAAAAATCTAGGATTTCATAAACCAAATCTAGGAGAAGTCTGAAATGAACTTCTATAACCATAAAACCGAAGAAGTATGACCTCGTCGTATCGTATTAACCAGAAAGCCAAATCCAATAAGCCATAAATTCATGATCACACCGATCGTATTAACCATGAAACTAGAAAACCAAAATATCTGAAATCCAACGAAAGCCGATGATCGCTCCAGATCGTTGCTTGAGTGATGATCTGAATAACCAAACTACAAGAATAACCAGAGTAACTAGAATGACCGAAGGACTGCAGGATTCTAAGAACCTGAATACTAGAATAACCATAGCCATGAAATCGGAAAAACCCAAAACCTGTAAATCCAAAGTATCCAATAACTAGAGGAGTTCGAGGTGGCCTTGCCAGAGCAAGACAGCCAAGAATCGCTACAAGAGTCCGGCATGGCCTTGCCGGAGTAAGACGATCATTGAAAACCAAAAAATTCCAAGACGGCCTTTACGGAGCAAGACGACCAAGGAAAGCCAGAAAGTCGTGGACTATATTCCTTAAAGTTTGCAATCCAGTTTTAGACTTCCTTACCTAGCCGCCTGCGTCCCGATAAACGAAGTAATTTTTTATTAAAGGTGTAAAACTTTTGAGTTACCAAAAGGAAAACTTAACGGTTTATCATCTGTAAAGAGCATGCCTAGGGACTCACATGTTCTCGTACATGGGTATGCGGACTTTGTTATTTCTGATTTCAAATCCATTCGTGAAGGAGCATGGACACTTTATCATTTGCCAACAACTTGCCTAGGGATGCTTGTTCCCGTATATGGGTAATCATACTTCGTCATTCGAGTTCCAAAACAAAGGTTTTCTCAAGGCGGACCTGCTGAAGGAAGACAACCAAGAGTAGCTATAAAAGTTCAAGGTGTCCTTACCAAAGTAAGATGACCAAGAATAGCTAGAGTGTCCAAGGCATCCTTTCAAGAATAAGATGACCAAAGAAGCCAGAATACTTTAAGGCGGCCTTACCGGAGTAAGACAACCAAAGAAGCTTGAATACTTCAAGGAGGCCTTACCAGAGTAAGACGACCAATAATAGCCAAAAGTTCTAGGAAGCCTTATCGAAGTAATACAACCAAAAATCAAGAACATATCGATTTCATTAATAACCAGGGGATGATGGTGTGTTATCGAGCAAAGAGCATGCCTAATGATTATAACATCTCCCGTACATGGATAGGTTAACTTAACCATTTACATCTAGAAAACCAGAAAGATAAATACATAGGGACGGAGCCTACAAAGCCAAATCTCTGGGCCAGAGCCCAAATATACAATTCTAGAGAAAGCCAAGAAAACCAAAAGCCAAGAAAACCGAAAGCCGATAAATCCAAAAGCTGGAGGACTAGAAATAGGAAAGCCATAAGTGAGACGATCATCATCCAATAGCCAAAGTGTCCAAAAGCCAGATAAACAAAAACCAAAGACTATATCTAAGAAGCCGCAGAAGACCAAAACCAAGAAAACAAAGAATCCACAAGAGCCAAAACCAAGATACCCAAAAGCCAAAACCAATATCTAGATAACCAAGTAGATCCAAGAGCCAAGTAACCAAAATGTCCACAATGCCAAAGGACCAGAAACCACAAGGCAAAAGATAATGATGTTTGGGAAGCCTGCATCCGAGACATCTAAGCTAGAAAGGGGTTTAGTGTAACGACCCAGAAAATCTGAACCAATTTAAAATTTTTAAATTGGCTAAAATAATGGATTTTAAATATTTAAATAACATATTTTAAATAATAGCGATGAAAAGTGAGTTTGAATCGACAATTGAAAACGAATATAATTAATTCTAATTATAAACAAGGCCTGAAATGGCGCGGTAGTTTCAAAATTTGAGTTCAAACTTTGTCGGACTGTACCGGGTGCAAAACAAAACAGATTTGAGTGAAACCAAAAATATTTAAATCTGTTAGTGAATACCTTTCTAACAAATCTGAAAAATCGAATTTTCATAGCGGAAAGCAAAAGTTATGGCCAAATGAATTTTCAGAAAGGTCGCTATGGAATTTATATAGCCCGTGAAATTGGCTATTTTGCATACGACCTCGGAATTCGACGAAACCACTTTTGTTGGATCCGGGATGTGAAGTTATTGCTAAGTTTCAAATTTCATAATTTTTGAAGCTAGTATGTGAGCGTGGCAAAGGAAAACGTGTTTTGATCAATTATAGTTAAATTGGATCGACCAGAAATGGGCCTTTTTGCAAACGGTCTCAGAATTCATCGAAACTAGTTTTGTTGGGACCGTATCGCCAAAACATAGCCAGATTTATTTTTCTGGAATTTTTCGAATCAGTTTATGGCCCTGGCAAATTAAAATGTACGTTCAAATCAAATATTGAATATTATATATTTTAATTTGAATGAAAACTGACTGAAACAGTCGAATAGGCCTACAAAACATATCCCATTGTGTTCGGAATGGGGGTAAAACGCTAGGGATGACAGTATTTGGGCCTGGATTGGTGTTCGTGTGTGACAAGGGGTATTTTCGGATTTTTAAAACTTTATAAATAAATAAAACAATATTGGTCCACGTCAGAACACCCCCACCCGCTTTTCTCTCTCCCCAACCAGATCGAATGACGGAAGCCGTTCTACACCTTCTCTCTTCTTTTTCTTCTAATCCACGCAACGAAACACCACCCCCCAGTTATGTTTTTCATAGATCTAGGAGAGATCTTCAAATCCATATACGTATTGGATTTTTTAGTGGCCTGTAGGAGGAGAACCACCCTCGAGAAGTTCGGCCGTTCGCGCCTGGATTCCGCCGCCTAGGGACCACGAGTTCGACCCCCTCCCTGGCGCACGTGCGCCTCTCCTAGCCTGACAAGGTGGCGCTGGCCGATCAAAGCAACAATCAACGGATTTGAAGATAATCGAAAACCTAGTTTTGAACCTTTTAGCTGAGGTACGGCTTGTTTTATTTTCAACTGTTTTAACACCTTTAAACCATTGCAAAATTTGAAAAATCATATCTTTTTCGTTTCTTGACGAAATTCAGTGAAACAAGAGACAGTGGACTCGTGTGGACGTCTTCTACATTCTAGAAGAGACCGCATATTTTTCTGAGCCTTCAGCTACTTTTGGTGGAGTGGAACCCAATGTGAGATTTATAATTTATAAACGATATGGAAAACGACGATGTATAAATTATATAGTCGATGTATGAGTTATATAAGCGTTGTACACCTCATGTATAAGCGTTGTATAAGTTGTACGTTCGATGTATAAGTTGTATATGCGTTGTAAAAATTATATATGTGTTGAAATAGAAGTGAATTACTATATATAAATAAATATATATATATATATATATATACGCCCCTCGTCCACAAACCATGGACGATATTTATTGGTTGTGATTGGTGTGAAAATTGATTGATAGCGAATGGTTGATTGGGATTGTTTGTGGCTGATATTGATTGATTGTGGTTGAAAAATACCCATTTGTGGTTGAGAAATATTTGGTTGAAACCACATAGGATTAGTTTGTGGATATGAAATAAATATATACATGCCGCCTGCGTGCGAACTAGGTGCATGATCCCCATTGTCAAAAACCGCGAGGTTTTAAGGTAGAGCGAGGAGCCGTACTAGGGACGGTCCCGGTTTTAACTACCCTGCCATTATGCTGCTGAAATTTTGAATAATATTCATGTGTTTGAATTATTTTCATTTGTTGAAACTATATTTATTCGTTGAATAGAAAACCTTCATGTGTTGAGTCGATATTCATTCGTTGGATAGAAATTCATGTGTTGAATGGTATTCGTGTTTTAAATATAAAAATCACATTTTTATTGATATATACAAACTATAGAAAACCTTCATGTGTTGAATCGATATTCATTCGTTGGATAGAAATTCATGTGTTGAATGGTATTCGTGTTTTAAATATAAAAATCACATTTTTATTGATATATACAAACTGTAGAAAACCTTCATGTGTTGAATCGATATTCATTCGTTGGATAGAAATTCATGTGTTGAATGGTATTCGTGTTTTAAATATAAAAATCACATTTTTATTGATATATACAAACTATAGAAAACCTTCATGTGTTGAATCGATATTCATTCGTTGAATTGAAATTCATGTGTTGAATGGTATTCGTATTTTAAAATATAAAAATCACCTTTTTATCGATTTATATAAACTATAGAAAACCTTCATGTGTTGAATCGATATTCATTCGTTGAATTGAAATTCATGTGTTGAATGGTATTCGTGTTTTAAAATATAATAAAAATCACATTTTTATCATCGTTATGAAATATATAAATTAATCTTGTTTTAAAATAAATTGTTTTAAAATAAAAATCATATTTTTATTACCTATATGAACTATATAAAATAATAGTGTTTTGAAATGAATTGTTTTACAATAAAAATCACATTTTTATTATATACATGAATTGTTAAATATAGTGAAGTGTTGAAATAGAAGACAGATAAAAATATCATTTTTATCAAATGTATGAAAAGAATACATCTTTGAAATCGAAGAATCGATATATATATATATATATATATATATATATATATATAAATAGAATTAAAATATATCGAATAACGACGCTGTAGTTCGTATTTTGAAACCGTGATTTCAAACGATTATACCGGGAGATCCGACCATCGGATTTTCCCGAAATCGCAACCGTTGGGTTCGCTTTGGAAATATCTTTCCAACGGCACCAACTTTGTAAAAATCCAACGGTTGGATTGTCTGGAATGTTTAATTCAAATCTGAAGAAAAACAGCGCCAGAATTGATTATATATATATATATATATATATATAATTATATTTAATCGGATAACGACGCTGCAGTTCGTATTTTGAAATCGAAACCTCAAACGATTATACCGGGAGATCCGACCGTCGGATTTTCCCGAAACTGGAACCGTTGGATTCATTTTGAAAAGATCTTTCTAATGATGTAAATTTTGTGAAGATCCAATGGTTAGATTTTTCAGATAGATGTAAATCAAATCTGAAGAAAAACAGCGCCACGGCCGCGTTATGGCCCGAAGCGTCGTTTTGAATAAATTGGCTATTTTAAAATAAATAAAAATAGTGATAAATCGTTATAAAATATTATAAACGATATGGATGTGATTTAGAAATTAACTGGAGGTTGGCTAAGTCGAATGGTTTCCTGGGTGTTGATCTGATGTTGGTTTCGGCCTTCGGGGTTAATATTTGGGAAATCGTTCTCTTACCGATTGACGGTTAGTGACTAATGAATTGAAATGATGCGTGTGTATGTTAGTGTTGCACTTGTTTATTATATACGCGAGTTGCTCAGAAAGACCGGGTTCATCACATTCTGAATAACTGAATCGACGATAAGAAATCGAAGATGAAGACGATGGTCGAAGACCGGAGATCTTCACCTCGTTTGGATGGTAACCGAGGTCCTGATTGGGAGGCATCCCAAAATATGGATAATGAGTCGTGATCGTCTAGACGTACGTGGTGATCGATGGGTTTGCGAGGTATATAGTGCCTCCGGTTTCGTTCAGACCTAGAACGGACTTGCAAATGGATAGTGTGTCTGACATTGGAATTTATTCTGTGTGATTGATAGCCATCAGTTGCACGGTGTGAATTGCCTGTGTGGCATGCTAAGATGCAGTGATCAGGGCTTCTTTTGAAAAGCAAAGTCTTGTGGTGATGATCAAAGCACCGCCTGTGTGGCGTTGCTTTGTGTATAATGTAAAATCGCGAGCCTCACACCCCGGTATGAACCAGAAACGGGAGAGGACCTCAGAGGGAACATGCGTTTCTTTCTAGTTAGAAGTGGCGTCAGTGGTTTTACACGCCCTGACGAGTTTGACTTATGTGGTTGTTGCTGTTGCGAGGCGCCTCGGTTTGATCGGAAGATCCGGGTCCGATGGAGTCATTCGTTGGCTCGTTTACGCCCCAATGGGCGGGGAAACGTATTGTTCAGGCATAATAATCCACCTTGTTCGATCGGCCCTGTCGCTCCAAGGCTTGCCTGCGCGCTTGCCTGTGGCTCGGGCTAGAGTGTCGCGAATTCGGTAAGGACTATCTTTTACCTTGGTTCATGACGGAAATCCAATTTCCAAATACATGACTGTGCGAATTTGATTGTATAGATATATGGCGACATGATATATGGTACCCATGTCGTCTATGATTGATAGTTATGATTGAAATTTGTTTTGAAACATGTAAACACTAGTAATAATATCAATTGCTTTTGTTTTATTCGTATCAATCATATTTTGGCCATTATAAGGTAAAACTCTATCCTCCGGTTTGCGTTGCATTGTGTGATGGGAATTGAGTCTTATAACGGCTTCATTTGTATAAAAAGCATTGCGATATTTAAAAGAAAGATTTGTTTTTAAAGCACTGGCAATCCAATGGAGTAAACCCGTTCCACGAAAGTGGCGTGGTCCTACGATTAGCCATATTAAATGTGTTGAGTAGATTTCTCATACCAGTCCCATGACTGACTCGTAGTTTGTTTCACTTTAAACTCGGGTGCCCCTTTTTCTACATGGGAAGCCTTGTATTCAGGTTTAGCTGGTTCTTTCTTGATAGCTGGAGCTGAAGATGGATTCTATCATTTATCTCTTTTATGTTGTTCAGCTCCTATTGTACATTATGTTTGTTTTCCGTTGTAGACATATATGTATAGTTAAACTGTATTTGTACTAAGTATGATCCTGTATACTGTGTAACTCTGATGATTACGTTTATCCAGTATATTCTATTGTTCATTATCTGGTGTATTTATTTTATTCTGTTCTGCTATTATCTGTTTTCTGTGTTATATTCCACGGATTACCCTTGCCGCCGTCAGTACGGGGTTTGGGGTCGTCTCAATTTGGTATCAGAGCTTTGGTTAAGCTTAGCTCTGGTATATAACACATTAGCGAACTCGTCGGAGATAGAACCAGTATCGGACGAGTAACTCAGTACAGATAGGATCAGCAATATCCTAGTAAAAGTACAGCAGAATCAGAACAACTCGTTAGAGATGGGGTTATAAGTGCCTCAGAACGAGTCGAGCGTGATATATTTTTAAATAACGTATTTGTGATTATATATATAGTCTGGTTTTAGAAATATAATTTTTGAATATATAAAAGATATATGTTTGAAAAGTTAAAAACAAATTGATTGGTTGTTTGTGTTATGTGATGGTAGATTTGATTAATTAAAATTATTAAAACGATAGTTAATTTAATCAATAATAGGATGAATGGTAGAATTTATTCGATTATATCACACATTGAACTGTTTAGAAAATAGATAGAAATATATATACATGTGCATTATATGTGTTTAAACAGGTAAATGGATAGCTGTTGAGTAAAGATTTTATTTGCGTGCCCGACAAATAGGTAAACCTTAATGAGTTGGATGCGAAATATTATTATATCGACTCCTGTGAATGCCATTGGATGCGGAGTGCTAGTTGTTCTGTGTGAAATAATAAATGATGCCATAGGATAGCAACAATTAATTTTGAACTACACTACATGGCATACTTCTGGAAGATAGGCATACTTCATCATATACCACATAAGCATTTGGAGCTTGTGTGACGAGGTGGAAGATTTACCATACGAGCGAGAGGCTTGTATGGCGATGACTATATTTTACAGGTTGAACTGATGACTGATATGGACTATTTAAATTGTAACGATAAAATTGCCAGATTAATAAAAACCCCACACTGGTCTGGAGTTGACAATAATCACGTCTCTCTAGTTATTAGATACGGCACATGGACTATTTATTTCCCACACGGGACGAGGTGATGAGGATTTATCCTCTGGAGCATTTAAAATACACACTCCCTCAGGCTGTGACAGGGTGACGAGAATTTATTCTCTGGAGTTATTATCAATACACGCTCCCCTGTAAACACCGGAATATATCACAATAAATATGTGTATGCTTATTAGGATTTATTGGGTACCTAATACGGCCCAATAAATTTCCAAACCTCTCCCCGTACAAAGGAGGTTATGGCGAAATTTTTCGAAAATTCCGGGTGTTAGCCAAATTTTTGAAGAATTTGAAAATTCTCAGAAACTGAAAAGTTGGAGAATGGAAGCCAGATCGAACGTAGAGTTGATTAATCAAACCACTTTCGACTTTGTTCCTTTTCGGGGACGAAAAGTTTTAAGTGGGGGAGATTGTAACGACCCAGAAAATCTGAACCAATTTAAAATTTTTAAATTGGCTAAAATAATGGATTTTAAATATTTTAAATAAATATTTTAAATAATAGCGATGAAAAGTGAGTTTGAATCGACAATTGAAAATGAATATAATTAATTCTAATTATAAACAAGGCCTGAAATGGCGCGATAGTTTCAGAATTTGAATTCAAACTTTGTCGGACTGTACCGGGTGCAAAACAAAACAGATTTGAGTGAAACTAAAAATATTTAAATCTGTTAGTGAATACCTTTCTAACGAATCTGAAAAATCGAATTTTCATAGCGGAAAGCAAAAGTTATGGCCAAATGAATTTTCAGAAAGGTCGCTATGGAATTTATATAGCCCGTGAAATTGGCCATTTTGCATAAGACCTAGGAATTCAACGAAACCACTTTTGTTGGATCCGAGATGTGAAGTTATTGCTAGGTTTCAAATTTCATAATTTTTGAAGCTAGTATGAGAGCGTGGCAAAGGAAAACGTGTTTTGATCAATTACAGTTAAATTGGATCGACCAGAAATGGGACTTTTTGCAAACCGTCTCAGAATTCGACGAAACTAGTTTTGTTGGGACCGTATCGCCAAAACATAGCCAGATTTATTTTTTTGGAATTTTTCGAATCAGTTTGTGGCCCTGGCAAATTGAAATGTACGTTCAAATCAAATATTGAATATTCTATATTTTACTTTGAATGAAAACTGACTGAAACAGTCGAATGGCCTACGAAACATATCCCATTGTGTTCGGAATGGGGGTAAAACGCTAGGGACGACAGTCGTTGGGCTTGGATTGGTGTTCGTGTGTGACAAGGGGTATTTTCGGATTTTTAAAACTTTATAAATAAATAAATAAAAATATTGGTCCACGTCAAAACACCCCAACCCGCTTTTCTCTCTCCCCCACCAGATCGAACGACGGAAGCCGTTCTACACCTTCTCTCTTCTTTTTCTTCTAATCCACGCAACGAAACACCACCACCCAGTTATGTTTTTCATAGATCTAGGAGAGATCTTCAAATCCATATAAGTATTGGATTTTTTCGTGGCCTGTAGGAGGAGAACCACCCTCGAGAAGTTCGGCCGTTCGCTCCTGGATTCCGCCGCCTAGGGACCACCGAGTTCGACCCCCTCCCTGGCGCACGTGCGCCTCTCCTAGCCCGACAAGGTGGTGCTGGCCGATCGAAGCAACAATCAACGGATTTGAAGATAATCGAAAACCTAATTTTGAACCTTTCAGCTGAGGTACGGCTTGTTTTATTTTCAACTGTTTTAACACCTTTAAACCGTTGCAAACTTTGAAGAATTATATCTTTTTCGTTTCTTGACGAAATTCAGTAAAACAAGAGACAGTGGACTCGTGTGGACGTCTTCTACATTCTAGAAGGGACCGCATATTTTTCTGAGCCTTCTGCTATTTTTGGTGGAGTGGAACCCAATGTGAGATTTCTAATTTATAAACGATATGGAAAACGACGATGTATAAATTATATAGTCGATGTATGAGTTATATAAGCGTTGTACACCTCATGTATAAGCGTTGTATAAGTTGTACGTTCGATGTATAAGTTGTATATGCGTTGTAAAAATTATATATGTGGTGAAATAGAAGTGAATTGCTATATATAAATATATATATATATATATATATACGCCCCTCCTCCACAAACCATGGACGATATTTATTGGTTGTGATTGGTGTGAAAATTGATTGATAGCGAATGGTTGATTGGGATTGTTTGTGGTTGATATTGATTGATTGTGGTTGAAAAATGCCCATTTGTGGTTGAGAAATATTTGGTTGAAACCACATAGGATTAGTTTGTGGAAATGAAATAAATATATACATGCCGCCTGCGTGCGAACTAGATTCATGATCCCCATTGTCAAAAACCGCGAGGTTTTAAGGTAGAGCGAGGAGCCGTACTAGGGACGGTCCCGGTTTTAACTACCCTGCCGTTATGCTGCCGAAATTTTGAATAATATTCATGTGTTTGAATTATTTTCATTTGTTGAAACTATATCTATTCGTTGAATAGAAAACCTTCATGTGTTGAGTCGATATTCATTCGTTGGATAGAAATTCATGTGTTGAATGGTATTCGTGTTTTAAATATAAAAATCACATTTTTATTGATATATACAAACTATAGAAAACCTTCATGTGTTGAATCGATATTCATTCGTTGGATAGAAATTCATGTGTTGAATGGTATTCGTGTTTTAAATATAAAAATCACATTTTTATTGATATATACAAACTATAGAAAACCTTCATGTGTTGAATCGATATTCATTCGTTGGATAGAAATTCATGTGTTGAATGGTATTCGTGTTTTAAATATAAAAATCACATTTTTATTGATATATACAAACTATAGAAAACCTTCATGTGTTAAATCGATATTCATTCGTTGAATTGAAATTCATGTGTTTAATGGTATTCGTGTTTTAAAATATAAAAATCACCTTTTTATCGATTTATATAAACTATAGAAAACCTTCATGTGTTGAATCGATATTCATTCGTTGAATTGAAATTCATGTGTTGAATGGTATTCGTGTTTTAAAATATAATAAAATCACATTTTTATCATCGTTATGAAATGTATAAAATAATCTTGCTTTAAAATAAATTGTTTTAAAATAAAAATCCTATTTTTATTACCTATATGAACTATATAAAATAATAGTGTTTTGAAATGAATTGTTTTACAATAAAAGTCACATTTTTATTATATACATGAATTGTTAAATATAGTGAAGTGTTGAAATAGAAGACAGATAAAAATGTCATTTTTATAAAATGTATGAAAAGAATACAGCATTGAAATCGAAGAATCGATATATATATAAATAGAATTAAAATATATCGAATAACGACGCTGTAGTTCGTATTTTGAAACCATGATTTCAAACGATTATACCGGGAGATCCGACCATCGGATTTTCTCGAAATCGCAACCGTTGGGTTCGCTTTGGAAATATCTTTCCAACGGCACCAACTTTGTAAAAATCCAACGGTTGGATTGTCTGGAATGTTTAATTCAAATCTGAAGAAAAACAGCGCCAGAATCGATTATATATATATATATATAATCATATTTAATCGGATAACGACGCTGTAGTTCGTAATTTGAAATCGAAACTTCAAACGATTATACCGGGAGATCTGACCGTCGGATTTTCCCGAAACTAGAACCGTTGGATTCATTTTGAAAAGATCTTTCTAATGATGTAAATTTTGTGAAGATCCAACGGTTAGATTTTCAGATAGATGTAAATCAAATTTGAAGAAAAACAACGCCACGGCCGCGTTATGGCCCGAAGCGTCATTTTGAATAAATTGGCTATTTTAAAATAAATAAAAATAGCGATAAATCGTTATAAAATATTATAAACGATATGGATGTGATTTAGAAATTAACTGGAGGTTGGCTAAGTTGAATGGTTTCCTGGGTGTTGATCTGATGTTGGTTTCGGCCTTCGGGGTTAATATTTGGGAAATCGTTCTCTTACTGATTGACGGTTAGTGACTAATGAATTGAAATGATGTGTGTGTATGTTAGTGTTGCACTTGTTTATTATATACGCGAGTTGCTCAGAAAGACCGGGTTCATCCCATTCTGAATAACTGAATCGACGATAAGAAATCGAAGATGAAGACGATGGTCGAAGACCGGAGATCTTCACCTCGTTTGGATGGTAACCGAGGTCCTGATTGGGACGCATCCCGAAATATGGATAATGAGTGGTGATCGTCCAGACGTACGTAGTGATCGATGGGTTTGCGAGGTATATAGTGCCTCCGGTTTCGTTCAGACCCAGAACGGACTTGCAAATGGATAGTGTGTCTGACATTGGAATTTATTCTGTGTGATTGATAGCCATCAGTTGCACGGTGTGAATTGCCTGTGTGGCATGCTAAGATGGAGTGATCAGGGCTTCTGTTGAAAAGCAAAGTGTTGTGGTGATGATCAAAGCACCGCCTGTGTGGCGTAGCTTTGTGTATAACGTAAAATCGCGAGCCTCACACCCCGGTATGAACCAGAAACGGGAGAGGACCTCAGGGAGGACATGCGTTTCTTTCTAGTTAGAAGTGGCGTCAGTGGTTTTACACACCCTGACGAGTTTGACTTATGTCGTTGTTGCTGTTGCGAGGCGCCTCGGTTTGATCGGACGATCCGGGTCCGATGGAGTCATTCGTTGGCTCGTTTACGCCCCAAAGGGCGGGGAAACGTATTGTTCAGGCATAATAATCCACCTCGGTGGACCGGCCCTATAGCTCCAAGGCTTGCCTGCGCGCTTGCCTGCGGCTCGGGCTAGAGAGTCGCGAATTCGGTAAGGACTATCTTTTGCCTTGGTTCATGACGGAAATCCAATTTCCAAATACGTGACTGTGCGAATTTGATTGTATAGATATATGGCGACATGATATATGGTACCCATGCCGTCTATGATTGATAGTTATGATTGAAATTGTTTTGAAACATGTAAACACTAGTAATAATATCAATTGCTTTTGTTTTATTCGTATCAATCATATTTTGGCCATTATAAGGTAAAACTCTATCCTCCGGTTTGCGTTGCATTGTGTGATGGGAACTGAGTCTTATAACGGCTTCATTTTTATAAAAAGCATTGCGATATTTAAAAGAAAGATTTGTTTTTAAAGCACTGGCAATCCAATGGAGTAAACCCGTTCCACGAAAGTGGCGTGGTCATGCGATTAGCCATATTAAATGTGTTGAGTAGATTTCTCATACCAGTCCCATGACTGACTCGTAGTTTGTTTCACTTTCAAACTCGGGTGCCCCTTTTTCTACACGGGCAGCCTTGTATTCAGGTTTAGCTGGTTCTTTCTGGATAGCTGGAGCTGAAGATGGATTCTATCATTTATCTCTTTTATGCTGTTCAGCTTCTATTGTACATTATGTTTGTTTTCCGCTGTAGATATATATGTATAGTTGAACTATATTTGTACTAAGTATGATCCTGTATACTATGTAACTCTGATGATTACGTTTATCCAGTATATTCTATTGTTCATTATCTGGTGTATTTATTTTATTCTGTTCTGCTATTATCTGTTTTATGTGTTATATTACATAGATTACCCTTGTCGCCGTCAGTACGGGGTTTGGGGTCATCTCATTTAGTTGATAATAATCCGGTTGGGACGAATGTTGGTATCGGACCTATCCTGAGTAGCACGAGAGGGTTGTTCTTGTCCTAGCACCATAGCCCGAGTCTGAACAAACCGTGCCAGCTCACTGCATTTGACATGCTCCTCAATTATATCCCTGAGATGTCGATAATTGTTTGTATTATGATCGTTAAGATCATGAAACAAGCAATGTTGACTAGTATATTTTTCACTTTGAGTCGAATCGCTTGTGGGATGCTTTTTGAAAGGAGCAGTGAGATGAACCTCCATGAAAATCTCTTTAGGGATGTGAGTAAGTTCCGAATAGGACAAGCACTTAGGTTGCCTCTAAGACATTGATTGATCGTTCCCCGAAGGAGGTTTACTTGTACCAAAATCCTTAGCTTTACGAGAGTCGGACGGTTTCCCTCCCTTAACCATATTAGCCTCGAGAACTATTTTATCGGTCCTTGCATCCTTTTCCCGAAGAAACCTTTCCTCTTTAAAGTAGAACTCACCGAGATCCCATGGCGGGTCCCTATGCAATGAAGTTTTGAAGTTAGACTTATCCAGAACTCCAGAGACTGCGACCATCAAAACCATGGACGGATCGGGTCTGTCGACCAATGCCATAGTCGCGTTAAACATTTTCAAGAACATACACAGAGTCTCGCCCGACTTCTTCTTGATAGTTGTTAGAGTCGTAGTGATTTTTGGATGAGCGATGTTAACTCTAAACTGCACCACAAACTTCCCAGCCAAAGAACTCCAAGAATGAATAGAATATGTTTCCAGTTGCCTGAACCACTTGGCAGCAATGTATGTCAAGTAAAGCGAAAAACACTTTTCCATGACACTTTACGAAGTAGAGAGAACTTCCATATGCCGCACATAGCGCATTAAGTGAGCAGTCTGATCCTTCCGACCATCATAAGCTTCCAGCGTCGACATTTTTAAGTCTACTGGGTTGTGAGAATTCCTGATATCCAAAGAGAACAGACTGCGAGTAACACAGCCCAAATCCGAAGAAGAGGAAACACCTCAAGTAAATTGATGAATAACATCCATGACCTGAGATCCATTTCTAAATGCGATCAATTGATTCAAGTTATCCAAAGCAACACTAGTTCCCCTAGTGTTTAAGTCCAAATTAGGACGCAGCTGATTAGCAAAAAGAACTTCCAGTTGAATTTCAACCCGAGGAGCCGCATTGGCGCAATCCTTGCTCCAAGAACCATGGGAGCACAACCATCCAAAACTGCGCGCATTAGCGCTTGAACCACATTACCAAAACCAACCAAAGCATCATAGGCTGGAGTGATGTCAGGATTACCAGTGCCTCCGAGTGTTGCGGGAACGACACTGGTCCGAGGATCGAAGTCTCCTTACTGATTAGTTTGTGGGGTTGCCCCTAAGTCCCGAGTCATGGCTTGAGGAACATTGGTATATTTCCAAAAATATCTTCCTGGCCAGTCGGCCTTCCACTACTTCCAATCCTAGCTTCAATCTAAGCGGTATAAGTGGTCAGGCTTCTTCCTATCGCTCAATTCGAGCGTTTGAATCCGTAGCCAAATTTTTAATCATCACATTGACGTCGTCTCGAGTGATGTAATTCGTGGGAACACCAGTCGAAGAAAGTTCTTGACTTCATTCACCTCCAGTACATTGAGCCACAGCAATAGCATAGAGCTTCTTATGCTTTACCATGATGAAAAGCGAGTAACATAACCTTCCTCGAAACTCTGTCATAGGCTTTCTCCAAATTAAAATATACCCTGTGTAGATATTTACTTTGCTCCATAAATTATTTTACCAAGATAATTGCTCCTATTGTAGAACTTCCATGCATGAAACTAAATTATTCTTTTGAAATACTCATTAACCTTCTCAGTCGATGTTCAACTACTATTTCCCAAAACTTCATCGTACGAAACTTATAAGCTTAATTTTTCTATAGTTTATGCAACTTTGAATATATCCTTTATTTTAGAAGACTAAAACTAAAATGTTTCTCCTTCACTCATCCGACATCTTGTTCAATTTGAGAATATTATTTAACATCATATTTAGTCAGTTATACTAGCATCTCCAAGGCATCTCCATACTTCAATGGGGATGTTAATGAGTTGTACCAGCTTACTGGTTTTCATCTGTTTCATCTCCGCGTTTATCTCAGACTCATGTATTCTCTAAACAAAATTTCTACTGGTGTCATCAAAAAAGTCTTCTAACTCGATTAAAATCTATCACTTTCTTTGTTGAAAAATTTACTGAAATGTTTTTTCCATCTATTTTCTATACCATCATCTTTCACCCAAAGTCTACCATTTTCATCCTGGGTACAGTTAACTTGGGTGAAGTCTCATATCTTCCTCTCGAGAAGCTTGACTATCCTATAGATGTTTCTTTCATCCTCCTTCGTACTAAGCTTTTGATAAAGATGTTTATATGCCTGACCCCTTGCCTTACTCACTACTCTCTTTGCAGTTTTCATTGCCACTTTGTACTTTTGCATGTTATCCTCCCTCCTATGAAGATGCAAGCATTTGTAGCATTCCTTCTCTTTGAAAGCTTTTTGCACACCATAGTTCCACCATCACAAACCTTTAGGTTCACATTTATTTCCTTTTGTTATCCCAAACACCACGGTAGTCACTTTTTATATGCGCGTTTTCATTTTATTCTACATGTCATTTTCTTCTCCTTTATTACTTCATTCCTCTTCTCTTGTCACTATCCTTAAACACCCATGAAACGTTTCCTTTGAGCTTCCACCATTTCGTCCTCATAATCTTAGCTTTTGTAACGACCTGAATTTCTAGGTACTTGGGTAAACAGATTTTAATATGATTTGTATTCTAAGAATGTTAAACAATATACGCTTTCAAGAGTGAGTAATTCGTATAATCATTTAAATATTTAATAGAAGGAATTTGGAGATTTTGTGAGTTTAAAGTAACATCGATAATATGATCGAAAAACATTTTTTCAACAAATAGTTTTTTACTTATTAAAACATCATGTGCATGTTATTATAATGAACACATATATAAGGTGATTAAACCCTCTTTTTTAGAAATATGGATTAATTAATTTAAGTATAGAATAAACAAATATGTTTAGAAAGACCTTTGACAACAAAGGAGGGCCATGTGTAAGCTTTCATGAAAAAAATTGGACAAGCGTCCAAAAAATAAAAAGACTAGTGTAACCTTGAGAAAATCTAAGAAGAATCATCTTCCTTATTTTGGCTATAACTTCAAAACTACTCATGGAAATGAGATGATTCTTATTTTTTGGAACCAATTTCAAAAACGAAAATAATTTATTTTCCACTTTTTAAGATTCTCAGATGATGATTTTTGAAATCCACATGCAAGTAAAGATATTTTCTAGCGTATTTTTTTTACTTTTAGAAATACCTACTCTCGGTTTTAAAGTCATACCTTCTAAACCTTTAATCTGAATTCATTTATTTTGATTTTTCTAGAAAGCTGATTCAGAATGGAACAATTTTTTTATTAATCACTTTGGCTAAAATCTAAGAGTAATTTGCGAGAAAGTCAATGAAAAGTGGGTGGATTTTTTATTCTGTTTTTCAAACCAAAAATGATTTATTCACTTTCAAAGGTCATAACTTTTGTTTTACTTAGCCAAATTTGTTAACTTTTCTTCAGCATAAAGATATTTCAATACTGAACAACAAAAGGGCTAAGTTTCGATGTCGAAAGGGAATCTTTGAGTCAAGGTTACCAAAAGAATGCAACCATACCACATTAAATGAGAATATCTACTTCCTAACCAAACATGAGCTTGACTTTTTGCTATCATTAAAGAAAAAATCCAAATACGAAGTAAAATTAGGAGGGCCATACTGCCACTACTACTATATAATGAATAGACATGATACCAACCACTATAGGATTCTTGAAGGCATAGTTATTAGGTTCTTTGATCAAGGCCATTTATACAAATAGGTAAAGAAGACTTGACTAGTTCCAATAAAGGATTCCTTAAAGAAAAAATGTCTACATTGTCGGGAGTGTGAAAACTCCTTAAAAATTGAAATCACCTTAAATGGGTGAAGCTACCTACGATGGTAGAAAACCTATGTCTGCACCAAAATGGCTAGGGCAAGGCGTCTCCTGGAGGGAGGCGATATGTAAGCCTTTAGTTGTGCCCAAACCATAAAGGGTCATGTTAAAGCATCAAAAAAGTAAGCCTCCATCCCCGGGCCGGAGCATTTATACCCTTACTCCCATCTATGATGGCCTGGGTAAGGCGCCCCTCGGAGGGGGCGGGTGTAAGCATTTATCCATGTCAAAATCAGAAAGGTCCTGGGTAAAGTATTGAAAACCCTTATATGCGCCTACAATGGCCCAAGTAAGGCACCCCATAGAGGGGGTGATGTGTAATCCTCTATCACCTCCTATGATGGCCAGGGTAGAGCATCAAAAGAGTAAGCATTTATCTGCACCTATGATGGCCAGGTTAAAGCTTCTAAGCCCTTATCACTGCCTACGATGGCCAGGGTAAGGCACCTCTTGGAAGGAGGCCGGTAAGTCCTTGGGCCCTACTCAAGAATAAGCTAGCCAAGCGAACCGAACACACAAATCTCAGAGATTGGCTCACGAGGCTAAAATGACCAATCAAAGCCCAACAGTGGCTCACCTATCAAATTAAAGCCCAGAGAGTGGATCACAAAGCTAAAATAGTCAGTCTAAGCCGGACAGTGGCTCACAAAGCCGAAATAGCAATTCAAAACAGAGACTTTAGAGTACTCGAATCTGGGTTTTGATATTTCTATCTTTTATTGCTAGATATGGATTTCTGGTCTCTATTATTAAGTACCCGAATATGGGTTTCGGGATTTCTATCTATTATTGCTAGATATTGATTTCTGGTCTTCTACTATTAAATACCTGAATTTGGGTTTTGGGATTTCTATTATTTCCAGATATGGATTTTTGTTCTTCTACTATTAAATACCCAAATCTGGGTTTTAGGTCGTCTATCTGTAATTCCTAGAAGTAGATTTCTAGTCCTCTATTATGAATACCTGAATATGGGATATAGAAACTACCATCCATGCTTCCTTGAGAGGATTTCTATTTTTAGTACCTGAATTTGGGTCTTAAGACTACAATGCCTATTTCCTGAATAATGGAGTACTTGAGCTTTATTACACAAACTCAAGTAAAGATTTAAACATTTTCCCCATAATTCCATATGGATATTTTGGACTTATAATGCATTTAGAAACGAATTCTTATATTTACCTTATACCTGAATCAGGGTCATGAATTTCCTATTTTTCAAAATAGGGTTTCTTGATTTCCATTATCATGCCTAAGTATGGAATCCAGGCATACTATCTTATTTTCGAAAAGGGGATTTTTTAGCCAATACTCGGGTTGGTGTCTCGAATCTTTTATCTAAAACCTTCTGACGAAGGTTATGATTTCTCAGCACCTCACACAGGGAGGTTTTCTAAACCAATACTATACGAAATTGTTGCTCATTATCCATGAAAAATATAAAATACGAATGAACATGTTATTCTATCGCAAGCTTTATCTATTATTTGATTTCAGTTCAGATGGTGTCCGCATTAGATGAGCGAATTATTGTATACATCCTACTTTAAGCAAAAGGCTAACACAAAAATGTTACATATTGAGTTTTATGTAGAATAATGCAGAGGAAATCCTAGATGAAGATGTTCAAAACACAAACAAAGGTTATACATCAGGTGATATCTACAGAATTTACAAAGTCATTTTGCATGTTTATTTAAACAATCATTCCATAGATAGCCAAATACAAAAGTTGGACCTTAACATTACTCTTATTACAAGTACCATTTATTATGTGATTTTGATCAAAACAATGATTTCCATAGTATGAGTGGAAAATTAAACACTCATCAAGGAACTAATGCAAAAGTGTTAGCTATTGTATTTGTTGTAGAAAACACAAAGGAAATTCCGAATAAAGATATTCAAGAAAAAGATAAAAGCCATGCACAACACATTGTATACGCAAACTGCAGGTTTATTCACAAAAGCATATTACCAAATGGCTACATCCAGTGGGTGTCCAGCGTAATATTGGTATTAGAACTCTAGCACTTCCGTGATCAAGCCGGATTACAAGTTATTTGAATAATCCCCAGGGCAAGAAATAGCTCTCTTAACCTTGCTCAAAGAATTAGCAGTAAGAGTAAGTGTGGAATCGAAGGGAATTTCAGATCCTTCAGAGGTATAAGTAGGAGGACATTTGTAATAATCTCATTCTCCGGTCAGAGGACTATCATAACACGGAGTCAGTTTCGAACAATTCGTTCAAACCTCCTTTAAGAGTTCATCCTTCTCTTCACCTAGAAAATCAAGGTGAAGCAGAGGACATTGAGTGTATACATTTCAAGATCTCTAAAAAAGCGATATCTTGCCAATTTTGAAGATTTGATAAGTGAAGACTTCTTGTGGTATTCTCCTTTAAATCTAACAAAGCTTCCTAAGAAATCCCTAGAAAGTGAACCCATCATAGGGGATGGATTCGGTAAGAAATATCAAGAAATCAGGAAAAAAACAAATTCACTACAATAATACCAAAAGCTGAAGGGATACACATATTACAAATATTCATGTCGTTCATACAAAATGGATCTCTTGAAAGTTTCAAATACAAATCTATTTTTGTTAAACTTAAGCTTGTCTAAAGGAAAATCTCTGGGAATTGAATGAACTCGGGGAAGGTTCCAACAGGCTCCTGGATGGAGATCAACGTCATGATCATTTACCCACCTTCTGTGAAGACGTACAAGCAAACCTCCGCTAAGATCACCTAGAAAAGAAAATTTTACAGATTCATTTCTGTTATAAATTTTATATAAAAGGTCCACCAGCATATATCTATCTTCAATTAACATCCAAAATAAAGTTGTTAACTCGGAATTCTCTTTCAAAAGTCTCTCACAACGCAGTCTAGCAATTCTCAACCAGGGAGACGCTTCTTTTGCCTTAAAGGACAATAGTCTCGGGCCACTTCAATTAAGCTGATGGTATTTATCAGATAAGGTGTTATATTCACTCGTTTGCTTATTTAGCTCCCAAGTGAGATGAGCTACTTCAGATCGTGCCCTTCCGAGTTGGATGTGCTTAAGAATTAATTTTTTCTTTTCATCTAATTGGGAAGAAAGAGGATAATTATTGAAAATATAAGCAAAGAAGGATACTACAAAAAATTACCATACCTTGGAAATCGAAGCAGAGGCTTAGCGAGTCTCAACATTTTTAGCATTCATTGAGCTCAAACCTTCCTCCTCCTCTTGTGTGTCGAAGGGGTCAAGAGTTCCAGTTATAGTGGCATTATGATTAGGGGTCTCAAGATTTTTTCTTGGTATTTTGTCCTGACCATCAGGATCTTGGAAGATATTATCAACATCATTGAAGCTATCACTACAATCACCCCTATTTCCAGTGATATCTTTAAAGCCATGGATTTGGCCAATGCAGTCGGCTCTTGCGGCTATAATAACATCTTCTTCGTCATCAGCATCTAACTCGGCCGTGGAGATGTCATCTATAAACAAAAGCTTTGCCACGTCAATCTCTGCTCAAGCGGGAGTAATGTTTCTATCTTCAACCTGGGTAATCTTTGTCATA
This sequence comes from Allium sativum, assembly GCA_030737875.1. Taxonomy (NCBI): domain Eukaryota; kingdom Viridiplantae; phylum Streptophyta; class Magnoliopsida; order Asparagales; family Amaryllidaceae; genus Allium; species Allium sativum. Next base: position 394,201,246 of record CM060925.1, read on the forward strand.
AACCTTTCTACCAATAGTGGATCAAGAGAAGAAAAGTTGACGTCCGGATATTTTCTTATATTGTCTACATAGATGAGCATAAATGCATCCTGGAATGAATTGACCATAATATCGTCCAGTGTGGATTGAAGAAAACAAGAGAGCCTGTGTTTGGCATCATTAATCACACCAATAGCTTTTGCCAGGGAAGCCCGGTTCTTATCAAGTTTACTCCTAAGAAAGGCATTCTTTTCCTTGAGAAGAGAATTTTCCTCTTGTAAAGAAAAATGACTAGAATTAAGTGTAGTGATTTCTTCTTTAGTCTTTTCCAATGTCTTGTTTAAAGTTATAATTTCCTCAGCTAAAGACAGATTGATTCTTTTCTCCATAGCCATCGAGGACTTTGCTTCAGCAAGAGCAACTTCTAGTGACTCTGGTTTCTTCATCGTACCATCTCTAACATTGATGAGAGAATCAATCTCTTCTTTTAAGAAAATATTTTATTCCTTAAGCTTCGATAAATCAGAAGATGTAACAACCCGTAAAATCTAAACCAGTTTAAAAAATTTTAATTGGCTATTTTGGTGGATTTTAAATATTTAAAATAAATATTTTAAATAATAATGACGAAAAGTAGTTTGAATCGATGTTGAAAATGAATATAATTAATTTGAATTATAAACATTGCCTGAAATGGCGAGGCAGTTTCAAAATTTCAATTCAAACTTTGACTGACTGTACTGGGTGCAAAATAAAACGGATTTTAGTGAAACCAAAAATATTTAAATCTTTTAGTGAATATCTTTCTAACGAATCTGAAAAATCGAAGTTTCGTAGCGGGAGTCAAAAGTTATGGCCAAATGAATTTTCAGAAAGGTCGTTATAGAATTTATATAGCCCATGAAAATAAACATTTTGCAAACGACCTCGGAATTCGATGAAACCACTTTTGTGGGATCCGGATGTCAAATTATTTCTAGGTTTCAAATTTCATAATTTTTGAAGTTAATATATGAGCGTAGCAAAGGACAATGTGTATTGGTCAATTACAGTTAAATTGGATCGACCAGAAAATGGCCATTTTTCAAACGGTCTCAGAATTCGACGAAACTAGTTTTGTTGGGACTGTATCGTCAAAACATAGCTAGATTTATTTTTCTGGAATTTTTTGAATCAGTATGTGGCCCCGGCAAATTGAAATGTACGTTCAAATTAAATATTGAATGTTTTATATTTTGATTTGAAGAAAAACTGACTGAAACAGTTGAATGGGCCTTGGAAACATATCCCATTGTGTTCGTAATGGGGGTAATTAGCTAAGGACGATAGTCGTTGGGTTTGGATTGGCGTTCGTATGTAACAAGGGGTATTTTTGAAATTATAAAAGCAAGGACCAATCATATTTTTTAAAAAAAAATAAAAAATAAAGGGAAAAACATTTTTCTCTCTCTCCGATAATATCCCAGGCGACGACGGAAAAGAGTTCACCGCTTCCCGTTCATTTTCTGACCAATCCACGCAGTAATAGACCTCGACCCAGTTGAAGCTTTTGTAGTACTCGTCGAGGGCTTTAAATCTATACCTCCCACGCCACCCCTCGTTCGCCGTGTCTCGAGTTTCGAGCCCTCGAAGTCATTGACTTCGCGCCGCCGCTGGCACCAGCAAAGGCCACCGAGTGGGCCCGCTTTCCCACGTGCCTGAGCGCCTCTCCAAGCCCTCCAAGGTGGTACCCTCCGATCGTCACCACTCTGCACGGATTTGGAGATAAATCGAAACCTAGTTTCGAAGATTTTCATAGAGGTACGGCTTGTTTTAATTTAAACTGATTTCGACAAATAAAAGTGTTGCAAACTTATAAAAATCATATCTTTTTGCTATGTGGTCGAAATTCAATGAAACAAGAGACAGTGGACTCGTGCGGACGTCTTCTACATTCTAGAAGGGACCAGATATTTTTCTGAGCCTTCTACAATTTTTGGTGGAGTGGAACCCAATGTGAGATTTCTAATTTATAAACGATATGGAAAACAACAATGTATAAATTATATAGTCGATGTATGAGTTATATAAGCGTTGTACACCTCATGTATAAGCGTTGTATAAGTTGTATGTTTGATGTATAAGTTATATATGCGTTGTAAAAATTATATATGCGATGAAATGACATTGAAATGAATTGAAGTGAATTGAAATATATTTATATACGAATATATATATATACTCCCCTCATCCACAGACCATGGACGATATTTATTGGTTGTGATATTGTTTGGATTATTTGGTTGATGTGAAATTTGGTGAATAATAAGAATGGTTGATAGAATTGTTTATGGTTGAGAATGATTGACTGTGGTTGAAAAATACCCATTTGTGGTTGAAAACAAAATTAGAATAGGTTGTGGAAATGAAAGAAAACATGCTCACCTGCGTGCGAATTAGATGCATGAAATCCCCATTGTCAAAACCCGCAAGGTTTCAAGGTAGAGCGAGGAGCCGTACTAGGGACGGTCTCGGTTTTAACTACCCTGCCGTTATGCTGTCAAAATTTTCTGAAATATTCATGTGTTAGAATTATTTTCATTTGTTGAAATTATTTTCATGTGTTGAATAGAAATTCATTCGTTGAATAGAAATTCATGTGTTGAATGGTACTCGTGTTTTAAATAAATTGCTTTAACAATAAAAATCACATTTTTATTATATATACGAACTATAGAGAACATTCATGTGTTGAACAAAAATTCATGTGTTGAATGGTACTCTTGTTTTAAATAAATTGCTTTAACAATAAAAATCACATTTTTATTATATATACGAACTATAGAGAACATTCATGTGTTGAATAGAAATTCATTCGTTGAATATAAATTCATGTGCTGAATGGTACTCGTGTTTTAAATAAATTGCTTTAACAATAATAATCACATTTTTATTATATACATGAATTGTTAAAAATAGTGAAGTGTTGAAATAAATGTTTGTTGGATAAAAACATCATTTTTTATCAAAAGTATGAAATGGATAAGGTTTTGAAATCGAAGAATAGATTATATTTATATATATATATATAACTAAAATAAATCGAATAACAAAGCTGCAGTTCGTGTTTTGAAACCGTGATTTCAAACGATTAGTGCGGGAGATATGACTGTCGGATTTTCCCGAAACCACAACCGTTGGGTTCGCCTTGGAAATATCTTTCCAACAGTACCAACTTTGTAAAGATCCAACAGTTGGATTGTCTGGAATGTTTAATTCAAATCTGAAGAAAAACAGCGCCAGAATCGATTATATTTAAATATATATATAATTAAATTAAATCGAATAACGACACTGCAGTTCGTATTTTGAAATCGTAACTTCAAACGATTAGAGCGGGAGATCCGACCGTCGGACTTTCCCGAAACTAAAACCGTTGGATTCATTTTGAAAAGATCTTTCTAATGATATAAAATTTATGAAGATCCAACGATTAGATTTTCAGATATGTGTAAATCAAATCTGGAGAAAAACAGCGCCACGGCCGCGTTATGGCCTGAAGCGTTGTTTTGAATAAATTGGCTATTTTTAAATAAATAAAAATAGCGATAAATCATGATAAAATATTATAAACGATATGGAATGGAAATAAACTGAATTTGCTCGGTTTATGTGATATTTGATGGTTGAATGTGTTTGGCGTGAAAATTACATTAAAGAACAGAATTAGTGATGTCGAATAATTTAACCAGTGAAATGAATTGATTTGAAATTCTAAATATACGTGAATTATTTGAAAAGGCAGAGTTAATTCTCATTTCAAATAATTGATCGACGATTGAAAGTCGAAGATATGAAGACGATGCAAGACCGATGATCTTCACGTCGAATGGAGGGGTGCTACTGATGCTCATGATAGGAGTAGCTACCTAGAAGGGGTTAAAGTAGTAGCCGTCCGGACGTACATGTTGATTGTACGGATATGCGAGGAATAAAGTTCCTCCGGTTTCGTTCAGACCCAGAACGGACTTGTAAATGGACTGTGTGTCAGACATTGGATTTCATTCTGTGTGATTGATAGACGTCAGTTGCATGGCGTGAATTGCCTGTGTGACATGCTGAGATGCAATGATAAGAGCTTTTGTTGAAAAGCAGAGCTTTGTGGTGGATGATCAAAGCACTGCCTGTGTGGCATAGCTTTGTGTATAACGTAAATTCGCGAGCCTCACACCCCGGTATGGACCAGAAACGGGAGAGGACTTCAGGGTGGACATGCGTTTCTTTCTAGCTAGAGGTGGCGTCAGTGCTTAAACTGGCTGACATTTATATTGTTTTCACCTGTGTGGTTGTTGCTATTGCGAGGCACCTCGGATATATCGGTGACTATGTGAAGCCGATGGAGTCATTTGTTGGCTCATTTGCGCCCCAAAGGGCGGGGAAACGCAGTGTTCAAGCATTTTAATCCACATCGGTGGACCGGCCCTGACGATCCCAGGGGTAGTTGCGGCTGTTCCTGAGACATGGTAGGCTAGATTGTCTCGAAGCGGTGAGGACGATCCCTGGCCTCGGTTCATGACGGAAATCCAATTTCCAAATAAGACATCATGCGGTTTTGATTGTATATATATATATGGCGACATGATATATGGTACCCATGCCGTCTATGATTGATATTTATGATTGTATCTAAAATTAGAAACTAACTGGAAACGGGCTAGGACGGATGGTTTCCTGGGTATTGGTCTGATGTTGGTTTCGGCCTTCGGGGTTAATACTTAGGGAATCGTTCTCTTACTAGTTTACGGTTGGAGTCTGATTAAGAATTAAACGATAAAATTTACATTTCAAAAGATTTGTTTTCCTCGTATCAAGGATATTTGGCCATTATAAGGTAAAACTCTATACTCCGGTTTGTGTTGCATTGTGTGATGGGAACTGAGTCGTATAATGGCTTCATTTTTATAAAAAGCATTGCGATGTTTAAAAGATTTATTTGTTTTAAAATACTGGCAATCCAATGGAGTAAACCCGTTCCGCGAAAGTGGCGTGGTCTTGTGATTAGCCATATTGTAAGATGTGTTAAGTAGATTTCTCATACCAGTCCCATGACTGACTCGTAGTTTGTTTCACTTGCAAACTCGGGTGCCCCTTTTTCTACACGGGAAGCCTTGTATTCAGGTTTTAGCAGGCTCTTTCTGGATAGCTGGAGCTGAAGATGGATTCTGTCATTTATCTCTTTTTATGTTGTTCAGCTCCTGTTGTACATATTATGTTTTCTTTTCCGCTGTAGACATTTATGTATAGCTGAACTGTATTTTGTACTAAGTATGATCCTATATACTGTGTAACTCTGATGATTATATTTATCCAGTGTATTCTATTGTACATTATCTGGTGTATTTAATTATTTCTGTTCTGCTGTTATCTGTTTATGTGTTATATTCCAAAGATTACCCTTGCACTGTCTCATCGGGGATTGGGGTCGTCACAGAAGAAGTTCTGATAACACCTTCTTGCAATAATAATCATCATTTGATTTCCTAAAAGAATGAATGAAAGACATAGCAGAAATGAGGGGCACGATCGCAATACCAAAAGAAGTTCAAAGTAAGGGTCATATCGAGAGTTGATGTTCAATTTGAGAATGCTGATAACTAGATAAATCAGGAATAGAAGATGGAAAACTGATACCGAAAAATGAGGAAGATGACATAATCCGTTTAACCAATTCACCAAAATCCTCAACAGTTGGAGGTACAGGAGGTCCTTGAGAATTGAGATTCTCAGAAGAAGAAGAAAGCCCCATAGCATGATGGATCATGGTAAAAACCTTAAGAAGCTCAGTTAAATGGATACTACTTGGGAAGCTGTGCAGTTAAAGCGCTTTGTGGTACTATAGCGGTGGAGGTGCAAAAAGGTGTAGCGGGGATAAAGCAGGGAAATAGTGGGGATATAACTGAAGCTCAAAAATGTTCATTATATATTGAAACCAAATATTTTAAACTAATTAAATATCATTCCCACATTATGTGTGTAAAACAAACTAATATTAATTAATCTTATATAACTAAACAAATAATATCCTGGATACACGCACTATATTTGATGACTATAATAGATTTCTATCATATATTAGAGACTTATGCATTCAAATTAGTTATTTATACTAACTTTATTGATGTAGTTATAAATTGAACTAGTTAAATCAAGCTCTACATATTAATATTGCTAAAGAGGGTGCTAAAATGCCTTGATTTGGCGGGTGCAGCGGAAAATAGCGGGGCTAGAAGTAGATCTACTATTCATCAGTGCTAAACTGAAATAGCATGGCAGTTCAAGAGCGCTATGAGCTATAGTGGGGATTTAGCGGGGCTTTAGCTGGGATTTAACTGCGTAGTTGGGTAGTAAACTTTAGAGAAATGATTATAGGCAAATCAACATTCGCATCAAGAAAGGAATTTGATCTGCAATATCTTTGGATCTTTTGGATGGAGAACTCTTAGTAATTATATCTATAAGTTTCCTTTTAGCAGCTTCATAAAACTTGAGCAAAGCATTCCTCAAAGACGATGTTCCTTTTTTTGAAGCTAGGGAAGGAGAATTGACCTTACTTGGTTCAAGACAAACGACATCTAATGAATCATAAGAAAGGAAATCATGCAAATAGATCAAAAAATTAAGCTATTGCCAAGTTTTGAGTCATCACGTGAATCACTTACCAGGGTTGTCAGGAAACATAGGAGAATTCGAGGAGAAAGGAGCGTTCCTCCCCATTGATAGAGACCCATATTAAAAGAAATTAGGGGAGGTTGACCGATAATGTTCTGGCCAGCCGGTAGGAGAGAGTGTTTCCGAAGAACTCAGGGTGTCAGTAAAGAAGACCTGTTACCCAACTTTTCCGAACCAATGTTAAGACGGTCTACAAGTCTCTTATCCGCAAATCTAGGAAGCTTGCGAGCTGCATCTGAAATAAAAACAATATATATATATACACATGTGGACAGTAAAAGTTTAAGGAATTAAGAACTGTAAGTAAAAGATACAATCAAATTCCATACTCGGAGTGTTGAAATTTCCAGAAATACCAGGAAAGCAATGTATAAAGATCTCCTAGTCTTTGAAATTAATTGCTCCTTCAGACATCGGTTTCTTTGTGGAATTAGTGCGAAAGATTTAGTAATTCACGTCATTAAAATCGGAAGGGAGGATCAAGTAGTAAAGAAGTGGTGGATCTAAAGAAGAGTTACCAGATTCCAGTGACAAAAGTTCTAAACCTAGAAGGTAGGTATAGGTATTTGGAGAAAGCTGGATAAGATCAATATTTAAATGTCGTAGGAATCGGGCGAGAAATCTGGAAAAGGGACAAAGCCTCCATGCCAAATATGGATGGCGGTGTAAGCAAAATACCCTTCAAGAGAGGACATGATAGTGTCAATTTTGCATGGAGGGGTGGCCTCCACTCCAGAAATATTGAAGTCTTAAAGAATGGTGTGCAAAGTGATTAAAGAATGTTTTTCAGCAGCACCAATCTTCTTTAAAGACTAAGATTCGAGTGGTATGGTGACATTTTTAATGGGCTTAGTTGTGGATGTTTCTTTCCCATGATATTAGGTATTATCTGCACATTTCATGAATCAATATAATTATATACGAAGAAAAGGAAAACAATTTCTAATTTTTTGTAAGCATTCTAAAAATAACAACGCTTGCATTGAACCATGTAACATGTGCTTTCGGAAGAATGAGAAACAAAGGAAACATTCAATTTTATTATCAATCAATTCCAATTGATTAGCGAAGATTGATTTTGGCAATGAAGCTGAAACCGATTTGCACTAATCAACCCAGCAATTGCATCAACTTAGTTGAATAAAGTTGCGTAATAGTTAAATAAGTAATTCAGCTAGATAACTAATTCGATGCATATTAATAATTTTCCGAAACCGCCCCGTCGAAACCGAACAGAAAATTATTATGCTTGAATTTAAATTATTCAGTAGAGGTACCAAAGGATTAAAGGTGATCGCAGAACTAAACTAGTAAGAAATCTTAAAAAACCGTTTTGAAAGAAAATAGAGAAGAACTTACTCTGGATTATGCAAAGATAGATTCCAAGAACTATAGGTGTATCGAAATATTTGATGCTTGCACCAGAAATTTTTAAATGTACGAGGTTGATGAGGAAAAACAGAAGAAACTCATAAGGAAAAGGATAGCAAGAGAGAATGGGACAAGTATTTATAAGCTGGAGAAAGCAAGTGTTCGAACTTCTGACTAGAAAAGTCAGGAATAACCCTACACTAGGGGGAGGCTAAATGTTACAAAACAATTCGACACCGAAACTGAAATAGGGTGAAGGGTTATAGCGATGGAGTCAGCATCGAAAGCCATAGGCTTGGGAAGGAGCCAACCCGACACTGAAAGAAAAATGCCCAAGAGAAGTAAATCCAGCACCAAGAAGAAGTGTTGGATCTAGATTAACCCTAGAGGGGGGGAATAGGGTTTATTGAAAATTAAGCGAGATATTAAAAAAAAATCAGATCACATAATGCAGCAGAAAATAAATACAGAAAGGTAAATGACACAAGATATACCTAGCTTCGGCAAAATCCTACCTACTGCTGCATTCCTAAGGTTTCTACTAGGTAATAGAACAGATCCCGCTTACAAGACCATGTAAACTCGCGAACCCCTCGCTCCTATTCTAATCCTACGCTCAAAACCCTGGACTGACTGATATCCCCTCGACCAGATTTTCTCGAATTACAAACCCGTGATCCGTGACCCTAGATTTTACGGACTCTAGTAAACTGCTAGTTAACACCCTAACTGGTTTCCCCCTAGATTTTATAGACTCTAGAACTGGTTGAATCTTTTTACAAATGAAATTGAAAAAAAAAATTTAAATCAAAAACCCTAAAATTTAAAGGGATTTAAACACTCCCTTAGAACCACTTGAACTAAGCCGACCACTTTCAATATTGGTGCACCCTTCTGATATTCCCGATCACTTTGCATTCTCCATGTGGAATAAGAAATGGCGGCTCTGGAAAATTGGGGTTAGGGTTTTCTTACAAATCCCAAAGCAGAACGCGATGCTTGAAAAATCAATCTTGAATTCTCTGATGCTCGAAGCTTTCTACTTTGTCGATTGATGCTCTTCGTTGTGGAAATTTCTGATTTGGGATTTATCTCGATCAAACGACTTGTAAGTGAATTCTGATTTGAATCTATATGCTTTTGTGTTGATTTGTGGTTTCGATCTCTAATGTTTTCCAGTGATGAAACTATGTTAATATAGGATTAAAAATCCCTTAAACTTCTCTGATTTCGTATAATTGACTTCGATCTGATTTGCGCAAATTTCCTCTTTTGCTTTGGTCGAATTAATGAGTTGCTCCTAAATCGGCTCCTTTATGAATCTAGACATGAAATAGAACTTTGATTCATTTGCTCCTTGCATGATTTCTGCTCTTGTCATAAGAAATGATTTCTGGAAAGTAAAATCCTTGGCCCGCTGTTAATGATTTCTTGCCATAAAATTGATACATGTAAATTTCTGAAATCCTGATTGAATTCTTGCCAATGTAAATGTTTATAACACAGAGCCATTTCAAGAAATATATGAATCGTCTTTTGCCTAAAATTACTTTGCTCAAAAACTAGAAATAATTTGAAAGTTTGAAAGATGATTTCCAGAGCAATAATTTTGCCGTGTATGCATCCAAAACTGGAATGAAATCTTGCCAAAAATGATTCTGAAAAACGTTTTACAAAATATTGATTATTTTTCGAACTTCCTTGTATGATATATATCGTGATTCCTTTGTTCCGCTGATATTTGCCAGACATAGTTGATTTCCTGGAAATGCATAACTTTCCCAAAAACATTTTTTAAATCAGGAAATAACCTAGAAACTTGCCTAAAAACTGTTTCCGGAAATAACTTCTTTCTCAAAAGAAATGTTAGCTGAAATTCAGGAAATGCTTTGCATATTAAACTCTTGCCAATATGAATACTACAAATTCTGGAATTAAATCTCCTCGAGATTTCATAATTGCCATAAACCAAATTTATTGCAATATCCTTGTGCATTTGTTTTGCCTATTTCCAAACTGCCCTGTCCATTCATATGTGCATATGCTGCCCTCTTTCATATGCCATGACTCCGCACATTGTAGAATCATTATACTGTTGTTGCTGCACATCCATTTGTTGGTTCCATGAGTACATACCGGAAAATATTTTCTTTGTGTTTCCCTGCATGATCGTACTGTATGAACAAGTATGCCAGTGTACACAACTTGAGTTGTTTGAAACATACTTGAGATGAACTCCATGCTTCAACCATGTTGCTGTGTTATCATCATGTTTGAGCTGCACCACTTACTGTGTCCACATATTTGAACTTGCACTTCACCATGGCTTGACATAGTGTTTGCCACTTCATGTTGTTTTATCTGCTCGTGCAAACATCCTCCAGATTTGTTTATTTGGACCATGTCCATTATCACGTATGCATGTTGCTGCAATATATGTTGTTGACTTGCTCGATACTTTGAATAAGTTGCTTTGTACATTTGCTTGCTCTTGACTCACACTACCACTGACTTGTTGAATTGGGTGATCTGCCATGTTGTTTGCTGAGCTGATTTTCCATGCTAAACACACTTGCTGATTTGCCATGTTTTGAGTTGATCTTGTATGTTTGAAAAGAAAGTGATCTATGTAAACATTTGGGCTAATTTGGGCTGATTTGTCACACTGTCTTGAATATGATATGAAAATGCACTTTCACTTGCTGCTAGTACATCGTTGACATACCATGCTTCATGTTATCATGCATATGTATCTTGTGTATTTCATTTGCATGTATATGTGATGCACCATCCATGTTGACCCATTATATATGTATACATCTCCGATGTCCATCCATGCTGAAAGTTGTTGCACCATTTTTTGAGCTGTCTCGACCATTGTTGTATTTGTTGAATCATGTACGTGTCAATGCATTGCTAGCTTGTGATTTTGCTCCATTTTGAGTTGCACTAAGTCGAGATGGTCCACATGGCTACTCCTCAGTTGCACACTGGATTGGCAAGGCAGTGCACACGTGTATATATATATACACATGTGTATATGCAGCCATCCAGACAAGTTTTCATGTCCCTGCACTGATATATATATATATATATATATATATATGTTGTCTGCCTTGTGGTATTTATAGTGTTTCACTGTGAATATCACAAGCTGTCTAGACACAGATGAGTAGGTTAATAAATCAGATCGAGTCATGAAAAATGATGAGAAAACACACCAGAAATCTGAGGCAAATAAATTTTTAAAATAAAAATATATTTCCTAGAATTATAAATATTTATGTTCTAGATACTGTGTGTGTGTGTTTCTGTATGTGACAGGTAAGCATATGATGATTGGACTGACAGTGAAGATGTTGTGAAGACTAAAGACTGAAGATGATAGAGAAATGTATATAAGAATATCTGTATATGAGTGAGTCTATAAGCTGAGTGATACATTGTAATGTATATGAACATATACTGAGTGATGAGTGATGTAATGAGGAACATTGTATATAATGAAATTGACTGTAATGGATTTCTATGATGTACAAATAGTGGAGTTGTAAATCTATATTGTTTTGACTATTGAAATAAAATATTATATTTAAATAAAATACCGTGTGAATATCTAAATGTCTGTACAGCTGCATTTTATTTAAATATAAATATAATATTCATGTCTGTGATGTATATATAAAACAGTACAGTAACAAACACATTTATAATAAAATAAATTTGTTTGTTATCATCAAACAAAAATCATATAATTGTGTATACAACATCATTATATACAACAAGAAGAGCTGCGGAACTGATACTAGAATGTCAGATCAACACCAAGGATTCAAGGGGAAGATATCACCAAGATAATGACTTTGTATGCTGTCGGCACCAACTTCATGGAGCAAACAGCTTTTTGTTGATACCAAAAAGTTAGCGATAAAGGCACATTATCGATACCAACACGCTACAAGCGGTTGGCTTGGTTTCGCTATCGAACGATGAAGATGGATGCATGGGAAATCGGTACCGAGGAAAGCAAAGTTGAAGCATGGAAACAATACCAAAGGCCAGTTCACTAAGGACGAAATCAAATACCAAAAACTGGTATCGTGGGAACCGATACCAAGCTTAAAAGGACGGAAGCAATTGATTCGACACCAAACATACAAGCTCGGGATACAAGATCAGAATTGAATACATGCAAGGGAAGAGCATGGCCAACAACCAACATGGGAGTAAACAAAGTGCTATTGGTACCAATAGGCTTAGTATTGATACCGTTTTCAAAAGTTGCACCAAAAATTACAAAGAAAGGAGCATAAATGAAGTACCTAAAAGCCCTGAAGCGGGCCGACACCTAGAAGTGTAAGCGGTAAAAGACCCGAGCTGGAACCAGAGAAGCCAGAACCGAAGTCAAAGATCCTTCAAATGGGTCGATACCAAATGGTTGATGCAGAACCGAGCTTCCCACCTGATCTCCACAGAAGGAGGCCCAAATATTCTATAAGTAAGATCCCTAGGGTCACATTTTATGGACTTATCCTCATTCTAAAATCCTGTAATCATTTCTAAGGACAAAACCCTAATTTGGAAATCAATTTGAGGATTTCTCAGTTTCTCTTGTAATCATTTATGTATCTTATCAAGTAATCAACAAAAGAGACACTTAGCACTTTCCATCAACTATTCTTTCCTTTCATCCAATTGCTTGAGTTTAAACATTCAACTTGTAAATAATTACCGAATTATCCCCAATAAGCCATCTAGCTTCAATTAATGTTGTAGTTATAAAGCCCTATTCCAAGATAATTGTTGATCCTTGAGTCTCATAAGCATGATACTCACCTCTTGAAGGCAGAGTAACTAATTTTCAAACTTAGGATCTTGTTATCTATGAAACGACAAATTAAGTTACGCTTTGAGGAGCAAGATCACTCTTAGGTTCCCCTTGGTCCACAATCATAACTCTGTATTACGGTGTTGATGAAAAATATTATTAACAAGTACGATAAGCATAATACATGATCGGAGTAGTAAATATGTTACTAGGGATAAGTGTTCGATCGGTTCAATTTGTTGGGAGGTTAAAAAATCCAAACAAAACAAGAACCAAAATTTTTCCAAACCGAACTAAACAGGATTAATTCCGGTTAAATCGGCTAATTCGGTCGGTAGATGATTTAACCAAACTTAAAGGATGTATTTTTATTAAAATGATGGATTTACTTAAAGTAAAACATTAATTCATGTTTGGAGAAATTTTATATATTAAATTTTATGTTTAGGATAAAACTTGATCTATTATCAACAAATGCCTTTGTATTATAGGACTAAACTAATTATTTAAAATACTACAATACCGTAAAATTAGATAATAAATTAAAAGTTCGGTTAATTCGGTTCAATCGATAACCAAAAAATATATTTTACAAACCGAATTCAAATGGATTTGGTTTTAAAACCAAACTGAACTGAACGAAATGAACCCGTTTGATCAGTTAATTTGGTTTGACCCGAATATTACTCAACCCTATGGGTTACAACATGAAGGATAACACTTGTGTATACTGTATCACTTCCATTGTCATCCTAAATATGTGTCCTTGATCCTTTTAGTCTTGAGTAATTCTTAGCTTCGGGAATGCATCTAGGAATGTGTTTCATTCTGCAGTATTTCGTTGGTTGTACCTCATTATATGTGGTTTATCCTAGTAGAAATTCCATCCTCTTAAATCCTTTCGATATTTAAACTCTTGGTTTTAAAATTTTGAGGAAATTTTTTATCTAATCTTTCTATGTCGTATTGATTGTTGAATTAAATAAAATAAGTTAGGGCATGTAAATGAATTATATCCAAGATAGTATAAGTGAAATTCATATTGGGGTAGTAGAGTGCTAAATCGAAATAAATCAGAGTTGCGCAGTGGAAACAAATGAGTTGCTTTTGTTGTGCTAAATTTAAAAATAAAATCTATAAGTGGAACTAAAGGATGGTAAATAATTATGATTAAGTGTTTGTTAAGAGTTAATTGACTTGTGAATAGAAATCAAGTAAATATATAGTGAAACATAGTGTTAGGTTGTTTTTTATTTGAAATAAAGTAAGAGTAATATTGATAATAAATAATAAATAAAACCATATGTGACTAATAACATGTGATTATCCATTGTGTTGAATTGCTTGTTGGGTATTTTAAGGGATTCAGATCGATGCGCCTGATCAACGTTATCGATAAGAATTTCTTAAGCACCTACACGAGGCATTTGAGCACATTGCTTTGTGTAATAAAATAAACTTTGGGAAAGAATAATGGAAAATATTTACGTGAGAATGCAGTTAAATCACTATATGAAACGAGAATTATATTAAAGTTGGCGAAGCAATAACGACAATATATCTACTTTGTAGCCAAATAATAGGGAAAATCGTTATAAATTTAGTGGTTTAATATCATTCGAAGCAAATTAATAAGTTGTTAAGTAAAATTTATGTTTTGTGAGAGAAAAAAGTGAATAAACATAAGGTGTTTTGTGTATGAAAAGTTGTTTTAAATGAGCAACTATCTTAAACATCAACAATATGTGGAAATGCACACTCTTATACTTGGGTTTAAAAGGCAATTGCAACCATCGAAGTGGTGATATAAATGGGAAATGGAGAGGTTGTTTGATATTACAATCAAAGTAGAAGACATTATTTTGGGAAATTAGAATAAATTTAATCATAGGCGGATTCAATAAGGGGCAAGGAGGGTCGACTGACCCCCTGAAGTTTGATTGAAACTGTTTTTGATAGGATGTGTAATCACGACTGAATATTCTCTTGGGACAACGAAGGAGCACAATACGATACCGATACTAGTTATCTCATAATCTAGTGATTTTAATGTTCCATGATGATATGTATATCACATGATGTAGTTATATGGATGATGTTGTATACCATGATGGGAACATACGTTTTGTATTATATTTAGGTATACATGTTATCATATTATTATTTTCGCTATGTTCTTAGGCTTTGTATTTTATAATGTTATAGTGTTATGTTTGGGAAAACACGCGTGTTTGCTGCTTTGAGCCGATATCGAGTAAATATATACAATAAGAATATGTGTCAGTGTTAACACAATGATATAGTCAGGTGTAGCCTACAAAAATCCTTTTCCTTCGTATTGCTAGATAATATTATTATATAATATTTGTTATTAGTGTGGGTGGAATTACATATAAAGCATGCACATTGCAGTATTGAGATTTTACTAGGTAAGGGCAATTACAGCTAATGCTAAACCTTCCACACAATATTCACCAATATCAGAGTTTCCAATTTTTGCACAACCAAAACTACCAACATTATCACCAACATCATCAACCAAAACTAATGGGTATGTCACTACCAGTTATAAATTATTGGATTCACAAATTAGTTTTTAAACTTTTTGCTTCAGCTTTGATACTACCGGTTGCAATTGCTACTGTAGATCGAGCTTTTTCTAAAATGAAGATAGTGAAGAATCGACTCTGCAACCGATCGAATGTACGATCAATGGTTGAATGGTAGTTTGGTTGTACACATTAAAAAGGATGTATTTAAGAATTTATCTAATGATATTGTCATGAATTATTATTTTAAAATGAAAAATCGTAGAGGTCAATTGTAAGTTTATTTCAATATTTCTATATAGTTTCCGAACTTTATTTAAACTATACTTCCATGTGCTATCGATGTTTAAATTTTTATACTCTTTGATGTTATACCAATATTATGACTCCCTGTATGGATTTTCTAGATCCTCCACTGAATTTAATGGCATGACAACGTCTGTTATTGATTTGAAATTGAAAATGGTGAGCATATATTCTGATATATGCTATGTGAAAGATATGTTACAATAAACTAAACTTTATGTGTATTTTATTTGGAGTGGGAGTTGAAACTTTTAATGCTAATGAGCAATTAAAGTTTGAAATTTCAAGTGTTGCAATCTCAACAAGATGAGGAAGATTATAAAAGTTTCAATCACTATGTGTTGGATACTTAGATTAATTTTCTTAGGGTAATAAATTTGAGATGTGACACTAGGATTTAGTAATGTAGCCTATTAACCTAACTAAATTGCGAGAACGTAGTTTCTTTAAGGACGGAAATATGTAACAACCCAGATTTTGGTGTACATTGTTAAACAGATTTTAATGTGCTTTGTAATCTAAGAACAGAGAAAACAAAATACGATATCAAGAGTAAATAACTCATATAATCATCTAATTATTTAAACGAAGGAATTTGGAGATTTTGTGAGTAGTTTAAAGAAACATCGATAATGTTATTGAAAAACATTTTGTCAACAAATGGCTTTTTATTTGTTAAAACATCATGTGCATGTTATTGTAATGAAAACATATGTAAAGTGTTTAAACCCTCCTTTTATATAACTATGGATTAACTAATTTAAGTATGGGTTAGTATAAATTAATATTTTAGAAATATCTTTGACAACTAAGGGAGGCCATGCATAAGCTTGCATGAAAGAAATTTGACAAGTATCGAAAAAATAAAAAGACTAGAGTAACCTTGAGAAAATCTAAGTAGAACCCTCTCCTTATTTCGGCCATAACTTGAAAATTACTGAAGGAAATGAGGTGATTTTTTGGTTGGAAATCTATTTCGAATAAGAGAAAAATACCACTTTTTGGTTGGAAATCGTAGTAGAACCCTCTCCTTATTTCGGCCATAACTTGAAAATTACCACTTTTTATAATTCTAAGAGGATGATTTTCGAAATCCACATACTAGTAAAGCTATTTTATGGCGTATGTTTTTTCTTTCAAAAATGTATACTCTAAGTTTTTTACTTTCAAAAATACATACTCTAAGTTTTTAATTCATACCTTTCAAACCATTAATCCAAATTCATTGATTTTTATTTTTCTGGAAATTTGATTTAGAATGGAAAAAAATTCTTTTAATCACTTCGGCTAAATCTAAGAATAGTATGCGAGAAAATCAATGAGAAGAAGGTGGATTTATTTATTCTATTTTTCAAAACCAGAAATGATTTGTTCACTTTCAAATGCCATAACTTCTGATTTACTTGGCCAATTACCTCAACTTTTCTTCTATAGAAATATATTTCAATAATGAACATTTTTTATGTTTATGACTTTGGCAAATTCGAAGAGTTGGCTAGGTGAAAACCTATTCGGAAGTCAAATGTCTTACTAGTTTTGTTTGTTAAACACAACAGTCAGTGTTTTACTTCCAAAATTCATATCTAAATATCCACCACTCCGAATCCTCTCAAATTTTGACCAGAACCTCCTAATGGTGTCATGAGCAAATGTCTAAATTTTGCATGTTAAATCATAGTGAAAGAGAATCAAAAGATGCCAAATCCAACTGCTAATTCTGGGTTACTATTTCGAAAGCTTAAAGCAATCATTTAGCAAGCAAAATGCTAGAAATCATTGTTAATCCATGCAAGGTGAGTTGTTACACTGATGCATTCTAATTTAAACATTTTTCATGTTTATAGGTTAAGTTTGGTTGAATTCTTGTTGATGTTTTAGTTTATGTGAAACATATCTAGGTGCTATTTTGCATGTCTTTTCCTTTCAATTCCAAAAATTAAATAGTGCCAGATCTACTTATATCATTAGTTCACGTGTTGTAGTATAGATATGCAAAATTTCATGGCAAAACTCTTTCGTTTGATACCCAGAAACTTTGCTGCAATGTCAATACCGACGTAGGTTTTTGCTTGTGCACATTTTGTTTTCTAAGTTTTTGCAAACGTGGCATGAGTCCATGTTTAAGTGAGCACAATTCTTTCATTTTCTATCGAAATTCATCGATTCTTTTTCTGTTAGAAAATATAAATTTTATACCATTTGCATATCAATTTTCAGCTTATTTAGAGATCATTTGAATGCTTGAAACTAACCTCAAAGTCGAACTCTAGTCGTGATTTGGAATTAGGCTTGAATTTCTATGGTGAAAACAATGCGTAAGTCCAACTTTGAAGCACTTTATCTTACTCATTTTTGATCTAATTTACATGATTCTTTTTGCATCATAAAACCTGAATGTTTTCCTCCACCTCTGTGAATTTTCAGACCATTCCGAGTCGTTTTATCATTCAAGTTAGGTCAAGCTGGATATGGAAGAGATTTAAAACCTAAACAGAATTCAGCATGGCAGGAATCCAAGTTTGAGACTCCATATCTTTCGTATCACATTGCAATCAAATGATTCTTTTTCCATTCGAAAGATAGGTTATTCTAGTTTTTGTATATCAATTTTTATACCATTCGGAAAAAGTTTGGTCATTCAAAACTTATCGGAAAATTGGACCTAGAGAAGGTTTCAAATTGGGTTTGTAATTTTTCCCCTTGCGTATTTTGTCGCAATTTCATATTTTTGCATATAAGTTAGTATGCATATTTTATTGAATCTTGCTGAGTTTCCCATTTTTTTGATGATTTTAAAGTAGATTTTAATGTTAATTTAAAAGGCTTTGATCCTATTTGGACAAGCCAATATTATACAAAATCGGCATTTCGTATTTGTAGTTTCGTGCTGATTTTGTTTGTTGCTTTCATGTTGAAATTTGGTGTATTTGTGATACGAGCACATTTTTATGAAACGGTTTTCAGGTAACAATATATATTTTGTAGCTTTGCGAGAAATTGGTTTTTCATAGTTTTGTTTTAAAATTAATACCTTCTTAAGGCGATATTAAATCTATACTTTTCAATTATAAAGGGTTTTAATGAAATGGTTCACATGGTTTCGAAACCGTTTATGAACTTATTTTCTCAGACCAAGTATATTTTGTATATTAAAATACACAATTTTGCACCTGTCGATATGGCGTGGTAGTGATTAAACGTAATCGTAAACTCCGTGGTATGAGACATAAAGGTATATGGGATCGATTAATTCCTGGCTCGACTTTCAAAGTCGTTACCTTTGGTGCTTTCTCACGTTTCGTGGTTTCCAATGTTCATGTGATTTCTAGTGTGGAGCTGACTTGCGGTGTGTAAATCGACAAGCAAGATCGTGTGGTATGGAATGCACAATTATCACTGTTCTCGTAACTAACTGAGAGTTCATGACACATTCTATGGATAAATGACAAAACTGCTGGGAGAGGTGTCAGCGACCTTGTCCTATAAGACAAAACTGCTTGGGGCAAGGTATTGGCGACCTTGTCATGATGGCAAAATTGTTTGGAGATGTGTTAGCGACCTTGTTTGTTAAGACGAAATTGCTTGTGAAGGTGTTAGCTGTAACAGCCCGCACCTCCGTTCGCGCAAGATATTGTCCCCAACTTAGCAACCGTATCGGTATGGGGTTTTGTTCCCTAAAAGGCCACGGTGTTAGTAAGAGATGGTCTCTACTATATAAGTACCCACTTCACACAGGCTTCCACGATGTGGGACTTAGGGGAGTTACATTCTCCCCTCCTACAGAGCCCAACATACTCGTTGGCTTACAAACACCTCACCCAAGCACTGTGGTCCACACAGGTGCCACAATTCCGAGTGGGTATTGGCTCTGATACCACTGTAATAGCCCGCACCTCCGTTCGTGCAAGATATTGTCCCCAACATAGTCACCGTATATTTATGGGGTTTTGTTCCTCAAAAGGCCTCGGCGTTAGTAAGAGATGGGCTCTACTATATAAGTACCCACTTCACACAGACTTCCACGATGTGGGACTTAGGGGTGTTACATAAATGAAACAACCCGAACTCACCCTTACAGGAAAGCCCGGATTGAGTTGAGAACATGACAAACCAGAACACAAACAGAAGAACATTTCATTGCTTATTACAAACAATTACATCAAAGTACAAGAATATATCAGAGTATGAATAAATATTACACATTGGAAATACAATATCAGAGATTTAAATTACAAAGCAGCAGAAAAATAATATATAACACAACTGAAGGAAATACACAGATACAGAGCTTTACGAATTTAGCTTCAGCTGTAAACCAGGATCCTGTGAATATAATATCTGCAAAATCAAAACTACTAGCTGCCCATGTGGAAAATAGGGACACACAGAGTTTAGGTTAAAACAATAAACTCCAGGTCAGTCATGAGACTGGTGTGAGAACTAAAACAACTATTAGCTTGATTTTAAAGTTAGGTAAATCATTGGACCAAGCCGTATAACACGGAACGGGTTTACTCCACATGAATCTTAGTTTAAGATAAAATAACGCAATGCTTTTTGGAAAAATGAAGCTATTATAAAACTTAGGTCCCATCACACAATGAACGCAGTCGAGGATAGAGTTTTCCCTTATAATAGCCAAATATGCTTGATACGCGAAACTCCATCTTCTATTATGACTATAAGTGAAGAAATCAACTTCAAATATAAATGTATCAATCATAGGCAGCGTAGGTACCATTATATTATGTCGCCATATATATTTTAACAACTAAAACCGAATATCGCATATTGGAAATTGGGTTTCCATCTATGAATCAAGGCAAGCGATCGTCCTTACCGATTCGAGACTCTCTAACCCGAGCCTCAGGATACAGCCGCGACTGCACCTGCGGTTAGGGATAGGGCTGGTCATCCGTCGATGATTGGTAATACCATAAACTATATGTTAGCCTGCCCTATGGGGCATAAAATATTCTAGTCAGTTTATCGACTAGAACAACCATCAATCCTGTAGTGATCGATATATCCGAGGCGCCTCTCTATCCATCAAGTAATAAGCAACATCCACATGAGTAAACAGTTTGGGCTCCATACCATGAGGTTACTCCTAACTATAAACTAACATATGTCCATTTCCCTGAAGTCCTCCTCCCGTTTCTGGTTCATACCGGGGTGTGAAGCTCGCGAAGTAACGCTATACACAAAGCTATGCCTAAATAAGTTGTGCTTTGATCATCAACCACAAGGATCTGCTTTTCAACAAAAGCCTTGGTCATTTACATCTTAACATGTCACATTGTCAGTCCATACCATACCATTGATTTCTTCCAATATATAACCTCTAAGCTCGTACGTCTCAGAGAAGGGTGTTAAGCAAGAGAATAAATTCTCCGCCACCAAACAGATATATATTTAGCAGAGATCAACGAATACAACATAAAGGAATACAACGTCAGACATACCATCCATTTACAAGTCCATTCTGGGTTTGAACGAAACCGGAGGAACCTTATTCCTCGTCCCATATGTCTAATACAGGAGAGAGGTCCTCGCATATCCGTCGATCTCCAAGTATGTTTGGACGATCACCACTTATTACCTTGTCTTGGGTGTACGACCCAATCAAAACATCAGTAACCATCTAAACGATGTGAAGATCTCCGGTTTTCAACCACCGTCTTCATCTTCGACTCTTGGTCGTTGTATTAATTATTCAGAATGGGTTAAACCCGGTCTTTCCGAATAACTCGTGTATTTTATAATCAAGTGCAATAAAAACACATCATACGCCTCATTCCAATTCAGAATATTCTTTTAATAAAATATTCACATTATTAGGGAAGGGTTCCCATTAATTTTATCAAAGATAAATTCTTTTAAATTTATTCTTTAATCTTCCTTTGGATATCAATTTCAAAAGATTTTATTAACTAGTCGGAATTATCAAACCTTACCGAAGTAATCATTTATTTATATTTATTATCCCAACTAACCTATTCATCCCATAGAGCAAAACTAGTAGCACTCCATATCTAACACCCACAGTGTTATCAGTAAATTTAATTACCATTTCACGTTTTAAATCTAATTAAAGAATTAAACTATCGCCTGGAGTAAAACTGGTGGTACTCCATTCTCGATCATTTCAAGAATTTGATAAATCAAATTATCTCATTTCCATTTCAATCTAATTTATTAAAACTCCAATTTGGTTTTAATATCAAAAATCATTACTTTATGATTATTCAAATTTAGGAAATTAATCTTTATCTTTAACTGCTTAAGGAACTAATGTCATTTAAAACACAGTTCACGATAAATCCAAATCATCTTCCATTAACTATAGAATCTTCACGGAAAACAGATCAATATATAATCGATATAAATTTCCGTATCAGACTAATAATTTAAATGGAATAACGACAAGGCCTTTTTAAATTCCATTTATAGTAACGGTCTTCATTCACAGAAGCTCATCTCGATTATTATTAAATCGAATTCTATTCCATTCCAATTTCTTTTATTAAATTGGAAAACTTTACTTTGGAAAATTTTCCATTTAAATCTTAATAAAAGATTTATAAATTCCATTTAAATCTTAATAAAAGATTTATAAATTCCAAATTATATTTTCGCTGTTAATTGAGATTAAAGAACAAATGTTGTTTAAAACACAGTTCACGATAAACCCAAAATCCAATTCTTTTATTCAATTCCAATTAAATATTAATTAATTGGAAAACTTCACTAAATCTTAATTAAAAGGTTTATTCTTTTCTCAACTGGGTTTAAGAACAGTGTTATTGAAGACACCATTCACGACAAACCCAAAATCCAATTTATTTTATTTAATTCCAATTAAATATTAATTGATTGGAAAACTTCATTAAATCTTAATTAAAGATTTATTTTAGTTAATAACTAGTTCACTTTGATAAAAAAAAATCTTTTCGAATATGGAATTTTTTATCCAAAATCTTTCCAGAATATTATTTACGATTTTACATAATTTTTAATAATTTTATTAAGGCCTTTACAGTCAGTTTCCAATAACGGCCACAAAACTGCATCCATAGCGATCTTTTTCAAATTTGATTTGGACATAATTCCAAATTCAACCGTTAGATTTCAAATCTCTTATATTCATTGGAAAACTCTTATCGATACGAACCCAACGGTTCCAGTTTTAGGAGAATCCGACTGTCGGATCTCCCGTAATGTCAATTCGAAGTTAATGGTCGAAATTCGCGAATGGTCGTTGCGCGGTGCATTTTATTCAGGCCATTAAATATGCATATTATGTATATTTCATCGATTTCCATTTAAATCATATTTTATAAATCATTTATAAATTTATTTTAAGATGATTCCAACTTTATTTTCAATTTTATATCAAAATTGAATACTCTATATCTTTATCATATTAAAATGATAATATTTTCAAAATATTAAATTTTGAAATCACTTCTTTTCGATATTCATTATAAAATGAATAACTCGATCAATAAAAATGGCATTTAACCACATAACTATTTTTATTGTTCCAAAATTTTTATTCAACACATGAATATTTCATATGGTTTATACATTCAATAAAAATGATATTTTTATTGTTCAAGAATTTTATTCAATACATGAATATTTTATATGTTTTATACATTCAATAAAAATGATATTTTATTGTTCAAGAATTTTATTCAATACATGAATATTTTATACACTTCATTAACATGTTAAAAATACTATTTTTATCTAACAAAATTGTTTTAACATATGATTCTTTTTCTTCATGTCAAAGATGACATTTTTAATGTACAAAAATATAATTCTACCAATGATTATTCTCATTTTCATTAACATGTTAAAGATAACATTTTTTATCTAACCAAAATTGTATTTTAACATATGCTTCTTTTATTGGTTTATATATAAATAAAAATGTGATTTTTATTAATAAAATATTTTATTTTAAAATATTCTTTATTTTAAAAGATTCTTTATTTAAAAAAATATTCCTTTATTTAAAATGTTCTTTATTTTAAATGTCTTTATTCAAAAATGTCCTTTTATTTAAAAATGCCATTTATTTCTGAATCGGAATGCGACTCAATCAATTACCATATAATTTCAGTTTTATGGATTTCATACATCGCATGTATGCAACAATAATGATAAATAATCATCAAATAGTCCATTCACATCCAGAGTAAAATTTACAACTTTGTGAGCATTAAAATAAATAAGTAATGTTTATCACAGACTGTCAATCCATCGATTGACATACAACTAAATATTGGGACTAGTGTATGTCAAATATCATCCCAAACCTGTATGGGGTTTCCAAACAACAACAATTTATTTAAATAAATCATTGGTTAATAAATTTAACCAATTCTAATTCAGTTTGAATTATTTTCTATTTACCCAATTTTCACTATTCAAATTATAAATGAATATTTATAATTTAATTACAACTACCATATTTATGTTAACATTATTTTTAATATGGTAAACATTTCAACATCACAAACAACACATAATACAGTCAACTTAAATCGTCCATGGTTTGTGGATGAGGAAAATGATCTAATATGCACCGTATACAATTTATAATAATTAAACTAATAAAAATCTACACTTGCAATTCTATATAGTTTTCAGTTATAAAAAATAAATAAATAACTATGCAGAATTTTTAGTGAGGAGTTCTCACCTTCGTTTCCACTCTATCAGATTTATTTTTGAATTTCTAAACAGTTTGGATTTGCCCGAAATTCCATCGTGCTCCGTTTCAGCTCTAGTCAGCTCCATTTCGTAGCTCTCGCTGATACGAGCGCAACACAACTTGTTTCGTTGGATTTGGATCTCATATGAAAGAGTTATGGTGATAAACGCGTTAATTACACAATTGAAATAATTTAAATTAATTAAATTAATTAATTCCTCTTTCCTACCCTCTTCCCTATCGTTCCAGACATCGACAGTTTCATTGAACCCATTTCTTCATCACTAGGGTTTGAAATATCATCCACCTTGAGCCGCCGTTCTCCGATCAGCACCCCCCATGTCAACCCCCTCGTCGACGCCTCCCATCATCTGACATCTAGTGAAACTCGGCGCCCCCATTCTCTTCAAATTTCGCTTCAAAGTCGCGCCCTTCTGACCAAGATTCTTATACCAGAACTTGACCATATGAGATGATAGAGCTCGTGAACCTCTCGAACCTTTGTTCTGATTACATGTTTTAATTTTTAACGAGTTAGAAGAAATTGATTGGGGAAAACTGGATCGCCCGGGCCATCGATTTCAAGTGGCGGCACTGCGTTGTGTTCAAAGAATTGGGGTTTCTCGGTTTTTGGTCCCTTTTATAATAATTATTTTATTATTTAATATAATTTTAACTCACAAATTACTTGTTTATCGGTCCGGACTCCAAATGAGGCCCAATAACTATCGCCCATAGCTAAATACCTCCATTCTGAACACAATGGGATATGTTTCGTAGGCCTTTTCGATTGTTTTAATCAGTTTTTATCAGAACTAAAATATAAATCATTATATATTCAATTTAAACGTAC
The DNA here is from genome assembly GCA_030737875.1 of Allium sativum. Classification (NCBI taxonomy): domain Eukaryota; kingdom Viridiplantae; phylum Streptophyta; class Magnoliopsida; order Asparagales; family Amaryllidaceae; genus Allium; species Allium sativum. Next base: position 394,226,568 of record CM060925.1, read on the forward strand.
ATTTAAATTTACCGAGGCCACATACTAACTCCAAAAATTACAGAAAGATTATTTCTAGCTTTGTTTTGATGATACGGCCCTAACAAAACTAATTTCATCGAATTTGGTGACTGTTTGAAAAATGGCTATTTTTTGGTCGATCCAATTCAACTGAAATTTGAAAAAACACGTTTCCTTTTCCATGCTCACATATTAATTCCAAAAATTATGAATTTTGGAATCTAGCAATAATTTGACATTCCAGATCCAACAAAAGTGGTTTCATCGAAAATGGAGGTCGTTTGCAAAATGGCTATTTTTAGGGGCCATATATTATATTAAAATATATACAAATTCCATAGCGACTATTTTAAATTTTAAACTGGACATAACTTTCAATTTATAAGGTCAAATCTCAGTTCTTACATTCGTTAGAAAAATATAGTTAATCAGATTCAAATATTTCTTGTTTCGTTCAATTCTGATTTATATTGAATTATGCACATTAAATGAAATTAGAAATCGAATTTTCAAACTGCCGCGCCATTTCAAACTCCTTTTATAATTAAAATAAGTTTTTATATTCTAACTTTGATTTAAATAAATTTTTAGTCGTTATTATTTAAAATAAATCATTTTAAATATTCAAAATCCATTAAAATTGCAAAAATAAAAATTTTAAATTGGTTCTGAAAATCCGGGTTGTTACAATCTCCCCCATTTAAAATCTTTTCGTCCTCGAAAAGGAACGGAGATGAAAGTTGTTTAACCAACCAACTCAACTTTCATTCTGGATTTAATTCTTCAACTTTTCAGTTTCTAAGAATTTTCTAATTTTTCAAAATTTCGGCTAACACCCTAAATTTTCGAAAAATTTCGCCATAACTTCCTTTGTACGGGCAGACCTTTAAAATTGCTACTTGCCTCACAGGGCTCTCACCAATCCAAAAGAAAAAGAAAAAGCCAATCGGCTCATAAAATCATGAAACCCCAATAAAATAGTAAACATGTACCTATTTGTCGGGCATACAATTTTATTCCTCTTCTTAGCTTCTATGCTATGACCTGTTCACGCATATATACACACGTACGTATAGGCAATTCCGAACAATTTTCAATTCAGTCCAATATTTGATTCAATTTGGCTTAATTTATCATTTATTCTCATATTGGTTAAATTAATTATGATTCCAATATTTTTATTAGTTAAATTAATAACCAAACATCACAACCAGCAATCAATTAGTTAATTATTTTTTCAAACATATATCTTTTATATATAGTCAAAAATCATGTTTTTAGTGTCAAATCACAAACAATAAATTCTAACTAGATTTTGGTTCTCACACCAGTCAATTGGAAATATATGGATATCCCACTTTCAAAACTCGAACATAAATACTGATGATGCGGCCGCATCACCAGAATTATCCTCGGGCGACTAGAGTGTGAATCTATATCTTCCCAGTATATTTGAGACTTCGAATACACGTTAATTACGCATATATTCAAAACCTTCATATACTCGATTGTCCAAATTAAAAATAAAATAATATACTGAAATACTTATTTTAAGATAAAATTTTCAAAGCTAAATTTGTTTTCATTTTTTTTTTGTAAATTAATACTCTTCACACTCGTTCTAGGATACTGTTGATCCCATCTCTAACGAGTCATTCTTATTGGATATTACTAATCCAATCTCTGATGAATTCTTTTGTTTGATTCTAATGTGTCTTGTTCTCGAGCTCTGTAAACAAAAGCTCTGATACCAAAATGAAACGACCCAAACTCGCCGCTACGGGAGAGCCCGGATTGAGTTGAGAACACGACAAATCAGAACACAAACAGAAGAACATGTCATTGCTTATTACAAAATATTACATCAGAGTACAAGAATATCTCAAATTACAAATAAATATTACACATTAAAAATACAATATCAGAGATTTAAATTACAAAGCAGCGGAAAAATAATACATAACACAACTGAAGGAAATACACGGATACAGAGCTTTCCGAATATAGCTTCAGTTGTAAACCAGGATCCTGTGAATATAATATCTGCAAAACCAAAACTACTAGCTTCTCGTGTGGAAAATAAGGGCACCCAGAGTTTAGGTTAAAACAATAAACTCCAGGTTAGTGATGGGACTGGTGTGAGAACTAAAACAACTATTAGCTTGATTTTAAAGTTAGGTAAATCACGGGACCACGCCGTATAACACGGAACGGGTTTACTCCACATGAATCTTAGTTTAAAATAAAACAACGCAATGCTTTTTGGAAAAATGAAGCTATTATAAGACTCAGGTCCCATCACACAATGAATGCAGTCGAGGATAGAGTTTTCCCTTATAATAGCCAAATATGCTTGATACGCAAAATTTCATCTTTTATTATTACTATAAGTAAAGAAATCAACTTCAAATATAAATGTATCAATCATAGGCAGCGTAGGTACCATTATATTACGTCGCCATATATATTTATAACTAAAATCGAATATCGCGTATTGGAAATTGGGTTTCCATCTATTAACCAAGGCAAGCAATCGTCCTCACAGATTCAAGACTCTCTAGCCTGAGCCTCAGGATACAGCCACGACTACACCTTCGGTTAGCGACGGGGCCAGTCACCCTTCGATGATTGGCAATACCATAAACTATATGTTAGCCTGTCCTATGGGGCATAAAATAATATGGTCAGTATATCGACCAGAACATCCATCGATCCCTTAATGACCGATATATCCGAGGCACCTCTCTATCCATCAAGTAATAAGCAACATCCACATGAGTAAACAGTCTGGTCTCCATACCATGACGTTACTCCTAGCTAGAAATTAACATATGTCCATTTCCGTGAAGTCCTCATCCCGTTTCTGGTTCATACCGGGGTGTGAAGCTCGCGAAGTAACGTTATACACAAAGCTATGCCTAAATAAGCTGTGCTTTGATCATCAACCACAAGGCTATGATTTTCAACAAAATCCTTGATCATTTGCATCTTAGCATGTCACATTGTCAGTCCATACCATACCATTGATTTCTGCCAATATATAACCTTTAAGCTCGTACGTCTCAGAGAAGGGTGTTAAGAAAGAGAATAAATTCTCCGCCACCAAACAGATATATATTTAGCAGAGATCAATGAATACAGCATAAAGGAATACAATGTCAGACATACCATCCATTTACAAGTCTGTTCTGGGTCTGAACGAAACCGGAGGCACCTTATTCCTCATCCCATATGTCCAATACAGGAGAGAGGTCCTCGCATATCCGTCGATCTCCAAGTACGTTTAGAGGAACACCACTTATTGCCTTGTCTTGGGTGTACGGCCCAATCAAGACATCAATAATCATCCAAACGATGTGAAGATCTCCGGTCTTCAATCACCGTCTTCATCTTCAACTCTTGGTCGTCATATTAATTATTCAAAATTGGTTAAACCTGGTCTTTCCGAATAACTCGAGTATTTTATAATCAAGTGCTATAAGAACACATCATACGCCTCATTCCAATTCAAAATATTCTTTTAATAAAATGTTCACATTATTAGGGAAGGGTTCCCATTAATTTTATCAAAGATAAGTTCTTTTAAATTTATTATTTAATCTTCCTTTGGATATCAATTTCAAAAGATTTTATTAACTAGTCGGAATTATCGAACCTTACCAAAGTAATCATTTATTTATATTTATTATCCCAATCCCAACCTATTCAACCCATGGAGCAAAGCTATTACACCCACAGTATTATTGGTAAATTTAATTACCATTTCAAGTTTTAAATCTAATTAACGAATTAAACTTTCGCCTGGAGTAAAACTGGTGGTACTCCATTCTTGATCATTTCAAGAATTTGATAAATCTTATTATCTCGTTTCCATTTCAATCTAATTTATTAAAACTCCAATTTGGTTTTAATATCAAAAATCATTACTTTATAATTATTCAAATTTAGAAAATTAATCTTTATCTTTAACTGGTTAAAGAACTAATGTCATTTAAAACACAGTTCACGATAAATCCAAATCATCTTCCATTAACTATGGAATCTTCACGGAAAACGGATCAATATATAATCGATATAAATTTCCGTATCAGACTATTAATATAAATGGAATAACGGCAAGGCCTTTTTAAATTCCATATATAGTAACGGTCTTCATTCACGGAAGTTCATCTCGATTATTATTAAATCGAATTCCAATTTCTTTTATTAAATTGGAAAACTTTACTTTGGAAAATTTTCCATTTAAATCTTAATAAAAGATTTATAAATTCCATTTAAATCATAATAAAAGATTTATAAATTCCATTTAAATCTTTATAAAAGATTTATAAATTCCAAATTATATTTTCGTTGTTAATTGGGATTAAAAAACAAATGTCGTTTAAAACATAGTTCACGATAAACCCAAAATCTAATTCTTTTGTTCAATTCCAATTAAATATTAAATAATTGGAAAACTTCACTAAATCTTAATTAAAAGATTTATTCTTTCCTAAACTGGGTTTAAGAACAGTGTTATTGAAGACGCCATTCACGACAAACCTGAAATCCAATTTATTTTATTTAATTCCAATTAAATATTAATTGATTGGAAAACTTCATTAAATATTAATTAAAGATTTATTTTATTTAATAACTAGTTCACTTCAATAAAAAAATATTTTTATCTTTTTAAATATGGAATTTTTCATCCAAAATATTTTCAGATTATTAATTATGATTTTACATAATTTTTAATAATTTTATTAAAGCCTTTACAGTTAGTTTCCAATAACGGCCCCCGAACTACATCCATAGCGACCTTTTTCAAATTTGATTTCGACATAATTCCCAATCCAACCGTTAGATTTAAAATCTCTTATATTCATTGGAAAACTCTTTTCGATTCGAATCCAATGGTTCCGGTATTAGGAGAATCCGACGGTCCGATCTCCCGTAATGTCAATTCGAAGTTAATGGTCGAAATTCACGAATAGTCGTTGCGCGGCGCGTTCTATTCAGGACATTAAATATATATTATATATATTTCATCGATTTCCATTTAAATCGTTTTTTATAAATCATTTATAAATTCATTTTAAAATGATTCTAACTTTATTTTCAATTTTAAATCAAAACTGAATACTCTATATCTTTTTCATATTAAAATGATAATATTTTCAAAATATTAAATTTTGAAATCACTTCTTTTCGATATTCATTATAAAATGAATAACTCGATCGACAAAAAGGGCGTTTAACCACATAACTATTTTTATTGTTCCAAAAAATTTATTCAACACATGAATATTTTATATGGTTTATACATTCAATAAAAATGATATTTTTATTCAATACATGAATATTTTATATGTTTTATACATTCAATAAAAATGGTATTTTTATTGTTCAAGAATTTTATTCAATACATGAATATTTTATACACTTCATTAACATGTCAAAAATAATATTTTTATCTAACAAAAATGTTTTAACATACGATTCTTTTTCTTCATGTTAAAGATGACATTTTTAATGTACAAAAATATAATTCAACCAATGATTATTCTCATTTTCATTAACATGTTAAAAATAACATTTTTTTTATCTAACCAAAATTGTATTTTAACATATGCTTCTTTTATTGGTTTATATATAAAATAAAAATGTGATTTTTATTAATAAAATATTTTATTTTAAAATATTCTTTATTTTAAAATATTCTTTATTTAAAAAATTAGTCCTTTATTTAAAAATGTTCTTTATTTTAAAATGTCCTTTATTTAAAAATGTCCTTTTATTTCTGAATCGGAATGTGACTCAATCAGTTACCATATAATTTCAGTTTTATGGATTTCATACATCGCATGTATGCAACAATAATGATAAATAATCATCAAACAATCCATTCACATCCAGAGTGAAATTTACAACTGTGTGAGCATTAAAATAAATAAATAACGCTCATCACAGACTGTCAACCCATAGATTGACATACAACTAAATATTGGGACTAGCATATGTCAAATATCACCCCAATACTCGTGTGGGGTTTTCAAACAACAACAGTTTATTTAAATAAATCATTGGTTAATAAATTTAACCAATTCTAACTCAGTTTGAATTATTTTCTATTTAACCAATTTTCACTGTTCAAATTAAAAATGAATCTTTATAATTTAATTTCAACTACCATATTTATGTTAACATTATTTTTAATATGTTAAACATTTCAACATCACAAACAACACACAATACAGTCAATTTAAATCATCCATGGTTTGTGGACGAGGAAGGTGATCTAACGTGCACCGTATACAATTTATAATAATTAAACTGATAAAAATCTACACTGGCAATTCTATATATTTTTTAGTTATGAAAATAAATAAATAACTGTGCAGAATTTTTAGTGAGGAGTTCCCACCTTCATTTCCCCTCCATCAATTTTATTTTTGAATTTCTAAATAGTTTGGATTTGCCCGAAATTCCAACATGCTTCATTTTAGCTCTAGTCAGTTCCATTTCGTAGCTCTCGCTGATACGAGCGCAACACAACTTGTTTTGCTGGATTTGGATCTCGTATGAAAGAATTGTGGTGATCAACGCGTTAATTACACAATTGAAATAATTTAAATTAAATAAATAAATTAAGTCCTCTTTCCTACCCTCTTCCCTATCGTTCCAGACATCGACAGTTTCATTGAACCCATTTCTTCATCACTAGGGTTCGAAATGACATCCACCTTGAGCTGCCGTTCTCCGAACCCCCCATGTCAACCCCCTCGTCGACGCCTCCCATCACCTGACACCCAGTGAAACTCGACGCCCCCATTCTCTTCGAATTTCGCTTCAAAGTCGCGCTCATCTGACCAAGAATCTGGCCTCCAAAGCGACTTATACCATATCTGACCGTATGAGATGATAGAGCTCGTGAACCTCTCGAACCTTTGTTCTGATTTCACGTTTTAATTTTTAACGAGTTATAAGAAATTCATTGAGGAAAACTGGATCGCCCGGGCCATCGATTTCAAGTGGCGGCGCTGCATTGTGTTCAAAGAATTAGGGTTTCTTGGTTTTTGGGCCCTTTTATAATAGGGTGCGTTTTTTAAAGGTCCCTATTAACTTTCAAAATAGAAAAAAAAACGCTGATAAAAAGAATGTAGAATACATCCCTATTTTTGAATTTCCGCTAAAAAAATTCCAGAATTACCCTTACGAACGTACAAACCCCTCCAAAAACGACTCAATCAATTAAGCAGTCAAATCGCTCCTTTAATGTTTGAATGCGTGTATTCGTAGTAGATGCACGCAGGAATGTACAAATTCGAAACACTTGCATGCTTGTGTGCATATTTACGAAATAGTTGCAGTTTTGAATGCCAATTTTGTAAGAAATATGAATAGAAAGATGAACATATTAACCAAAGAGAAATACCGGAATAAGTATAATAAGAAAAATTACATACAAGACTATATTATGTTTTGGGTTGGGGAATATGTAAGTAATTTAATTAAGAATTCTTGTATAATTTGAAATATTTATTTGGCCACGTTATATTTATTTGACAAATATTTGAGTTATTCAAGATTTCTGGGTAATAGTGTACATTTTTTTAAGATAACTGCACAGTAGAGTGCATGTTGTATGCTTATTTGCATAATTTTGTGATGCTATTATGAATGATTGTACAGTTGTGTGCTTATGTCTGTAATATTTGCACACCTGTGTTAATTTATTCTAAATATTAGCACAACGTATGCTAGTACTACAGATTCAGGTTTGTGTGATATTATTAGTAATATTTTCATAATTGTTTTTGAATATTAGGTTTATTTGCAAATGTTTGTTCATGTAACAATTTTTTTTGCAGATTATGTACATTTATTCAGAATACAAGCATATATTGATGCCTTTAGTCAGAATACTTGCATACTACTATGCATATATTTTGAAAAGACTGAAACATTCTGTGATTAAATTTCTATTTCTTTATACAGAGACCTTTGGTGAAAGATGACCATATATTCAATGTTGAAAAAGAGCGAGCGTTAGTAGTTACCGAGCAGCCGTCTAAATTGGACCAAGTGGTAAAAGAGGAAAAAATTGAAGAATTAAGAAAGAATCCGAAAAAAGAAAATGTGTATAGGAATAATCTTTTTTTTTTGAAAATAGAATAATGTGTGATCCTCCAATAGGAAGAGAGCACACACACACACAAATATATATATATATATATATATATATATATATATATATATATATATATATATATATAAAGGAACCAAGGATAAGATACAATATCCAAACACCGACCCGAATATGATTGCCAAAGGAAAGTAGAGGATAATAGATAGATGAGTTCCGGCAAGGCCACCACCCATCATACTTCATATCAAGTTCCGGCAAGGCCACCACCCAATATAAAGTATATCTATTTCCTTACATATGGCAATCAAAATACTAATCAATGAGAATAATCATTCTCCTAATATACAACACTCCAACACTGGATACATATATGACTAAACAAGTAATAAATCCCAATCCAGACGGCACTCCCATAAGCTCCCCAGCTAAGTCCAAAAACCTGTAATCTGAAATACTAAAGAAAAACATCAGTACCGAGGCTGTATATATGATTATATACCCATACATATATATTAAGTGTATATGTACATAATCGCTTATACTTATATGTACATATTAGCATGTATATATGTACAAATATATAATCATATATACCATGAAAAAGAAGAAAGCAGAATAACATATATGGAGAAAGTACTAACAAGTACCAAATATCAACAGAGACGAAAGGAATTATTTCTGAAATATCTATTGAATCTAATAAATAGTCCCAAATTTGATCTAACCTTGTACAAGAAACAACCAAAACGTAAGTTACCAAAAAGCTTATAATGTATAGGAATAATCTTAAAGCATTCATCGAATTGATTGAGAAACTAAAGAAGGATGATCTTTATACACATAAGCATTCCGTTTTCCTTGAAAAATTGTCGTTGAGTGGATTCATCGACATGATCATTGATGGCGTCATCTACCCAGCAGAAGCTGTTAAAAATTCAACAACTTTAGATTTGATTATCAAAAGTTATAAGAAGGATATGAAGTATTTTCAGTTTGGAGAGTTGTTGCTGACATTTACGGAAGAAGATATTGGGAAGTTGTTGGGTGCTCATGTCCAAGGAGATTTGATTAAAACAAGTGGACATTTAAAAAAAGGATGATAAAGATGATGAAGATTATAAAGCTTTTATAGAAAGACATTTTAAAGGAGAAGCTACGATCAACAAGAAAAATGTTGAACAAGAAATTTTCTCGACAATTAAAGATGAGTCAGTCGTGGCATGTTTTGATACTATTAAGATTTTGCTTCTCTATGTAGTAGCAACATTCCTTGTATCCACTACAAACTATTCTTTACGGTGGACTTTGGTACCATATTGTGTTTGCGAGAGGAAGTTGAATTTAATATCTTGGCCAAAAACTGTCCATCACCATCTAGTCAGCCAAGTTGATAAATATTATGAGGCACCACGCAAAATAAGTGGTTGTGTGACACTATTTTTGATATTAATTTCATATTTATTTATTAATTTTTTTAAAAATTATTGTTCATGTTATATATAATGTTTTGTTTACTTTTTGGTTATGCAGTAGTGGGTTTGCGAAAAAATTCATATTCTGCCAACATCAAAGCCTGAGTACAATGATGTATTTCCACGAGCAGGAAAATGGGACATTAAATTGCTAAAGCTCTCGATGCTAATAGATATCAAATACAGCCACGTAAGTGTCATGTAAATCGTAGACATATATAGTTGTCAAAGTAAGTATTCTAAATACCTATATAAATGTATGATAGTATGTGCATGTTTGTTTGCTAATAATGACAATATTTGCATTCTTGTATTCAAATATTAGCAATATCTGCATACTTGTATGCAGATGCGAAGTATAGTTGCATTAATGTTTACAGATTTTGACAATAACTGCGTGATTGTTTGCAAATATTAAGTATATCTGATATTTTGTATGCATGTATTCACAATATTAGCATATAAATGTTCAAATATTGTCAATTTTTTCGTATTTGTAATTCTGATGTAAATCTGAATCTTACATGTGTCAAAATAAGTATACTGAATAGCTGAATAATTGGGTGAAAAATTGAAAAAATATTTGCAAATGTAGATATTGTGTCGTAAGCTGCAGTATTGTCATTAAGATTAAGACGTGTTTCGTAAAATTGAACCATTACTCAGAATACTTATTCAAGTAAATGCAAACAATAAGAAATGTTGCATATCTCAGTTGACAAAATATTAGATGTAATTTAAGTCTTATATGAAATTTATTTTTAATATTTACATATTGAAGTTCAAATAATTTGTATAATTTCTTACATGTATGCGGTTTTTACATAAACTTGAATAAAAAGATGCAAAAAATTACTGTTGCATTATTTACGCAATAATTGTTGCTTTTTGTGTTTACAGGATGTTCTAGGAAAGGAATTAAAGTTGCTGAAACAAGCTGTTGAAAAAGATGAACAATATGAAGCATATTACCAAAAAAGGGTACAAAAGTTGAAGGATATGATAACCATATTGAAAAAAGAGAAAAGGCGGTTAACAGAAGAGAACACAATGTTAAAAATAAGAATAAAAGAGCTTACTGCTGACACAACATCAGAAAGTGTTGAAGATGAACATGATATAAGTAATAAAAATGATGGCGAATTTGACACAGACAATGAGGGTATTGATAAAAGTGAAGAAGAGGAAGATCAAGGACATGATGAAATGAATATTGATGAAGATACTGAGAAAACTGAAAGTGATAAGGAAGTAGACGATGAGAACATTCAGCAGGGGATTGATAAACAGCTGGAAAAAATTGACAAGAAGGAAAGGAAGAAGAATGAGCAGAAGAAGCAGGAGCAGGAAAAAAATAACAATGTTAACAGATAATAATGATAAAAATGATGATGGAACAGTTGATGAAGCAACTAAGGGTAATGACAGTGGAGTTGATGAACTGGAGGTGGAACAACATAGGAATTTGGTGGATGAGTTGGTACAGACAGAGAATGACAAGACGACTACAGAAAAAACGAGGGAGAATGAACAAATGGAAAACAACAAGAAGGAGACAGAGCAGGGCAACTCGAAGGAGAAGCACCACGAGAAAATTGATACAAGGAAGAGATTTAATGAAAATACTGAAAATTTAAAAAACCAAAATGAGATAGAAAAGGTTATTTAGAACGACTAGACGGGTGGGCTAGGAAAAACGCGGAGGCGTATAATTTAAGAAACAAAAAAAGTACGCAATATTTTATTATTTTACTAATGTTCATGAACTATAATTTCCAACATTACGTGGATGATAAATTTGATGTTATTTGTAGTCGTAGGAAAAAGAAAAAGGAAAGCGACAGAAATAGTGGAAGTCGAAGACTATGAATCAGGATCAAGAGATGAAGAAATGCGTACGAAAGCTGAACTGAAGATAAGAAAGTTTAAGAATGTTCAGAAACTAGAAGAGAGCCAAATCAAGAAATTAGAACAATTTTTCACACGTTCAGACCTAAGGTAAAAGGATTCCAAAATTTACACATTATGTTCATTTTTTGTTGAATTTTAGTTTTGTTTATAATAAAGCAATAAATTTAAAAAATGTGCATACATGTATGCAGATTTCTGTTAAATTTGCATTCTAGTATATAGATTTTGACAATATATGCTTGCTTGTATGCAGATATGTAATATATTTGCATGTTGTATGCATAAGTTGGCAATATATGCATTCATGAATCAAGATATAATGCATATGTTTGAATTCATGTAGTAGATTTTGATAATATTTGCATGCTTATATGCGGATATAAATTATTTTTTCATACTATTATGCAAAAATTCCAAAATATGTGAACATTACGCTAGTATAAATGTTGAATAGCTATATGAAAATATTATAACTTATTGTAGACATTTAGGCAGTAGTAAATTTTATTTACTTGTATCAGTAGTAATGTATTGCTATAAATTATCTAACTGTATTACATATATTATCAGTAAAAGCGCGTACTTGAATGGTAAAGATGACATTTGCATTCTTGGTACTTCATTGGGTGATCTAATAGCTGGAAGATTTATCGATGGACAGGTATTACTACATTGAAATTCAATTGTTGTAAAATTAATTCCAGTAATATTTTATATTTTTATAATTAAATCTCATGTCTATAACACTTACAGTCCATTTATTCTAATAGATAATTGACTTTGTTGGAAACAATTTGAAGAAAAACCATCCGGAGATTTTATACATCAGAATATCTGCTTCTGCAAGTTTTTTTATATTTTTTCTGTGCATAAATTCGTTTTTATAATTACAATTGGCCTCTAAAATGATTGCAATTATAGGCATTTGTAAATACTGATTCAAAAGAACAGTTGCAGCATTTTATAGATAAACCACTTGTAAAAGGATTCCAACTGTGCACGAAACTATTCATTCCTATCCACGGTGACAAACATTTTTCGTTTTTGGAATATCTTAAAGATGGTAGAAGATGGATTTATTATGATTCCAATAAACCACGTCATGAAGGAAAACATCAAAAATTAGCGAAAGATATGGTACGTAATTTAAAAATATTTCATACGCAGGTTGTTATTTATACCATTAACAACATGTATACATTGATATATTTACACATATAAATATATAAATATATGTGAATGTATATCTTTGTGTGTATGCAGATTATTTACATCAGTGAAGTGATGAAAAAATTGGAGAAGAAGAAATTTCAGGAACCAAAAGAACTTGAAATAGCTAATTGCCCACAACAAGGCCACACGTAAGAAAATAAACTAAGTTCATTTGCATATTAATATACAAATATTGGTAATATCTGCATGTTTGTATGCAGATAATGCCTATATTTACATGATTATATACAAGTTACAATTATTTTCGTATATAACATAAATGCTAGCATATGGTTATGCAGATGTTGTGAATAATTTCATACATGTATGCTGGTATTTATTCAAACAAATTGTTAATGATTTCATACATGTATGCAGATGTTGTGAATGATTTCAAACATATATGCAGATTTTGTGAATAAATTTCATCGAACAAAGTGTTAATGATTCATAAATTTCTACAGTGTCGATTGTGGGATGTTTGTTATCAACATAATGAAACAAAGATGCGAGGACAAAGAAATCGTTAAAGATGAAGAAATATATGGTGCTGAAGCTGTTAGTAAACAATGTGCTGAGTTGGCTCATGAAATACTCAGCTGCAAACTTTATAGTTGGACTGAGGAGAGTCTTCTGACTCAGAAATGGTTGAAATCAGAATATAACAAACGTAGTGATTAAAATGGAAGAATAGGGCTTTTTAGTTTGATTTGAAAATGTAGAGTGCTGTTTTGATTTGTGGACTACGTGTACATGTTTATGTAGTTTGTAAACTGAAGTACTTTGTTATTTTGGGTACTGAATCAAGTTGTTCTAATTTTACATGAAATTATGTAGTGATGTTGTCTTCTGTAGAGTTATTCATAATAATTTGAATGCTTGTATGGTTGTATTCTATATAATTGTTACAGGAACAAGAAAATATTTTACAGTATTAATCCAGCAGATGATGCCGCATTGTTTTTTAATATAAAATACTGACTGCACGAACTAAACTGCATAAAAATTTTGCAATAAATTACGAAATAAAAAACGTAGATTTTGCTAAGCAAATTAAATAATTCCATATTAAAAAGGTGGAATGAAGTAAAAGTTATAACAGATTATGCATGAACACTAAATTTTGAATACCGTCATGCAAATAATTAGAATAGTTGCACAATTCTATGCAAAAATGAATAATAATGTAATACATTATCGATTTACTGCAAAAAAAATTGTAGAAGTATGTAGAAAGTTTGAATTTTTTTATTAAATTATTCATATATACAAAGTAGAAGCAAAGTTGATACCTATATTAAATATAATTGCATACATCTATGCAAGAATACGTAATAATTGCTTATTTCTATCCAGGTAAATAGAATAATTGAACAGACAGAAGTTATGAACTGAAATAACTGTTAAAAAATCAGAATTAAGATTAAAAATAATGAACTAAATTTAATAGTTCAGAACATTATTCAATTTAACCAAGTTTACAATTATTTGTTAAAAAATAAAAAAATTACTTCTCTACTGAAGAACATGTCCTCTTATTATGACCCAACTTCTTGTACAATCCACATCTAGTAGTCTTCGTAAATTCACCTGCAGATTTCAACCTTTTAGAAGAGGATGGACGACCAGGCATTCTTCTACCTTTTGGAAGAGCTATAATTGCATCTTCAATAGCCACATCTTCACCCATATAATTTATGACATGATTGATTGGATGTGAATAGGAGAGTTGAAAATGTCCAACTTTGAAATAAGATTCAATTTAGTCAAACACACTCAATGTTTCACAGCTTAAAATACTTCTAACGGCATGAGCGCAAGGAAAACCGCTAATTTGCCACACGTTACATGTACAAACTCGATTATATAAATAAACAAATTGATGTATTGGAGAATGAACTTCAAAATTATATTCATTTGATTTGATAACATCCAAGAAGCTCCTTCCAAATGTAGACTTCTTAACCGAGTTTCATTAACAAGACATAAAACGCTATTCCAAGTAGAAGCTACTTCACGACGATCGGACATGACTTTTATTAACTTCATTCTAATTTTATCTAAACAAGCGGTGATTGGTAAATGTCTTTCCTCCAAAATCCACTTATTAAAACTTTCTGAACAATTAGACGACATTTCACCGTAACGACAACTAGGGAAGAATACGTTAGTAAATTTCTCAAATGGAATTCCACTCAAAAAGTTTGTTGCGGTCGATCCACCTACATCTCTAAAATTCTTCAAAGCAGCATTAAAATCAGACAAATTATATGCATAAGCAATTCTTGAAAACGTATCCAACAACATTCTCTTATTTGTTTTGGAAAATTGCGATTTTAAAGCAACTTTTAAATTGTTGGTCAAATGATAAAAACAAGATCCATATACTGAATTCGGGAACACCTTTGGAATAGCAACAAGGATACCTGGATGACGATCAGATATGGAAACATAGCTTCTACAATCCTCTTTAAGAAACTTTCTAAGTTGTTCACAAAACCAAAACCAATTATCTTCATCTTCTCCAGATACAATAGCAATTGCTATAGGGAAAAAACCTGTTATTAAAAAACTTAGCTTAGTAGTGGAATAAACAACATGAATATTTATTTTAAAAAAAACTAAACGTGGGCAAGTAATAAAAAATAATATAATAGATGTTATACACGATGAAAAATAATTTTGCTTGGTAAAAAATAATGCAAGCTATTCCATTACAATGTTATATAATCACTAACAGTTGCACAATTTCATGCAGATTTTAAAAATAATTTCATATTTATTTGATAATAAACATAACAGTTGCTTGAACAGCGTATAGACAGAATAATTGCATGAAAATGTGCATATATTTATAAAAGTTGCATATGAATGTGCAACTTTTTCGAATACTTGTATGATGTACTCACATATTCTGAAATAATTATATGCATATGTTTGTATTTTTTTTTTTTCCCACTCTGTCATGCATTTCTTAAACAGAAGAAGCATAACTGTATTCGTACCTTCATCATACTATCATACATGCATGCAATTATTCAAAATAATGTCGTATATAAATGCACATTTTCAAACGAAAAGCATATAGGAGTTTAAAAAAATAAGAATATTGGCAGTTGGAATGGAAAAAATATACTACAAAAGAGGATACCTTCATTTCCATTTTTACCAGTGCAGCCATTAAACACCCTTGAGCTCTTCTCTTCATAAATGTAGCATCAACAAAAATTAGTAGTCGACAATATTGAAATCCAAATGCACAACCCTCAAATCCAATAAAAACCCTCTCAAATTGACGTGTAGAATCATTGTACTCCAAGATAACTGTACTTCCAGGATTAGTAGAAAGAACTGCATCACAAAAAGACAGCAAATGATGATAGGACATTACGTCGCTTCCATGTAAATCTTCTAATGTCAATCTCTTCCCACTATAAGCATAATAATACTTCAAAATAACATTATACTCAGTTTGAAACAAGTTAATAATGTCCTTTGTCTTCATTAATGGATTAGCTTGAATATGATCATAAACCAAAAGCTTAATCAATTTACTGGATATAATAGGATTGTTTATGTCATGAATTCCAGCACCACAAGTATGTTCCGGTTGAAATCTCTTTACAACAAAATATCCGGGAAGATTAAACTTAAGAGAAGCATGAATCCTGAAAGTACAATTTTTTTAGAGCAAACAGCAGCAACTCTTTCCTTATCATTCTTAAGCAAATTAAGCTTATATCCAGTTTTCATACTATACATCATCAAACAAAGTCTAAATTCAGTGACACCTCCTTTAAATTGTTGACCAACACCAGAGAAAACAGATTGATTCAAACCACTTCTCAACAATTGCTTAAATTGGTTGTTCAACTCACTGGTACTACTAAAAGATGAATCATTACCAAAAGAAGAATTACTATCATGAGCAATTGAAGAATTACTTCGATTAACATCAATAATAAAAACCAAGTAATCTTCACGATTATGTGCAGCCAAACAAAAGAATGGATTGAATATCAGAGTTACTTTCAATATTCCTTCTCAAACCATCTCTAATGTGATACAAGTCCAACGACAACGGACTTAACTCAATCCATTTACCACAGACAGCATCTCTCACGGTAGCAACTGTACCATAAAAATAGAGACGAATAGAACAATTGTCATTCCCATACTTCAGCAGCACCAATATACCAATATTTGCAGGACCACTGCTGGAAAAATGAAAATTAATCAGCCACATCAGCAGTATTCAAATAAAATTACAATTCCAAAAAACATATAATTATAATTAAATGCATACATATAAGGAAAAAACATTAACATCTGTATATTTATCTGCAAAAATTCAGTATATTTTGGAAGTTTTAAATTAAAAAATAAATCCAGAACACATGTACTATGCATATATTAAAAATAAATTATTAGAATCATGCCACTAATCATCAGGCACGCAAATAAACAGAAGTTTCAGTATGTTTGCATGCGTATACACAGAAAATTTGCATTCTTACAAGCAAGTTTACTGAATACATCCAAACACACGTAATATGCCAATATTTGCATTTTTATATGCTCATATACACACTATATGCATATTTTTATATATCTATGAAGAACAGATGAAAAAAAAATTGACATATTAATTTATAATACTGTACAATCAACACCAAAAATGAAACTTTATAAAATATTTAAATTATCCATCAATATAAATAGACAAATCCATTAATTGAAAATAGTGAATCAACAAAAACAGATCGAAGAAGTGAAATCAGTAGAAAAAATTTATAAAAAAAAATAAAACGCATATTTTACCTGTGACGCATCCATTTAATACACAATCGTTCGATCAAAATAATCAATGGAAAAATTGCCGATAAATTTCAATTTGAAATGGATAGAATTCAAAGCTCAGAAAGAAATTGCAGCCACCATTAGTACGAGAAATAATGTGGAAGAAAAAAATTAAATCACGAAATATCTGTTTACACGCAATATCTGTATATTATCCGTTAATTAAGGCGTAATTAAAATGTAAGTAACGAATAAAAGAAAATTGGCTGTGATCCGTATGTTAAGCCGTAAATTAAAAAATGGGCAATTTAGGAACAAATAAGCGGCTAGTTTAAAAACAAGGATGAAATTTAAACTATTCAATAGAGGAGGATGTGAGCTTAATTAAGTTTACTTTTAAGGATGTGAGTCTAATTTTCATTTTATAATAATTATTTTATTATTTAATATAATTTTAATTCACAAATTACTTGATTATCGGTCCAGACTCCAAACGAGGCCCAACGACTATCGCCCTAGCTAAATACCCCCATTCCAAACACAATGGGATATGTTTCATAGGCCCGTTTGATTGTTTTAATCAGTTTTTATTAGAATTAAAATATAAATCATTATATATTCAATTTAAACATACATTTAAATTTACTGAGGCCACATACTGACTCCAAAAATTACAGAAAAATTATTTCTAGCTTTTTTTTGACGATACGATCCTAACAAAACTATTTTCGTCGAATTTGGAGACCATTTGAAAAATGGCCATTTTCTGATCGATCCAATTCATCTGAAATTTGACAAAACACGTTTTCCTTTGCCACGCTCACATTAATTCCAAAAATTATGAATTATGAAATCTAGCAATAATTTGACATTTTGGATCCAACAAAAGTGGTTTCGTCGAAAACGAAGATCGTCTGCAAAATGGCTATTTTTAAGGGTCATATATTATATTAAAATATATTTAAATTCCATAGCGACTATTTATAATTTTAAACTGGACATAACTTTAAATTTATAAGGTGAAATCTCAGTTTCTTACATTCGTTAGAAAAATATAGTTAATCAAATTCAAATATTTCTTGTATCGTTCAATTCTGATTTATATTGAATTCTGTACATTAAATTGAAATTATAAATCGAATTTTCAAACTGTCACGCCATTTTAAACTCCTTTTACAATTAAAATAAAATTTTATATTCTAATTTTGATTTAAATAAATTTTTACTCGTTATTATTTAAAATAAATCATTTTAAATATTCAAAATCCATTAAAATTGCAAAAATAAAAATTTTAAATTGGTTCTGAAAATCCGGGTTGTTATATTAGTGACCTTGCCATGGCCGAAAAAATTACTTGAGGAAGGTGTTAGGGACCTTGTCATTTAAGAGGAAACTAATTGGGGAGGTTTTAGCGACCTTGTCGTGGCCATTGTAATCTTTTCGTATTTGATTTGGGTTATTTTCTGAGTTCTAAGTTTTCTTTGTGATTTCACCATTTGAGATGATTACAATTACACACACACTCACACACACACACACACAGACACACACACACACACACACACAGACACACACACACACACACACACACACACACACACACATATATATATATATATATATAGTGATTTCATTTTATTTTTTGAACTCTTAACAAAATTCCATGATTTTTGTGATTTTTGTGATTCGAACTCAAAACTGAGTTCCATAAGTTCTGTGATTCTTGTGATTTATGTTATTTCTGAGTTTTCTGAGCTTTCCATCCTGCGTTCATGTGATTTAAACTATTATTTACCCTAATTGTAGAGTTAGGGTAACCTATGTTGATGGAAATATCTGAGTCTGTGTTCGTGTTCCTCTCGAGTGGCTAGAGTATTAATTTCGTGGAATTATCCCGAGTGTATAGTATTCCTTTTTGATGGAAATGAATTTTTTCGCATTTGTGTTTCCGAGTAGAAATATGATTATGAAATTCCTTTTCTTATGAAAAGGAATTTGGTGTCAATTGACTTTTTATTTCACTTATCATATTTTTACTAATATATTTAAACTAGACCGATTCGTGTATGTAATACTTGGGTCAGACCGAGTTGTTTTAGGTTGTAGCTTACGGTTGAATTTTGGTTAGCTGATCCGTCTTGGACTATATCTCTCGAATATTTTGCCTTAGACAACTATTGGTGTATTCATATCATTGTATCTTTATTCTTTTGAGACATGATGTGTATGGGTATGGTTCATATGAAACCATTTCAGTTTGTAGCATATGTATATGTTGTATGTTACCATTGTACCTATATGTATTCTATTCTGTGATTTGCTATCAATGATGTGTTGTAATCTGTTTTAATACTATCCTTAGTCATCGTAGTTTTACATTAGATGAATTGTGTACGTCGATCCACTTGAGGTAAGAAAAAAAAACTATACACCTAGTCGACGTACTTGATACTCGTCTAATACGAGATTACAGATAGACACTTCTAACCATTCCTATTTTCCGTTCTAATAGACGACATTGTTTGGTAATGATATTTCTTAGGGTGGGTCTCGGTGTGGGGAGTTACAGCTTTTTTATTCTTAAACATCCAAAGACGAAACATGAATACCAAAAGCTGATGAGATGATATATTCTTCTAATGTGTGCTTGCAGTCAACACCAGATCGTTTGTCGTCTCTTTCAAAACCATTGCCACCACAATATTACAAATATATTAAAAAAAAGCGAACAGCGTTATTATAAACAAGATCAACTATAGAGTTAGAGCATCTCCAATGCAAGTATTTTTTTGATGTTAACTAAATGACACATAGATAATTAACATTTTCATTCAATTTTTAGTCTTCAATGCCAATGTTAAATGTATGTGTAATATGATGTGGCAAACTTTTTGTTAGACATTGTGAAATGAAATGTCTGGTTCTAGACATTGTATTTCACAATGTGAAATAATATACAACCACTACTTTTAATTTATTTAATTTTGAAATATTCCTAAAATGACACATGTACAAAATTGAGAGTTTTTGGACATTTGCATTGGAGAGGAAATTTAAATTTTATTGTAGAAGTTAGTTTTGTATAATTAACATTGTGGAATATGCATTGACACATAAGCATTTTTTGACATTACATTCAATTAGGGTTGAAGATGCTCTTAGCTGCACATAATAAATTACATAAAAAATCATATGACAGTCGAGTATCACTTTCAAACCATTGCCACCAAAAGAGGTGTTGTTGCCAGAATCTTATGTTGCTTTCTCAACCATCCGTCCTCCACAAACATCAACCACAAACCCTAATTCCGCAAGTCGCGGACCTCGATTTAGGGCCAGAATGTGAATCTGGTCAAAAGATATAAATTTGCACTTCTATTGTATTTTGTAGTGTTTTAAAGATTCAACCTCGGTTCGACCGCTTTTAACCTTCGACCTTGGAGCGTCACGATTCTGAAAATGAAATAGCCTTGCATGTGCACAAAACCGCGGTTTAACCTCAAAACCCTTTAAAAATCCCTAAATCGATCTCTTTGAACCTCACGGTTCTTCAAATTCGAGAAAAAATAATTGCTTCATTCTTCATTTTTTGACATAATAAATTTAAGATATAATTTCATAGCAACTGTCATTAAACTTTGGATGACATAATTTATTATTATGTTCATTTTACGAACTACTATTGAACTAATTCTCTTCCATTACAAAAAAAAAAAAAAAAAAAAAAAAAAAAAAAATAGTAAATTTACAACTTTGTTGTGATAAGTTATTATATAATTATTCCAATTAGGTACAATATAACATACTGCATAACAAGTGGTTAAAGATGAAAATCTAACCAATGACATCTTGCATCATATCAAAGTTTCTCAATCAGTTTAATTTATACAAAAATGTTTGTCATAATTGGTTAGAATTTATCTATATTTAAAATAATTTTACGTTTAAATCAAAAAAATAGTAATAAACTATTAGTGCAGTTCTCATGATCTGACTGATTCAACCACGAGAACCTTGGACCTTACACTACCACGATTTGATTTACAGTTTTGCCTTCAGAACTATGGTATTTTGAGATAAGGTTGTTCCTTATCACTGAAGCAAGTTGATGTCAAAGTGGTCATAAACCACCGATGCTTGTCCTTTGCACAATATCTCATTATTTAGCAATACTTTACGAAGTAAATTTCTCATGAACTCTTGGGGCAGACTTTTCAAAATGTTGATTTTCAAATGATATTCGTAGTGTAATTCCATTTTCTCATTTGTTTTCAGAAATCAATTTATAATCATTTGTGGGGAAAAAATAAGTTATACTAAAATTGATCACTTAATCAAACATGTACATATACGTATATAGATACATACACATAAATATATCACAAAAAACCAATTATCTTACACAATACATAACACCCTTCATTTGCAAAAGAAGGTCTAATGGAAACATATCTGCAAGTCCACACCAACTGATAGCAATGATCATGCTAACATTTAGAAGTCCAAGACGCTTTAATAGTGGACCTAATTTTTTCTTCTTCCCTAAGCTAAGTAGCCTCAAATACATTATACAAGCAACCTTACATGTTTCAGTTCTCAATTTAACCAACCTGAGAGCAAGAAGCCAAGGATTCTTTAGTCATGCGAAACATCTGCAGTATTATCCAAGAAAAATAACAATTAAAATGTATCATGTCCATAATAAAAGAAAAGGAAAATAAAAGAAATACAGAATAATTTAGAGCTAGTTAGCTATTCGCTAATTTTACCCGAGGAGTGAAGAAAAATGGAGCTTATTGTCTTCACAAGGTCTTTAGTTGTCAGCACGGAGCCTTCTTCCATCTATAATTCCATAAGGTTTTTAAATAAATACAGTTTCAAAATCATTTTCGTGCATACGTCAAAATTTTCTACATACATTCAAAATGTCTGTGCACATGCATGTGCATATTATATGTATGTACATACATGCATACATGTGCATGCATGCATACTAAGGGTGCATTTGTCTGTGATGCGAAAGGCGCGTTTGAAGTGTATGAACAGGTAATTGTCTACCAAATAGGAATGTACTCTTGTGTTAAGAAAAAAAGGCCCTTTAATCGTTTTGCTATAA
Organism: Allium sativum; assembly: GCA_030737875.1. Lineage (NCBI taxonomy): Eukaryota > Viridiplantae > Streptophyta > Magnoliopsida > Asparagales > Amaryllidaceae > Allium > Allium sativum. The sequence goes on from CM060925.1 coordinate 394,249,211, forward strand.
ATAATAATAATCATTGTTTTGCTATAAACAATTATAATTATAATAATAATTATTATTATTTAATTTTTATGTATCTATATAACAATTGATTGCTACAATGAAGGAAGCCCGCAGTGAGAACCTTCTAACGGGTGACAACCGCAGTCAACATGTTCAGTCATGTTGCGTCGGGTCGAGGATAGCACCCCATGACTGAGTATGGGACAACGTCATCTAAAAAAAATGATATATCTCTAATTTGTTTTTGAAATTTGCGATGAATTAAAATATATACTAAAAGAACAAATGATAATTGTAATTAATAACGTACGTGGCTGATGAGTCCAAAGACAACACAATATTTTGATATGTTCATCCAAACTGGACAAAATGGCGGACCCCATGCTTAGAAGCCTCTGACACAACACTAGTGTATGAGTAAATATGCATTTGTCACACACAAAATGTACTCCATATAACTAGAAAAAATATAAAGGTGCACGTTACCGTTCAGTTCCCGTCCGACGCCATAACGTGGTTGAAGCCCATTCAAGAACGTTTGCTTGATCGTTGGAAAATGAACCATTGACATCCGATGCCAACATTAACAAATGTCAAATAAACGTTTGGTGTTGTAATTTAACCGTCATTAGCATGCACGCACGCACGCCCACGCCCTCGTGCCCATCTTTGACACTTAATATAATCATATGAGTATCAAGCCTTCATGTTTATTCAAGCTCATTCAATTGTGTCTATAGTTTGCATACTCTTATATATACCAAACTACTTATAATATTTTGGCAATTTGGGACCAATATTACAAATTTCCCAAAATGTTGTCATTCACATAAGAAACATGAATTAAAATTAAACCCATAAATTGATTCAAAACAAATAAAGTAACAAATAAATATTCCGTTCAAATACCACGCTCAAATACCACGTTTGTAGCAAAAAACGCATTCCTCGTTAACAACAGTACCACGCTCAAATGCTCCGTTACCGTTCGTAAAACGCACCCATAATGTTATGAAGATTCAGCCCACCTTTGATTAACATTCAATGCTTTAGGGTGTGCGTGAGTGAAGCGGAAGATATTAAAGCAGGGTATTTTAACGGGATATTTCAGTTAGCGGAAAATGCATTTGCAAGTTCAAGCGAATCATTTTAATTTGTGATTTTTAATTTAATTGATTTATGGTTAATTAATTTATTATCTGTTTTTAATAAATAATATATAACAATAATTTACACAAATAAATCAATTATAAATTACTCCGATTCAGTTCAAACCAACTCCATTACGTAGAGCACTTCGATACCATCGCAACATAAAAAATCACGTTTCAAACGTATTTCATTTGCACAAGTTATTAAATTTTGAAATTTATAAAAATATAAATTTATTAATTAACTTTAACCACATCAAAAAGGGCAAAAATTGGGATGTTGGACGTCGACGTCCAACAACCCAATTTTAGCCGTTGGGACAACGGGCCAAAATGGCCCGTTATAGTTTCGGACTCGTCGGAAACTTAACGGGTCAGTTTGGTTCCGAACGCGTCGGAAGCTTAACGAGTCAATTTGGTTCCCAAACGCGTCGGAAACTTAACGGGTCATTTTGGTTCCCGAATGCACCCTTAATAGGATAAATTACCATTTGAAAGTTTGTGCAGATGTTTGTAAGAAGCACACACATCTATCTATTAATAGAAAGCAAATACCTCACTTTACCCCCCAAAAAAAAGGAAATACCAAAGTTGTCCTTGGTTCAAATTTTTTATAACAGTTAACATTTTTATTTCAAACAAAACCAACTAATCCTAATTTAATTCAAATTAATTGCTCACACTTTATCTAATACTGATCACTCCTATTTGACACTAAAATTAGAAATAAAACATAAAAATCAAATTTTGTATCTTGATAAAGAATTTTTATTTTATTTTGAGATATTAATATCCATGTTATTGTTCTTTAACACGTGACACTTGTGATATTCTAACCCACAGTGGGAAACTTTATGGATTTCTCCGAAAAGTTATGTAATTTTCTTTTCACTGGTGGACATTTCACATTAGTCATGGACTTGTTAATTCAAGCAGTGCATCAGTTATGAGGATCAAAGGAGTTCACATGTAGAGTATAGTGCCTTTGGACGACATATCCCTACCAATAATAATTAAAAACGATTCTTTCTTCTAATTATTACTGCCCATTCATTTCCTTCATACCCCGATATTCTCAAAACCACTTTAATAATTCACTCATTTTCTTTTTTTATTCAGCATGCAATAATCCTTTTGCAGAGATATATAACTGATAAATCTTTTTACCATTAAATCATAACTTATAATATAAGAAAAAAAAACTTATTTCAACTTTAGATCTTGTTCAAAATTTGTTAAAAAACTAAGTATTTTTTTCCATATAACAACATTTTATACTTGCGCAAATTTATGCAACGACGTTTCTCTTTAAATTACACTTGCACAATCCGAATTTGAATGAACACAAATTTGTTTTTTGTTTTTACTTGGAAAAAGGTACGCTAGCGCAATTCAAATTTGCGCAAGCGAAATCTTTTAACTTTCAAATTACATTTGTGCAATCTAAATGCACAAGTGCAAAACCTGACCTAGCGAAAACTATGCATGTTTCTATACTAAAGTTTTGCTTAGGGACTAAAGTTGAAACATGTTTCTTTTGGGGCTTATAAGAAAGAAAACATAAATCCTATAGAATTGTATCTCACATACGCAGTTTGATCTGGTAATTTGCATCATATATTAATACCTGGGCAGTCACAGTTATGTCAACAAAAGATTCGGTGAAAGGTATGGTGCTAGCATTCATGACTAAAAGATTGAGCTTCTCCATCTCTGATAAAACTTTCACTAGAACTCCTTTGGTGTTTTCACAATGGATTTTCACAAGAACTGTTGTTGCGCTTAGCCTTACTTGGATTTCAGGATACCTTGAATTTTCCACTGAACTTCCACTATTGGATCCCTCAGTAGAGTTTGAAGGTTTTGATATGTTTCCAGTGAAGTTGTTTGCTTGGGAAATATCACTTGTGTTTGGGATGCATTGGTCAGAGTTGTTAAAGAGGACTAATGATGCTACTGTGTTTCTTGCATTCTGACTTTCGAGAGATTTTAGAGACTGTTCCAGTTGTTTTACATAGTTGATTGTGTCACTTAGGATTGAAGCTTTGTCAACCTGAAATAAATTCAGGTAGGAACAGGTGATGAACTTGAAGCTTCTTTGACTTTATATTTCATCAAATTAAAGAAGGTACTGGTGGTCGCTAACGAAAAGAGTACATGGTTTATTGAAATATCATCACCAGCCTAAATATAGCCTATTACTTAGAAGTCTCTAATATAGTTGAATGAGTAGGTGAATGTGTGGTTGGTGTGGTAGGTGAATGTGTGGTTGGTGTGGTAGGTGTAAATGTGTGGTTTGTATTTCCTATAAATAAGTCATCTTCTCTGCATTGAAACTATCCTCAAGTAGTAGAGAAACATACAAGCAAAGTGTTAAAGTATTTTATATAAGTGTGTGTAAGTTCTTCTTTGAGTGATCTACTTAATAATAATTAAGTACTTGTGTGCAAAATAGTGTTTGTGTTCAACAATCTGGTATCAGAGCCAAGTTGAAAGATCTTTTGAAATTCTAAGTATGCTCTGTGGCTGCAGCTTTGACTGATCCTCCACATCAGAAAAGATTTTTTAAGATTGTCAGTAAGAGAGTTTCATTTGAGTTGTGAGTGTTTAGTACTTTGCAAGTTTGTTGATTAGAACAAATCTTGTTCGGTAATACATAACTTTTACCGACACGATGGGAGACCTTCAAGTTGTTGGAGGAATTAAGAAACAATTAACTTCATCAGGCCATCATGTTGTGTTCGGACCACATAATGTCAAAGTATATCAAGATCCTTGGCACACCATCAATGGAAGGACGAAGACAAGAGTCGGTTTATGTAATGTCAGCAGAGTCTGCTTATGTAGACAAGACTCGAAAGAACGAGACTGTGGATTTGTGGCATGCAAGGTTGGGACACGTTGGCTACCATAAGTTGAAAGTGATGATGCAGAAGTTGATGCTGATAGGTCTTCCCCAACTTGAAGTTAGAATTGACACTATCTGTGCGGGATGTCAATATGGTAAGGCACATCAGTTACCATATGAAGAATCAAAGTACCAAGCGAAGACACCGCTAGAGCTAGTTCACTCAGATGTCTTCGGTCCCGTCAAACAATCGTCCATCAGTGGAATGAGATACATGCTCACGTTCATTAATGACATCTCAAGATATGTATGGGTTTTCTTTATGAAAGAAAAATCCGAGGTTTTTTTAAAATTTAAAGAAGCGGTGGAAGGAGAAGTCGATAAAAAGATACGATGCTTACGCACAGACAATGGTGGAGAATACACCTCATATATGTTTGAAAAATATCTACGAGAGTGCCGAATTAAACACCAATACATCTGTTCAAACACGCCACAACAGAATGGAGTAGCTGAGAGAAAGAATAGACATCTTGCAGAAATATGTCGGAGCATGCTTCATGCTAAGAATATACCTGGCAGGTTTTGGGCTGAGTGTATGAAGACATCAGCCCATGTCATCAACAAACTCCCACAGCCGAAATTGGGATTCATTTCACCCTTTGAGAAACTATGGGGTGCTAAACCTGCAGTTGGTCATTTCCGAGTATTTGGTTGTGTGTGCTATGTGTTTGTGCCAAGCCACTTACGCAACAAATTTGATAAAAAAGGCAATACGATGTATCTTTGTGGGATATGATAACCAGAGGAAAGGATGGAAATGTTGCGACCCTACAAATGGAAAGTGTTACACATCACGAAATGTAGTGTTTGATGAAGCATCATCTTGGTGGTCTCCAAAAAAGGAGATTTTGCCCGACTCAAAAGAATTGGAAGATCAACTACAATATAAGAAAGGGGAACATACTGCTGAAATACGATCAAGCTTTGAAGAACTAGAAGCAGAAGATGATGTTGATCGTATGGCAACAGAAAGTCCTTGGCATACTAGTGTTCATCAAAGGCTAGTTGAAGAGGTTGAGCCAAATCAAGAAGTTGTCACAAATCCAGACACACAGCTCAGAAGGTCAACCCGAGTTCGACAACCAAATCCCAAGTATGCTAATGTAGCTGTTGCAAAAGAAGAAGGCCCCAAAGAGCCAACAACTTATGAAGAAGCTTCTCAAAATTCTGAATAGATAAAGGCAATGAGAGAAGAAATAGCCGCATTAGAGGAGAATCAAACTTGAGAGTTGGTGCTGAAGCCAAAAGATGTGAAACCAATATCTTGTAAATGGGTCTACAAGATCAAGACACGCCCTGATGGATCAATTGAAAGAAATAAAGCTCGATTAGTAGCTCGGGGGTTTTCTCAATAATATGGACTAGACTTCGATGAAACTTTTAGTCCTGTAGCAAAAATTACTACCATTCGAGTTCTTATGATGCTTGCAGCCAATAAAGACTGGAAACTTTGACAGATGGATGTTAAGAACGCTTTCTTGCATGGAGAATTGGATAGGGAGATTTACATGATTCAACCAAGGGGATTCGAGAGTAGAGCTCATCCTAATTTTGTTTGCAAGTTGAGGAAAGCTCTCTATGGGTTGAAGCAGGCACCAAGAGCATGGTATGGTAAGATTGCTGAATTCTTAACTCAAAGTGGTTATGTGATGGCACATGCAGATTCTAGCTTATTTGTTAAAGCCAGAGAAGGAAAGTTGGCAGTGGTATTGGTGTATGTGGATGATTTGATTATTACGGGAGATAATGAAGGAGAAATTCATCAAACGAGAGAGAATTTATCAATCCGCTTCCAGATGAAAGAGCTTGGAGAGCTTAAGCATTTTTTGGGATTAGAGGTCGAGCATACAAAAGAAGGGTTATTTCTCTGTCAACAGAAGTATGCGAGAGACCTGTTGGAGAAATTTGGGATGCTTGACTGTAAGCCGATCTCCACACCAATGGAACCAAATGCCAAGTTATGTGCGCATGAAGGTAAAGACTTGAAGGATGAGACAATGTATCGACAACTTGTAGGAAGTCTTATTTACTTAACTTTGACTCGACCAGACCTTTTTTTTTGCAGTTGGTGTGGTGAGTCGATACATGCAAAAACCAAAGAAGTCTCATTTAGAAGTTGCTCGACGAATTTTGAGATATGTCAAAAGTACAATGGATTATGGTCTTTTGTACAAGAAAGGTGAAGAGTGCAAGATAATCGGATTTTGCGATGCTGATTATGCCGGAGATCATGATACACGGCGATCAACAACTGGATATGTTTTTAAACTAGGATCTGGAGTTATTTCATGGTGCAGCAAAAGACAGCCGACAGTATCATTATCTACAACAGAAGCTGAGTATCGAGCAGCAACAATGGCAGCACAAGAAAGCACATGGCTGGTAAAACTAATGAAAGATCTACATCAGCAAGTTGAGTATGCAGTGCCACTTTATTGCGATAATCAATCAGCAATACGCTTGGCAGAAAATCCAGAGTTTCATGCAAGAACTAAGCATGTAGAGGTACATTACCACTTTATCAGAGAAAAGGTTCTTCAAGGAGAAGTTAAACTAGAGTATATCAACACAGATGAACAAATTGCAGATTTGTTCACTAAAGGATTGAGTGTCTTCAAGTTTGAAAACTTGTCTCGAGAGATCGGATTGACCCAACGAGTAAGAGTTGGTGTTGAGGGGGAGTATTGAAATATCATCACCAGCCTAAATATAGCCTATTACTTAGAAGTCTCTAATATAGTTGAATGGGTAGGTGAATGTGTGGTTGGTGTGGTAGGTGAATGTGTGGTTGGTGTGGTAGGTGTAAATGTGTGGTTTGTATTTCCTATAAATAAGTCCTCTTCTCTGCACTGAAACTATCCTCAAGTAGTAGAGAAACATACAAGCAAAGTGTTAAAGTATTTTATATAAGTGTGTGTAAGTTCTTCTTTGAGTGATCTACTTAATAATAATTAAGTACTTGTGTGCAAAATAGTGTTTGTGTTCAACATGGTTGCATGCTATTTCAACGAATAACTATCAAGACAAGATATAAAATAATATTTACAACAGATAGTGGTTTTTTTTTTCTTTGACAAAGAGAAGGCGAGACAGAGGTAGAGATATTTCTGATTTAGCAATAAAACAATCTTCTAATCTAAAACAGAATAGTATTAAATTATTTTTCAAAGTGATACAAAATGTTGATATTATACAGGGAACTTTTGTATACCCATTCTAAGTTTTAAAATACGTCTATCATCAAAACATATTATAAAAAACACTCATATATATTTTTAGTTTTATTTAACTGCAAGTATTTGCATTTTTACCCAAAAAACAGTTTAAAAAAAACAGAAAAAAAATTGTTAATAGAATTATTCCATTAATTAAGTGCAGATTTAATTTTTGGAAAACAGCCAAAAATAAAAATTCACCAAACATAATTGTAGGAGTGTAATGTAAAACATATTTTGAGAAGAGTTTTTCTTGTGTCAAACACAAAAATATTACATACATATCTTTGAGTGCTGTGTGTAAAGAGAGTAGTACACATACATTCACACATACATGCACCCCACCCCCTTTCACATTCCTCTTATTTTAGGCTAAACTATTCCAAATGCTAGAAATTTACAGATGATTACCCTTATGAATCACTCTATAGAAAGAGAGATCGTTTTGAACTTTCTAGCCTCTCCAAAATTAAAGTTACTATTCGCTATTATAACATTCAAATAAATTATTATGCTAATATTATGTTCAAATAAGGCCAAATTTTATGAAAATAATCTTGATAATGATATGGTCATTTATACAAAGTTTAGTAGCACTTGGAATAGTGTAACTCATAACTCATATACATATTACACACACACACATATACATATACACACACACACACATATATATGTGTATATATATATATATATATGTATATATATATATATATGTATATATATATATATATATATATATCGTGGTTACTTGTTCTTATTAGTTAATCCGAAATTTTCCATAGATTTATAAGATGTATGTCAGGTACAATGACAATCTCTATATTTCGTGATGGAGATTACTTAAACGAAAAATTAGATTAGAACACAACTAGTTTTCTATATACACACACACACACACACACACACATATATATATATATATCTCTCTCTCTCTCTCTCTCTCTATATATATATATATATATATATATATATATATATATATATATATATATAGAGAGAGAGAGAGACATACATACATATATATGTGTATATCAGTATATATGCATATATATGTGCGTGTGCGTATGTTCATTCAATATCAAGAATGCATGAAGATTTCCCTCGTAAGCATACCCTAATATAGATAGCAAGACAGCTTAACAAAACTTAAATATATTTGTTCCACTTTACTCACCAAGAAAGTCCTTCGTACCTACCGATTTTCAAACCAAAACATTCAAACTTTCAAGGTTTATGCTTAGTTGCCAACTGAACTTGAAATATTGATGCAGCAAGTAAACCCTATATACATATATATGTGTGTGTATGTGTGTGTGTGTGTTCATTCAATATCAAGAATGCATGTAGATTTCCCTCATAAGCATACCCTAATATAGATAGCAAGACAGCTTAACAAAACTTAAATATATTTGTTCCACCTTACTCACCAAGAAAGTCCTTCGTACCTACCGATTTTCAAACCAAAACATTCAAACTTTCAAGGTTTATGCCTAGTTGTCAAATGAACTTAAAATATTGATGCAGCAAGTAAACACTATCGTGTTTTATGCATGGTTTCAAGCATGGGTGCTATACGAATTCAAATCAAAACACACTTGTACTAATATATAATGGCTGGAGTCAAACAAAAGTTCTCTTAGTATTCTATATAAAACAATGAAGATAACCAAATGAAGATACAAGAAGGTTATAAATATCAAGAAGTACGTGAATACATACCATTTTCAATGAAAAGGTGGCAATAAAAAAGTTCTAAATAAAAATTACATGATTTCTCTGAATGTTTTTTTTTAATTACTTATTTACATATTTTGAGAAGTTTCAACAATTAAGTTAGCTTTCATAGTTGGGGCTTTCTTATTATGACATCTCTTCTTTCGTTACTCTGATATGCGGGAAGACGATTAGCCGGTAGGAAAAGAGTCTTGTCTTATTCCCTCACATGAAGATTTTCTCAAAAGCATGACTTTTGAAGCAAAATCTTGCCAAAAATCCCGGAAAACAGCAAACTTGGAGCTTTTTTCATGTCAAATTTGCTCGGCTGCTAAGGAAGATCACTCATAGATATCTGAATCAGGATCTGAAAGAGCAGATGATGAAAGATTATCCGGTGCTATAGCTTGCTTTATCAGAAGGAGAATGTTCAGAAAAAGAATGTGGTATTCAATTTCAATTCAAATTTCAGAAGTAGTTTTTAATACTGTAGGGTTATGCCCATATTTCTCTCTGGACTTTTTTTTTTTTTTTTTTAACCGCCTTATTGACTTTATTGAAATAAAACAATCTTTTACTGTTGATGAAACTACGCTTTTAATATAAGAAAAGCAGAATAAAAGGTCGGATTTGTTCTAAATTATTTGAATTTTTGAATATTTTTCTTTCTGAAATTATTTAGATATTCTTTTGATAATTTGTTTTTTATTCATAGTTGAAATAATCATTTGAGAAATGACTGTTGACAAAAAAAAATCGAGTGATATGATTTTAAATATAACTTTTAAGCTGTGTCCGTCTGTACGTCCAATCATTCCAAAGAACACTGCCTGCCACTCCCTACACCCGCACCCCCCTCCACCTGGCCGCCGGTCTTATCATGGTTACTTGCGTAGAGTTAGCCAGGGCTTCCTCCTCGTGCATGGTCGCACACTTAACAAAAGAGCTTTACAAGCGGCATTGCCCTTCTTCACTCCCGCGATATTGCTGGATCAGGCTATCGGTAATGCAGATATGCTATGTAATATATGGAAGACTGAAAGGGCATCTCTGATACTTTTGGTCGAAACAATAAACGCCATTATTTTTGTTAATAGTAGAACTAGAAACATGTAGGGTTAACATGCTGTTTAATGGCACAGTTGAAATTGCATGTTCTAGTTATTAATAATAGAGATTAGCACCCGTGTACATAGAAAATGGACAAACTTACTAATTAGACCCTAAAAAAACATATTTTAACTTTAGACCTCAGTTGAAACTTATTACAAAAATAAGTCTCAGTTTGCACAAATATAGACTGTGCAAATGTATTTTTGTTTTAAAAAATTGTATTTGCATAAGCTTGGATTGCATAGGTACTTTTAAAAAAAATTGTGCTTGCGTATTTTTGGAAGAGGAATTTCTTTTAAAGGACAAACTTACCAAAAATTTTAGTCAAAAGTATACAAAATTTTGAAATTGATGAGAAGAACAAAACTTAGGCAAAAGTGGAATTCAGGGGACCCACTCCCATTTTTACTTTTACCCTACAACTTATCCTTCTCTCCAATTTTAAAACTTGTCATACTTTTGGCTAAAAATTTGCTAAATTTGTCCTTCTTCCTATTTTCCACTTTTTGGAATCTGCAAGTATAGACTGATGAAATAAGAAAAATAAAATGCATATGTTTGTGCTAAATTTTGAAAAAGGTTAAAGTTGAAGTAATTTTTTTAGGCTAATTTGGAAATTTGTTCCAAAAAAATTGGTTAGAAGGGATGAAGTAGGGAATATGTTTCTAATGACTAGAACAAAATATGAATTACAATACTATTAAACATTTTTAGTTAATTTATATTATTTAAGTATACTTTAAGTGTTACTCTTTTTAGAACACTTTCTTTGTTTTGATGATATATGATACATATGTTTTTCCTATATCTCATCAAAATCTGGTCAAAGTGTAAGTCGAAAAGAATCAGTGTCAAATTAATCTTGATGAGTGTCAATATGAAAAGGCAGAATCAAAGAACTAAAAGAGCTTAGTGGATTTTAAATTGAAAAGAACCAATGTCAAACTAATCTTGATGAGTGCCAAATTATCTTTGGTTACTGACTTATTTCTTGATCATATGTACAAAACAATTCTTTTGACTAAGAACAAATTATCAAAAGAATAAACATATATACCTTCTTTAAACCAGGGATGATTGCTGCGAGTGCTATGAATTTCTGACTAAGCTTCTCTCTTCTTTTCCTCTCTGCAATTATATGCTCCTGTGGAGTTTTCTTCGGTACAACTTTACCATGACTGGTTGACTGACATCCCCAGTTAATTATTTCCTCATTAGAACATATTTCGTCTTTCGGGACAATAATTTCTTCAGAGCTCCAACTAATAGTATTAGGAAATCTTCTTGGCTTCTCAGAAAATAGGCGTTCGCCCAACGATGAATTCAAATGATGATTTTGTGTATATGGAAAAAGCGGTTGCTGGAAATCAGTTTCAGATAAGATTTGCTGTTGATCAGGAGTGCTGAAACTCCATTGACTCATGAAATCTGGACGATCCATATGATATTAAATTTATGATTGAGGATTGATTTTTTTAATTGCACGTTTGCATTGCCTGTTGGAAAAGTAGGATCAGTTCCAACAGCTTTGGTAGAGAGAATCAAATCTTCAGAACTATTAGAATAATAGATGTACATGCTTAGACTAAAGATATTACTAAATATTTAATCAAAGTATCAAACCCTAGTTAGCTAACTAGCTGTATTCAACTTTCAATTTATAATTTGGTGGTTGATACCAATTCTATGTGATCAAGTTCCATTTGCTTGATCAAAGCTATATCAACAGCAATAACAAATACTCAAAGCATAGTTGAAGTTGGATGCACATAAAAATCAAAAGCTCATATGTAGAAACTGCATAAAATTATAGAAACTGATAAATAACAAAAGTTCAGCAGAATGAAACTTAAAAGTTTACAGAAGATGAACCCATATAGCAACCAATAAACATTTAATTTGAAGGAAGAAAAAATGTACAGTACAAAATTTAAAACTCACTACATGAATGATACGATCCCAAAATTAAAACATCAAAGCTATACAAGGGTATTGATGAAATCCAATGATTCATGATAATTCCAAATTCAAATAATATTCAATAATTGAAGACATAGAATGATTTAAAAATTGTAGGAGATATGCTTACCACTGCTGAATCTCAAGCAGATTGTGTCTTGCTATCAGTCGAGCTTCAATCAAACTAGTAGGACTGCAATTTCAATCATGCAAAAGTTCATTTTCAGCCCTAGTAGCCACTCAGTATTCCAAGAGAGGCGACTTATAATACACAGACCGATTGATATTAATAATTCACCTGAGGTTTATATATGTATTATTAACTTGATGTCATTATCATCGGTTTCTTTGCTTTTGTGGTAGTACAGTGTTAGCAATATGTATGTGTGTATATGCGCGTGTTCCATTACTAGCAACAAAACCGATTGTATAAAATTCATTGGTTTCCTCGTTTCTACCATCATTAAAGTTACATAAATATCCTTTCACTTATCACATTTCTGCTTCAGAGAATGATAGTACAGCTCTATGTTACATCTCAATGTTTTATATAGTTCTACAGTTTGAAATGAAACAAGATTTTGTAGATGTGTTTTCTTATCATTCAAGATCATTTCACCATGTTTGAGAGACAATTCCAAAAAATTACAATCTCCAAAATGTCATATTAAATTTAGCCATTGAATTAAACCATCATCTCTCTTCCTTTTCATGTGTGTGTGGGTGTGTGCAGTGGCAAAGCCAGCTCTATGCTTCAGGTAGGGCAGGAAATATATTATAGGTAGGGCAAAGATTTAAGGCTTCACAATTTCTAATTAAATACAATTATCTAGGTATGACCTCTGCCCCATCTCATGTATGCGTGGCTCCGCCCCTGGGTGTGTGCGTGTGTGTATACCTAGACAGCATGGTTCAATGATGCCCCATGCATGTGACATTAATTTTTCATTATCTCGTATCCATTTATTTGATGAATCCAATGACATTTAGCTAGGGTGCTAAAAATAGGAGTGCCATTGAATCTTGCTCACACACACATCAAAACAAAGTAAAGGATGTAGCAGATCTTTGCCCCGTGTTTGGTTTCCTTTTGAATTAGATAACTGTTAAAAATACGTTGAGGTATGGTGTAAGGGTTGTAGCGGATCTTTGCCCCGTGTGAGTATAACATTCTAGAATGCTAGCTGGCCCTTTCTAAATAAAATAAAGTATATTGATCTCCATTTAAATAAGGAAAATTTGCAAATTTAAGCCACTATTATAAACTTATTATAAATTTAGATACGTTCTGAAAGTAATTACGGATATAGGTCACTTGACAACGTAAGCAGGTGAATGAGATTTTTTAGTTGGCGATTTTTCAAAAGTCACCAATTGGCGATTTTTCAAAATCGCCAACATGATCACCAACTAAAAATTATCAGCAAAATACACACATGGCCAAAAGTAGACTATTTCCGTAATTACTTTGAAACTGATCTAAATCTGTAATAAGCTTACAAAAGTGGCTTAAATTTGCAAATTTTCCTTTAAATAATTGAACGCTTGATTTTTATGTTATATGTGTTACAGAAGGAGCTGTGTAAACAGTAAAAGTCATATTGGATACAAATTAAAAGTAAACGTAGTCGGTGCACGCCAAACTCATAGTAAAAGAAGTCAGATAAACATATTATATACAGTATGCAAATTAGACTTGTGTATACATCATTAGAGATAATCAGGACTTACTGCATAATGTTAACAGTTACTCTTATGTAAACACGCTGAATAATCCTCCCACCATATAGGAATATAATCATAATTATACATGCTAAAGTCTTTGGTTGAATTAACAAAGTGACGCAGCCATGATCAATGATGTTTTTATATATCAAAATGTCAACTTGTGAACGACGTGTGAGATTGTATATTAACATGTGTACCTTTATTAACTGCTGGTTTGAGTTATTTCATTTGATAGAGATCTTTTATTCTCTTCCCATGCATTGGTAAATTATGCAGTATAATTTTTAGCAGTGCAAGTAAGTTTTTGGAAGACATAACACAACTCATCAATATGAAGACAACATCCACTTGGCAGGTTAAACCAATACCCAGTTACTTAATGTCAGGACATTATTGCTCATCAATCTGTATTATATAATTGTCTATTTGCCCAACATATGATCTGGCAAATTAATTACGTTGACCCGATCATTAGAAATAAATAAGACATTGAAGATGTGCTGTTCGATTAAGTGCAATTATCTCTTGATGGGAGAATCAAATATCACTAACTACATTACAGTTCAGTTTTTCTTAGTTTATGACATAGTTACCTTCATATGGTGTAGACCGCAGACACAGTACATGTAGCTGTCTTGCAAAGGTGAGTAATTTATACAGTTATCTAAACTGCAAACCCATGTGTAACACATACGCATATGTCACCAAAATGTAATAACATGTTTAAGGGACCCATATACAGTCTTAATATAAAAGACTTGCAGTTGCAGCTATTGAGTACTGTACAGACAACGGCGTATAAAATAAATATTTTGTGATTGTTGTAGGTGTGACACAATGAAAATAAGTGTCTAGGTCTGGTAACAGACTCGGCTCTTGTACGCTCTTCTCACAAAAGATAGCACCCGAGAATCTGAGCTGAGGTGGACAGACATAACTTGATTTCTCTCAGGAGTTTAACAGTACCCGTCAGGTTCTCCAAAAAAATTCAAAAAGATAAATAAATAAATAAAAGGAATTGTTATTTCCTTATTCAACAATTTATAAAGCTATTATGTAAGTTACTTGAATTGCTTATATGTCAGTTGGATTATTTGATGCTATACATATTTACAAAGTTGCAAACATAGATAAGTCAAGGATCCTCCTAAATCTGATAACATGTTTTTAAAGAAACTGCAAAAACAATACAGAATTTTGAGGGAAACATAGTGACATAGCTAGTGACGAGTTTTGTAAATCAAGACAAATAGATTCGCTTGAAGAAAAGGAAACCTTTCATGCTCGTTTAAATGAAGAATTTAGAGGAGAAACAATTACAAAATTACAAACCAAGGTTAATATGTTCTCAAATTTCTTAATTTAGAATGTATAACCCACATCTGTGATGGATGTACATAACGAGACCAATTAAAGGGACAAAAAACTATAATAAACTTGAAAACAACTGGACTGATCTAGACTGATCACCAAAGCATCATAGCTAAGTCTCTTGTTTATAGGTTTATAGCTGGTTATAGGTTTATAGCTATTTAATAATAAACACTGACAATTTATATTCACTTAAAAGCAAAAATAAAAATAAAATCAACTCTTAATCAATAGAAATCTGCTACATATATTATAGGAAGAACATAAATCGAAGCAACCATGGTAAAATCATAGGCATATCTGCTTTTCTGAATATTTGTTCCTTGGAGAAACTCACATGTCCTTATCATGAGGGCTGTATGTTAAACATTGGTTAATACAATTGTGAAATCAAGTACGCATGCTTGCCCGTGCAGGAATGTGCATGTGTTTGTAAATATAATAGCAATTCCAGAGTAACCTCTGTTTGTGTTTATGTCTGCCTTTCAACACATGAAGTTGTTTCTCAGCATCTGAAGTATATGCACTACTTCTGTTAAAAAAAACACTTTCAAGGGTATGCAAGTTTATGTTGAACTCTGATTGTCTACCATACAACACAGCATCTGACCTTGGAGAGACGATTTTCACAAAAATGAAATGAACTGTTTTCAAAGTGCTAAAAGAACAAGGCAGAATCAAAATTTGTCTACAAATCGACAGGAGATCAAAAGCATAAAGTGGTTCGCCTAATCATCTAATGATCTGCATGAATTTGAAAACACAATCCAAAATTTAGTTAAAACACAATCAAAAGCATAAAGTGGTTCTACACATAGCTTATTGATACTTGTAAACAGGGCATAGTGGTCATTTTATGTGAAAAAGGACGAAATTTAGTTAAAATATCATTTTTCATAATATAAATACAAAAATAAAGTTAGGGTGTTAACCGACAGTTTGGTCCGGTTACCAGAAGTAGAAACAGACCCACACGATTCGGCCCATCGTGTGATTCAACGGCCCAGAAGTGACGCCAACATCCTTAAGAATCAAGCCAAAATGAGGTCGTGCAACTATAGTCGTCACGGTTCGTCAAACTACTCTCGAACAGTGCAAGTCTCGGGTCAGATGTGCGCACTCAGAACTATATGGACGATCATGGCTCTGGTACTAGAGGACTTGGATCGGATTGCTGGCCGAATTTTGTGTCCCTCGGATACGAAATTAACCAACACCGAATACCGCTCGTCCGACACGCGTAGATCACTTCCGAAAGATTGCGCAACATGCACCGATCGGTTCCAAAATTCCGCATTGGCCCCGCCGAGCTTTGCATCACCGTGCTTGGCACCCTCCAGTGCCTCGCATCAGTGCCTCGCACCACCATGCCTCGCATCCGTGTTTCGCAACCGTGCTTTGCGTCAGTGCCTCGTATCACCATGCTTCGCGTCTGCGCCTCGTATCACCATGCGTCGCACCACCGGTCCTCGCTTCACCATGCTCCGTATCCACTGTGTTGACACACCTTTGGTAAAAGTTGTCACACATTAGCAACATCATCACCAAACACAAAGCGATTCAGTCAAATTCACGACGTAAACATAAAACGGTCTAGGCTCCGGATTCTCATTAAGGTGGGGTTATATATCAGATAGCCACATGTCCCAACCGTATAAAAGAGGCTTGGTGAAACTGCTTAGATGTGGTAATGACCTAGGCTGGACTTTTAAAGGTGTTAACGTCATTTCCAAGTTTTGAGGACTCTGTATAACTTTAAGTTCAGTTGAGCTCACTAAGATGGAAATTTATTAGGTGTGGCTCGCATTGTATGAGATTGGGTACGTAGATTGGATTTGCAATTAGTCTCAAATTGGAAGATATCATAAAGAAGAATGAGTATATATGAGATTGGTGGCATATAACAACAAATAATTTATTTTCTTACAATTAAACGGTGTCATTAACATACGTGTGTACTAGGAGATGTAAGGATATTCAATCATTACGCTGGCATCACAAGGGCTTTGTTGAACTGTGCAAAGAATATTAATGGGAATGACATAAGCAAATAAGTGATCACAAAGCATATTAGATCAATGTCGTACCAAATCATTGCAATATCCAAACATTTGTCGTTATTATGAAAAAAAACCCGTATTCTAGGATATAATTACAAAACTAATATAACAGTTTGATATGATATAAAACATCTATTCAACAACAATACTAAAACAAAATACTAAAACAAAAGGATTGCCCAACGTAGCAAGGAATCAAAAACAATTAATTCTTTGCTGGCAACAAGACATCAAATATAATAACAATGGATAATATTATTCTTATAACAAATCATAAGTTGAAAGATCATGTCTAACCTCTTAAATCTTTATAAATAAATCGGATGGAATAATAAATAAATAAAACCTTGTTACTCAAGTAAAACGTACATCAATGGTCACAACTGCATAGCTAAATCGACATCATACTGCTACCAGCTAATTTTTAAAGTCATATGCATTCTCGCAATAAAATATTTTTTGCCTAAGCATGACAAATATTTTACTTCTCCATCAGAAAGTGCATACAATATGATCTCATTATAATGCTCACATATGTCAAGTTTAAAAAATGTATACAACAATGATAAATGAAGATTATACACACTGATTTTACCAAATAAAATGAGAGATACCGTTCGTTCCTCAGAAGGTCGGTCACTGTAATTGAGAAGTATTTATTTATCCATGCACAACAAATAAACAAATCGATTAGCATTGTTAACTCTGATTTTTCCAAGCTTACTGATTTATGGCATATAACTGTACAGTATGCGAAAAAAGAAATGATTGAGGTCTTACCTTATTATTGTATGCATGTTATGCCCTAGCCATAGGATCCATATGAACGTTTTCATTTCTGAATTTGTTATAAATTGCTAGCTGCTGATTTCATTCAGTCAAAGGTAGCATTGAGGAACTCTTCTTTTTTTTCTCCCATAAATCCACTAAGGTGAATGAGTATGAAAAATCAAACACCTGAAATAAAACCAGAGCAAAATTACCTGCATTGTCACATCTACAATGTATACTAACAGAAGACTGGATGGAATGTAACCACATGACATAGCATCTGTCTCTGGTAACACTTGTATGAACATTGTGTGGGTAACCTTACCATTAATTTTCGCTATAATGACTGATCATGGCTACACTTCAAATTCTCGAAAGACCTTTTCTAAACGACCATGGTCAGAGATTCCATTAAATTCAAATATATTTTTTTGATAGGGATATCAATTAGTTGCCAAAAATTCAAAGTCCATCTTTATCTGTGTTTAAAATATGAAAATATATCTTATTTTCGAAAAATGGCCATACTGATGCGATATGGGCACGTTGGCATCCAATTTTTATAAAGATTGTAGTTACTTTTTATGTATAAAATGATTGTCGTTTATTATTTTATCTACACCCAAAAAAAAAAAAAAAAAAAAAAAAACTAATATGTGTATAGAAATCAATACTTGGTGCTTAACGTTATTTTTCTAAACAAATTTATTGTTTTTTTATATTTTTAATACTTGAATGAAATTATAATGAATCAAAAATTCTCGATTTATTACTTATGAACTGGTCGAAGAATGTCCGACATCAATCAATGATTTTAGACATGGACACGACTATGATACTATTCGAATCAGTGTCAGACCTTTTACAGGCCTATTTTTTCGAAGATTGCTAAAATCTAACTTCTGTTTTGAGTTGAAAAAGATAGCTTAAGTTGAGTTCTGAAGCTGCTGCTTTGCAAACAGTTTCAACAATTTGAGTTTAGGTACTTTAGATCATTCCTAACACTAGGTTGGGTCGGGGTGACGTCTAAGCCAGTTGACTGCCTCCACACCCCCCCCCCCCCAAACTTACTCCAATGTGGATAAAACACAGCAACCACAATATGGGATTGTTGTACGTTCTTAGCTGACTTTTATACAGCCGGCTAAGGATAATGGTGTGGATTACGATCCACAACCGTTGGATCGTAATCCACAACACGGTGTGGACTGCGATCCACACCGTAAAAATTAGTATTTCCCTTAGCTGGCTTTATAAAAGCTGGGTAAGAGAAGGTTGTCCCAGCAACCATTTGGTAACTCTGGCAACTTTTCGGATTGGCAAAGCAACCCCAGAGCCTTCAATTGACCCTCTGTTGGGGGTCAGTTGGAGCCCAACTCAACCTTGGGTTGGGAATGCTCTTAGAGTATCTTCAAGTTAATGAGCCAACGCAATAATTAGAACACAATAATTGTACTTTTGACTTGTGAGCATTGTAGCTAAAAGATGCATATGAATCCTAAGCAAACAGTAAATTTAAGTGTGTGCCACAGTAAAAATAAACACATACAATCAAAATAAACTGCAAATAAGTTTACTACAACTTAGCTAGAGATAGTACCTTACGGATGGAGTTTTAGATGTATGAATCATTGGCTCATTGCTTAGACTAAAAGTAACAGGCATGACAACTTCAGATTATTATACTAGTTTCAATTTATAGTCTCTCATGCTTGAAGAAATTCATTAAGAATTTTGTCATTCACTTCACACATAAAATGGCATTGTTAATGTTGACAAAGCGAACATTTCTATCATGATTTTGTAGGAACAATTTAATATGTGATATCACACATATACGGACATACGTTATGCTATCTTCTGAATAAGCATAACTAAAGATGGACAATTTAAACTTAAAACCGAAATATGTGCAAGTACAATCATGGAATCCTGGTTTATCCTAAATCTTAGAATCAAAATTTCTTCTTAAATCAATAATAAATGACATCGATGCCACTTTCTAGGATTTAATCAGTTTAGACTTTAGAATCATTTATTGAACAAATCCTAATTAATCGAATACACAAGCCATTCCGATTTCATAGAATAAAAATAAATAAATAAAATTTGTGTAAATTAGTGATCATAGCTTCATGTTCATGCAAAATATAACATTTTCAATTCGATTTTCAACAAATTGGCTAAATTCAAACACATTTCATGATTCATATGGGCCTAGATTATACAAACAAAATCTTAGTATTTAGTTTTAAAATGCTTCGATTTCTGGGTAATCGACATAAATAAGATTGTGATTTCAATAATTATCCTAAAAAGCTAGAACAGTAGAATTTTGACCCAATGATCATAGGAATATAAGATCCACCATTAACACGTAAAAAGGGCATACCATGCTATGCAAAACTGCAGATCACAATCTCGTAAAATAAATAAATAAATTTAGAGATACCTCGCGGCATTTGATTTCTGAAGGCGCGTTGTCAAATAATAAATTGCAAGGAGTTCACAGATCACAAGCTGCAGACTGAATAAAACTAGAAAAGCTGTCATCTTCTTGGTGTTTGTCTATTTGATCGTGGGCTTTCACATTATCTTTAAGCCCGGTTATTTTTGTTAGATGGTTTAGGCCACTAGCTTCGAGAATCTCCGATAAAAATAATGGGCTCATAGCCTAACAAATATAGAGCAGCTTCTTATTTTAACCAAATATTTAAATGTGAAAAGGAAAAAGAAAATACAAGACTCCATGTTGCTTGAATTTATTTCATACAGTTTTATTGTTGAAGTCAGACGCAAATCAATAGTGCAATCCGATTCATGGATGATCGAAAAGGAGGTTCCGAAGAAGACCTTCAAATCAATGGTCATTAAATGATAATATCGTGATATTATGGAAATGTCAAAGTAACACAGGATAAATCATATTAATTGAATTTTCATTGTTAATAGTAGAGATAAAATAGAAAAAAAATGCATAAAAAGGGAACTGAGAAAAGTGATAAAGAAGTTGAGGTACAACATCAACATATTAAATTATAACTTGTTCAAATACTTCAAGATCGATTGGACTGGAAATAAAGTGCTTATAGCTTTAAATTAATTTCTGCCAACATCTTTTTGTTTTAGAAATAGATGTCAGTTGTTTTCGTGTATGTTTATTCTTGTGAAATTGACAACTGAGTTAGTATAAATTCCATATATCGTCCCAACTAGTGCTGTAAGAGTTCTATTAGTCTCTCGCATGTATCTTATCTAGGCGCTAGGCTAGCTTTACCGTATAGATTTTTGACTAATCGGCCTAGAAGAAAGTTATTTGCATTATTTAAGCATACAAATAAATTTATAAGCATCATATATGCATTAAATTTTGTTTGATGCCTCCGATAAGCATCAAAATATTTGTTTCTAGTCATTCTTTCTCACAATTGCTTCCAAAACCAACTAAATCTATGACACCTCATTGTGAATCGGTTAATACTAAACAAAAATTAAAATTTCATGCAAAATGCATGAATTTATCAAAAACGCCTAACTTCAGTTTGTAACTATCTGTATTTTGGATCTATTTGGGTTGATATGTATAGATTCAGGAAATAAGATTAAACGATTTGGGATGCACATTGAAATGATACATACTTGGGATTTGATATTAAACGGATTGAAAAAATATATATCCGTACTACTTGACCTAGGTAGAAAATGTTATACGGACGTCGTTGGTTTATTTTGAACCATTTTCTAAAGATTATAAAAATATTTTGATTACAAATTATTTTGGATTTAAGATTTAGTTATATTTTGAGTAAATTAATTAAAAGTTTAAATAAATATATGTGTTTTAAGAAGGTACTTAATACAAGATAAATTAAAAATCTAAAGTTTTACTTTTAAATAATTTATTTTTCAATTTAAATTAATAAATAAATATGGTTTTAAGTAATTTAACAAATAATTTATTTAAAAAGTTTATCTTTAAAGAATATTTTTAAGTTACTTGCAATTAAGCAAGATTTGAAGTTTAGGATTTAATGTGTAACCTAAAAATTTGATAATTTAGGTTGTAATAGAAGTTTGTAAATGAAATTATTTCCAAATTAATGAATTTTAATTCTATGAAATAATTTGATAACTAGCTAAGACTAGTTGATTTCAAAAGAAATCTAGATTTGAATTTAGTATTGAAATTTCATTATTTTGAAATCAATGGTTTATTTTAAATTATAATTTTATAAAAACAACCACGGTGTGTAATAAGCATTTGGTTGTTAAAGAGACTGAAATTAGTATTAACATATTCTCTATCAATACCAATACCACTACAACAATTGTGTATGTGGTGGAGAATCCAGAATGAAGCAAAATGGTTTGGCGACGATTACTGGATTGAAGAAAGGGAATAATGATGGGTAGCCTTGATCTTCGGGTCATAATTAAAACGACTAAAACATGAGTCATACCCAAGCCAATTGAGATAGCTACTCTTATCAGACATGCTTCTTCAAAACCATATCTATTACATTATGATTTGATTGGTGCGCACCTTTGAATTGGGAGTATTGTTCAAGGTGGCGATAGCCACGGCTATGCGTTACCACCAGCCTGGGCCCGCAATCTGGTAAAATCCTAACATGAATATTGCCTCGTGTGCCTTGTCATATTATCCTAACTGAACCTTCTACGATATTGATTTGACGTTGTCGTGTAGCGGCACATCATTATCCACCGACCATCTAATTGGTATTTTATATGCAATGTTTACGACAACATTTATAAACGATGTAAGGGTAACAATGTAATCCCGCTTACGTTATTTTCAATAGTATGTTTACAGTAGACACTATTATAATAGTGTATTGTATTAAAGATATCTAGTTTAACGAATCCTTAAAGATTGAAACCCCAAATATTTTTTAATTTACTTAGGCATTTCTATAACATATTACTTGAGTTAATTTATGTTGGGAATGGGTACCTTCCTATGTAGAAAACCCCATATTTAATTGGAGCAATAAATATTACTACAGTATTTTGTGTTTTTATTTGAAAATGTGACTTATTGACATTTGATGTGCCTTGGTAATTGCATCTTGAATTGTCATCTTATTAAATAAGGTAGTTGAATGGAGATTTCAAGGTGCCTTTTTGGTGGCTACATATACATATCCACATTTTGGGCAGCAAACAACACACAACAACATCAATTTGAACAGCATTGGTAAATAGATATTTACCATTAAAACTTTACCAGTTTCTCCGAGACTTTGTGGGCAGCTTCTATTACTTTGAGATTGCCCTTTAATGGCGTGTTTTTGCAAGATATCTCAGTTTTCTGAGCACTGTTTCTTGGTGATATTTCTCACTTTTCTCGCTTTTGTTTTGATGTTGTTATTGCTAGGTATTGTTGGATAATCTGCGTATCCACTTTGTGATTTGGATTTGGATTTGTGTATCACTCCATTATCATAGTAAGAGAAGTTTGGGAGAACCCCCGTCATCGCTCCCGTGGTTTTTACTCTTCATATCGAAGAGGTTTTCCACGATAAAAATTCGTGTCTGTTCTTACTTTATTATTATCTCTTGTTCCGTTGATTATTTTGCATTGATCGTTGGTGATTGTGGTGCATTTTGCTGGGTTTGTCTGTGTCATTCATAACAAATTAGTATCAAAGCAAGGTTTGTTAATTTGTAGTAATCTCCTGATGGATTCTAGTAATATCAAGACTAGTAGAATGATTAGTTTGAATGGAGCTAACTATCATATTTGGAAGAGAAAAACGAGAGACTTGTTGTATGTCAAAAGTTGGCATTTACCTTTGTTTACTGATGAAAAACCAGAAGGTAAAACTGATGATCATTGACTATTGAACATGAACAGGTGTGTGGATTTATTCTTCAGTAGACTGATGATAATGTTTTGAATCATATAAATGATGATGTTCATGCAAGATCACTATGGCAAAAACTTGAATCCCTTTATGCTAATAAGTCTGGAAACAATAAATTGTACCTAGTCAAGCAATTGATGGGCTTGAAGTACAATTCAAGCAAGTCACTTTCTGATCACTTGAATGATTTTCATGGTATTATTCAGCAATTATCTACTATGGATATAAATTTTGATAATGAAATTTAGGGACTTTTGTTACTTGGCACTCTTCCTGATTCATGGGACACTTTCAGAATGACACTTTGCAACTCAGCACCACATGACAAAGTTACACTGGATATTGCCAAAGTTGGTATTTTGAATGAGGATATGAGGAAGAAATCTCATGGTTTTCTTCTTCATCCGAGGAAGCATATGTTGCTGAAAACAGAGGAAGAAGCAAGAGTAAAGCTCCAGTTTCCAAAGACAAAAGCAGAAGCAAATCTCGTGGAAGATACACAAATATGAAGTGCCATTATTGTGATAAATCATGCCACACTAAGAAATATTGCTATAAGTTGAAAAGAGACAACAAGGTGATAAAGGAATAAAAGATAAGAAGCAAGATCAAAAAGATTACAGTAATGATGATCGAGCTGCTACTGCAACTAATGGTGATCTTATCATTGTACATGATGAGAATTGTGTGAACCTTGCTAAATATGAGTCGAGTTGGGTCATTGGCAGTGGAGCATCACTACATGTGACATCATAAAAGGAATTCTTCACATCTTATACACTGGGGACTTTGGGGTGTTGAAGATGGGTAATGATGGTATGGCTCAGGTTGTTGGCATTGGAGATGTATGTTTGGTGACCAACATTGGAGAAAAGTTAATGCTTAAAAATGTAAGACATGTTCCTGAAATCCGATTAAACTTGATCTCTACTGGAAAACTAGATGATGATGGCTGCTGCAACACTTTTCATTGCGGTCAATGGAAGCTTACTAAAGGAAACTGTTAGCCTACTTTGTGAACTAGGCTACACAAAGCCAAGAAACCAACCATTGAAGAGTATTTTAAGTTATAAGACCTCAGTTCGGATCGGAAGAAAACACTACAGTTCAAATTGATAGCTGCGGTTGTTCGGATCGGATAGGATCCTCTGTTCGGATCGGGTTAGAGCAGCATATTGGATCGGATCGGATAGAGATCTCGGTTCGGATCGGTGGTCTCTTACGGGATAGATTGGTAAAG
The DNA here is from genome assembly GCA_030737875.1 of Allium sativum. Taxonomy (NCBI): domain Eukaryota; kingdom Viridiplantae; phylum Streptophyta; class Magnoliopsida; order Asparagales; family Amaryllidaceae; genus Allium; species Allium sativum. The sequence goes on from CM060925.1 coordinate 394,274,334, forward strand.
CATGTCAAGTCGGATCGGAGGACAACTAAATCTCGCATGGAAATCCATCTGCTTGTCACGACGCTGGAGCAGAGCGGAATAGATTAGAGAGGGAGAGACGTCCAAGCCATTCCGGTTCAGATCGGGTATCCCGATCCGAACCCCTTGCCTGCGCGCCTCCGACCCGCACCCATGATCCAAGTTAGTCTCCTGTAAAATAGCCTGGAGAACCGGACCGGATATGACTAATTCCTACCCCTAACGTCCATCTCTTTGATGTGTTGTCAGCTTGATAGTCCATCCGAACCCGAAGAGAGTGCGATGGATGACACGTGTTCCGACCCGGATTGAATCTCAGGCAAATTCACACCTATAAATACCCCATCTAGAGACAAAGAGAAGGATCTTTTTCCAGCACTTTGGAGAATCCAAGCACCTCCATCATCCGAACTCCTTTACTCCCGGAGAATCCAAATCACCTTTCATTTCTTGTTTTAATCATTTGAGTGAACAAAAGTGAGTTGTGAGTGAATCTTACATTGCATTTGTAACTGGATTACTGAATATAGTGAAAAATAAGTGGACGTAGGCATTTCTTCGCCGAACCACTATAAATCCTGTGTGTTCATTTTTATTATTGTCTTATATAATCTTGTTTCTAATCAATTTGGGTGTTAGAACCACTTTTGGGTCTAACATTTTGGTGCTTTCACTGAGAAACCTCATCTAAATTCTTTATTTTCCGGGATCTCTTTCTACTTTTTGGACCGTTGAGTTCAAAGAAGTGAATCCTTAAGTTTCTCCGCTTTCTTACATTCGTTGAAGTAATTGTCAAAGACTCATGGCCAAAGGAAAAGGCAAGGAAGTTCAGTCTGTTCAAGGAAATGGAGCTGGTGAAGATCAGCAACATGCTGTTGTAACAAGGTCTCGGGGGCAGAGTTCAGCAGCAGGAAGAATCAATGCAGGAAATCCGAACCGACAGCAAGGGGAGAGCTCCGATCCGATCCGGGTAGGAGACTCTGAAGCAGTGCACTCCCCCAATCTGAACCGACCCGAGTTGCTCGCTGCACACCGATCCGACCAGGCACCCCAGCTCCGATCCGACCCGGCTTCCTACCTCCGATCCGACCCGATGCTTGGTGATGCTGGAACATCTACTCGAGTCCCCACGAATGCTCCAATTCCAGCTGCCAGGGTTGGAGACTAGGTCAATCCATCTGCTCCCATCACTCAAGGAGATTTCTCGCGCTTGCTTGATATGCTTGAGAGCACGAGGGAAGCTATGAGAGTTCATGAGCGCACTAATCTCATGATGCAGGAAAATATGAGGCTCATGAGTCGGGAGATCAATGAGCTCCGCCGGCAGAGAACTCCATCACCGGTTCGTCACACACCCGTAGATCAATCTTCATCTTCCGAGGAAGAGAGGCCCCGTGAACGAAGGCCACTCGAACGACCTCAGAACGTGGAGCAGCTAACGTTTGGATCTTTGGGATCTCGCGAGGATATCGCACGAGCATTAGGAAATGATAGCCCCACTCGGGGGCAAAGACTCCAGTCCCCTCTTCCCGAGATCGACCGGGAACACAGGGAAAGGAATCGAGCAGAGGCAGCTCGAAGAAGAAGGGCATCTCCTGAGCATGAGCCCAGAAGGAGCTCGGACACTAGGGCCAGGGAACCTGAGCAGCCCCTAACTAGTGGCGATGTACAAGCAATGGTTCGCCGAATTATGTCCGAGAGCCGGAATTATACAAATGAAGACTATGGCATTGAGCGAAGCCATACTCCGTTCACTGACGATATCCTAGACTTCCAGTTTCCCCGATGCTTTAACTTGCCACAGATGGACAAATACAACGGAAGGACTGATCCGGGACAGCATTTGATGCGGTATTCGTGGCTCATGAACGCCGCTACTGCCCCTGACGAAGTGAAGTGCAAGGCATTCCCAATCTATCTAGAAGATGTGGCATTATTCTGGTTTACCCGACTTCCTCCTCGTTCAATTTCTAATTACAAAGAATTAAGCGAGCGTTTCATGAACCAGTTCCGACTACATGCCCGCAAGTCCAAGAGTGTTATTGAATTGTCGAGGATCAAACAGGCACCAGGAGAGTCTTTAAGGGCATATCTAGATCGTTTTAACCAAGCTGTAACTGAGGTCAGTGACCCGCATGAGCCCACTATTCTGATGGCATTGAAGGAAGGAGTCGATCCTGAATCTGAGTTTGGAGACTACCTTTCTGGGAAGACACCCCCCACAAGGGCGATATTCTACGAAAAAGCCGATATTTATCTAAGACGAGAGGAGGCCCGGGCAAACCGAAAAAGAAAGTCTGAGATAGCTTCAAAGGAGAATGTGCAGAGTAATATTGCCGTAAAGCAGTCTGGGGGAAGTTCTGGCAAGGTTGAAGTAAATGTAGGAAACAAGGGTGGAAACAGCAATACTGGAAATGGGGGAAACAACAACAACCGTAATTCGAACGGTAACAGAAGAAACAGAAATAGGGGAAGTGACCCTAACAAAAGGCCCCGATTCCAGAACTACGAGGACTATACACCATTGAATGACACCCTGGAAAATATTTATCTGGATACGTACAATGTGTTGCAATACAAAAGACCGCCACCTCGTGATTCGACCGAGAAAGAAATAGCGACAGTGGAAATTCCTGTTGATAAAGCTGATCCGACGAAAGTTTTGAAGATTGGTTCCCAATTGGATTCACGTCGTGCTGAAGAGCTGACGGACTTCTTGAAGGCAAACTTAGATGTGTTCGCCTGGACCCATGCTGACATGTGTGGGATATCGCCTTCCATTATCAGTCACAAATTGAATGTAAATCCGAAGCATCCGCCTGTGAAGCAAAAGAGACGCATGCTGGGCCCAGAGAGGTCGGCTGCCCTCAAAGAGGAAGTAGAGAAATTGAAGCAAAATGGATTTATTCGAGATTCGACTTATCCCGACTGGATATCGAATCCTGTCTTGGTAAAAAAGCCAAACGGAAAGTGGCGAACTTGTATTGACTTTTTAGATCTAAATAAGGCTTGCCCAAAAGATAGTTTCCCACTTCCCAGGATTGACCAGCTTGTAGACTCGACAGCAGGTCATGAACTTCTTTCTTTCATGGACGCATACTCTGGATACAACCAAATTCCTATGCATGTACCAGACCAAGAACATACGAGTTTCATTACGAATTTGGGGCTATATTGTTATGTTGTAATGCCATTCGGATTAAAAAACGCTGGAGCTACTTATCAGCGGTTGGTAAATAGAATGTTTTATGATCAAATAGGAAAAACTATGGAAGTTTATGTGGATGATATGCTTGTTAAATCAAAGCAGTCTTCCAGTCATACGCAAGACTTAGCGGAAATGTTTGGCATCTTGCGAAAATACCGTATGAAATTGAATCCTTTAAAATGTTCATTTGGAGTGGCGTCGGGAAAGTTCCTTGGCTTCATTGTGAGTTCCCGAGGAATAGAGATCAACCCTAGCCAGATAGCGGCGATTAGAAATATCGAAGAACCAAGGAGAATTAAAGACGTCCAAAGTCTGGCAGGGAAGGTAGCGGCGCTGAGTAGATTCATCTCCAAAGCAACCGATAAATGTGTTCCATTTTTTGATTTGATAAAAAGGGGAAAGAAAAACTTCCAGTGGACTCCCGATTGTGTCGAGGCCTTTCAAAATCTGTTAGAGCTGTTAGAGGAACCACCAATCTTATCAAAGCCCGTAGATCACGAAGAACTATTTGTTTATCTAGCAGTCTCGGCTCACGCTGTCAGCACAGCTCTGGTTCGAGAAGAAGACAAAGTACAAAGGCCAGTATACTATGTGAGTAAGAAATTAGCAGCGGCAGAGCGCAACTACCCAAAGATCGAGAAGCTTGCTTACAGCCTCCTGATTGCATCCCGAAAACTTCGTCACTACTTCCAAGCCCATCCAATAACCATATACACCGATCAGCCGTTAAGGCAGGTGTTGCAGAGACCCGAAGCGTCGGGAAGGTTGATTAAATGGAACATACAACTAAGCCAGTTTGATTTGAATTTTCAACCACGAAAGTCAATCAGGGGGCAAGCTCTAGCAGACTTTATTGCGGAGTTCACCATTCCAGAGGAAGAAATAATCAATGACCAAGTGGTCAAATCCGAGGATAAGCTAGAGATAAATCCGTGGAAATTATATACAGATGGAGCTAAAAATGACCGAAGATCCGGAGCTGGAATTGTCTTAGTCACTCCCGAGGGACGGTCGTTATATTACGCCCTGCGATTAGAATTTTCGGCAACAAACAATGACTCTGAGTATGAAGCCCTGATTGCCGGCCTGAAACTCGCTAAAGACCTCGGAGTAAAAATGATGGACATATTTTGTGACTCTAAGATTGTTGTTTGTCAAGTGCGAGAGGAATTCGCGGCTCGAGGACCTCGACTTGTCGCTTACCTCAAGAAAGTGAAAGAGCTATTAAATAGCTTAGAGCAGTACAACATAACACATATTCCCAGAGTAGAAAACCAGAAAGCGGATAGACTAGCAAAATTGGCTAGTTCCGACAATCCAGAAGAAACTGAGGTAATTCCAATTGAAACGTTGGAGTCGCTAAGCTTCGAGTCAATGGAAATTGAATTCGTTCTTGAAGCGGAACCAGAGAAGGAGTCATGGATGACTCCAATCAAGAGTTTTCTTAAGAATGGGACACTCCCATCGAAGAAAAGTGAGAAAAGAGCTGTAGTTCGCAAAGCTGCCAGATATGTTATGCAAGACGATACTCTCTATAGACAAGGATTTTCTATGCCCCTGTTACGATGTATCGCACACGACGACATCAAGCGTGTACTGAGAGAAGTGCACGAAGGTGAGTGTGGAGATCATACAGGAGGTCAAACTTTAGCAAAGAAAATATTGCGGTACGGATACTTCTGGCCTACAATCAACAAAGATGCAGCTGATTATTCACGACGCTGCGATAAGTGCCAGAGATTCGCCAAAATCCCCAGGGCACCGTCAACCCAGCTTAAATCGATGGTGAGTCCTTGGCCATTTGCCACATGGGGAATCGATATCATTGGAGTGTTACCGATTGCTAAAGGAGGGGCTAAGTATGCCATAGTAGCCGTGGATTATTTCACAAAGTGGGTGGAAGCTGAGCCCTTGACTAAGATCACCACAAGAAAGGTGATAAGTTTTGTGGTCAGAAATATTATATGCCGATTCAGAATCCCAAGGACGATTGTTACTGACAACGGGACCCAATTTGATAGCACTGAATTTAGAAATTTTTGCCAGAAATATAAGATAGACAAACGATATACTGCAGTTGCCTATCCACAATCAAATGGGCAAGTAGAGGCGATAAACAAGGTAATAAAATCCATCCTCAAGAAGCGATTAGAACGCGCCAAGGCAAAATGGGTTGATGAATTGCCCCTAGCCTTGTGGGCATACCGAACAACGTTCAAAACGGCTACCGGTCATACCCCTTTCTCTCTCTCCTTTGGCTCAGAAGCAGTAATTCCAGTTGAACTGGAAGTTCCTTCCCACAGGGTGACGTATTATGACCCGATGACGAATCGGGCACTTTTACTTGAGTCTCTTGATGAAATCGAGGAGAAAAGGGACGAAGCAGACTTGCGTGCAGCAAGACATCGGCGTCAGATGGCACGCTATTATGACAAAAAAGTTCGTCTCAGAACTTTTGAACCAGGAGATTTGGTACTAAAGAGAGTTTTTCCATCCCTTCCTCACCTCGGCCCAAAATGGGAAGGACCCTTTGTCATCCAACGGAAACTTGAAAAAGGAACCTTCAAGTTAACGACCGTAGATGGCGAAGAAGTTCCTCGAGCGTGGAATGCCCAACACTTAATGCGATATTTGGATTAGAAATGCTAAATTTTCTGTTATTTTTACTGTGGATTCTGTAACAAGACATGCTTTGCCTTGGGAAAATCTGATGATATGAATAAAGGACTATAAAGTGGATGTAGGCTATGACTTAGCTGAACCACTATAAAAATATTGTGTGTTATTTACTTTTATGCATTTACATTCGTTAGTTGTTCTGTTGTGATTATAAAATACAGGATAACTTAGAGCCTAAAAAGGTTGAAACAGTTTGGATATAAAAAGAAGCACAATGATTATTTGTGCAATAAGACATAAAAGAATGAGAAAACGACATTCTTAACTCTAACTCTCCAGAGAAAGAGAGAGAGTATAAAAGCGTCTCAGACTGAGCGCTGAAAAAGAAATTCTCTTCCTAACTCTAACTCTCCAGAGAAAGAGAGAGAGTATAAAAGCGTCTCAGACTGAGCGCTGAAAAAGAAATTCTCTTCCTAACTCTAACTCTCCAGAGAAAGAGAGAGAGTATAAAAGCGTCTCAGACTGAGCGCTAAAAAAGAAATTCTCTTCCTAACTCTAACTCTCCAGAGAAAGAGAGAGAGTATAAAAGCGTCTCCGACTGAGCGCTAAAAAGAAATTCTCCTCCTAACTCTAACTTTCCAGAGAGAAAGAGAGTATAAAGGCGTCTCCGACTGAGCGCCAAGAAAGAAGTCTTTCCCCGTTGAATGACCGGGGAATAAACAGATGACTGAACTCGAACTCTAACTCTCAAAAGAAAGAGGGAGAGTATAAAAGAAATGCCAGAAAAAACGACAGGTACTGACGACACAGGAAGTGCTATCCCGTCAGAAAATCGGGAGTATTCAGATTGCATAGCTGAGCATTGAATAACTTATGGAAATTGACTGGGGACACACATACATACACATATCTCCCCTCTCCACAACTTTGTTTCATAACTATAGATATGCATTTTTACATAAGTGCAGAATTGCTAACAAATAAACATTGCAAAAAGTGAATTATTTTTATTTACAAATGAATGAATTTGTACAGGGAAATAACTGAAAAAGAAAGTGCGGAAGCTGCTGGTGTAGCAGCACTTATTGGTTTACAAAGGTGCTAAAAAGATACAGGGGAACCCACTATTTGGGTTTGGGATGAGCCTTCGATTTCTTGGCAGCTTTTTCCGCATCCTTTGCTTCCTTCTCGGCTTCAGTCAAGATTCGCTTTGATTTCTTTTTCCCTGAAGATGTAGTACTGGAGCCAGCAGACTTCTTCCCGGAGGGCTGGGCACTGGAATCAAGAGAAGATTTTTTAGCAAGTTCTTCGGTAATAGATCTAGTCGAGAGCTTAACAACTAACCTTGAACCTGCATCCACAACTGCGAGGGGCTTGAGGACCTCAGGGTCTAATTCTTCAGCCTTTAATTGCAAGCGCTTGTCTTGATCGGCCTTCATGGCCGCCAAGGTAATGTCTTCGACGCTTTTTGACTCCCCGGTTATTGTAACCTCCGGTTCCTCATCATGCCCCTCGTCCCCTCCGTCGTCTTTTAAAGCTGCAATCATTTCTTCATCGTGGGGAGTAGTGACCTTAGTTGGCTCACTTCCTTCCCCCAGGTCTGTTGAAGCAGCCTTGTCTTCCCCTTCTTTGACCCTATCAGCAGGCTTTGTCCCAGCGGTAGCTCCTTGAGCTACATCTGTCTTTGCGGATGATTCAACGCCTACAAAATGAGAAACATTGGTTTTCAACTCAGGCGAGAGCAAAGGATTTCTCATCGAACGTTCAGTCATGTAGCCAAAGGTAGTAGTAGCCTTGACAAATTGAGGAGAAAAGATAGGGATACCTTCTGAAGACTTTTCAGCGGGGGTGACTACTACCTCTGGAGTTATTTCAGGAATGGGAGATAGCAAAGTTGTTCGGGGAATTCCCGGGTTTTCGGGATCATACCCTTCTACTTCGGGAGTTACAGGAGCCGAAGAAGAGGAACCAGCTTCAGGAATGGTTTTCTGCTTAGACTTCCGCCCCTCTTCTTCCATGGCCTCAGCAATTAGACGGCGCCCTTCAGCTAGGCGCTCCGGTTCGTCGTCTCTTAGGTATTTCTCCATCAGCTTATCTTCATCGAGGGAATCGACCTGAAGTTCTTCTTTTTCCCACTCGACGATTTGATTCCACACATGAACCAGAGTGGATGGATAGTCCTCGATCCAAGAAATGTTTCGACGACGAATAATGTGCGCGAAGAATTCGATCATTAGCTCGCCGAAGCCCTGAATATCAGCCTCCGCCTCTGATAGTTGTTTGCGGGTTTCCTCCGCAGATTTAATAGCGCATTCCACATTGCCCTCAGCCAGAGCAGCCCTGTTTTCCGCCTCCAACAATTTTGAAGCCAAGTCTGCGTTTTTCTTTTCTAACTCAGCACTCCTTTTCGCTAACTCGGCGTTTTTCTGCTCAAGCTCAGCATAAGCAAGGCGTGTCTTCGCAGCCTCTGATTTGGCCTCGTCAGCTTGTTTCTTCAACTCAGAACGCTCCTGAGTGTGGGATTCAAGCAAATCATGATAGCGCTTTTGCATGTCCTCAAACTGTTGTTTGAAGTTAGAAGCGTTCTTCTGAGCGATAGCTAGTTGAGCTTGAGTATCTTCTAAATCTTTTCCTAAGGTTTTTAGGGCCTTAGCATCCTCCTCTGCAGTCTTTTGCATCGAGTCAGCATTTGTCATTAGAGTGCAGATGATTCTAGAAAGACTGCGAGAATACTTGAACATCTCGGAATATTGTTTTTCTACCAAGTCAATTTTTGCCTTAGCCTCATCCGCCCAATTAGAAGAAATGGGTTCAAGGGTAGGTAGAAAGGTCAGAGTCTCGAAGTAGTGCTCGGGAAATTGCTCCTTTAAATATGCCAGCCTTACTGCAGTTCCCGCATCTGGTGGAGGAGGAGCAAGGATGGTTAGTTCGGTGTCCCTTCCTGAAGAAGATTCTGTAGAACCCTTGTCTATCCTAGGTCGTTTAGTAGCAGGGACTTTTTGCTTACTTCGAGACCCAGTTTCCTTTGGAGGAGTTTTCTCTCTACTCCGCTTTTCATGGGAGGAAGTGGAATCCCTAGATTGTGGTCTATCCTCCTCCCTACGACCTTGATAGCTTTTGTATTTCTCTTGTTCCGGTCGAACTGGTGAGCGGGAGCGTGAGGGTCGAGATCGATAAGGATCATAGGGTCTTCTTTCCTCCCTACCACGGTCATCCCGGCGATTATACTCGGCATCCTGAGGAGGATTGGACATGCTGCGGCGAAGCTTTCTTATATCATAAGAGGATCGAGACATTGTACCTGCACGATAAATTAAACGAAGTTTAGAATTGATGGATCCATGGAGAAAGAAGTGCAATGAATGCTAGTGCTGCGGTGTAAAGTGCATCCTAAGTGGTGTGTGTGTGTCCCCCCAACCAACCCGAGTCTGAAGCTAGACTGGTGCGGGCAGGCTCTTTGGCCTTGGCAGGAGTAGTTTCTTCAGAAGAAGTGAAGACTAAAGGGTCCTTCCTGAAATCTTCTGAAGTATATATAGTCTCGGGTAAGGGGAGATCCCCCAAACCCTGAAATATGTGCTCGTCGGTGCTAGGAACATCCCCTTCGGAAGCGTGAAGTGGCGACCCTTGGAAAGACTTTGACTTGTCTGGAGAAGTAGTCTCCTCGGGGGCAATATACCCTTCACGATGTTTTTCGGCCAGATTAGCCAGTTCGTCATCTTGTGTGGAAGAGGGAGAAGGTGAAGTTTGAAGAGGAGCTGCAGGAATTCCCGAGCCTTCTCCTATTTCTGGAACTGTTTCCACTGGAGGAATATATGCATAAGGGACCGTCCCATGACCGATGCTACGGAAAACGGATAGCAGCCCGTGAAAATGAAGGTACTCATCTTTAAGGACCTCGTCAATAGTAAGGAATTTTTGGTCGCCGTTGAGAAGACGGTGCATTCGATCAAAGAACGCTTGGTCTGATACCTGTTTGGGATTGTCGACTGCAAATAAAAAGGAAAACAGGTCAGGGTGATGATTCAAGTGTATAGAGTCCAGGATCAGAAAATCAGTGCTTTACTTGATTTTGTCCATCTCCTGGCACATCCAGACTGTTGCTTTATATAGAACCACTCTAGTCTGGAATCTCCAGCTTTACTGCTAAACGGCGTAGAGATTATCTTCCTCTTTGGGACTGATTCAAAGTAACAGAAAGAAGGGGTTTCTCTAGTCCGATGTTTGAAATTATAGAAGAAATGAACATCGTCGAACGTGAGCTCCACGCCTAGAATTTCACGATATGCTATGAATAAGGTATGCAGATAGGCATATGAATTGGGATGCAGCTGCATGGGGGCAATCCGCATTTGTCTTAAGAAGTCGACGATGAAAGGCGAGAATGGAGGAATGGCGCCAACCATGCACATCAGACGAGTGACCGTCATATATCCTTCTGGAGGGTTATGGGGACGGTCAGAGCGTGAGGGCACTAAAGTGTCCCTTTTCATTATTCCATACTTCAAGCAAATCCGAACAAGTCGGTCGTTGTCGATTGTCGATTCTACGGAATCTGGAGGTGACTCCAATATAATGGCCGAGTCAAATTCATCAGGTGCTCGATTGTCACCAATCCCTCCTTCCTCCTCAAAGCCTAGGGAAACTTCATTTTCTGAAGACATTTCGTCACTTTCCCGATGACCAACTCCGTAATCCGGACCCTCACTGTCCCATTCTGGGTCAGATGAAGAAGATATATCCTCAAGAGTAGTTTTGTTGGAAGTTTCCGGAGCTTCTTTCCTCTCAGCTAGACGAGAAGAGCGTCTGGGCCTCATTGTCATGGAACTATTGAAGAAGCAATAGCACGAATTAGAGTAAATTATCCCGTGTCCCCCTTCTTTGTGTACGTGTGTGAACTAAAGTGTGTGCAGCAAATGTGGGAAATACAAAATAAAAGTACAGCAATGTAAGACGAAGCTTTAAAGAGAAAGTGATAGTCAGAGTTGTTCTTAATTCTCGTTTATGTTCACAAGGCACTATCCTAACTGTCCGCGAAGCATATTCGTCTAGAATGCAGATGTAGGTTCGGTTCGGATGCATCGTTAAGGCTTGGACAGTTCAAGACAAGGGAGACAGTGGGTTCGGAAGTAGGACTGATCTGATCGGATCGGGTGACCCGATCCGAACCGAACTAGCATCACTCAACCAGTCCGTTCATGTCAGCCTCTTATCTCATTCTCATCTCCGACCCGAGCCGACATTTTCCTTCCTCCCATCTTTCTAAAATGTGCAATCCGAGCCGATCCCCTTTCCTTCTCCTTCCTTTTTTGATCCTCCGTCTTCTACCCGAACCGACTCCAGTGTGTCATCCCACTCTTCATCTCCTTCCTCTTTCCCCCCTACTCACAAACGAGTCCGTTTTATCACCAAAGCTATCGTTAAGGGCAGATATTTGCCCTCTCCAGCCTCGCAACGCCTCGAAGTGACGGCGCATCCACCAGTAACGACGTGGAGTTCAAGCGAAGCCTGTGGCTAAACCATCCCAATCCAACACAAATTGAAATCAAGAGCAGTTACTATGAAGCTATTCGAGATTAAAGAGCTACCTATGTGTTCGATTTAAGAAATCTACGAGGAATAGTTTCAGAATATTCGAGTTTCTGACGTTTTCAATACTTAGGTTGGGAGCGGCAACAGAAAAGAAGGAGAAAAGAATGAAGGCAGTAGTGAATTTATATAAGGAATGGTGTTGACTCCTCGTCTCCCTATTTTGTCTCACCCGCTCGGACCGGAGTGAAGGCCCAGTAGCACAACTCTCTCTGAAGGCCCAATGTCTAAGAACTAAATCCACGAATACGCTTCGGATCGGAATCCGAACCGAGTGGAAATTTCACACGTTAGTTTAGCATCCGACTCGAATTGAAAAGAAGGAAAGTAAAGGAAGAACATACCTGCAAGAAGCATTACATGGCGAGAAGAGTTCCCAAGTTTGCTCAGAAATGAAGAAAATGTGCTCGGGTCGGACGCCGAACCGAATAGAAATCTGTGCATTACTCCTGACTGTTCTGATTCAAGAACTAGCATTTAAACAACGTCAAAGCACGCTTTGTACAACAGAAGCATCCTTTGAGGGGGCAAAATGTTAGCCTACTTTGTGAACTAGGCTACACAAAGCCAAGAAACCAACCATTGAAGAGTATTTTAAGTTATAAGACCTCAGTTCGGATCGGAAGAAAACACTACAGTTCAAATTGATAGCTGCGGTTGTTCGGATCGGATAGGATCCTCTGTTCGGATCGGGTTAGAGCAGCATATTGGATCGGATCGGATAGAGATCTCGGTTCGGATCGGTGGTCTCTTACGGGATAGATTGGTAAAGCATGTCAAGTCGGATCGGAGGACAACTAAATCTCGCATGGAAATCCATCTGCTTGTCACGACGCTGGAGCGGAGCGGAATAGATTAGAGAGGGAGAGACGTCCAAGCCATTCCGGTTCAGATCGGGTATCCCGATCCGAACCCCTTGCCTGCGCGCCTCCGACCCGCACCCATGATCCAAGTTAGTCTCCTGTAAAATAGCCTGGAGAACCGGACCGGATATGACTAATTCCTACCCCTAACGTCCATCTCTTTGATGTGTTGTCAGCTTGATAGTCCATCCGAACCCGAAGAGAGTGCGATGGATGACACGTGTTCCGACCCGGATTGAATCTCAGGCAAATTCACACCTATAAATACCCCATCTAGAGACAAAGAGAAGGATCTTTTTCCAGCACTTTGGAGAATCCAAGCACCTCCATCATCCGAACTCCTTTACTCCCGGAGAATCCAAATCACCTTTCATTTCTTGTTTTAATCATTTGAGTGAACAAAAGTGAGTTGTGAGTGAATCTTACATTGCATTTGTAACTGGATTACTGAATATAGTGAAAAATAAGTGGACGTAGGCATTTCTTCGCCGAACCACTATAAATCCTGTGTGTTCATTTTTATTATTGTCTTATATAATCTTGTTTCTAATCAATTTGGGTGTTAGAACCACTTTTGGGTCTAACAGAAACATAGTGCTATCTCATGGGAAGAAGCACACAAGCCGGTACTTGCTACAAGCCTCAATCCCCACTAATTCTGTAAATGTGGCAAATGATGATCTTGCAAAATTGAGGCATGGAAGACTTGGCCATATAAGTGAAAAGGTACTAAGTTGTTTGATGAAGAAAAATGCACTACCTGATTTGAAGTGTGTAAAATTGACAAATGTCCTCATTGTTTTGTAGGAAAGCAGAATTTGGTCTCCTTTAACAGATACCCTCCTTCAAGAAAATCAGGTTTTCTTGATCTTGTTCATTTTGATGTTTGTGGTCCGTTAAAAGTTAAGACCTTTAGTGGTGCACTTTACTTTGTTACTTTTATTGATGACTGTTCAAAGAAATTATGGACTTATGTTTTAAAAACAAAAGATCAAGTACTTGATGTTTTTAAGCAGTTTCAAGCCTTGGTTGAAAGGCAATCCGATAAAAAGCTAAAGTGTTTACGTTCTGACAACGGTGGTGAGTACATCGGTCCACTTGATGAATATTGTAAGGCACAAGGTATTCATCATCAGTTTACACCAAAGAAGACTCCAAAGTTGAATGGTGTAACAGAGAGAATGAATAGAATTTTGATAGAGAGAATGGGGTGCATGCTTTTAGAGGCTAAGTTACCAAAACACCTTTGGGGTGAAGCTTCGTTTACAACTACACATGGGATTAATTTGTCTCCTTTTTTTTCTTTGAATGGTGATGTTCCAGACAAGGTTTGCCTTGGCAAGGAGGTTTTTTACAGTCATTTACATGTCTTTGGATGTAAGGCATTGTGCATGTGCCAAATGATGAAAGATTGAAGTTGGATTCCAAGACTCGCCAGTGCATCTTTGTGGGCTATGGTATTGACAAGTTTGGCTATAGGTTTTATGACCCTATAGAGAAGAAATTGATTCGTAGCAAGGATGTAGACTTTGTTAAAGACCAAACAATCGAAGACATTCAGAAACCACAAGAAACTGCATCTCATAGTGGCTATGATCTGGTTGATTTAGATATCCCTCCTATGCCTCCTGCACCAGCTCCAACTGAGCATGTACAAGAAAATGACAATGAAGGTCATGTACCTGAGGAAGATAATCCCCATGATGAAGATGATGAAATTGATCATCATGCTTCTCCTGAAACTCAAACAACCTTTGTAAGGCGATCCACCAGGGAATGATTTCCTTCGACTAGGTATCCTTCTTTCGAGTATGTTCTCTTAACTGACTGAAGGGAACCCGAGACCTTTAAGGAAGCAATAGGCAATGATGATAAACAACTTTGTTTGGATGCGATGAAAGAAGAGATGAAGTTGTTGCATGATAACAATACTTTTGATCTAGTGAAACTACCGAAAGGAAAGAAGGCTTTGAAAAATCATTGGGTTTACAAGCGGAAGCAAGATGAAAATGCAAAGACGCTGCGGTTCAAAGCAATACTTGTTGTAAAAGGATGCAACCAGAGAAAGGGAATTGACTTTGAAGAGATATTTGCACCGGCTGTCAAGATATCTTCCATCAGAGTTGTCCTGGGTCTTGCTACTAGTTTGAATTTAGAAATTGAGCAGTCGGATGTGAAGACCGCTTTTCTTCATGGTGACATTGAAGAAGATATTTACATGGAACAACCAGAGGGCTTCAAAATTAAGGGGAAGGAAGAATATTTATGCAAATTGAAGAAGAGTTTGTATGGTCTAAAACAAGCTCGAGGGCAATGGTATCGCAAATTTGACTCTTTTACGGGGGAATAAGGCTACAAAAAGACATATAATGATCATTGTGTTTTCTTGATGAAATTTGCTAACGATGATTTTATCATTTTGCTAGTTTATGTTAATTACATGCTTATTGTAGGGCAAAATGTAGATCGGATTGCTAGTTTGAAGTATCAGTTGAGCAAGTCTTTCTCCATGAAAGAACTTGGGCCGGCGAAGAACATTTTGGGAATAAGAATTATTCGTGATCGCAAGGCTCAAAAATTATGGTTGTCACAGGAAGCATAAATCCAGAGAGTGCTTAAAAGGTTCGGTATGGAGAAAGCAATGTCTATGAGTACTCCACTTGCTATGCATTTTAAGTTGAGTTCTCAACGGTGTCCTTCCACAACTGTAGAAAAGGAGAAGATGATGCATGTTCCTTATGCTTCCGTTGTAGGTAGTTTGATGTATTCGATGGTTTGCACTTGGCCTGATATAGCTCATGGTGTAGGTTTGGTTAGTAGATTTCTTTCGAATCCAAGTAAAGAGCATTGGAGTGCTGTGAAGTGGATTATGAGATACTTATAGGGTATTGCTGATATGAAGCTTTGTTTTTAGGAGTGAAAAGCTTTGTCTTATTTGGTCACTTTTACAGAGGGAGCAATGTCTTGGCAATCTAGGCTAAAAAAATGTGTGGCTTTGTCTACTACTGAGTTGCAGTTTATTACAACGACAGAGGCATTCAAGGAGTTGTTGTGGATGAAGCAGTTTGTTCGTCAGCTTGGATTTCCACAAAAGAAGCATGTGTTATATTGTGACAGTCAAAGTGCAATACATCTTGCTAATAATTCCAACTTTCATGCAAAGTCGAAGCATATTGATGTGAGATATCATTGATACGCGATTTTCTTGGTGATAAGTTAATTGCGCTTGAGAAAATTCATACCGATGATAATGATCCCGACATGATGACTAAAGCTTTGCCAAAAGACAAGTTTGAGACTTGTCGTTCAATTGTCGGAATGACAACCACCTCCACATAGTCGAAAGGGGGAGGTTTGTTGGGAATGGGTCCCTTCCTATGTGAAGCAATAAATATTGCTATAGTATTTTGTGTTTTTATTTGAAATGGTGACTTATTGACCTTTGGTGTGCCTTGGTAATTGCACCTTGATGGGAATTGTCATCATATTAAATAAGGTAGTTGAATGGAGATTTCAGTGTGCCTTTTTGGTGGCTATATATACATATCCACATTTTGGGCAACAAACAGCACACAACAACATCAATTTGAACAACATTGGTAAATAGATATCTATCATCAAAACTTTGCCAGCTTCTCCGAGACTTTATGGACTGCTTCTATTACTTTGAGATTGCCCTTTGCTGCCGTGTTTTTGCGAGATCTCTCAGCTTTTCTGAGCTCCTTTTCCTGGTGATATTTTTACTTTTCTCGCTTTTATTTTGATGTTGTTATTGCTAGCTGTTGTTGGATAATTTGTGTATCCACTTTGCGGTTTGGATTTGGATTTCTGTATCACTCCATTATCATAGTAAGAGAAGTTTGGGAGAACACACGTCATTGGTCCCGTGTTTTTAGTATTCACATCAAAGAGGTTTTCCACGTTAAAAATCTCTGTGTGTTCTTACTTTATTATTATCTCTTGTTTTGTTGATTATTTGCATTGATCGTTGGTGATTGTGGTGCATTTTGCTGCGTTTGTCTGTGTCATTCATAACAATTTACTTACATGAGAATGGTAGGCCTGATCCGGGTGTTTTGTTTTACATGATGCTCGGGTCAGCATGAGTGTCACAACTTTTATAGATTTATCTTAGAGCTAGAGATTCATTGGAGCTTTAAACATCTATTTGCTAGTTTCTTTCAGTTCTATCTATTTCAATCAGTTGTTGTTGTTGTTGTCTATTTATCTATTAGTGGGCATCTTACGTATTTGGGATTATCCTTATACTAGTTCTTGTGACTTTGGTACTATATATGTGCTTTGGAGACTACATATTTTGTAATAGCTTCATAACTACTATGGTTTTATTCTATTCCCGCTACCAGTTATTCTACTTTTTCCGTGTTTGAGATTTTGTGATATGGTTTGTATTTACTCCAAATTTATTAATAGTATATTATTTTGAGCAATTCAAGACCGACGTATATGGATTATTGTCAATTTAAATGGCAAAAAACAGTGGTTGTTACATGATTGTTCCTCAATTAATTCTCACGTATGCGATAAATCTCTAGTCCATGCTTACCGCATAAAATCCATATAGTGATTTTTATAATTTTGATCCTAAATAACCATTTTTATTTTTTCACTCTTTCCATGACAAACTATACAATAAACAATCGATTAATGTCGTGTACCACAACAAGAAATATTATTACATGACGAAAGTAAATAACTGCATTAACAAATCAAAAATATTGATTATAACATTATCATAATTTGATTGTATCCAAATAACTGAATAATAAGTTAATTACAAACATAAACTACTACAAATCAATAAAGCAAGTTTACAAACAAATTAAACATAACTTTCTTTTTCCTTAGAGAGTTCTATTTGGCTTATTATGGTCAAGATGGCCAACTTCTTGCACACTTAATATACTCATCTTGGTTTTGCTCCATTTTTAACACAAGTAATAATTACTATTGTCATGGATAACTTGATTGTGCAAGTTGACTCATAAAAATATCATATTTGAAATAAGTTGAAGAACATTTTTTCTTTTATTTTACAAGCATATTTAAACGTCAAATTGAGATAAATCTGTTTTAACTACCATAACCCACAAAGTACAAGGGAAATATTACTCAACGTTAATAATGCATACATTGTGAAAAATGGACATAATGCTAAAGTAAATGGATCTTATAGCTATTATAATACTAAATACGAATGAATAATGTTATAAATTTTATAAATCTTTTTTAACTTATTTCAATAATTGAATCAAAACACAGTAGTTGATCACAAACGTATATATATTAGAAGATGATCTCAAAAATAAATGAGTAGTAAAGAAAAAAAGTAAAGAGCTGAAGAGATGACACTCGAGTTTTTATATTTGCTTGTTGTTGACCTGCTTTTTGGTAAAAGTAGTCACAAGTCAAGTTTATGGCTAGCGATGCGCTCAGACTCGAGAACACCGTCTTGAAAGCACAAAGTGATTTGGTCAAAGTCGCAACGCGCTCCGAATTAATTTAAAATATAGTTCATTCTTGGAATCAGCATCGACTCAATCACGTGTGGCAAACACATGTCAATCACACAAAAAGGTTTGAGCACCTCATGCCAATCACTTAAAATTGGTTGCGCAAACTCAACAGCAGAGGATCGGCCACATTGGCAAACTATGGTTTGGCATTGCGAAATACCATGATCGGCACAGTTTGGTTCACGTTCATTTCTATCTTTATATGGTTTTGTTGCCAACCGTTTGGTTCACGGTCATTTCTAGATGCCTAAAGATTTTTTTCCTTTTTTTTTTCTTTTCCCTCCCAACTCAAGATCTGCACTTTGGCCAGAGGAACCCGGTGTCGCACTTATTAAGTTCTAGTCTGATATGCTATCATTTGATACGCTAGTCATAGAGTTAGCTCATCGGCAATTTATATAATGACTTGCGTTTCTTTAGGGCATCGAATTGTTTTAGGCTGTTTTTCCGAAGTTTAGAAAAAAACAGTATTTCTGTTAAATGTTTCGAGTAAAGATGGAAAGGGAGATACTTGTATAAGTGGTGGAAGTGTTGCTTGGTTTGTGGGCGTTCGAGTGGCTCTGAACATAGCCGATGGCATTTGATTATTTACTGGTTTTGTAGTTATGATGAGTAGTTCAAGTCTGTTTAATAATATTTGAATACCGAAACTTTTTTCACTTTGTTGAATCCATGGATAATTATACGTTATGTTTATTCATCCAAAAGCATGTTATTTATAACTAGGAGTCTTATAGTTTTTTTTGTAATTTTTTTATGTAAAAACTATAATTGAGTTCAACTCGGTTAATATAAACGTATAGTTGTTTGACCAATTGGTGATTTTTTTTTAAATTTTAGGGTCATTTAATCAATTCATTTTATGTCATTTAAAGATGGTCAAAACAGCATTTAGGGTGATCTAAAATATTTCATTTTATATAGGACAATATGCTTATTATTTGATCACTTGCGTATTTATATGTACTTATAAAATGTTGATCACTAATCAGTCTCATTCAAGGGTTTGCATATTTATAAAGTGTTGATCAGTAGTTAATGCATATATTCATCTACACATCTCGATGGTATTGCAGAGTTATATATTACCAAATCAAATAAAATATGGTATGCTTTGGAAGTTTGATTTATGTACTAACATTTAACCTTTTTATGTAACAAATGAGTTAGTGGTTGTGACATGGCTCCACCTCTTACTACAATAATGTCCAACAGTACTGGTGTTATTATTCCAGGTACATTTGTCATTATATACATCACACTGTTTTTGGAACCAATGCTTAATAATGAAAGTAACATACAAATTTATAATGGGGATATTTGTAAGTAGGTTGGACTGAGTATTTATGAGCGCTTTGATTCTTGCAAAATTCATAGATTTCTTCTTAACTGCATAATCATGTAGCTGTAAGATTGTTACATTGAAACTTGCGATCGTCGATAGTGCATTTGTGGTCCACATTTTTGTGTCCAAATTAAATAATTTAATCCATATATGTGCGCCCTTCACATCATGCTTGGTGAAATTATATCCAGGGTGCCTCACTTCAATCATCGGTAGTTTTCTAAAATAAGAGTATATATTAGATTACACAACTCTCCCCTAATCTGTAGCCTCATCAAATTGTACTACGTATTGGAATTGGGGTCCATTATGGGTGGAATAACCGCATGTAGGCTTCCATACTTGTTAGCTTGGCGTATAGGTGTGTTGTGATTTGTGACATGAAATCACATATGTCAATAAAGAGGATGTAACCAATTAATTGATTTGATTAATTGATTGATTGACTAATTGATTTGATTGATTGTTTGGTTAATTGACTAATCTGATTGATTGATTTTATCATAGAAGGAAAGAAATGAATGGTTACATTCTAGATATATATTTGTCTAGGCCTTCTATTCTCCTATAAAATCAGCTTTCAGGATTGGATAAGGGTATGACCGAATTGAGTTGAGAGATTGAGAGGTTGTGTGCCTCCAGGGATTATGCCTTAGAGAGGAAGATTAGGAATTGAGGGCTGAGAGAAGCTATTCATATTGGTGCCTCCAGATTGTTCAAAGGTTTTCCATCATTCTTCATTGTTCTCTTTCTCTAACATGAGTTGTAGTCATCTACATATTCTTTGCCTTTCCCAATAAGGTATTGATTCATAGTATTTTGTTTATTTTTGGTTGTTGATCCATTATAGTAAACAAAATTTGTTTTGTTGAATCAATAAAGAGGGTGGCTGGGTGGAATATCTTGTATTTGTGCATATAATTTCATACCTGTGTTGTTTTACATAGAAATTCTCTTTAAGTAATTGGGTGAATAAGATCCATGTCGCTTCTGCAAAAGGCATGGTTTCCCTAACAGTTGGTATCAGAGCTAGATCATCGCAAAGTTTAGAGTGATTTTAAATTGTTTTTTGATGTTGGATATGATGACGCTTCCGAAGATGACTAATTTTGATTGGGGAATTTGAAGGTCTCAATGGTTTGGTTGATGGAGGTAAAGAGACGCCCTCTGATGTGGATGACGGAAGATGGAAGAAGACAAAGATGTTGGCAATTGGTTTGATTTGCCTTACCTTGGTGATTCAGTTCATGTTTTCGACTTGGATCTTCATGTTGATGATGCTCGAGGGATCCGCGATGATCAAGGAAGGAGCTCAGATCAAGTGGTAGACAGGTGTCGATTGAGGTGTGGTCATAGTCCTTTTAAATCGACTGGGTGAATCTCCTTGTCCTAAAATCGAGCTTGTGCGTGTATCTCGTTTCCCTGAAAATCGAGGTTGGTTTTAATTGAGAGTAGGAGTCAAAGAAAGAGCTAGTTGACTTGTTTGGTGATTGTTGGAATGTTGATATGAATTTAGATTAAGGTGGAGTAATTTGTGATTGGTGGTATCACATGTCCATGGAAGTCAGATGACTTGTTTGTTGATGTTATTTCATATGAAGGTAGAGTGTTGTGATTTGTGACATGAAATCACATATGTTAATGAAGAGGATGTAATCAATTGATTGATTAATTGATTAATTGATTGGTTGTTGGTTAATTGACTGATTTGATTGATTGATTTTATTACAGAAGGAAAGAAATGAATGATTATATTCTAGATATATTTCTGAGGGGCAAATTGGATATTTTCCTACGCCTTCTATTCTCCTATAAAATCAACTTTCAGGATTGGATTAGCGTATAACTGAATTGAGTTGATAGATTGAGAGGTTGTGTGCCTCCAGGGTTTGTGCCCTGGAGAGGAAGATTAGGAATTGAGGCCTGAGAGAAGCTATTCCTATTGGTGCCTCCAGATTGTTCAAGGGTTTGTCGTCGTTCTTCATTGTTCTCCTCCTCCAACAAGAGTTGTAGTCATCTAGATAGTCTTTCCCTTTCTCAATAAGGCTATTGATTCATTATATTTTGTTTATTTGGTTGTTGATCCATTGTATGTAAACAAAATTTGTTTTGATGAATCATTACAGAGGGCGGTTGGGTGGAATATCTTGTATTTGTGCATATAATTTATCTGTGTTATTTTCCATAGAAATCATCTTTAAGTAATTGGGTGAATAAGATTCTG
The DNA here is from genome assembly GCA_030737875.1 of Allium sativum. NCBI lineage: Eukaryota > Viridiplantae > Streptophyta > Magnoliopsida > Asparagales > Amaryllidaceae > Allium > Allium sativum. The sequence continues at coordinate 394,295,734 of CM060925.1, forward strand.
GTAACTTTTGCAAAGACGCAGTTTCCCTAACTGTTGGTATCAGAGCTAGACATCGCAAAGCTTAGAGTGATTTTGGATTGGAAAAATCGGTTTTTTAATGTTAGATATGATGGCACTTCCAAAGATGAGTAATTTTGGTTGGGAATTTTGAAGGTCTCAATGGTATGGCTGATGGAGATGAAGAGAAGTTCTCTCATGTGGATGAGGGAAGATAGAAGAAGACACTACGTCATAGATTGCATAGTGCAGCACCAGAGAACTAATACAGTAAGTATCAAAAAATGCTGCTATAGGCCAAAAATGATCTGTGGCAACACTTTATCTGTGTTACATTTTGCCGCGTTGCCTTAGAGTCAAAGTGTAACGATCCAGAATTTTTAACCAATTTAAAACTGGAATTTTTATTACTCAATTTGAATTTAAAAATGAATTTGACATAAATATATATGGTTAAGTATATTTAATAATTTTGATTAGTTATACATAAGATTTTATTTGAATTATAAATTTAACAGATGAGAATGAATATTGATAAGTTTGGATTTATTAACATTATTTGTCGTTCGATCGGATTCATCAAACCATAACATGAATTATAGCGTTAGAATTAAGTGTTACCTTTATTTTCACAGCATTTTAAGGGAAGATGCTACCTAAAGTTAACTCTCCTTCTTAAGACAAGTGTATGGACACTTGTAATTTTGCATGTAAGCTTTCATGCATGGTTTCCACTTGTCCCCTTATGTGTCTTTACCTCCTTACTCCTCCTTTCCTATATAAGGAGCTCTTTACTTCATTTTTTATCATCCATTTTCATTTTTCCTATCTTCCTTCTTCTTCTTAAGCTTATGGCCATGGTTTCCATGGCATAAGTCTTCCTCTTTTCCACCACCACCTTGCCAAAGTTCGGCGTCGTCCTCCTCCTCCTCCTATGATACAGAGAGAGATTAGTATATATATTTTGGTGAAGAAGACGTTGCGTCGAAATACTGTCCAACGGTTTGCCCAGCTAGAATCGCCTACCAGGAAAATTTGGAAAGCTGTTTGGTGAGAATTCTTTAACCACGATTTATATATTTAATTATTAGTTAGACTAATTTAAATATAGTGATGAATTATTTGTGGTTAATGATGATTGATGTTTGTTGTGATGGATGATGGATGCGTAGTTTAGAACACACACACATTATTAAGCGTAAATGTTACAACGCTTGTGCACAATTATGATTTATTTAATTATGTTGATGATGGTTGCTATGGATGTTTATAATAGTTGTTGATGTTGTTGCGCACACACTATGGCACAACAATTATGGTATCACATCGGTGATCGACAAATCTCCTTCGTAATTAGAAGCAACATTATTATTAAAATTGAAGGTTAATAATTAGAAAAGACACATATGTATAAATTCATGTACATTGATAAATTTTCTTGAAATGAATAAATAAATACCTGAATGTTCTAGGATGACAGAGAGGATAGTGTCTAGGCTTGGGTTTGGAAATATAGTTTCCTGCTCTCCCTGGCTATCCCTAACTGATCTGATGAATGAGATGGTTAATTTGAAGTTTTTTTGAGTTTAAAAATAAATTGTATTTTAATTTAGTATTTTATTAAGTGTAAAATAAAATTTGAATTTTAGATCCAAAATAATATGGAAAGTAAATTTAAAATGATTTTAAAAGGGTTATATAAGGATATAATGGTTTTCTAAGGTATTTTGAAGTCCTGAAGAATAATTTTTATTTCGGTCAAAATAGAGCTTGTCGCACAATTGGTAATTTGCGTATTTTAGTTACAAACTTTAAACGCTTATAACTTTTGCAATCTAAATCAGATTTCCAAGAAATGAAAAACAATTGATTTATATTAACAAGAGCTTTTAAATGAGTGAAAGCAGATTTTTAATTTCGGGTTATAATTTTCAAGTTATGTTTAAAATCATTTTGGAAAAGGTCGTCGTATGAGCAGTTGTCGACCATAACTATAAACAGCTATTTCAAATGTTTTAAAAATATGTTTTTTTCGTAAAATCATTATAAATAACGTAAAAGTGTTTTGAATCATAAAATTTTTGGCTAAGATAAACGATATTTTGGTAAAAGTAGTTAAGATAACTATTTTGTAACGCTTTTGTAACACTTTTGAAACACTTTTGAAACACTAGTAACGCTTTCTTTGAAAACAATCTATTTTAAAGTTTTAAACCGCGAACCGTTTTCCGAAGTATAAGTAATCATATGTAAATGATTAGTGAATTTTTTTTTCAAAGATTTAAAAGTATTGGAAATGTTTTATAAGAAATTAAATTGATTTATTTGATATTAAAACAGGGTTTTCAATTTTAAATGATTGGATATGGTTGGAGATAAATCTTCGGATGTTTGATATTAATCCGGTAAATGATGACTCTTACTATTTTAGGATTTTAAAAGGTAGTTCACTATTATTCCGCTTATAATGTGAGTTGGATATGGAGATTAATATTGAGGGTAAGCTGATGGTATTTCTATCCAGATCTAATGTCAAAGGTTTGGATAAATCTTTTAATTAAGATACGTGTTTCTCAATTTGATTGAGATAAGTTGGATAGAAATAATCTTCAGATATTTAATATGAAATTTTGTAGTGCAAACGTATACTATCTGAGGAACTTTGAAGATATTATTATTATATCGTTATTTCGCTTATAGTATTGGTTGATTATGAGAATTGATATCGAATATAAGTAGATACAATTTCTGTGTAACTTATGTTCAATATAAATTGATTTGGATTTTGTCATGAATCATATCTTCAATAATATCATTCTTGAAACCCAATGAGATCGAGTAGTGAAAATTCATATCGTAATTTGGGATTTAATCAAATCTTTGGTTTGAGAAAATTAAAAGTATGAAATTAGGAAGGAAGTAAAATCTTTTAGTTAAGATTAAAGAATTGAATATTGGAAAATCGATTTAATTGGAAACTATGGTTGGAATGTGGATTGAGGATTTTCAAAGGGAACTGGATTTCGATAACGAGTTATTAAATGGAAAATTAATTAAGGCTTTGAGGGTAAATTATCCTTAATTTAAGGGATGTGTTTTAAAAGAGAAAGGTTAAATACGAATTTTGCAATAATTTGAGAATGAATTTAAAGAAGTTTAATTTAACAAAATCCAAGACGGAAGGAGATTAGTAGAAAGCCTGTGTGTTCCGTAATTGTGTTCTTAATTGCGCTTATTATTTGGAAAGACCGAGATCGGATGTATGTTCGAAAACCATTCCAAGTAATAATACGATGTTGTGGAGAAATTGAAGACATTGAAGACAATATTGAAGATCAGGACCCTTCATATCGTAAGGACAACTTGCTGAATGTCTCAAATGTGTAGCTCCCATTTATTGATGGATTTTATATCAGCTAAGTGGCACGAAGCCCGAACGTATGTGAAGGAATTTCAGATTGTGGTTTCGTTCAGACCCAGAACGTACTTGTATGGATTGTGTATCTGACATTGTAATTGACTGCATAGCACTGTTCTCTGTGTAAATATATATTTGTTTGGTAGCGGAGAATGTATTCTCTTGCTTAACACCATTCTCTAAGACGTATGAGCTTAGAGGTTATATATTGATAGAAATCAGTGTTGCGTTGCGAATGGACAATGTTGCATACTTAAGTTATATGATGAGCTATGGATGATCAAAACATGGCTTATTTAAGTGTAGCTTTGTGTATATCGGGAACTCGGCAAGCCTCGCACCCCGGTAAATGGCCAAAACAGGAAGAAATGCGGCAGGGTTAGGGGGTGTTGTCTTCTTCTAGATAAAAGGTGTACTATGGTACGGACCCAGGTATTAACCTATATGGTAAAAGCATCTACTCTTGTGGTTGTTGTTGGAGTGCGCTCGGAAAGGTCGGTAACGACCGGGAGCTGACATACTCAGGCGTACTCTAAGTTATCTAGTTACAAAAGTAACCCGGTCTTGTGTTGGCATGAGGAGCATGAGTTGATCCTCGGACATGCACTAGAGGTGTTCAAAATTTGGTTTGAAAGGAAGTTCCTTTGCCTGGTCATTGTTGGAAACCCAATCTCCACAATGAGCCCATACGATTTTGATTGTATACCATACGTCAGTGTAGCATATGGTACCTATGCTTGCTAAGATTGATACATTTACTGTCGAAAGGATTTTTCACACTATTTTATAGTATTGAAAGAGGATTTTATGTATAAAAGGCATTTTTGACTACATAAGGAGAAACCTCGCCCATATGTGCGTTTGCATTGTGTGTGTGTGCCGTGAGTCCTTATGTTAGTTTCATTTTTCAAATAATAATTGTGAATTTCTTTGCACTGGTATGTATATAGAGTAAACCCGTTCCACATTAGCGGCATGGTCTGGTGAATTACCTAACTTTAAAATAAACCCTATAAACAACTGTTTTGAGTTCTGACACCAGTCCTATGACTGACCTGGAGTTTATTGTTCCCACACATGAACTCTGGATGCCCATAATTTTGCTCGGGCAGCCTAGTACTTTGGTTTGTAGTTTTAGACTTGAAGTTGGTTGGAGAAGGATGCTGGTTTAGCTGGAGTTATTATATCTTGGAGCAAGCATATTCTTCTGCTGAGTTTAGTATCTCTTCCGCTGTGAAATCAATGTACTTTGATGTATCTTTCGTAACTCTGATGTAATATTATTGTAATGATAATGGAAAAGTTCTTTTTATTTTGTGCAAATGTGTAAGTATCCCTAACAATCCGTCTTTATGAACGGTTTAAGTTGGTTGAATTACTAGGAAAACCGGGCAAAAAGCCGGGTCGTTACTTTTGGTATCAAAGCTTTGGCTTATACAAAGCAATGGGGTACGACACATTTGAACAAAAGGAAAGACTCATCAGAGTTATATATCTCATTAGAGATAGGGTTAGTAATGCCCTAGAATTTGGAGTATTATGTTTGAGAGAGCGCATTTGAAAATATGAAATGAGTTATGAGAAGTTATATTTTAAGAAAGAAACATATTTTGAAAATATATGGTTAATTATAGCATGGATACTTAATCAAACGATTAAGGTTAAGTTTACATTTTGTGATTATAAATACACATAAAATACTTCTTATGGCATGATAATTAAGCCCCTTCCACTGATCTGGAAAATGATTCGAGTATAAATGCCTTTTGAATTTATTTCATTATTGGGTAACATTTCAAAATATTAATAAATTTAGGTCAAATTTATTGAGGTACTTATTCCCTAAGGTAACTAATAAATATGGTTAGAAATTAGAATTAGAATTTGAGTATTGTATTCGATGTTAAGGTTGGACTATCGAGTAAAAGAAGATTTTGAATATATGCCTAGCTAATACATATACGAAGTCTTAAGCGTACTAGATAAGAATCACACTCTACTCGCTTGAAGATAATTCTGTTGATGACTGCATCATCATCAGTAGGCATTTTCAAGTTTCAAAAGTGGGATGATTACATGATTCCAATTAAAACATCAATATATACTTAAACCCAATTAGATTGGTGTTTGAAAATGTTGGGTAAATTGATGTGAATTTGAATAAGTAAGCGAGATCTTGGAAATTTGATAGAGTTGTAAGAATTATACTAGGTAAACCTGTAATACGGATAAGCCAGTAAATTAAGTAAAGAGTATATGATAAAGTGTATTTGTAATACAAAAAAAGGTTTTGAAAAGATATATAGTTTGAAAACTCAAATCAAAATTTTGAGTAAGAATTGGCAATTACTTTGAAATTAATTTTTGGAATTGATTTTGAAAGAAAATATTTTCAATATAAAGGAAAAAGGGTTTTTGTAAATATTTGGAAATAAAAACTTGAGCATGGACATCTTATGATTGGAATTTCTTAGTTGATTAAAAGATGTATATGTAAAGTTGTAATTTACTTAAGCAATCCAAATATAAAAGGTAGTTTGGGCATAATTTAAAGGCTAAGTTGGAATTAATCAATCAGGATATTTGATAATTAGTCCTCCCCGACTGATTAAATTTAAAATGCAAATATCTTGAGAATTCAGTTTCACAATATGACCATAAGATATTTGACGATATTTTGGTTAAGGACAACAGCGGTTAAAGATGTTAATAAAAATATATCTAAATGGTTTCTCTAAAGTTTGAAGGAAATATGTTTTGTAACCTTGAAATTGGAATAATTAATGAGGATAGCCAAAATTAAACAATATAAGGAGCTAAAATCTTAAATTATCGGCGATTTTGGACAGTCGATAAGTTTTAAAGTATATTGCGGTCATAAAAGGAACTGTTTGAGTAAGAATGGATACCTTGTGAATTAAGTTTCAAATTTTTTGGCAAGCAGGAATAAAGAAATTGCCTAAACTGAAACGTTTAGACAAGATGAGTTCTGAGATGATCAAGTTTTTTGTATGAAGAATAATAGTAATTTTGTGGAACCGAAAGGGAGTAAGTTTCATAACCATTTAATTTGGAAGATAAGATCTAAGAGAATAAATTTATAACTCTGAATTTTTTGAAAGAAGTAAATGGTTAAGCATAAGCAATTGGTCCAATGAACGGTGAATCGAATATACGGGTAATTGGAATTTTTCATTGGAGGACATGGTAGATATGGTTGTCCGTAAATATGCGTGTAAGAATATTCTACCCAGTATATTCATTATGAGATCATGGAGCTTTGATACAAAGAATTATAATCTTGAGCTTGAAAATCTATAAGATGTCGAATGAGTAGTTACAATTCCTTTTCCTTTTCGAGGACGAAAACTTTTAAAGGGGGGTGAATGTAACGATCCAGAATTTTTAACCAATTTAAAATTGGAATTTTTATTGCTCAATTTGAATTTAAATTTTAATTTAACATAAATATATATGGTTAAGTATATTTAATAATTTTGATTAGTTATATATAAGATTTTATTTGAATTATAAATTTAACAAATGAGAATGAATATTAATAAGTTTGGATTTATTAACACTATTTGTCGTTCAATCGGATTTGTCAAACCATAACATGAATTAGTAGCTTTAGAATTAAGTGCTACCTTTAGTTTCTATAGCATTTTAAGGGTAGATGCTACCTAAAGTTAACTCTCCTTCATAAGACAAGTGTATGGACACTTGTAATTTTACATGTAAGCTTTCATGCATGGTTTCCACTTGTCCCCTTATGTGTCTTTACCTCCTTACTCCTCCTTTCCTATATAAGGAGCTCTTAACTTCATTTTTTTATCATCCATTTTCATTTTTCCTATCTTCCTTCTTCTTCTTCTTCTTAAGCTTATGGCCACGGTTTCCATGCCATAAGTCTTCCTCTTTTCCACCACCACCTTGCCAAACTTTGTCTTCCTCCTCTTATGATAGAGAGAGAGAGAGATTAGTATATATATTTTGGTGAAGAAGACGTTGCACTAAAATGCTGTTCGACGGTGTAACAACCGGATTTTCAGAACCAATTTAATTTTTATTTTATTTTAGCTATTTTAATGTCTTTTTAATATTTAAAATGATTTATTTTAAATAATATCATCTAAAAATTTATTTTAAATGAAGTTAGAATGAATAAATATATTTTAATTATAAAACGAACTCGAAATGGCGTGGTAGTTTGAAAATTAGATTTCAAATTCCAAACGAATATACATAATTCAAAATAAATTGGATTTCACTCAAACCAAAAATATTTGAATTTGTTTAATTATATTTATCTAATGAATGTGAAAAATTCAAATTTCATAGTATAAATTGAAAGTTATGTCCAGTTTAAAATTCAAAATAGTCGTTATGGAATTTATATATATTTTAATATACTATATAACCCTCAAAAATAGCCATTTTGCAAACGACCTCCGTTTTCGACGAAACCACATTTGTTAGATCCGGAATGTCAAATTATTGCTAGATTCCAATTTTCATAATTTTGGAATGAATGTGTGAGCGTGGTGAAATTATACGCGTTTAGCAATTTCAATTTGAATTTAATCGACTGGAAAATGTTCTTTTTTCAAACGGTCTCCAAATTCGATAAAATTAGTTTTGTTAGGACCGTATCGTCAAAACATAGCTAGATTTATTTGTCTGAAATTTTTGGAGTTAGTATGTAACAATCCAGAAAATCTGAACCAATTTAAAAAATTTATTTTGGCAATTTTAATGAATTTTAAATATTTAAAATGATTTATTTTAAATAATAATGTCGAGAAATTTATTTTGTACAGATTTAGAACGTATATATTTATTTGAATCGACGTTAGAATATAGATATTTATTTTCAATTGTAAAGGAATTGAAAATGGTGCGGTAGTTTGAAAATCGATTTCAAATTTCAAATGAATGTACAGGATTCAAAATAATCCGGATTTTAGCGAAACCAAAAATATTAGAATCTATTTGAAAATATCTTTCCAATGAATCAGGAAAATCAGAATTTCATAGCGGGAATAAAAAGTTATGCCCAGTTGAAAATTTAAAATAGTCATTATGGAAATATAGCCCTTAAAAATGGAAATTTTGCAAACGACATCCGTTTTCGACAAAACCACTTTTGCTGGATCCGGGATGTCAAGTTATTGCTAGATTTCAAAATTCATAAATTTTGAAGTTCATATGTGAGCGTGGCGAAGTAAAACGTATTTTGACAGTTTTAGTCAATTTGGATCGACCAGAAAATGGTCATTTTTTCATTTTTCAAACTGTCTTCAAATTTGACGAAATTAATTTTGTTAGGACCGTATCGTCAATACAAAGCTAAAAATAATTTTATGAGATTTATAGAGTCTGTAGTGGCCCCGGTAAATTAAAATGTACGTTAAAGTCAAATTTGAATGTTATATTAATTTATATTTTAATTTTGATGGAAACTGATCGTAACGATCGAATTGGCCTACGTGATATATCCCATTGCATCCGGAATAGGGGTATTACACTATGGACGACAGTCGGTGGGCTCGATTTGGAGTTCGAATTAAAAAGTTGCTTTTTGAAATTTAAAATAATTAAATTTTATTTATATTATATAGGCCCCTCCCCTTCCTTCTCTTACCACGGTCAAACCCAAATAAAAAAAACCGCTCAGATCGATCTCGCCCCCCTTTTTCCCGTCGCTCCTTCTCCTGGCGTGATGCCGCCGTGACTCTTCCCTCAACTCCGATCTGCCCCTCCTCTCCTCTTCCAAGCGAACGCCAAGACCCCCAGCCACCTCGAGCCCTCTTCCTCATTTGGAACAGCGAGACCCCCCCAGATCCGAATCCACGAATCCCAGCAGCCTCCGGCCGCGCTCAGCCCCTCCGTCGCCACTGCACCGACACATCCCGACCACCATGAGTACTTATTTATATTTATATTTATTCGTGGGTTTAAAATGGCGATTGTTATATATACTTTAGCATAAGGAAAATTAGCCTTTATATATAAATGTTTTTTTTAATGTTATTAATTTAATAAAATTCTGATTTTTAATTAGGTAATGTTGTTTTAAAAATATATTTTTTAATACAAAAGATTTGATTTTTAAAAAAGAAAAAGATGTGATTTTTATCATAGAAAAGAGATGATTTTTATATGAACAAAAATGTGATATTTATTCTATGTATGAAATATTTTTAGATAATAAAAATATGATTTTTATATTATAAAGATAATAAAAATATGATATTTGTTATATATGAATAATAAAAATATGATTTTTATATTATAGAGATAATAATTTTTTTATATTATAGAGATAATAAAAATATGATTTTCATATAATAGAGAAAATAAAGATGTGATTTTTATATATTCATTAGCGATAGAAAATTGTGATTTTTAACTATGTAGCGTTGTTATAAAAATATGAAATTATTTTTAGAAAGATAAAAAAAATATTTTTTAGCCTGTGTATGTTATTTATAAAATAATCATACAAAGAAATAATTATTGATTGGTTAAAAATATAATTTTTAACATAGGTATACTACATAGATCGATAATCAAAGCATGGCGGAGTGGAACCCAAAGGTGAGAACTCCTCACTTTTATGTTATTTTCTAGTTAAAATATATACTAGGATGTAGACGGTACTTAGCAGCACCCGACACCTGTCGTCCACAGACCATGGACGACTTGTTTGTTTGTTTGATTTTGTTGTAAAAATTGATCGTGTGATGTGGAATGAAGTAAAATGTTTTATAGTTAAAAATATAATTTTTAACGTGTATATGAATAAAATAAATATTTATAAACAAATCGGACGATTTGTTTATTTACACACATTTGACTGATATTGATTGGGATGATAAATTTTACACATCACCCAACTGCACAAATAAATTTGTATTTGTTAATTGAAACCCCACACGGGTATTGGGAAGATATATGACATACACTAGTCCCAATAATTAGCTGTATGTCGATCGATTGATTGACAGGCTGTTGTAAGCATTAAATATTTATATTTGATGCTTATGTAGTGTAGAATGCACTCTCGATGATGATTGACTGTGTTTGATTGTTGTTGTATACATGTGTATATGAAATCCATATAAATCACATTATATGGTAATTGACTGTGTCTGATTCTAGTTCAAAAAGAATATCTTAAAATAACGAATATTTTAAAGTAAGGAATATTTTAAAATAATATCCAGTAAAGGATCAAAATATGATTTTGATGTCCGATTTGGGATGGACATGAATATATTTAAATATATATAGCCGTGTTGATTAGATATGCGCCATTTCGATGCGAACGATATTTATATCGATTTGGTTTATTTTTATAACGAATATCGAAAATGAAGTGATTTCAAAATATGATTTTTGAAAATATTATCATTTATATATTAATGATATGGAATATTCAGTTTTAATTCGAAATTGAATATGAGGTTGTAATTGTTTTGAAAACGAATTTAAAACGATTTATAAATTACGTTTTAAATAGAAATCGACGAAATATGTATTATATATATATTATATATATAATATAATGGCCTGAATAGAACGCGCCACGCTGCGACAGTTCGCGAATTTCGACATTAACTTCGATTGGACATTACGGGAGATCCGACCGTCGGATTCTTCTAAAACTGGAACCGTTGGGTTCGTATCGAAAAGAGCTTTCTAACGAATACTAGAGATTTGAAATCTAACGGTTGGATTTGGAATTATGTCCAAATCAAATTTGGAAAAGGTCGTTGTAAGTGCAGTTCGATGGCCGTTTATGGAAATCGACTGTATGGGCCTTGATAAAATTATTAAAAATATCAATAATTTGTGTAAAATCATAAGAAATGATTTGGAAAGAACTGGGATGAAAAATTCCATATTTGGAAGGATAAAAATATATTTTTATCGAAATGAACTAGTTATGAATTAGAATTATAATCCGATATTTTTAAATAATTAAATTGGATTTGAAGTGGTTTTAAAAATAACCAGAATTTCCAATATATGAATTGCAATGGATTTGAATCCAAATTATGTTTGGAATATTTCAATATTGGATTCCGTGATTATATGGATATTGTGGAGGAATTTGGAAGATATATATATCATTATTTCGATATGGTATTTGTTGATTCCAGAATTTGATATTGAATATAAGTCGATTTATTTTCTATTCAGAGCCTTGTATTTAATATTAAATGTGATTTTGGGTTAGTTGTGAATGGTGTCTTCATTAACACTATTCTTGAACCCAGTTGAGAAAAGATTAAATCTTTTTATTTAGATTTAATGAAGTATACCAATTAATTAATATTTAATTGGAATTGGATTGAAATTGGTCTTTGGGTTTACTGTGAACGGTGTTTTAAATAAAACTTGTTCTTTAACCCGATTAACAATGGAATGAATTTTTGGGTTGTCGTGAATGGTATCTTTAATAATACTGTTCTTAGACCCAATGGAGTTAAGAAAATCAGAAACTAACCGGAGATTAGCTATGTTGAATGGTTTCCTGGGTATTGATCTGATGTTGGTTTCGGCCTTCGAGGTTAATAAATAGGGAATTGTTCACTTGCTAATTTACGGTTAAAGGCTGATGGAATGGAATGTGATTTTGGGTTTATCGTGAACCGTGTTTTAAATGACATTGGTTCTTTAACCAGTTAAAGACAGGAATAAGATTTTGGGTTGTCGTGAATGGTATCCTTAATAATACTGTTCTTAGACCTAATGGAGTTAAGAAAATCAGAAGCTAACTAGAGACTAGTTAAGTTGAATGGTTTCCGGGGTATTGATCTAATGTTGGTTTCGGCCTTCGGGGTTAATACTTAGGGAATTGTTCACTTGCTAATTTACGGTTAAAGGCTGATGGAATGGAATGTGATTTTCGGTTTATCGTGAACCGTATTTTAAATGACATTGGTTTTTTTAACCCAGTTAAAGAGAGCATATGATTTCCCAAGTTAAACAATCGTTAATATTGATTTTTGGGAAGATTAAAACCAAGTGGAGTTTTAATGCGTCTTTATTAGATTGAAATGATATCCAAATGAAGATTAAAGAAAAAATTTAAAGAATTTATCTTTGATAAAATTAATGGGAACATTTCCCAAAGTATAAGAATATTTGAATAAAGGAATATTCTGGATTGGAATGAGGCATATGTTGTGTTTTATATCACTTGTTTATTATATACACGAATTATTCGGAAAGACCGGGTTTTTCCCATTTTGAATAATTGATTCGACTTTTTGTCGAGGATGAAGACGGTGGTTGAAGACCGGAGGTCTTCACATCGTTTGGATGATTACTGATGCCTTGATTGGGTTGTACACCTAAGACAAGGTAATAAGTGGTGATCGTCCAGACGTACTTGGAGATCGACCGGATATGTGAGGACCTCTCCCCTGTATTGGACATATGGGTGAGGATTAACATGCCTCCGGTTTCGTTTTGACCCAGATCGAATTTGTAAATGGATGCGTGTCTGACATCAGATTTCATTCTGTGTGATTGATATACATCGGTTGCATAGCGTGAATTGCCTGTGTGGCATGCTAAGATGCAAATGATCAAGGCTTCTGTTGAAAAGCAGAGTCTTGTGGTTGATGATCAAAGCACGGCTTTAATATAGCGTAGCTTTGTGTAGTGTTAATTTGTGAGCCTCACACCCCGGTGTGAACCAGAAACGGGAGAAGACTTCAGGGAGGGCATGTGATTCCTTCTAACTAGGAGTGGAGTCAGCATTTTACTAGCCCTGACATTTTACTTATGTGGATGATTGATTGCGGGGCGCCTCGGTTATATCGGCCATTCCGAGGCCGATAGCCTGGTCAGGATATGACCAGTTTGCGCCCCATAGGGCGAGGAAACGCATTGTTCAGGCATTTTAATCCTCTCTGTGTGGACCGGCCCTGACGATCCAAGGTGCAGTTGCAGCTGTTCCTGAGACATGGGCTAGATTGTCTCGACGCGGTAAGGACGATCCCTTGCCTTGGTTCACAGATGGAAATCCAACTTCCAATACGGCATCATGCGGTTTTAATTGTAGAACTAGTATGACAACATCATATATGGTACCTATGTCGTCTATGATTGATACATTTATATTTGAAGTTGTTTTCTTCACATATAGTAATAATAAAAGATGAAATTTAGCGTATCAAGCATTCTTTGGCTATTATAAGGTAAAACCCTATCCTCCGGCTTACGTTGCATTATGTGATGGGACCTGCGTCTTATAATAGCTTCATTGTTCTTTATTTAGCAATGCGCTGTTTGTTTTATGCACTGGTATTCTTGTGAGGAAACCCGTTCCATGTTATACGACGTGGTCCCTTGATTTACCTAACTTTAAAAATAAAGATTAATAACTGTTTTAGTTCTCACACCAGTCACATGACTAATCTAGAGTTTATTGTTTTAACCTAAACTCTGGATGACCCTATTTTCCCCAGGAAGCTAGTAGTTTTGGTTTTGCAGATTTATATTCACAGGATCCTGGTTTACAACTGGAATGATATTCGGAAAGCCCTGTATCCGTTTATCTCTTTCAGTTGTGTTTTGTATTATTTTCCGCTGCTATGTAATGTAATTTAAATCTCTGATATTTTTCTGATGTATAATATTTATTCATACTCTATATATTCTTATATTCTGATGGAATTATTGTAATAAGCAATGAAATGTTCTTCTTTTTGTGTTCTGATTCGTCTTGTCCTCAAGGCAATCCTTTCTTCTTCTTCTCCTCGGAGACTGGGGAAGTTTCGGGTCCTTACATAGTATGTGGCCCCGGTAAGTTAAAATGTATGTTGAAATCAATTTTGAACATTATATTAATTTATATTTTAATTTAAAAGAAAACTGGTCAAAACAGTCGAATTGGCTTACAGGACGTTGTAACGACCCGCATTCTACGCATCGAAGGATCGTAGAATATTTATCTCTTTCACATACAAAGTCATATGGTCATGTAACTTTGGGAAACGACTATTGGGGTCATTCCCCATGTTCATGATTTTTGCCGATTTTTAAATGACCATTTTGCCCCTAGCTGATCTTATTTTGGCCATAACTTTTGATTGGTAAGGAGTTTTGACTTGAAACCACTTCCATTAGATCCGGATGATGGTTTAACTTTCCGTAGAGTGGTCACATTAGTCAAATGGACTCACCGTTTGGGAGATATGGCTGAAACAAGTTTTAGAAGGTGAAAACAGCTTAACCGGGCCTAACTAAGGTGATTAGCAAGAGGGCCCATAACCCATTTCGGGATTAGGGTTATGGGGAGGCTGAGAATAGTAGGAAAACAAATTTTATTTCATTTTTCAACTGCCTCAAACATTTCTCTAACCCTAGCCATGGCCTCCACCTTCTACTTTCATCCCAAATCGCTTCTAATCGCTTCCTAATTGAAGATTAAGCCAAGCTACATCAAATCAAGGCAAATTAGCATCAAATTGGGAATAGAGCTGCTGTGTTGCATAGAGATTCAACCCAAATCAGATAATATTTCAGATCTAAAGTTAATTTGTGGCTAAGTTGAGTGATTTGCATAGTTCCTCAATAATTATGGTTAATTAAGGGTAATTAGTGTTAATTAGCGAATTCAAACATGATTAAATTCTGGAAAAATATTTATAAATTTCGAAATATTTCTTTAGGCCTCTGTTAGAAAATTTGGTTAATTTGGTTAAGTTTTACTAATCCTATCATTAGTTTTGATTAAACATGCTTAAGGAAAAAATATGGGATTTTGGCTATGTTTGATCCGTTTCAACACATTAGATTGTTGTTTTGGTGTTTATGGTTGATTATATATGTTGCTATGACTGTATGGTATGCTTTATGATTGATTATAACAGTTAGAATAGTCGAAAACGCCGTCGTATGGCGTAAAACAGTCATTGGAAAAGTTGCAGGAAAAACTACAGGGATCGGGATCGGATCAAATAGGGGGAAAGGGTTCGGATCAGATAGGATTGGTCGAACCGAACCGACACCAGAGGCAAGGAATCCGAACTAAACCTGAGTCCACGTAGAAGAAAGAGTATGGCAAAAAAGGAAGGTTACTTGCAAAGAGTTGGAGTTGGGGACCAGATCGGAGCTGAGCATGGGATCGGGTCGGAAAAGTTGAACTGAAGCGAATTGGATTATGGCAAGAAGGAAGGCCACCATTTATTGGAATCGGACCGGAGCTTGGAAGCAGATCGGATTGGACCAAACGCTGGCAAGAGCACTGAACCAAACCGGGATCTGGAGATGGAGGAACACCGAACCGAACCGACTTGGGGAGGAACATGTTGAGGACCGAACCGAACTGCACCACGGAGTTTCACGACCGAACTGAGGCAACGACTATGAACCGAACCGAGTTCGAGCTCCCCCTACTACGACGCGATGACTCTTCTGAAGACCAACTCTTATTTAACCAAAACCCGAGATGCAAAGAAAGTCCAGATGGGAGTTATTACTCAAGACCCAAATGGGAACCAATGAGTTAACTTCATGAGTTGGGCTTTGCTGCGGGGCGTGGGCTAAGGGGTAATCGATGTCTATAACTTTGGATCACTATGGAGAGTGGGGTGTATGGACGGATTCAAGGCCACAGTGGCCTAGGTAGGACTATTAGCTATGGACCAATGAGGTGGGGTCATTTGTAAGGATTGAGCCATGACTCCATGGGGCAAGCTTGGTGGTAGCAATAGTTATACAATTCGGACTCCGTCACTACCTCAATGGGTCTAGTGATCAAAGTGGTGGATATCGTATGCTTTACGCACTGAGTGAGAGATGTGAGGATGGTTGCTACCCTTGATTGTTGACATCATTATGACATGTACACCCCACCCCGTATCCTTTACACCATATGTTAGTGGCACCTTAGAGTATTGTACATCTTGTTGTGCTAACTCTTTGGTTGCAGGTCCAGGTTCAGGTATGGTTTAGTATACCTGTTATTATTCTGTTTTGCTGCTTATCGCTCATACCAGGCTTTTGTCTGACCCAGAGTTTTATGTCTCTTCTTATTACTCTGGGTGCTTTTAAACGGGCAGACTAGAGATAGGTTAGCTGGTTATGCACGAATAGCTGTTCCGGAGACGAGCATGAGGCTCCTACGTATTATCTACATATATTTTTCCTGTGTTGTTGATGGCCACTGCTTTGGGCATTAGTAGTGTACCTCTCCTTTCTTTTGCTTTAGAGACAGTATTTTGAAGTTGTAATAATGGTTATGAATCATAAGTTGTATTTTGGATTTCCGCTGCTATGATGATTATGGTTTAGTTTTCAGCTTATGCACTGTCTCGCCTGTTTTATGTCAAGTACTTTATTATTATATTTTATTCCATGGGTTGTGGGACATTCTACAGGTTCCTTGTTAGTTCAAATTCCTTACCTTTCCTTTCTTTGGCGATCGTCCTGTGCTGGTTGGACATCGGCACATCACACTTTCATTGGAAATGTCGGCTGGTGCGGGGCGGGCCGTCACAGACATATTCCATTGTGTTCGGAATGGGGGTAATTAGCTAGGGACGACAGTCGGTGGGTTTGATTTGGAGTTCAAATGGAAAAGTTGCTTTTTGGAAAAGTTTATGAATATAAATTCTACCCTAAATTTTCATTGGAAAAAAAGGGAAAACCCATCGTTTTCCCCCAAATCGCCCCGCTACCCGTCGTCGCCCCCCCTCTTTCCTGACCAGCCGCCGCCCCAACTGCGCCGCCACTGGCCCCCCTCCGCCTCCACCACCTCAGACGCCCCTCCTCCCCTGTCTATCCTCTCTCCTTCCTCCATCTTGTGAGCCACAGCCCCCAAATTGCCGCCTCCGACAATAAGCACCACCCCCAACCCCTCAGACGTCAGCCGCTGCCTACCCCTCCACCAATGACCACCATTGGTCCCCCTCTCACCAAAAATCCAATTTTTAATAATTTCAATATTTGCAATTAACACCCTAAACTGTTTTAGCCAATATCTCCCAAACCGAGCCCCTATGGCCAAAACTCCACAACATGAAAATCAAAGAGCATGATTTTCTCTTCGATTTTACAGTATGAAAGTCATATTTTGCATTATGGAGTTGCTCAGAAAATGCGTCCAAACTCTGTTGTCCAAATACTGTCTTTTCGCGATTTCTGGCGAAATGGACCAATTTCGGAAGAAAGGCCACTAGGCGAAAGTTGTCTGAAATAGCGCATTTAAGCTAAAAAAAAGACGGTGTGAAGATTGGAGCTCATTTGCAAATTATGGGATCAGAACAGTAAATCAGAACGTCAGAAAATAACGGCGGAGTGAATCCCAATGTGAGAACTCCTTCTCACTTTAATTATTTTACAATTAAATATATACTAGGATGCAGACGGGGCTTAGAAGCCCCCGACACTATTTATTGTACAAAGCAGGATTGTTTGTTTGAGCTGTATTGTGAACATTTGATTGTGTTGAAAATTGGTTGTATTGTGGTGTATTGAATGTGATTGACTATTGTGTATGGCGCGAGCCAGTATCAGGATCGGGGTAATACTAGACATTACTTCAGTTTTAATATCGCGCCGTTATAATACCAAAATTTTCTGAAATAAATATTTATTCATTAAAAATATAGTTTTTATTGTTGTTGGCTAGCTTTTAGACCAAGCCACCAGGGTTCATATCCATAAAAACTACAGAGTTTCACACATCTGGATCATTAAGAGCTTGATCATGATCCCCTTTTCCTTCCCGGATCGTGATAATGCTTCCACGACCCCTCGATCGCGAGTCCCTGTCGCGACCCGATCCGCCTACTCAACAGCCTCTCGATCCGACCCCCGAAGCTAAAAAAATGAAATCCACGACCAAGTCAATTACGATCCGAAAATGCAGAATCTCGCGACACCTGTACACAACTGCATAATGACTATTTCTCCATCAATCTATGAACCAGTCCGAGACCCTCGAGGTTCGTGCCATGTATGACCGCGATCCGTCTGCAGAAATCACCTATAAATAGCCCAGAGCTTGGCAATTTTGAGGATCTTTTTGGCAATTCTGAGTTTTGACTCCACCATTATTACATCTCTATTATTATTATTCAGAGTTCTCTCGAATTTATTGAGTGAGTCGATATTGTAAAAGTGAGGTTGAGGGATAAATCATCGATTGTACTTGAAATTTAAGTATAATCATAGATATAAAGTGGACGTAGGCTCGTTAACGCCAAACCACTATAAATCTCGTGTCTTTCTTGTTTTTCTTGCATTTTTTCTGATATTAATCTCTGCACAATTGAACAACTTGGGTGTTGGAGCCAATTTTGGATCTAACAAATTTGTATATGAACTGTATAAAATATTCATGTGTTGAATAAAATGTTTGAACAATAAAATTTTTATTTTTATTGAATGTATGAACTCTATAAAATATTCAAGTGTTGAAAAAAATATTTTATCGTTAAAAATATAACTTTTAACAAATATATGAACGGCATAAAATTCTCCTGAAATGAAAATAAATATTCATTTACAAATCAGACGATTTGTTTATGTACACCCATTTAACTGATATCGATTGGGACGATAAATTTTACACATCGCCCAACTGCACAAATAATATTCAGTATTTGTTAGTTGAAACCCCACACGGCTATTGGGATGGTATTTGGCGTACACTAATCTCAATTGTTCAGTTGTATGTCAATCGATTGGTTGACACACTGTTGTAAGCGTTAATTATTTATATTTAATGCTTATGCAGTTGTGTAATGCACTCTGAATGATGGTTGACTGTGTATAATTATTGTTGTATACATGTGTGTATGAAATCCATATAAATAAC
Source organism: Allium sativum (assembly GCA_030737875.1). Classification (NCBI taxonomy): domain Eukaryota; kingdom Viridiplantae; phylum Streptophyta; class Magnoliopsida; order Asparagales; family Amaryllidaceae; genus Allium; species Allium sativum. Next base: position 394,314,996 of record CM060925.1, read on the forward strand.
ATTATATGGTAATTGACTATGTCTGACTCCAATTCAGAAATAACGAATATTTTAAAATAATGAATATTTTAAAATACTATTCTATAAAGGATAAAAATATGATTTTGATGTCCGATTTGGGATGGACATGAAAATATTGAAATGTGTGAAGCTGTGTTGATTAGTTTTGCTCCATTTTATTGCAAACGATATTTATATCGACTTTATTCATTCTTATAATGAATATTGAAAAGGAAATGATTTCAAAATCTGATATTTCGAAAATATTATCATTTATATATTATAATGAGAAGGAGTATTCAATTTTGATTCAAAATTGAAATGAAAGTGGGAATCATTTTAAAACAAATTTATAAACGATTTATATATATATTATATGTATTTAATGGCCTGAATAGAACATGCCGCACAACGACCATTCGCGAATTTCGACTATTGACTATGAATTGACATAACAGGAGATCCGACCGTCGGATTCTCCTAAAACAGGAACCGTTGGATTCGTATCGAAAAGAGCTTTCCAATGAATTTAAGAGATTTGAAATCAACTGAAAGGGCAAAAAGTCGGGTTGCTACTTTTGGTATCAGAGCCTTGGTTTATATGAAGCAATGAGGCACAACACATTTGAACAAAAGGAAAGACTCATCAGAGTTATATATCTCATTAGAGATAGGGTTAGTAATGCCCTAGAATGAGATTTTGGAGTATTATATTTGAGAAAGCGTATTTGAAAATATTAAATGAGTTTTGAAAAGTAATATTTAAGAAAGAAACATATTTTGAAAATATATGGTTAACTATAACATGGATACTTAATCAAACGATTAAGGTTAAGTTTACATTTTGTGACTATAAATACACATAAAATACTTCTTATGGCATGATAATTAAGCCCCTTCCACTGATCTGGAAAATGATTCGAGTATAAATGCCTTTTGGATTTATTTCACTATTGGGTAACATTTCGAAATATTGATAAACTTGGGTCAAATTTATTAAGGTAATTCTCCCCTAAGGTAACTAATAAATATGGTTAGAAATTAGAATTAGAAATTGAGTATTGTATTCGATGTTGAGGTTGGACTATCGAGTAAAAGAAGATTTTAAATATACGCCTAGCTACATATATACAAAGTCTTAAGCATACTAGATAGATAAAGAATCACACTCTACTTACTTGAAGATAATTCTGTTGATGACTGCATCATCATCAGTATGTATTTTCGAGTTTCAAAAATGGGATGATTATATGATTCCGATTAAAACATCAATATATACTTAAACCCATTAGATAGGTGTTTGAAAATGTTGGGTAAATTGATGTGAATTTGAATAAGTAAGTGAGATCTTGAAAATTTGATAGAGTTGTAAGAATTATACTAGGTAAACCTGTAATAAGGATAAGCTAGTAAATTATGTAGAGAGTACATGATATAGTGTAATTGTAATACAAAATAAGGTTTTGAAAAGATATATAGTTTGAAAACTCAAATCAAAATTTTGAGTAAGAATAGGCAATTACTCTGAAATTAATTTTTGGAATTGATTTTGAAAGAAAATATTTTCAATATATAGGAAAAAGGTTTTTGAAAATATTTGAAAATAAAAACTTGAGCATGGACATCTTGTGATTAAAATTTCTTTGTTGATTAAAAGGCGTATATGTAAAGTTGTAATTTACTTAAGCAATCCAAATATAAAAGGTAGTTTGGGCATGATTTAAAGGCTAAGTTAGAATTAATCAATCAGGATATTTGATAATTAGTCCTCCCCAACAGATTAAATTTAAAATGCAAATATCTTGAGAATTTAGTTTCACAATATGACTATAAGATATTTGACGATATTTTGGTTAAGGACAACAGCGGTTAAAGATGTTAATAAAAATATATCTAAATAGTTTCTCTAAAGTTTGAAGGAAATATGTTTTGTAACCTTGAAATTAGAATAATTAATGAGGATAGCCAAAATTAAACAATATAAGGAACTAAAATCTGGAATTATCAGCGATTTTGGACAGTCGATAAGTTTTAAAGTATATTGCGGTCATAAAAGGAACTTTTTGAGTAAGAATGGATACCTTGTGAATTAAGATTAAAATTTTTTGGCAAGCAAGAATAAAGAAGTTGCCTAAACTGAAACGTTTAGAAAAGCTGAGTTCTGAGATGATCAAGTTTTTTTGTATGAAGAGTAATAGTAATTTTATTAAACCGAAAGGGAGTAAGTTTCATAACCATTTAATTTGGAAGATAAGATCTAAGAGAATAAATTTATGAATTTTTTTGAAAGAAGTAAATGGTTAAGTATAAGTAATCGGTCCAGTAAATGGGGAACCGAATATAAGGGCAATTGGAATTTTTCATTGGAGCACATGGTAGATATGGTTGTCCGTAAATATATGTGTAAGAATATTCTACTAAGTATATTCATTATGAGAACATGGAGCTTTGGTATTAAGAATTTTAATCTTGATCTTGAAAATCTATAAGATGTTGAATGAGTAGTTACGATTCCTTTTCCTTTTCGAGGACGAAAAGTTTTGGGGGGGGGGGTGGAATGTAACGATCCAGAATTTTTAACCAATTTAAAATTGGAATTTTTATTACTCAATTTGAATTTAAATTTGAATTTGACATAAATATATGTGGTTAACTATATTTAATAATTTTGATTAGTTATACATATTATTTTATTTGAATTATAAATTTAATGGATGAGAATGAATATTAATAAGTTTGGATTTATTAACACTATTTGTCGTTCGATCAGATTTGTCAAACCATAACATGAATTAGTAGCGTTAGAATTAAGAGTTACCTTTAGTTTTCATAGCTTTTTAAGGGAAGGTGCTACTAAGGTTAACTCTCCTTCCTAAGACATGTGTGTGGACACTTGTAATTTTGCATGTAAGCTTTCATGCATGGTTTCCACTTGTCCCCTTTGTGTCTTTACCTTCTTACTCCTCCTTTCCTATATTAGGAGCTCTTTAATTCATTTTTTATGATCCACTTTCATTTTTCCAATCTTCCTTCTTCTTCTTAAGCTTATGGCCATGGTTTCCATGGCATAAGTCTTCCTCTTTTCCTCCACCACCTTGCCAAAGTTCATCATCGTCGTCCTCCTCCTCTTATGATAGAGAGTGAGATTAGTATATATATTTTGGTGAAGAAGACGTTGCACCGAAATACTGTCTGATGGTTCGCTCAGCTAGGATCGCCTACCAGGAAATTTGGAAAGTTGTTTGGTGAGAACTCTTTAACCACAGTTTATATATTTAATTATTAGTTAGACTAATTTAAATATAGTGATGAATTATTAGTGGTTAATGATGGTTGATGTTTGTTGTGATGGATGATGGATGCGTAGTTTAGAACAACACTATTAAGCGTTAATGTTATAACCTTTAAACACAGTTATGATTTATTTAATTATGTTGATGATGGTTGATATGGATGTTTATAATAGTTGTTGATGTTGTTGCGCGCACACTATGACACAACAACTATGGTATCACATTGGTGATCGATAAATCTCCTTCGTAATTAGAAGCAATATTATTATTGAAATTGAAGGTTAATAATTAGAAAAGACACATATGTATAAATTCATATACATTGATAAAGTTTCTTGAAATGAATAAATAAATACCTGAATGTTCTAGGATGATATAGAGGATAGTGTCTAGGCTTGGGTTTGGAAATATAATTTCCTGCTCTCCCTGACTATCCCTAACTGACCCGACGAATGGGATGGCTAATTTGAAGTTTTTTTGAGTTTAAAAATAAGTTAAATTTTAGATCCAAAATAATTTGGAAAGTAAATTTAAAATGATTTTAAAAGGGTTATATAAGGATATAATGGTTTTCTAAGGTATTTTGAAGTACTGAAGAATAATTTTTATTTCGGTCAAAATAGAGTTTGTCGCACAATGGTAATTTGCATATTTTAGTTACAAACTTTAAATGCTTATAACTTTTGCAATCTAAATCGGATTTCCAAGAAATGAAAAATAATTGATTTATATTAACATGAGCTTTTAAATGAGTGAAAGCGGATTTTAATTTCGGGTTATAATTTTCAAGTTATGTTTAAAACCGTTTTGGAAAAGGTCACTGTAAGAGCAGTTGTGGACCATAACTATAAACAGCTATTTTAAATGTTATAAAAATATGGATTTTTTTGTAAAATCATTATAAATTATGTAAAAGTGTTTTAAATCATAAAGTTTAAGTTTTGGCTAAGATAAACGATATTTTGATCCAAGTACGCTTTTAAAGCTTTTGAAACACTATGGTAACACTTTCTTTGAAAACATTCTATTTTCGAATTTTAAAACGCGAACCGTTTTCCGAACTATAAGTAATCATTTGTAAATGATTGGTGGAATGTTTTCAAAGATTTAAAAGTATTGGAAATGTTTTGTATGGAAATTATATTGATTTATTTGATATTAAAACTGGGTTTTCAATTTTAAATGATTGAATATGGTTGGAGATAAATCTTTGGATGTTTGACATTAATCTGGTAGATGAGGACTCTTACTATTTGAGGAATTTAAAAGGTAGTTCACTATTATTCTGCTTATGGTGTGAGTTGGATATGGAAATTAATATTGAGGGTAAGCTGATGGTATTTCTATCTAGATCTAATGTCAAAGGTTTGGATAAATCTTTTAATTAAGAGATGTATTTCTCAATTTGATTGAAATAAGTTGGATAGAAATAATCTTCGGATATTTGATATGAAATTCTGTGGTGCAAACGTATACTATTTGAGGAATTTTGAAGATATTATTATTATTTCATTATTCCATATATAGTATTCGTTGATTATGAGAATTGATATCTAATATTAGTAGATACAATTTTTGTGTAACTTATGTTCAATATTAATTGATTTGGATTTTGTCGTGAATCATATCTTCAATAATATCATTCTTGAAACCCAATGAGATCGAGTTGTGGAAATTCATATTGTAATTTGGGATTTAATCAAATCTTTGGTTTGAGAAAATTAAAAGTATGAAATTAGGAAGGAAGATAATCTTTTAGTTAAGATCAAAGAATTGAATATTGGAAATCGATTTAATTGGAAACTATGGTTGAAATGTGGATTAAGGATTTTCAAGGGAAACTGGATTTCGATAACGAGTTATTAAATGGAAAATTAATTAAGGCTTTGAGGGTAAATTATCCTTGATTTAAGGGATGTGTTTTAAAAGAGAAAGGTTAAATACGGATTTTGCAATAATTTGAGAATGAATATCCAAGACAGAAGGAGATTGGTAGAAAGTCTGTGTGTTCCGTAATTGTATTTTTAATTGCTCTTATTATTTGGAAAGCTCAGGATCAGATGTATGTCCGAAAACCATTCCAAGTAATAATACGACGTTGTAGAGAAATTGAAGACAGTATTGAAGACCAGGACCCTTCATATCGTAAGGACAACTTGTTGAATGTCTCAAATGGGTAGCTCCCATTTGCAGATGGATTTTATACTAGCTAAGTGGTACGTAAAGGAATTCCGGATTGTGGTTTTGTTCAGACCAAGAATGTACTTGTATGGATTATGTGTCTGAAATTGTAATTGACTGCATAGCACTGATCTCTGTGTAAATATATATCTGTTTGGTGGTGGAGAATTTATTCTCTTGCTTAACGCCCTTCTCTAAGACGTATGAGCTTAGAGGTTATATATTGATAGAAATCAGTGATGCGTTGTGAATGGACAATGCAGAATACTTAAGTTATGTGATGAGCTATGGATGATCAAAACATGGCTTATTTAAGTGTAGCTTTATGTATATCGGACCTCGGCAAGCCTCATACCCTGGTAAATGGCCAAAACATGAAGAAATGCAGTAGGGTTATGGGATATTGTCTCCTTCTAGATAAAAAGTGTACTACGGTATGAAGCCCAGGTATTAACCTATGTGGTAAAAGCATCAACTTTTGTGGTTGTTGTTGGCGCACGCTCGGAAAGGTCGGTAACGACAGGGAGATGACATATTCAGGCGTACTCTAAGTTACCTAGTTACAGAGGTAGCCGACCTTGGGTTGGCATGAGGAGCATGAGTTGATCCTCGGACATCCTCTAGAGGCGTTCAGAATTCAGTTCAGAAGGAATTTCCTTTGCCTGGTCATTGTTGGACACTCAATCTCCACTAAGAGCCCGTACGATTTTGATTGTATACCATACGTTAGTATAGTATATGGTACCTATGCTAGCTAAGATTGATACATTTACTATCGAAAGGATTTTTCACACTATATTATAGTATTGAAAGAGGATTTTACGTATCAAAGGCATTTTTGATTGCATAAGGAGAAACCTCGCCCATGTGTATGTTTGCATTGTGTGTGCACCACGAGACCTTATGTTAATTTCATTTTTCAAAAAGTCATTGCGAATTTCTATGGACTGGTATTTACATGGAGTAAACCAGTTCTGCATTAGCAGCGTGCTCCAGTGAATTACCTAACTTTAAAATAAACCCTAAAAACAGCTGTTTTGAGTTCTCGCAACCAGTCCTATGACTGACCTGGAGTTTATTGTTCTCACATCTAAACTTTGGTTGCCCATAATTTTGCACGGGTAGCCTAGTAGTTTGGTTTGCAGTTTTATACTTGAAGTTGGTTGGAGTAGGATGCTGGTTTAGCTGGAGTTATTATATCTTGGAGCATGCATATTCTTCCACTGAGTTTAGTTTCTCTTTCGCTGTGAAATCAATGTACTCTGATGTAATATTATTGTAATGATAATGGAAAAGTTCTTTTTTGTTTTGTGCAAGTGTGTAAGTACCCCTAACAATCTGTCATTATGAACAATTTAAGTTGGTTGAATTACCAGCGAAAACCGGGCAAAAAGTCGGGTCGTTACACATAGACATCTTTGCGACCCTAAGGCAACATCGGTATAGGTGTTGCCACAGGTACTAAATTTACAAAAATGCGGCGTCCACTAAAATTTGTAGCCCAGATTCAAGTAATCCTGTTGTGGGGTCCACTATAATCTATAGCTCGGGCTCACAGAATCCTGTTGTGGGGGACCACATGCATTATGGAAACACTATATCATAACTACGACAACATTTATCTGCACATACCGCAACATTATATCATAGTTATGGCAACATTACATCATATACTGCAACATTACAGAACTTAACATCACATACTGAATTAAACAAAGAACTTTTCATATCATATTAACAAGCAACACAAGTAGTGCTTACAAACATACTTATAAACATAGCCAGTAAATTCATGTTTATAGACCGTACTTACAAACACAACCAGTACATACTAAATATTAATTCATGTTCACTGTAAATTATTGCACAAAAATCCCCAATATCAATGACTAAGAGCGCGAGCCTCCACTGCGTTCAGTGCTTTCAGTTTCAGTGCCTTCATTACGAATTATCGCACAACGATCCACAATATCAACGTGCATGTCAGGGTTTGCTTCACCTAATTTATTAAGCATCCTTGTCAAGTTCTCCTGAACTTTTTGGCTCACCTTTGCATCAAATTCATCTTGGACCATCTTGTTCACCTTTGCTTCGACTTCGTCAGCTATATATTCGCTTATCTTTGTTGCCAGCTCCTGTATGTATGTGCTTGTTGTTGGAGCAGCTTTTGGAGACTTTGTGCGCGTCCTATAACACTACAAGAAATTTGATCTTTGCCTACCAATATTTTACCTACCATTAAATATGGGTAGGTAAATAAAACCTTTATCTACCAATATTCAATGGTAAAATTTATTGGTAGGTAAATATTGTCAATGTTATAAAGTTGTTGTAGGATGATTATCTGCCAATAATTTTAGGTAGTTAAAATGTATTATCTACATGCAGAAGGGAAAGTTTTTTTGTGATTTTCCCCTACATTTTTCTCATATCATTTCAACCTTTCATTAAAAATAATGCCGAGTTGTGTGATGATGTGTCAAAAAAGAATATTCTAGCAATTTTTTTGAATTGAAAATTTCACTTACATATCCTAGCAATGTTTTTTTGTAAATCATATCTTTATTAATTATTAATAATTATTTTGAAATATGAAATAATTAATAGTTAATGAATTGATAAACAATAATTAAATTGTAAATAAACATTCGTTAATAACTTATCACACATTGTTATTTTTTTCCGAACAATTGACTATAAAAGTTTTAACTTTAATTTTTTCTGAAATATTTCACAATTTAACACTAATATGCCATCATTTGAAATGACTAAAACATATTTTCTCTAGTTTATTGCAGAGACGCAATCCATGCCATCCTCTTCGGCTATAAATTTAATAGCATATTTTAAATCAAATCTAATGGTACAAATCTCAATCCATGTGCTCTCTTTTGTGGCCTCAATCCACGTAGTCTCTTTTGATTGGCCATGATATAAACAACAAAAACTGCCACTATAAATAAATACCAATAATCTTGACGACAACATTTTTTTATAATTTCTATGTTTACAAATAAGTACATTGTAATAGTTGTTAATTTTATAACGTTCACAAAATGTATGTCATAATAGATGTCTATTTTACAACGGTGACAAAAATGCCCATTGTAAGAGGTGTCAATTTTTCAATGGGTAAAGCCCGTTGTAATAGGCGTCAGTTTTACAATGGTCACAAAATGCATGTTGTAATAAATGTCTATTACAAATTTTCGATAATCAATAATTAATAATTATAATACTTTCTTAAATTAATATTGATTATTTTTTATCATTTAATAATTAATCATCAATAATATTATATTTATAATTATCAATTGTTATCAACAATAAATAAATTTTTTTATTTAATAATTTGTTACCTTTAGTTATGGATAATTAGTAAATTATATTTAATGGTTAATAAACATAATTAATAATTAAGATTAAATAATTATTGCTAAGTAATTTATTTTAGTATTAATATTTTATTAATTCACATTTACACTAACTAACATTTGATAATTTATTATTTACCACTTAATAAATAATAAATATAATTGATAACTACATTTAACACTTGACAAAATTCAAAATCTCTAACATTAATTTTAAAATGCTAATAAAATCCACTTTAAATAAATTCAAACATTGAACAAAAAAGTAAACAAATTTAAATTATAAGAATAAATGGTCATACAACGGTTTACCAAATAATATATCTCAAAAAATAAATAATAACCAACAAACTAATTCATTTTATAAATGATATATCTCACTTGTTGTATGAATTTGAGTTCGAACTATAGATGGATAAAACGGTTCACACTATCCACTTGCATTTAGATGGTTTTCAAACAACAAACGTGTGACGATCCCAAAACCCCATGACACGGTGTTAAGGATAATCATTGGAATATAACACATTAATCATCATTAGCAGATCACAGATAATAGCATAAACATGAAATAGAATAATTTACACACATATGACAGCGGAATCATACAGATATCACCACATCAGAGAGCACAGTGCAGGATACAACTTAGTGCATAATAATACATAATCAGTCATCATCGCCAGAGGCGGAATCATACATAAAGAGTACACAAAATAAACATCAGTCTACATCGCCAGTGGCGGAATCAAAATACATATACAATAATGGCGGAAAAGGTCAAAGTAAGCACGGTGTAGTCAAGCCTCGCCATGATCCAAAAGTGCACCAGATACCTGTAACTAGGCTGCCCGTGTGAAAATGAGGGCACCCGAGTTTGCGAGGTGAAACAAACTACGAGTTAGTCATGGGACTGGTATGAAAAATCTACTTAACTTATTAACAACAATAATAAGGCAAATCAAAGGACCACGCCACTTTCGCGGAACGGGTTTACTCCAATGAGTGCTAGTGCATGAAATAAAGTAAATGATTAAATCATCGCAATGCTTTTTTTATAAAATGAAGCCATTATAAGACTCAGGTCCCATCACACAATGCAACGCAAGCCGGAGGATAGAGTTTTACCTTATAATGGCCAAAAATGCTTCATACGAATAAAACCAAAGTGTTTGATATTATTACTAGTGCATATATGTTTCAAAAGCGATTTCAATCATAAATATCAATCATAGGCGGCATAAATGACCCATACCACTATGTCTCCATACTAGTAATACAATCACATCCGAAATTTCGTATTGGAAATTGGATTCCATCATCAGTCGTGGCAAGGGGCAAGCTCCTCTCCAATTCGAGACACTCTAGCAAATGTCTCAGGACACCACTATGATCCTTGGATCTTCAGGGCCGGTCCTCTCTTACTTTTGAGGATTAATTATTCCTAAACACACGTTTCCCGGTCCTTACAGACCTATAATCGAGGCGCCTCACATTCCCACAACCACACAGGTGAAAAGTATATATAATGTCAGGGCTGGTAGGTCACTGACACCACCTTAGCTAGAAAGAAACGTCGTGCTCTCCCTGCAGTCACTATCCCGTTTTTAACTCAAACCGAGGTGTGAGGCTCGCGAATTCACGTTATACACAAAGCTACGTCACACAGACCATGCTTTGATCATCAACCACAAGACTTTGCTTTGCAACAGAAGCCTTGATCATATGCCACTTAGGCGTGCCACACAAGAAATCCACTCCATGCAACTGATTTCTATCGATATATAACCTCTGAGCTCGTACGTCTCAGAGAAGGGCGTTAAGCAAGAGAATAAATTCTCCGTCGCCAAACAGATATACAATTAACAGAGATCAATCAGCACAGAACAAAATCCAATGTCAGACACACAGTCCATTTACAAGTTCGCTCTGGGTTTGAACGAAACCGGAGGCACCAAATCCTCGCATATCCGCACAATCAACAATATGTCCGGACAGCTTCTACTTCAGCTCCTTCAAGGTAGCTACTCCAATCACGAGCATCAGTAGCGCCCATCCATCCAATATGAAGATCGTCGGTCTTCAACCGTCTTCGACTCTTCGACTTCTCAACGTCGATCGATTATTTGAAATGAGAATGAACTCGGCCTTTTCAAATAACCCACATATATTTAGATTTTCAAATCAATTTTTCACATGATTAAACTATTCAACATTCACATTTCAGTTCCTTAGTATAATTTTCATGTTAAACACATTCAACCATCGCATATCAAGCAAACACAACAAAATTGGTTTATTTCCACTCTGTATCATTTATAGTATTTTATAATGATTTATCGCCATTTTTATTTATTTAAAACGGCCATATTTAATTAAACGACGTTTCAGGTCGTGCCGAGGCACTGGCGCTGTTTTTCACTAAATTTGTTTTACACATATCTGAAAATCTAAGCGTTGGATCTTCACAAATTTTATATCATTAGAAAGATCATTTCAAAACGAATCCAACGGTTTTAGTTTTAGGAAAATCCGACGGTCGGATCTTCCACACTAGTCGTTTGAAGTTATGATTTCAAATTACGAACTGCAGCGTCGTTATTCGATTTAATTTAATTATATTTATATATATATAAATATAATCGTTTCTGGCGCTGTTTTTCTTCAGATTTGAATTAAACATTCCAGACAATCCAACCGTCGGATCTTTACAAAGTTGGTGTCGTTGGAAAGATATTTCCAAGGCGAACCCAACGGTTGCGGTTTCGGGAAAATCCAATGGTCGGATTTCCCACACTAGTCGTTTGAAATCACGGTTTCAAAACACGAATTGCACGGCCACGATTCGTTTTAATTTTATTTATATTTATAAATTTATATAAATATAGTTCATTCGAAAATTCCTATATCGTTTTCACTTCAAATATTTCACTAACGCCTTTAAATTTTGGAAAATTTCGCCATAACCTCCTTTGTACGGGAGGGGCTGGGAAAATTCCCAAATAGCCACATGGGCGTCTCATCTCAAAAAGAAAAAGAAAACGCCAAGCCGCTAGCCAACAGGCTCATAAAATCATCACCCAAACAAAACAGTAAACATGTACCTATATGTCGGGCACAAAATTTTATCCCTCTTCTCTAGCCTCTTTGCTATAAACTGTTCAATAAATATGCATGTACGTATATGCAATTCTTATCACTTATCATTTTCCATTCAACTTCATATTTGATTCAATTTGGTTTATAAACACCATTCATTCTAATGTTGCATGCATAGACAAAAATCACATCATTAGCTAATTAATGAATATTTCAACTCATGCATATTTATTTGAACAAGTGGTTATTTTTAACACTTCACATTTCAAAAATGATAATTTTGGCGAACTAAAATATATTTCAACACATGACTATTTTATTTAGTTCCTATGCATGTTAAAAATAATATTTCTTTCACAAATATTTATTTCAACGCTCGCATATCTTTAGCATATCACATATATGATAAAAATGGTATTTTTATCATCTAAAATATTTATTCAACACATGAATGTTTTTAACACTTCATAATTTCAATAAAAATGTAATTTTTATTGTTCGATCTTTTTATTCAACACATGAACTTTTCCAATACACACACTTCTCAACACATGAGCATCTCCACACATGGATATTTTATATATGTTGTTCATATAAGAAAGATGAAATTTTTATTGTTGAATCTATTTATATATAAGGCGAATATTTTACATACTTCATATATATTATAAAAATGTGATTTTTATAGTTTAAAACACATTATTCATTCACATATGAATTTAATTTTCACACATCACTTCTCAACACATGAGCATTTCCACACATGGATATAGTTTCAACACATTTCTTTAATTTCAACGCATGAAGATAATTTCAACATATGAAAATAATTCTAACACATGAATATTATTCAAAATTTCGGCAGCATAACGGCAAGGTAGTCAAAACCGGCACCGTCCCTAGTACGGCTCCTAGCTCTACCTTAAAACCTCGCGGTTTTTGACAATGGGGATTCATGCATCTAATTCGCTCGTAGGCGGCATGTTTTATTTTCATTTCCACAATTGTTTCCAATTTGTTTCAATCACCAATGGGTATTTTTCAACCACAACCAATTAATATCAACCACAAACAATTATTCAACCATTCGCATTTTTCATCCAATATTTCACACCAATTCACAGCAATAAATATCGTCCATGGTTTGTGGACGAGGGGAGTGTATGTATATATATATATATATATTATTTCTATATTTCACTTGCATTTCAACACATATATCATTTATACTATGCATGTATAATTCATACTTCGCTTATATAGCTTACACAACGCATGTGCATGAGGTATACAACACGTGTATAATTTATACTTCGTTTGTATAACTTACACAACGCATTTACATAAGGTATACAACACGTGTATAATTTATACTTCGTTTGTATAATTTATACATGACATTTTCCATTCAATTTCATTGAATTTAGATTTCTCACATTGCTTTTTGGAGTGCTAAAAATCGTAGATGGCTCCGAAAAATCCGCGGTCTCTTCTATGTGGTAGAGAGCCTCGTTGCGGTCACAATGTTTTCTGTTTCATCGAATTTCGTCAACACACCATAAAGATATGATTTTTCAAAGTTCAGATGTAATAAAAGACTCACCTTTCACGATGGTTCAAAACTAGGTCTTCGATTTGCACTCAAACCGTGAAGCGATGCTAGGATCGGGGTACACGATGTCGAAGAGGGAGGTGCAGGCTTCTCGGCGCCGGTGGTGGGGTCCCCTGCGGTGGCCTGAGGTGAGCTCGGCGGCGGTCCAAAGGCGCTGCCTTTGTGGAGGTGATTCGCACGATTTACACAACGATAAAATCCAATACAGGTATGGATTTGTAGAGGAAGGAACGAGCTTCAAAATAGATCAAAGAATGCTCGATTTCGTTGAGAATCGGAAGAGAAATCGAAGAGAGAAGTCTGGGATCAATTTCCGTCGTGCGCGCCTGATGATCGGGGAGAGAGAAAGTGATTTGGGAAGATGTGATTGGCCAGGTTTATTTATATATATATATTTAATTTCAAAAATCCGAAATTACCCCTTGTCTCATACGAACTCCAATCCAAACCCAACGACTGTCGTCCCTAGCTAAATACCCCCATTTCGAACACAATGGGATTTGTTTCGTTGGCCAATTCGACTGTTACAGTCATTTATTCTTCAAATTAAAGTATAAAACATTTAATTTTAACTTTGAACGTACATTTTAATTTGTCGGGGCCACAAACTGCTTCTAAAAATTCCGGAAAAATAATTCTAGCTATGTTTTGACGCTACGGTCCCAACAAAACTAGTTTCGTCGAATTCTGAGATCGTTTAAAAAATGGCCATTTTCTGGTCGATCCAATTTAACAAAAATTGACCAAACACATTTTCTTTTGCCACGCTCACATACTAGCTTCAAAAATTATGAAATTTGAAACCTAGCAATAGTTTGACATCCCGGACCCAACAAAAGTTGTTTCGTCGAATTCCGAGGTCATGAGCAAAATGTCTATTTTCAAGGGCTATATATTCTATATAGCGACCTTTCTGAAAATTCATTTAGCCATAACTTTTGATTCCCGCTATGAACTTTGATTTTTCAGATTTGTTAGAAAGATATTCATTAACAGATTTAAATATTTTTGGTTTCACTAAAATCCGTTATATGTTCCACCCTACACAGCCAGTTAAAATTTGAATTCAAATTTTCAAACTGACTCACTATTTCTAATTCACTATTTTATTGAAATATTCTATTACAATTGTTCAAATTCCTTTTAAATAACCAATTTAAAATATTTAAATTGGCTCGTACTTTCCGGGTTGTTACAACCTCCCCCACTTAAAACTTTTCGTCCCCGAGAAGGAAACAACAGTAAAGTAGGAAACAAAATGTAAATGCAAAGTATTGAAAAGGTACCTTGCACCGGAGTTAGTCAGAGATGTCCACTCTGCATTTGGGGCAAGCTTGCTTAATGCTCTCCTCAGTCTCCCAAGTACAGTCTCTAGGATCACTACTCCACTGCACTTTAACTAAATGAACCTTTTTGCTTCTTAGCTCTTTAGTTTCTTTGCCAACAATCTTTAATGGCTCTCTTCTGACTGCTAATTCTGGAGTTATTTCCAAGTCCTGTTGCGCTGCTTCTTCTACAACAAGATCCGGATTATGCACCTGTCTTCTAAGTTGAGATACGTGAAGCACATCATGCACTCCAGGGAACCAATCTAGTAATTGAACCCTATAAGCAAGAGTTCCAATTCGTTCAAGTATAGGAAAGGGACCAATAAATCTCGGTGCCAACTTCCCAATTTTTCCAAATCTGATTACTCCTCTCATCGGAGAAACTTTCAAATAAACATGGTCACCAACAACAAATGTCAAATCTCTTCTTCTAGAATATGCGTAACTTTTCTGTCGGCTTTATGCGGTTCTCAATCGCTTTTTGATGAAGTCGACTTTATCGGACGCTTCTCTAATCATATCGGGTCCTAACACAAGTCTGTTGCCAGGTTCTACCCAACACGCTGGAGATCTGCACGGTCTACCATATAATGCTTCAAATGGTGACATTCCCAAACTTGCTTGGTAGCTATTGTTATATGAGAATTCTGCCAAATGCAAGTGATCTTCCCATGACCCACCAAAATCAACAATGCAAGCCCGCAATAAATCTTCTAGAATTCTATTCACCCGCTCAGTTTGGCCATCTGTTTGAGGGTGATAAGCGGTGCTCATATTCAGTTTCGTTCCCAATTCTATCTGGAATGCCTCCCAGAATTTGCTAGCAAATATTGGGTCTCTATCACTGACTATGCTGATGGGAATTCCATGCAGCTTAACGGTTTCTTTGAAATATATTTGTGCTAGACTTTGAGCGGTTCTATTGGATCTGACAGGTATAAAATGGGCAGTCTTCGTGAAGCGATCTACGATTACCCAAATGCTGTCATTACCTTTCCTGGTTCGCGGCAAACCATCTATAAAATCCATGGAAATCTGTTCCCATTTCCAACCTGGGACTTCCAACGGTTGCAACAATCCAGCTAGCTTTTGTTGGTATCTCTTGACTAATTGACAAGTAGGGCATCTGCTAACATACAAAGAAATATCCCTCTTCATTGCCTTCCACCAGAAAGTGCGTTTGATATCATTGTACATTTTACTTACACCGGGATGAATGCAAAGTTTGGATTTATGGCATTCATCCAGCACCACTCTTTTGAGCTCTGGAATGTTGGGAACACATATTCTCCCTTTCAGTCTTAGAACTTCTTCTTTATCTATCTGAAAACTGGAGGCTTTGCCCCTTCGAATCCTTCTTATCATCTCTTTCACAAAATTGTCGTTTTTCTGAAGAATAGATATTTTATCAATCAATCCGGGCGTAATTATAAGATTGGAAATGGTTGTGGTTTTCCTACTAAGCGCATCCGCTACAACGTTAGCCTTTCCCGGCGTATACAGGATATCTAGATCATACGCTGCAAGAAATTCTAGCCAACGCTGCTGTCTCAAATTCAGATCTTTCTGGGTGTATAAATACTTCAATGATTGATGATCTGTGTACAGTACAAATTTCTCGCCCAATAAATAATGCCTCCAGATTTTCATAGCAAAAACGATGGCTAGCAACTCAAGATCATGAGTTACATAATTTTTCTCATGCGGTTTCAGTTGGCGGCTTGCATAAGAGACCACTTGGCCTCTTTGCATTAACACTGCACCAAGACCTCTAATAGAAGCATCTGTCCAAACCATTAAATCCTGATTGCCATCGATAATGGTTAACACTGGGGTGGTTGTCATTTTCGATTTCAATTCTTGGAAAGCTTCCTCACAGTCGGAAGTCCACTTAAATTTCTCATGCTTCTTCGTGAGCTTCGTTAACGGACCGGATATCTTCGAAAAATCCTTAACGAACTTTCGATAATAACTAGCCGACCCCATAAAACTCCTAACCTCTGTGGGTGTAGTGGGTTGTTTCCAGTCTTAAATCGCTGTTATCTTGCTCGGATCAACAGAAATCCCTTTCTTTGACACGACATGGCCAAGAAACTTCACTTCTTCTTGCCAGAAGACACATTTAGAGAATTTGGCTTTGAAGACGTTCTTTCTTAGAATCTCCAATACTTGTTCTAAGTGTTTTTCATGCTCGGGTTTTGATTTGGAGTAGATTAAAATATCATCGATGAATACGAGGACAAATTAATTTAGAACTCCCCTGAACACTCTATTCATTAGATCGACAAAGTTTGATGGAGCATTGCACAGGTCGAACGACATTACTAACCATTCATAAAATATGTATGGACCTCTGAAAGCTGTCAAAGGAACACACTCCTCTGCAATTCTCAATTGATGAAAACCTGTAGCTAGGTCCATTCGGGAAAATACTCTCGCCCCATTCAATTGGTCTAACAGATCATCGATGCGGGGTAATGGGTATTTGTTTTTGAGCGTTTGTTTGTTGAGGTCTCGGTAATCAACACACAATCGAAGAGTACCGTCTGACTTTGGGACAAATACTACAGCTGCACTCCAATTAGAAAAGCTAGGTCTAATTAGACCCTTCCACAACAGTTGGCGAGTTTGATCGCCTAATTCTTCTTTTTTCCTTTGGAGTCATTCTGCGAATTGGATGTACCACTGGTCTGGCATTGGGAATTAGATCGATTCTGAATTCTATTTCTCTTTGCGGAGGTAAGTTTTCGACTTCTTCAAACACATCCGCATAGTTTCTAGCAACATGAATCTTTTCTAAGGAAGTGGGGATAACTTCTAACGCCGACCAAAATTCTTCTTTATCTGGATTCGAACCATGGCATGGTACAGTAATATATCCAAGCTTCGTTCGAATTTTTACAATCCTTTCTGCACACTTCACTTCAGCTTCGTATTTCGTTAACCAATCAAGCCCGAGAATAATATCGAATTCGGGAAAATCCATGATGATTAAATCAAAAGAAAACTTGTAGGAAGAATAAGAGACTGGCACTCTACAATATGAACTGAGAATAAGAGATCCTCCTATCGGATTATGTACTTCAACCGATTCTTTCAGCTTTCTTTGTTTTAACTTTAATTTGTGAACTGTGTTACTAGCAATAAAACTACGTGATGCACCCGTGTCAAACAATACAAAAACAGGAATATTTTTAATTATAAGGGTACCTCCCAAAACATCGGGTTTACCTGCTCCATCGGAAGCAACCGGCGGGTTCGTCCCATCATACACGTGAGCTACTGCGGCCTTCTTAAGCAAAGGACAGTCTCTGAGAAGATGATCCGTCTTGCGGCAATTAAAGCAGGAGCGAGGGTTCTGAGAGCCCTAGCTTGAACCTTGTGAATTTGTCTTCTGCCTCTTCGGGGCTGTGCAAACATTAGAGTAGTGCCCCACCTTGCCACAATTATAGCAGCTTCCTTTTGGCGGCCTGCCAGTCTGTGGTTTCGAGGATGCTGCTTGTCTTGACTCAGCTTGATTCACAGCGGGCTTGCGTTTGTTTCTGGCTTGGCTTTTAGCAAGATCCTGTTCCAGGTGCCTTTGATCCAGGTCTTCGTAGTTGCACGTCATTTCCACCAATTCATTAAATCCTAGCTTGATGTGGGCCATTGATCTATCATGGTACTGTCGCTTCAGCCCGAGGATGAACCTCTTATTCTTGGACTTTGCAGTGGCGACGAGCTCTGGAGCATAACGGGACAATTATGTAAATTTATTCAAATAATCCTGCACCGAGAGAGCCCCCTGCTGGAGGTTGGCGAAGTCATCGTGCATGCGCTCTAGGGCTTTCTCTGGGACATATTTCTCTTTGAATAGTTCTTTGAATCCATCCCAGGTTCTACCAGCTTTTCTATTCCCAGCGGTGAGAGCTTCCCACCATAGTTCAGCTTCTTCTTGTAGGAGCCAAGCACCCATAAAAGCTTTATCTTAATCACCAAGCCTTAGTCCTTCTAGTACCTTCTCGCATGTTTTCAGCCATGCAAGGGCCTCTATTACTGTGCCAGTTCCCGAGAAGGTTTTGCCTCCTAGGTTCTTGTATCTCTTAGCCACGCGGTCCAGCTCGAATTGTTGAGCGGTCGGGGGTTGTATCAAGGGTCCTTCTTCAACTGGGACTTCTCCTCGTCCTCTGCCACGGCCAGCTCGGCCTCCTCTAGCAGCGGCTGCTCGGGTAGCCATTTTTCAAGTTCTGTATAAGCAAGAAAAGAGTCAGCCTATAGAAATGATAATTTTATTGCATGGTTAAGCAGAAAATTTAAGGAAAGATAACGATGGACTGATCAAATTGTTTTTGCTATTCTGCTTGGCTCATTCTAGGACTTTACTAGTCCTATCTCTAATGAGCTACTCGCCTTAGAATACTACTGATTCTATTTTGACGAAATGTTTAATGTGTTAGACTCCAGAACTAAGGTTAACCAAAGCTCTGATACCAGCTGTGACGATCCCAAAACCCCGTGACATGGTGTTAAGGATAATCATTGGAATATAACACATTAATCATCATTAGCAGATCACACATAATAGCATAAACATGAAATAGAATAATTTACACACATATGACAGCGGAATAATATAGATATCACCACATCAGAGAGCACAGTGCAGGATACAACTTAGTGCATAATAATACATAATCAGTCATCATCGCCAGA
This sequence comes from Allium sativum, assembly GCA_030737875.1. Taxonomy (NCBI): domain Eukaryota; kingdom Viridiplantae; phylum Streptophyta; class Magnoliopsida; order Asparagales; family Amaryllidaceae; genus Allium; species Allium sativum. Next base: position 394,334,575 of record CM060925.1, read on the forward strand.
GGCGGAATCATACATAAAGAGTACACAAAATAAACATCAGTCTACATCATGGCGGAATCATAATACATATACAATAATGGCGGAAAAGGTCAAAGTCAGCACGGTGTAGTCAAGCCTCGCCATGATCCAAAAGTGCACCAGATACCTGTAACTAGGCTGCCCGTGTGAAAATGAGGGCACCCGAGTTTGCAAGGTGAAACAAACTACGAGTCAGTCATGGGACTGGTATGAGAAATCTACTTAACTTATTAACAACAATAATAAGGCAAATCAAAGGACCACGCCACTTTCGCAGAACGGGTTTCCTCCAATGAGTGCTAGTGCATGAAATAAAGTAAATGATTATATCATCGCAATGCTTTTTTTATAAAATGAAGCCATTATAAGACTCAGGTCCCATCACACAATGCAACGCAAGCCGGAGGATAAAGTTTTACCTTATAACGACCAAAAATGCTTCATACGAATAAAACCAAAGTGTTTGATATTATTACTAGTGCATATATGTTTCAAAAGCGATTTCAATCATATATAACAATCATAGGCGGCATAAATGACCCATACCACTATGTCGCCATACTAGTAATACAATCACATCCGAAATTTCGTATTGGAAATTGGATTCCATCATGAGTCGAGGCAAGGGGCAAGCTCCTCTCCGATTCGAGACACTCTAGCAAATGTCTCAGGACCCCACTATGATCCTTGGATCTTCAGGGCCGGTCCTCTCTTACTTTTGAGGATTAATTATTCCTGAACACATGTTTCCCGGTCCTTACAGACCTATAATCGAGGTGCCTCGCATTCCAACAACCACACAGGTGAAAAGTATATATAATGTCAGGGCTGGTAGGTCACTGACACCACCTTAGCTAGAAAGAAACGTCATGCTCTCCCTGCAGTCACTATCCCGTTTTTGACTCATAGTGAGGTGTGAGGCTCGCGAATTCACGTTATACACAAAGCTACGTCACACAGACCATGCTTTGATCATCAACCACAAGACTTTGCTTTGCAACAGAAGCCTTGATCATATGCCACTTAGGCGTGCCACACAGGCAATCCACTACATGCGACTGATTTCTATCGATATATAACCTTTGAGCTTGTATGTCTCAGAGAAGGGCGTTAAGCAAGAGAATAAATTCTCCGCCGCCAAACAGATATATATTTAACAGAGATCAATCAGCACAGAACAAAATCCAATATCAGACACACAGTCCATTTATAAGTTCGTTCTGGGTTTGAACGAAACCGGAGGCACCAAATCCTCGCATATCCGCACAATCAACAATATGTCTAGACGGCTACTACTTCTGCTCCTTCAAGGTAGCTACTTCAATACGAGCATCAATAGCGCCCATCCATCCAATGTGAAGATTGCCGGTCTTCAACCGTCTTCGACTCTTCGACTTCTCAACGACCATCGATTATTTGAAATGAGAATGAACTCGGCCTTTTCAAATAACCCACGTATATTTAGATTTTCAAATCAATTTTTCACATGGTTAAACTATTCAACATTCACATTTCAGTTCCTTAGTATAATTTTCATGTTAAACACATTCAACCATCACATATCAAGCAAACACAACAAAATTGGTTTATTTCCACCCTATATCGTTTATAGTATTTTATAACGATATATCGCCACTTTTATTTATTTAAAACGGCCATATTTAATTAAACGACGTTTCAGGTCGTGCCGAGGCACTGGCGCTATTTTCCACTAAATTTGTTTTACACATACCTGAAAATCTAACCGTTGGATCTTCACAAACTTTATATCATTAGAAAGATTATTTCAAAACGAATCCAACGGTTTCAGTTTTAGGAAAATCCGACGGTCGGATCTTCCACACTAGTCGTTTGAAGTTAGGATTTCAAATTACGAACTGCAGCGTCGTTATTCAATTCAATTTAATTATATATATATATATATATATATATATATATATATATAATCGTTTCTGGCGCTGTTTTTCTTCAGATTTGAATTAAACATTCCAGACAATCCAACCGTCGGATCTTTACAAAGTTGGTGCCGTTGGAAAGATATTTCCAAGGCGAACCCAGCGGTTGCGGTTTTGGGAAAATCCAATGGTCGAATTTCCCACACTAGTCGTTTGAAATCACGGTTTCAAAACACGAACTGCACGGCCACGATTCGTTTTAATTTTATTTATATTTATAAATTTATATAAATATAGTTCATTCGAAAATTCCTATATCGTTTTCACTTCAAATATTTCACTAACGCCTTTAAATTTTGGAAAATTTCGCCATAACCTCCTTTGTAAGGGAGGGGCTGGGAAAATTCCCAAATAGCCACACGGGCGTCTCATCTCAAAAAGAAAAAGAAAAAGCCAAGCGGCTAGCCAACAGGCTCATAAAATCATCACCCAAACAAAACAGTAAACGTGTATCGATTTATCGGGCATAAAATTTTATTCCTCTTCTCTAGCCTCTTTGCTATAACCTGTTCAATAAATATGCATGTACATATATGCAATTCTTATCACTTATCATTTTCCATTCAACCTCATATTTGATTCAATTTGGTTTATAAACACCATTCATTCTAATATTGCATGCATAGGCAAAAATCACATCATTAGCTAATTAATGAATATTTCAACTCATGCATATTTATTTGAACAAGTGGTTATTTTTAACACTTCACATTTCAAAAATGATAATTTTAGCGAACTAAAATATATTTCAACACATGACTATTTTATTTAGTTCCTATGCATGTTAAAAATAATATTTCTTTCACAAATATTTATTTCAACGCTCGCATATCTTTAGCATATCACATATATGATAAAAATGGTATTTTTATCATCTAAAATATTTATTCAACACATGAATGTTTTTAACACTTCATAATTTCAATAAAAATGTAATTTTTATTGTTCGATCTTTTTATTCAACACATGAACTTTTCCAATACACACACTTCTCAACACATGAGCATCTCCACATATGAATATTTTATATATGTTGTTCATATAAGAAAGATGAAATTTTTATTGTTGAAACTATTTATATATAAGGCGAATATTTTACATACTTCATATATATTATAAAAATGTGATTTTTATTGTTTAAAACACTTTATTCATTCACACATGAATTTAATTTTCACACATCACTTCTCAACACATGAGCATTTCCACACATGGATATAGTTTCAACACATTTCTTTAATTTCAACGCATGAAGAGAATTTCAACATATGAAAATAATTCTAACACATGAATATTATTCAAAATTTCGGCAGCATAATGACAGGGTAGTTAAAACCGGCACCGTCCCTAGTACGGCTCCTCGCTCTACCTTAAAACCTCGCGGTTTTTGACAATGGGGATTCATGCATCTAATTCGCACGCAGGCGCCATGTTTTATTTTCATTTCCACAATTATTTCCAATTTATTTCAATCACCAATAGGTATTTTTCAACCACAACCAATCAATATCAACCACAAACAATTATTCAACCACTCGCATTTTTCATCCAATATTTCACAACAATAAATATCATCCATGGTTTGTGGACGAGGGGAGTGTATATATATATATATTATTTCTATATTTCACGTGCATTTCAACACACATATCATTTATACTATGCATGTATAATTCATACTTCGCTTATATAGCTTACGCAATGCATGTACATGAGGTATACAACACGTATATAATTTATACTTCGGTTATATAGCTTACACAACGCATGTACATGAGGTATACAACACGTGTATAATTTATACTTTGCTTGTATAATTTATACATGAAATTTTCCATTCAATTTCATTTAATTTAGATTTCTCACATTGGTTTTCAGAGTGCTAAAAATCGTAGATGGCTCCGAAAAATCCGTGGTCTCTTCTATATGGTAGAGAGCCTCCTTGCGGTCACAATGTTTCCTGTTTCATCGAATTTCGTCAACACACCAGAAAGATATGATTTTTCAAAGTTCAGATGTAATAAAAGACTCACCTTTCACGATGGTTCAAAACTAGGTCTTCGATTTGCACTCAAACTGTGAAGCGATGCGAGGATCGGGCTACACGACGTCGAAGAGGGAGGTGCAGGCTTCTCGGCGCCGGTGGTGGGGTCCCCTGCGGTGGCCTGAGGTGAGCTCGGCGGCGGTCCAAAGGCGTTGCCTTTATGGAGGTGATTCGCATGATTTACACAACGATAAAATCCAATACAAGTATGGATTTGTAGAGGAGGGAACGAGCTTCAAAATAGATCCAAGAACGCTCGATTTTGTTGAGAATCGGAAGAGAAATCGAAGAGAGAAGTCTGGGATTGATTTCCGTCGTGCGCGCCTGATGATCGGGGAGAGAGAAAGTGATTTGGGAAGATGTGATTGGCCAGGTTTATTTTTATATATATATTTAATTTCAAAAATCCGAAAATACCCCTTGTCTCATACGAACTCCAATCCAAACCCAACGACTGTCGTCCCTAGCTAAATACCCCCATTCCGAACACAATGGGATATGTTTCGTTGGCCAATTCGACTGTTACAGTCAGTTATTCTTCAAATTAAAGTATAAAACATTTAATTTTAACTTTGAACGTACATTTTAATTTGCCGGGGCCACAAACTGCTTCTAAAAATTCCCGAAAAATAATTCTAGCTATGTTTTGATGCTACGGTCCCAACAAAACTAGTTTCATCGAATTCTGAGATCGTTTGAAAAATGGCCATTTTCTGGTCGATCCAATTTAACAGAAATTGACCAAACACATTTTCTTTTGCCACGCTCACATACTAGCTTCAAAAATTATGAAATTTGAAACCTAGCAATAGTTTGGCATCCCAGACCCAACAAAAGTGGTTTCGTCGAATTCCGAGGTCGTTTGCAAAATGTCTATTTTCAAGGGCTATACATTCTATATAGCGACCTTTCTGAAAATTCATTTGGCCATAACTTTTGATTCCCGCTATGAAACTTCGATTTTTCAGATTCGTTAGAAAGATATTCATTAACAGATTTAAATATTTTTGGTTTCACTAAAATCCGTTATATTTCCCACCATGCACAGCCAGTTAAAGTTTGAATTCAAATTTTCAAACTGACTCACTATTTCTAATTCACTATTTTATTGAAATATTCTATTTCAATTGTTAAAATTCCTTTGAAATAACCAATTTAAAATTTTTAAATTGGCTCGTATTTTCCGGGTTGTTACAAAATGTATTCAGACTCTAAAATTAAAAAAATTAACAAAGTTTTAACTTTGGATAATATTCAAATTTATGTTTCGAAGGTGCTAAAAAGAAATCTGAATTTGGGAAGCACAAACTTCCAAGTTTGAAATTATTATTTCTATGTTTATTCAAAAAAAATCATTTGTAACTCTGTATGTATAATTAGAAACAATGTGCATTCCCAAATTCACTGTTGTTCTCTACATTTAATTGATTCGTTACCGCTTTTGTTCTTTTCTTAAATACCATTCACCTCTGAAACATTTCAGAGCCCGCCTTAAACAGATAGGAAATGGCCATTAGGGTTTCCTTCTCCCCCTTTTTTATTCTTCTTCTAAATCTTCAGTTCTCCCTCTACTTCATCGCTCTCTCCACCATTAACCTAGCTTTCAATATTATCGTGTCCTTGTTGCTCGCTCCTCACAAACTATCCCTCTCGTCTTTTAAATCTATTTCATTTCTTTTCTCTCAAATCAATGGGGATTGTTTAGATCTTCTTCCAACCGCCTCCTCTTCCCTTTCTTTTCTTCAATCGTTTATCTCCTTTTCACTTACCACTTCGTCTCTTCTTTACCTTATTTAGCTTTCTCCGTTGCTGTTGATCCATCCTACCTGTGCAAACCTTATTCTATGTACGTCTTTTTTCTTTTTGGATCTATTTTCTAGATCTGAATTGTTTTTTCTGGCCTCAGTGTTTAAGCTTTCTAGGATTTATGAATCTGCTTGTCTCTGATCTAGTGCTTTTCTTCTGCCAAGTTGGTGGTCTCGAGCTAACCATCGCTTTACCTAACCATAATTAATGCCTCTTTTATCACCAGTTTTTCCTAGCTTCCACTTATAGTTTCTATTTCGGATTTCCTACCATCCTCCTATTTTTAGATCTCCATAACCGATTGCCTCACCAACTATGCCTGAGTTCTCCGTTTCCATCATTTACCACTAAGCGAGTCCAATCACCACCTTATTGGTATCAGCTAGAGGTTTGGTGTCGGATTCCAAGTCCATTAACACGATGTGCTTAAGCTTGGATTTTGGTGTTCTTCATGTTTCCTCAGTTGCATCTTTTGCCTCAGGATTTTTTTTAGTTTTTTCAGTTATTTGAGGCTTGGTTGGTGCACGTCTTAGATGTTGCAGTTGTTGTTTATGTAATCTGGTCGATAATTGATTTGAATTGCATGGTGATATGATATATTTTGTGAATATTCAGGTTATATTTTGCTGATGTTATTGCCAGCTTGTAATGTTGTGATCACTCTTGTCATGGATATTACTTTTGTCAATTGTCTGCATTGTTTATGAAAAAAAAATAGTTTTGTTTTACTTGAATTAGCAGCAACAGGGACAGAAGAAGAATGATCATTTTAGAGTTTCTTGATATTCTAAGAGCTTTGCATACTCACAGTAGAAACAAGCACTGTTTTATTATTTATCACACTACCATTTGCAGCATGGAAGATTATCCAGTCACAATATATGCAATTTGGTTTTGATGGTTCTTAAGCCGGAGCTTTTATCATTCAAATTTAGTGTGGCCTGCCTTCTTCCAATAGTTGCTAATCAGGTTTCTACCGTAAGTTCATTGGTTATTATCTGCTTTCTGTATATTTTGAATCAATGTTGTCTAAGATGTATAATTGTTGTCACTTCATCCCGTTGTTGCTTCCTATGTTGTTTTGACTTAAACGTTATCCTTTGAAGTAGCAGTACCATATACTGAACCATCGTTGAGGTCAAGTTAAACGTCTTATTCCAATTATACTGAACTGAGCCAATTATATGAGAAGTACAAGGGTCAAGGTATTGTAGCTTGTTCTCGATGATAAATTCCATATTATATTTCACATAAATAACATCCAAGGTACTGCTTTATTTTTTTATACTGCTGACTTTCTTCTTGCCATTGGCCTTTATGATGTTGTAAATCTTTTTGCACGAGTCTTTAAGATGTTCAACTAATTTGATCATAATTTGCATTACATTAGATTGAAGTTAACATACTAGTACAACAAGTAGTTAATCACACGAAAGTATGAAATAGATTTTAAAATTACATATAGCCCTTATTATTATATAAAGATGCCAAATAAGCTGTATAATTAGTAGCTAAAAGTTTTTTTATTTGGTTTCAGCAATGAATTCTGAGCTAGAAGTTTGTTCTTTGTTTTACTATTAATGAATTTCGGTAACATTTGTAGGCCTCAAAATATTGGCCTTTCGATGCAACTAGTTTGGAGCACAAGAACCTAGTAGTAACGAGGAGATAGTAGAGTTTGCTTGCACTCGATTCAAGGCCGAGTATCCTATCTTTGACAAGGTTGATGTGAATGGAGATAATGCTGCACCAATAAACAAGTTCTTGAAAACAATTAAAGGCAACCTATTTGGCGATAATATCAAATGGAACTTCTCTAAATTCTTAGTTGACAAGGATGAACACGTTATGGACCGTTATGCACCGACCACTTCTCCTCTCAGTATCGAGAAGGATATTAAGAAGTTGTTGGGTGTCTCATAGATAACTCTGCTCTATTTCAAGTTCTCCGGTCTTTGGATGAATAAAATAAATGAATGTGATGATGAGTATGTTGTGTTTAAGACTTTACCTTGTGTATGTATGTTTTTCTCAGTCTGAAAACTGATATAACATGTGAAAGCTTTTGATTCATTCATTTAATGTGGGATAATATAACATTTTTTTCTATCGTTTTTTTACTGTTGTTGCCTTTTACCTACACATAATCATTCAATTTGACCAAAATATGTATAGTCCACTAATTTGATAAAATGATTTCATGTGTGCTACTACAATAACGTTATGTGATACAATAACGTTATATAATGTAGACCAATGACATAATGTCACGCGCAGGCAAATCATATGATGCCACATGGACTAATTAAATAATGCCATGTGGCCTAAAAAATGATATCATATGCACTAATAAATGATGACACATGGACAAATTATTATTTGACACATGAACCAACATTAAATGCCAAGTGTCGACATTAATATATGTCATGTGTAAACTACTACTACAACCATGCACTACAAGAAAAATCGCATATAGCAGCGGCAATATCCGCTTCTAATCCGTCGCTAAATAGGCCTTAGCGATGGATTTCCTGCATAATTCTGTGGTTGGTAAAAACCATGACGGTATCCATATCAGATTTTTACGACGGAATTTAGCATGAATTTTCCGATAGTTTTCCATCATTTTACTAATTATATAATAAGAATGTAATTTAATTTATTAATTTAATTTTAATTTATTTACCAACTATTTACTGACGGATAAGTAATTTATAATAAATTATTATTTATAAAAAACGTTGGTAAACCCTTACTAATTGCCAAGGGATTAACGACGAAAATTAAATTGGGGTTAGCTTAACCTCACTTTTTTTGTTGGTAATTCGATGGTAAACGCTTTCAAATTAGACCTATCAACGGATGCAAACGATGACATCCGAAAATTTAAATCCGCATCTGATATCCATATCTACATCCATGGATATTTTTCGAATATTCAAAAATATCCGCATTTGAAAAACGAATCCGGGTATTTCAATCCAAAATATCCACATCCAAAATTGAATAACACATATGTTATAATAGAATTTCTTGAACTAAAGCAAAATAGTTTAATCATTCACTTTCTCAAACAAATCACATGCTCAAAAAAGTTCATACACAATAGAAGTACATAAAACAACAATATACAGAATATTAAACAATTATTTGATCCACTCATCACATGCCGCCATTTTTTCTCCAAGCTCAAAAAAGCTTCATTTTTATTTCAGTGCTTTGCTTAAGCGAAGGACAAGAGTTATTATACATATATAAATTAGGGCTGCACACAACCCATATCCAACCCGACCCAACCTACCAATCCGACCCAACCCACATAAACCCGACCCAACCCAAAGTAGTTCGGATTGGATATGGATTTCAATTTTTAGCCCATACTATATATGGGCCGGGTGTAATTTTTCAATCAACCCCACCCTATATTAACCCAACCCAACCTCACTTTGAAAAAATAAAAAACCCTTCACACTTCTACTTTGATATCTGCACCGAATTAATGAAATTTTATTCATTCCAGGCATCCGCTTTTCCATGTAGCTTGGACTTGGTCTTCATACATTATTGACTTGCTTGTATTTAGTTGGATATGCTTAGGATATTTAGTTATATTGTGTGCTGAGTCACCTGCGTGGTGTACTCGTGTGAGAAATTGGTTGGTTTTTCCATGCGGTATGTTTTTGCATGTCTTAAAACATAAATTATTATGTCAAAATTTATGTTATGGATTAATCATGCATACAACCCAACCCTATTTAACCCGACCCAACCCAACCCATACTTCAACCCAACCCAACCCTATATGAGGTTGAGTGCGGGTTCAATTTTCATCAACCCAAACGATTACGGGTCGGATGAAGTATTTGGCTTGACCCGACCCAACCCAAACTTTGTGCAGCCCTAATATAAATGGAAGGCTTTTGTGCTCCTTTACCAATGCCAATGAGCCGAAGAAGGAAGATGGAGTGATAAGTGCTAGGGAGGGCCCACACTGCAAGGCTGTTGTGTTATACACGTAAGACCCCAGTTTGTATAATCTATGTTATATCATCAATCATGAAGACAACTATAGAAGCTTTGCTATTGTAAAAAACTTGTAATTATTAAGAATCCCTAGGAGTCGATAATTCCACAGTCAAATATAAATTCGTTTTGTAGAAAACTAAGGTGGTATTTGATGTATTTAAAGATTTATATTTGTTTATGTTAGAGCAAGAAAACCAGAATTAGTGCATATTGATATCATGGCTGCTCATCATGAACCTTTTTTTTCGACCATAATTTACTGAAAACAACAGTGGTACTCTTATTCAAGTCGAGTAGTGTCTGGAGAATCTAACACATTACCTCTGGAAGCATGAATAAAGCCTACCAAATTTTTGTTCTGCTTATTGAAATTCATAACGCCTTTTATAGTATAAAAGGTTCAACAGGCTCAAATGTTTTAAAACTTAAAAGTAATGGACAACCACCAAAGTAATCCTAAAACGTACATTGCATATTAAGCATTGGCATTTTGTTTCGTGTTTACAAAAGTTCTCTAAAGCTCATGCACCGAAAAAACTGCCAGTATGCACGACTTTTTTTTTCATTGTAAACAAACATAATTAGAGTTATCCAGGAAATCAAACTTCTCATCTAAACCAAAACTTCTTACCCAAAACAAACCAACCATTGCAAATACCCCCGTATACCAAATGATAAGGAAAAGAACTGAGTAAGAGGCAAAGAAAACTGACACTTAAAATACATAAAAAAAAAGTATGAAAAAAGCTAGATAAGAGAGCTTGCTTAAGGGCTGAAGATGTTGGTATTTATAACTAGGAAGAGAATGAACAAAGGAATTTTTCAAGTGTAGAATCAACTCTAAAGGGTCAGAAGTGTCAACCATCATAGTTGCATAGTGAACAACAGCCTGTTCGATTCCGTCGTTCGCTGCTGCAGCAGCGAACGACTGCTGCGGACAACAGCAGTGATGCTTTCAAACATTACCTAATCAACTACCTTGTAATTGAGATACAAAAGAATGAACATAAAAGATAAAACACAGATGTAAAAAAGAATAACGTTCTCACAGTGTATCAGGCGTAGAAAATCTAATGCTGCGTTTTTGTTTTCAGCAATGTCAATTGTAGCATTCTCGAGAATTTGTATTTAAACAAAGCCATCATCAGCACATATTTCCATCTTATACATGCTCCTACTAATTACACTGAAGCTGGAAAAAAAAGTTGGTTTATTAGTTATATGTTAACAAAAACAATGTTAAATATTAGCATAATAAGCTATTTTGCTTTTTGCACCCAAAATAATTTCTTTCTAAAATAGTCTACAAAATTACTGCGGGGAAGAAAAATATCATATGGCAAAGACCAAAAGAAAATGAAAAAACAAAACAGAATAAGCTCAGAACGTAAAAAAAGGAGTTTCTATATTTTATTCAATGGCGGGTAGTTAAACAAAACAAAAGTACGTGAAGAATCAAAATTCAATCACACCTCCATCCTTTATAGTTTCAACGGTTTACTCTAATAGGCGTGAATGCTTCTTGTTTTCCTTTGTTCTCAGGACCTAAAGGATGAACATAACATCAAAAAAAGAACTGACATTCAATAGGATTCAACAATTTCACAGAATCAACAACCAGTCGATTAATAAAATAGTTTGAACTTCCACAAATTCAACATACCTAACCTCTTCAGCCTCACCAATTAGCAATAGAAAAACACATACCATACCCAAAAGATGAATCAATATCAGTTAACAAAAACCCAAAATATGACTTACCTAGCCTATTTGAGCTTTCGATCCATGGAATCTCGTTCGTTTCCATCAACATGAAGTAGGAACGGAGGAAAATGGATGAATCAACATCGTCTTGATCTGACTTCAATCAGATTCTAGTTCGAAGGAAGTGAATGAAGTTTAGGCAAGGGGAAGGAGAAACAAGATCGCAGAAAAGTGGCTGATTGAGATTTTAGATATTAGATTTCAACTGTTTTGGATTGATTAAGGTAGATAAAAAATGAAGGTGAACGGACTAAGATCTATTTGGAATCTAGGGTTGTAACAAAAATTAAAGGCACATAGTGCGGGCATTGAACGAAAATCGAGCGGGCTTCGAAATTGTGGTGCGTGTTTCTTTTACCGTAGATTGTTTATAAAGTTTATAGGGAGGTTATTAATTAATTAATGTTTATAACTTAATAATTAATAATAATGGGTTTAAGATATGAATTCATACTTTATAATTATTGATTTTTAATGTAAAAAACATTATTATTAGATATTGTTTTTGATCGATTTTCAATTTAAAAACATTATTATAAGATTTTGTTTTTGAGTTGTAGAAAATTTCAAAATTCAAGTAATATTCTTGAATTATTTTAGCAAATTATAAATATCACTTAATAATTATTACTTCTTATTTATTGTTTATTTATTATTATTACTTCTAACTGTAACCAACATTAATTATTAACTATATAATATTAAATATCCAATATAATTATTTACTGTTAGTTTCTAGTTATATATGTTTATTAATCATGAAGCACAATTAATAAATATTAACTATAATTTATTAGTAATTAATGATTAATTATATTAACTGTTTTTTTATTTAGTAATTAAAATAATATATTAACAATTGTTGGTTAAAATTATAAATAATTGTCTATTTAAGTTCATTTATAAGTTGTTAATTATATACTATCATTAATATAACCATTAGTTAAGATTATTAATTATTGTAATATTTTAAGCAATATTAAGCATTTTAAAAAAAATTAATTTTATTAATCATTGATTATCAAAATAAATTTAACTAAACAACAACTATTAATTTATTTTATTAATTATTTTTTTTAGAGGAAGACGGGTGTGTAGCGTGAAGCTACACAGCCGGTTACGTGTAGTCATAGTAGCTAATAATATAAGCTGATTGACGGGCCCAACCAGTGACATAATATGTCTAGACCCAGCTGGTCAATAATGGTAATACAAGTACTAAGCAGAATATGTACATCATAGAGGAGTAAACATAGCATATAGATACACAACCAAAATAAACTATAGATAATAATAGTTAGCTACTTCTGGTTCAAAGAGGGAAGAAGGAGTTGCTTTCTTGTGATCCAGGAGATTGTGGCACGGGAAGAGAAAGCCTGAAGCGAGCATACCTAGTTGATCATGTCCATGATTCGAAGAGATGCAGGATGTGATAACAGGTACCCATCAAAAGTTTCGAGGGTCTGCCAAAGATTGTTGCATTACGTTCTAACCAAATACACCATGAAAAGAAAGCCACTAAGGAATCCATTAAGAGATCAGGGGGGTTATGCTGCCAGTATTCGAAGAATGAGCTGATGGAGGGGATGAAGCCGAGGATGAAGGAACTGATTGCAGCCCACACTGCATAAGAGAAGTCTCATTCAAAGAAAAGATGGAAAGGGATTCATTGCTTTGATTACAGAGTACGCATATAGGATCAATATTGTTATTGAAGCGATTAAGTCTGTCTCTTGTGTTGATGCGATTGTGGATAAGAAGCCATTGAAAGAAGATTATGCGAGGAGGTAAGTGACATTTCCAAATGCAAGAGAAAGAGAAGCTTCGGCCTAGATGGATCAAATATTTATAACAGGATGCAACTGAGTATATGTTAGATGGGCCTAAAGCCCAAAAGAATGAATCTGGTTTTATTGATAATTGAGTAGTGTTGAAGATATGTCCAATTGAATTGATCTCATTTAAGGATTCAATGCCCAGGAATGTTGGAGGAAAAAATCCCATTGGGCCAAGTTCATGGGCCAAGGCCACCGTAAGCAGGCTATGTTGGTTGGTTGTTGTAAGGATAGGAAAAAGGTGGATAATGGGATCTGTTCATTCCATATATCCAACCAAAAGAGGCAAGATTCACCATTACCAATTTTTACATGAAAAAGGGATTTAACTCTCTCTATGGTGGATAAGATTCCTTTCCAGAATGGTGAGGGTCTAGCATCTGGTCTGAAGTGGAGGATGAGGAAAGGATTTGAATTATATAGACGAGTCAAGATTCAGTCTTTCTAGATGAATTGACCAGGCAAGAGGGTTCGCCATAGCAATTTGGCAAGCAATGCAATGTTAAAGGTCGGGAGATTCAGTATTCCAAGACCACCATGATTAGTTGGGAGAAAAACAGTTTGCCAGTTGATAAATTTTTTCATATTACCCCCATTCCAAAGAAATGTACTACGAATTGAATCAATTTTGTTAATAACCCAGATAGGGAGTTTGTGGAATGACATCCAATATGTTGGAAGTGATGAGAGGACATGCTTAACAAGTATAAGACGACCAACAGAGGATAGTGAGTTTGCTTTCCAGCTTGAAAGTCTTTTTTCAATCTTAGAAATGAGTGATTGCCAATCAGGTTTATGAAGTTTAGCGGGATGGAGAGGAATGCCCAGATAATTCATTGGGAATGAATCAAGCTTACAGTTAAGGCAATCAGTTATAACAGGATCCAGGTGAGTACAATTAGCCAGCATAATAATGGAACATTTGTTAAATTAATAGAGAGACCTGAAATCATTTCAAACGTATAGAGTAGGACCTTGAGGCAATGAATACTTTTAGGAGATGGGGTGGTGAAAAGAATTGTATCATCTACAAATTGTAAATTGGATGTGCAAATTTCTGAATTTGGGAGAGGGATACCTGAAAAAATATTATGAGAGAGGGATCGTTTCACCATTTGGTTAAAGACAACTGCTATTAAAACAAAAATGAGAGGTGAGAGAGGGTCTCCTTGCCTTAAGCCTCTTTTGGATTTTATTTTGCCTCCATATTCAGCATTGATAAAGACTGTAGAAAGGCTAGTGTGTAGTATTGCTTTGATCCAGCTACACCTCTTCAATGGGAAACCATTATGTGTTATAAGAGATAGAATATAACGACCCATATTTTACGGTGTTATAATTAATCTATTTAATTATTTATATAGTGATTAAGGAAATTAAATGGTCGTTGAATTAAATTATATAGATTCTTTAATTAATTTAAATAATATAATAATATATATTTAATTCAGAAATAATCAAAAATAGTGGAATTCACAATACTGTGTAATTTGGATTTATTTAAAATATATAATTCAGTTTAGAGTTGAATTATATTGACGAATATATTTAAATAACGAAGTTTGAACGTATAACTATAATATAATTAAATTCGAGCTCGAAATGGCGCGGTAGTTCGCTATTTGGCGATTTGAACTTCAACTGGATATACAGGGTCCGTTTTAACTTGGATTTCTGTGAAACAAGAAACGTTCGGAGCTAGTGAAGTATATTTTTCTAGTGGAAGAGAAAAATCAGGATTTTGTCATGTAGATTTTGATTTATGTCCAAATCAAATATTCAGAAAAACAGCGGCATATTCGTTTATGGCCATAACGGTTATTTAAGAATATTTAAATATCGGATTCGAATTCGTGCAAGTTTCTTTTGAGATGTCATGATAATTGAGTTTTTAGAATTTTACTGTGATTTTTAATTAATTAAATAAGCAACTTTTTATTTGGAGTATTTTGCACCCTATAATCAACATTTTGGGGTTTCACAATATGAGTTAACCTACCGATATTTTTATATTTTTGGGATCATGGAAAATTACTCGATTTAATGATAGTTTCATATCAGTCCATGGACAAAAAGAGTTTCGTATAATAGGGTACTCTCAGATGTAAAGAAAATATCTATCTACCTTTAACCTGATTATTCTCTGATTAAAGAACAGGCCAAGACCCCTTTCTCTTTCAACCGCACAAATCCTTGTGGCCTCAAAGCAAAAACGTGGAGCAAATTCAATCATAAAAATCCTTATAAATATATCCGCGCAAGCAGTATACATGGGGTTTTCCCCTGAAACATAAAGCTGTTAAAACGAAATATAAATGGCGATTAAGTTAGAAATAAAAATAAAAAGAGAAAGCAACAGTCAAGAAAGAAGTGAGGCACGTGAGCTCTGTGAAAGAGGGGAAGGAGATGCTGAGTGAAACCAGCGTTGTCCGTGAGTTGTAGTGTGCATACGGGAAGGGGTGTTCAAGTCAGAAGAGGGTGGCATGCTGGGCTGTCTCGTGAAGTCCGACGTGAAGGGCTCGGCAGTTTTAAGGGAAATAAGAAGCAGTTCAAGGAGGCTGGGGTACAGTCTGAACTGGGTGGAGATGCTCGAGTTCAAGGGTACGATGTTGACTACGAAGTGGAGGCGACGGTTAGTGCAGGTCCGGACAGAAGGAGGAGCACGACTGAAACGAAGGGAGGTTTGTTGCGTCGAGTTCAAGGAAGAAAATCGTGGGTTGATGGTGCGGTTATGGTTAGAACGGGATGGAGAGGACGAGCTGGCAAGGTGAGTGAGTATGGTGTACTTTGTTGGATCTATTGTTTATAACAAGAGGAGGATGTTCGGTCTAAAATGAAGAATGGCGGGTTGGTTTAGCAGGTGCTCGCGTGAGATGATACAAGGGAGAAGGAAGGTGATTGTAGCAAGTGGAACGGGTTGTGAAGGTGGTTGCTGGGACAATATAAAAGGTAAGGGCCCATGTAAAGAGAATTATATATATAAATGTTAAGTCAAACAAAGTATGTAAATTTTGAAATTAAATATCTTAGTCGTATGTGATCAAAATTCAATGAAACAAGATGCTTGGGATCGTATGGCCGGACACTACACGATGGAACTGACCGCGAGTCAATTGGAGTCCGTTACAATTTATTGCAAAATAAATCGTCCGATCTGAATTAATGGACAAATATCGTTATTTAACGTTAACCAATCAATGTGAGTAAATCTCATTAACTCTGTTCAGTTTATATTTTTATAAACTATACTTTATTTTTGATAAATATTGATTGGTTGCTGTGTATGGACTGTTTAGATAGGCTGTTAAATAATTGATTGAAAACACAGTTATGGTTATATATATATCGTTATTAAATATTAATTATGTCTATCGAATATTTCTTCTTGAAATGAAAGTGATATTATCTATATTGTTTAACATCTGTGGATGCAAGGAAACAGGTTGGAGGAATCCGACTGGATTCCTCAACATTCATTTTACTGTTTTTCATATATTTTGATATATGATGTGATACATAATATGTTATGGATTTTTTGTGTTAGAATGATGTTGATCATCGTTATTCGATATTTTTAATATCATAAGAAACCCTGGGATGTAAAAAGAAATATTTCAATGTATATTGAAATAAAGGAATTTTATAAAATCAACTGATTTTATAAAAGGAAATAATTTTGAAAATAAAGTATTTATAAAATCATAGGATTTTATAAAGGGGAACATTTATTTTGAAAATAAATAGAATATCATGAAGGAATATTTATTGGGAAAATAAACAGGATATTATAAAAGGAAAATATTTAAAAATCGAAAAAGGTTTTATAAAAAGGATATTTACTTAGAAAGTAAATAGAAGTGAAAAGAAATATTTATTTAGAAAATAAATAGAATTGTAAAGGGATATTTATTTAGAAAATAAATAGAATTAGAAATGGAGTAAATATTTGTAAAACAAATAAGGTATTATAGAAAGTCATATTTGGGAAAATAAATAGGATTTTATAAAAAGGATATTTGAGAAATAAATTTCAAAAAGAGAGAATCGAATATAGTTATTCGAAACAAAGTCAAAACAGACATAGTTATTTAAGAATGAAGTTAAATCGAATATAGTTATTCGAATCAGAATTAATTAAGTAAAGTTAATTGAATATTAGTTATTCAATTAAAGTTAATCGAATATTAGTTATTCGAATAAGAGTTAATAAAATGGAGTTAAAAACAAAAAAACTTAGAATCTGACTAGAGATTAATAAGTTGAATGGTTTCCTAAGTATCGATCTGATGTTGGTTTCGGTCTTCGGGGTTTACACTTACAACTCTTGTTAGTTTATAGTTAGACTCTGATAGATGTGAAGAATAGTGATACGTAATTAAGCCATGGAAATGTTTTCCAGTATTAATAACATATATTTTCTAATTATAGAAAATGAGGATATATATATATATATATATGTATATGTATATAATTGTTTGATGATTGGATCGATAATTCCATTTGGAAATAAGATTGTTGTGTGTACACAGACATATTTTCTTTGATAGTTAACTCACCGACTATCGAAGTTTTTGACCATTTTAACTTTGTTAATATGGAGAGATCGGTTGGATTATTATCCGAAGAACCACTCTGTATTGGCATAAGCATGCGAATCATGTATGCCAAAGATAATTGAAGACGGAGTAAAGTGCAAGGGCTGCTGTATAAATCTTAGGTAAAGATTGCCTAAGATGGTTGTACTGAATAGTGCCTTCGGTCTGTTCAGTCCCAGGACGACCTGTATGGAAGAATGTCTAACAGAGTATATTTAATAGACCGCGTAAGTTGATCTCTTCAAACGTATTTACGTTTGGTGGTGGAGGAATTCGTTTCTCTTAGCTGTATACCCGTGGAATTTTTGGGGAAATCAATTTGTGATTTGGCGGGTATGACGATGTGACATTCAAAGTGAATAAATGTGTGATCTATCAGAGATAAGCATAGCTTCTAGCCTCACATCCGGAAATGACAAAAGTCGGGCAGGCAACATGGATATGTAGGTCGCACCTATTAGGGTGTATAATCACCTAATCTAGAGTTTCATTTACTTCTAAAAATCTATTGTCGATGTTGTCCCATTCGGGAAACGGTTGCCGATCCCAACCGTTGGTGATATACATTTGATACACTCAAGAGAAATGAGTGGTCGGTCATGTGTGGCCGAGTTGCAAGATGTTCTTGTTGAACCCAGTGTATTCCTCTCTAGAGGTACACTAGCGAAAGGTGGTTCCATACCTTGTCATAGTTGGAAATCCATTACCCAATACATGCTTGCGGTTTTGATTGTATACTATATATGTAGAACGTGAGATGAAAGCGTTTCTGCTAGATGATTATTATATTGTGGTTGATAGACGCTATTATAATATCAATGAGTTTTGATATAAAAATATTTCGGATTCTCATAAGGGAAAAACCCGTTCCGTTATACGGCGTGGTCTAATGAGATATAGTTTACTTGTTCAAACATGTTTTTAACTATTTTACTCATACCAGTCCCATGACGGACCCGGAGTTTACTTTGTTTTGTTTTCCCTAAACCCTGGGGTGCCCAATTTTGTACGGGCAGTCCAGTAGTCGGGATTTGCAGATATACTGGAAGAGCTTGGAGCAGGAGGCTTCAGGATTATATAACTATAGTTAATTCTGTTGTGTTGTAAGTGTTGTACTCTGATAATGTTATTGTATACATATACTGATTTTATTTCAAGGATATGTTATCTATTATATGTTGATCGTTCCGCTGTGAGATTCGTGTTACTCTGATGTTGTATCTTCTTCTTCTTCTATTCTAAGTTTCTATCTTATCTATTCTCACCCTCTAACTTCTTTCATTAACTACTGGTATTTTTCGATGTTTGGTTAGTCGTCATTGAGTTTATGTCGATAACCAAAGTCGCTAAAAAACCGGGTCGTTGCAGTTGGTATCAGAGCTGAAGGTTAATTGATTAACTTGGCTCTGCGGCGTGACTTAGTAGAGATAGGGTTAGTAATACCCTAGACTGAGTTGAGTGTATATATATGAGTGAGCGTATTTGTTATTGATATAAAAATTGTTTTATATTGTGGTGATTTATTGGTTGAGTTGTTTATGGGTTCTGGTCGGTCAGTTTGATCCACTGTATCGGTAGGAGTTTATAAACACTCAAATACGATGGGTCGACACGATATGTTTTGAAAAGAGGGTAAATGGAAATAAGTTTACCCAAAGTATATTTTGATATAGGGAAGATGCATATATTGGAATTATAATATATTGGATATATTGGTTGTTATTATAATCGAGTAAGATTATAAATTAAATGGTTATGTAAATAACCAATCAGAATTCGTATAAGTGAAATATATGAAATTGAAATGAATTAAATCTGAAATTTAAATCAGAATTGGAATTGAAATTCCTAAAATTTGGAAAAGTGATTGTAAAATGGATTTGGATTAAATATAAAAGAATTTTAAAATCCTAGGAGATTTTAAATTGTTTTACAAGCATTAAAAAGGATATTTTGAATTGGATTTCAAAATGAAAGTGTTCAGAAATGGTTTTGAACGTGATATAGTATTGAACTCACTTCGATCGCTGGAAATTAGATTCTGATGATGACAGCTGCATAATCAGTGTTCATTTTCGAGTTGCTGAGTGACTGATTACTACCAAAGGTATTGTTTTTGGGAATGTTTTGCGAAAACAAGTGGTTTGAATTTCAAAAAGGATTGTTGATTTTTTAGAAAAGCGAAACTATTTAAAATTCCCTGGGAAAGATTGTTTGAGTAAAAACCAAACTGAATTGAAATTAGGAAAGCCAATTGGAATTAAAATAAAGTCATTTAAGGGGTAACTGAAATTGAATTAGAATGATATTGAGAAAATTGGATTTGTGAGATAAAAAGTTGAAACTGAATTGGTTTGGTAAATTAAGATTTGGAATCGAGAATGAAACTTGAGATTGAAAATGGAATTTGGCCTGGTTATAAGCGGATGGTTGTATAAGAGATAAAAGTAATTGGAGTTTGATTGGGATGACCTTAATATATGCTGAATTGGTAGCAGATGTAAAGGATATAATTATATGCCCGACAAAAAGGTACACATTTATTTTCATATGAGTTTAATGAGTTATGAGCCTGTTGGCAAGCCGCTGGGCTGTTTGATTTTCTTTTGGGTTGGAGATGGCCCAGAGAGGCGAGTTGTAGTTGTATCGATTGACCAGTACAATGGAGGCGCCGGCGAAATTTTTCAGAAATTTCAGGTGTTAGAAAATTTTCAGAGTTTATGGAAATTTTCGTTAGTAGGAATAAATTAATAATCTTATTGGAATTAATCGGTTCAGTTGAAACTAAAGTGAAGAGGTGAAGAAATAATTTTTAACCAGTCAATAAGGTTGTTTTCCACCTTAGCAATTTCGAGAACGAAATTAATTTAAATTTTAAAGGCCCGCAATTCCGTACTATCTGATTTGACTAATAACACCACACGTCCAACCCAAATTGCACAGAAATACGAATCATTATTAGAAAGAAGTTAGAGGATGAGAAATAGAAAGAAAGAAATATTAGAATAGAAGAAAACAAAGAAGACAAATCTCATAGCGGAACAAATAAAATATATTATATAACATAACTTTTGAAATACAAATCAGTGACTTTATATACATACCATCATCAAAGCATAACAGTTATTCCTGGAACAGTTATAAACGCCTGTTTCCATATACAACACAACACACAGCGGAAATATGATAATCTATAGCTAACTGGTGAAGCCTCCTGCTTCCAGCTCCTCCAAATAAATCTGTAAAATTCCGACTACTTGACTGCCCGTACAAATTTGGGCACCCAAGAGTTTAGGGAAAACAAACAAAATAAACTCTGGGTCAGTCATGGGACTAGTGTGAGTAAACTCCAACCTATTGTTTAACTCTCAAAATCCTTTCGAAAGAAATGATAATCGTAAGACCGATCCACACATAAACACGGGTGGTTTTTACCTTACGATAACCCAAAACATCTTTGATATCAAATCCAGTGATATTATAATAATGTCTACATCAAATAAATAAACAAATAGTAGAACGCTTGCATCTCACGCTCTACATATATAGTATAAAATCAAAAACCGCAGGGCGCTTATTGGAGATTGGATTTCCAACATGACAAGGTATGGAACCATCTTCCGATGATGTATTTCTAGAGGCGAATACATCTAGGTTCAACAAGAACATCTTGCAACCCGGCCCACACATGACCGACCACTCATTTCGCTTGAGTGTATCGAATGTATATCACCAACGGTTGGGATCAGCAACCGTTTCCCGAATGGGACAGCATCGAACAGAATAAGAAATTAAATGAATCTCTAGATAGGTGATTATACACCCTAATGGGAGCGACCCACATAGCCATGCTGCCTGTCCGATTTTTGTCATTTCCCGGTTGTTGAGGCCTGGGGCTACGATTACTTTCCATTCATTGATAACACAATTACTTTGAATGCCACATTGTCAGATCCGTTAATCACTAATTGATTTGCACAAATATTCTGGATATTATGCTAAGGGAATAAATCCGTTGCCACCATATATATTTATACAGACCAACCCATTAGATCATTGGAAATACTTAATCAGACATTCGTCCATATATGTTCGTTCTGGGACTAAACGAAACCGAAGGCACAATTTCTATTAATAGAAAAAGCCCTTGTACTTCACTCCGTCTTCGATTGTCTTCATAGAATCTGATCTGCAACGCTACTGCCAATACAGAGTGGTTCACGGATAATACTCCAACCGGTCTCTCCATATTGACAACGATATTAGCAAACACTTCGATAGTCGGTTATTTAACTATCGAGGAAAAATAAACAAACATCCATTCATCCATAACATCAACCAAATCACTGGGCCTTTAATTAATATTTCATTAATAAATCCACTTCTTTATTTCCCTATCAAATATTTGTTAACCAAATATTTTCAGAAATCTTATTGATCTCTTACGCTAGTTGGGAAAAACATTTCCTTATATCACCTTCTTTTATTTTCTATATTTAGAAAAAATATTCTATTTGAAATTGAAAACAATTTCAATCACTTATCTTTTTTCCTAACGATTTTAATTATACTCAGGAAATATTTACTTTTATATTTCAAAAATTCCATCACTTGGGTTAAAACGAATGCTGTGTAAAACATCGTTACAACAACCCAAAATATTTTATTCAACTAACTCTTTTTCAAACACTTCTCTTCGAGACTGGATTTTGCTATTTGTCAATTAAAAATGAAATCAACCAAGTTGGGGTAAAATTACCTCTCAGACCTTGACTGAAAAACATCCTCAACTTCAAAACGGCAAAACCACTTACCTCGAATAAACACACTATAAAACCCAATTATTCATTTTTAAAACATGTATATGGTTCGCTTTCTATTTCTAGTTTATAGATTTCCCCTTTCTGTGTCAATACTCTATTTTGATTTCCTTATCGAATTCTACATCTATCGATACATTGATTTATAACTATCAAATTATCTTAAAAATATTCTAACTCCTTAAATTCTCGGAAAAATTCGCCATAACCTCCCCTGCACCGGGAGCTTTGGGATATTTCAAATAGCCCCCCATGGCCCTCACCAATCCAAAAGAAAAAGGAAAAGCCAAGCGGCTTGCCGATACGGCACACAAAATCTCATACATGAATTTGAACATGTACCTTTTTGTCGGGCACATAAATTAAAATCTTCATATACTTCATCCCATACCTGTCTAACACATGCTCACCTGTTTCAATTCAATTTAACTCAATTCAATTGTTTGAATTCGGTTTCGCTCATTTATTCTTTAATTAGCTATTTTGCCTATTTCACTTCTTTGTTTGAGCATAACATGTTCAAACAAAACACCTAACTTGCGCATAACCAAATTGAATTTCAATTTCAATTTCAATTTCAATTCTAGTTTCCTTTTGATTTCGAATATAAATTTTCAAATCGAATTTACTTATTCAAAACCCAATATCCATTCGAAATTTCATCAACTAATTTCTATTCAATTTAGTTAATTCCATTCAGAAATCAAAAATCTGATTTCTGTTTCAAAAATCATATTCATTTACACAACTTGAATTCGCATATATTTTACAACTCAACTCTGAAATTTTCTAAATAGAAATTCGGATTTTATTCGTTTAAAATCCCTTTTATAAAATTTAAATAAATCGTTATGGTTTTTAAATGGATATGGCGCTGCTTTTCTAAAAATTTGATTTTTGACATAACTCAAAATTTATACGACGAAATCCAGATTTTTCTCTTCCATTAGAAAACTATTATCTAATCGGTCTTGACGTTTCTTGTTTCAAAGAATTCTGACTTCAATTGAGTTCTGTATACTCGATTGAAGTTTGAAACGACAATTTTCGAACTGCAGCGCTGCGGCGAGTTCGTTTTAATTATATTTATATATATAAACGTTAAACTTCGTTTAAAATGAATTCAACTCCACTCAAACTCCATTTTCACTTTTATTTGAATTCTATATTCAAATTCAAATTTCACTTCTATTTGAATCCTATATTCAAATTCCATTTTTCAAATTTCATTTAAATTATATATTTAAATCTCATAGTTTAAATTTCCATTTGAATGCTATATTCAAATTCTACCATTTGAATTCCATTTGAATTCCTTTTTAAATTCTACATTCAAATTCCCTATTCAATTCTCTTCGAATTCAAATTCTATATTTATTCTATTTGAATTTCAAATATTCAAACTCCGATTCAATTCTATTTTGAAATTTCAAATATTCAAACCCCTTTTTAACTCTATTATTCAAATTCTACTTAAATCCTCTTATTTGAATTCTATTTCAAATTCCCTCATTCAAATTCTATTCACATTCCTATATTCAAATTCTATATTTGAATTTCCTTTAAATTTTCTATATTCAACATCTGTTTAAATTTCTATATTCAAACTCTAGATTTGAATTCTCTTTGAATTTCTATATTCAATTTCTATATTAAAATCCCATTTGAATCTCTATATTCAAATTCTATATTTAAACTCCATTTGAATATCTATATTCAAATTCTATATTTTAAATTTCATTTGAACTTCCTTTATTCAAATCCATTTGAATTCCTTTGAATTCAATTTCTATTTCAATTCTCCATTTGAATTCAAATTCTATTTCAAATCTCCATTTGAATTTCTATATTCAAATCTATTTTCAAAACTTCATTTGAGTATCTATATTCAAATCTAATTTCAATCAAATTGAATTACCTATATTCAAATTCCATTTTTAAAATTTCTTTATTCAAATTCCAATTTACTTTCGATATTCAAATTCTATATTGAATTCCTTTATATTTTCTATATTCATTCTTTAAACAAGTCTTGATTTCAATTCCTTTTGAAATCGATATTTCTACTTTTGGAAATTAGATTTCCTTTTTAATTTCACACTCGTATTTTCTTTTCTGAATTATCCAATGATAATTCTTTTTACTTCATTTATGAACTGCGTTTATAAAAGAACTATTTATAAACTTCTTTAATAAAAGAACTATTTGTTTTATTTTTCAAACAAGTTTATCTTTTCAAATCTATTTAAAAATTCAATTTCTATTTTTCAAAACTAGAATTTCCCCTTTAAATCTCAAATACCCTTTCCATGATATTTTAAATAAATTAACACTTAGCCCAGTGATATTTAAAACAATCAAATCATCCAATTTTCAATCATTTGATTTCTAACATGTCATATATGAATATATGAAATCAAGCAAACAAACAAACAGATAATATATTTTTGAGGAATCCAGTTGGATTCCTCCAACCTGTTTTCCGTGCATCCACAGAAGTTAGTTAACAGAAATAATACCCATCCTGCTTCGAGGCAGGATATCGCGGTATAAAAGGGGATCCACTTATATTCGTGGGCGTAGGGTCATCCACTAATGATACTGCGGGCATCCGCTAATAAGACTGCGGGTATCAATCCAACCAATCATCAACCCAATATAACTAATATATTTAAATCAACCAGAAAGCATTCAAACAAGCATCAAACAATTATTTTTAACAAATAAAAATAACTATAAATGAAAGGTGAGTGAGATTTACTCACCGAGATTTTTATTTTGCTGAATATCCAATGAAGCCAATTATATAGATTTCACAGTGATTTCTCCAACCGTCTTATAAATCGAATCCTCCACCGTATGCTTCAGTGCAAAGAGCCGCTATCGCCTTGGCCTTCTGAACTTCGAAACTTGAACGCAACCCCAAAAACCATCAATCGCGATCTATAGATGTAGCTTGAAATCGAATCGGCTATCGGACCATCGCTTGCCACTATAAACCGACCACTGGTGATCTTCTCCCCCGTTGAATGGCATGCTGACCTCGAAATGAACCAACGATAGTTGTACTGATCCCAAATCGAGCAACTTCAGATCGATGACGAGCTTAAGAGGATACAGCGATTTCCATCGCACCTCTTCCTGAATTTGAGTGCCTCAGATACGATGTCGACCTCCCTGGAAGCCGCGGTCCTTGAGCGAAAATTGGATTTAGCCCCCTTTCGAATTGATTTTGAGGAAAGGACGAGTTCGAAATATAATTCGGTTTTAAAGGGAATTGAGGAGCGGTCATTGATTGGAAAAAGGAGCGAGAAGAAAGACTTGAACTGTATGTTGGTTTCAGAATGAAAGCTCGGTTCGTTTATATAGATTTGAAAGGGAACAAAAGTACATCCATCAAAATTCGATGTTTGCTTGATGTTGAACAGAGGAAGACATAAATTTTGGCTCGAGGAAGGCAATAAGGTGGCATTAAAAGAAGTAGGTTGGCTGGTTAAAGTTTTGATTTGATTTTTCTTTAATTAAAAACTAAACTATATCGTGGTCCTTTAATTTAAAATTCTGAACCGCTATTTTAACGTACAGACCAACGTTTCAATATTATAACGCTATTCCAAATTCAACAGTAATTATTCTGAAATTAAATTTCAACATATATACCATATTAAATTAATATAATATAAATTTAAATTTGAAAACCACAAATTCTTTGAAATAAATTATTATTATTTATCGTATATATCAAATAAAATTCCTACTCATCATCTGTATCATTTTGATTCAGTTATATTTCGAAATAAAATATTTCGATATATTCTAAATTAAATTGTATTCGATTATTAAATCGATAACTCAATATAAATATCGATTTATATTAACAACTAAATATATAAAATAAATATTAAATATTTAAAAATAAATTGATAAAAATATGGGTCGTTACATTCTTCCCCCCTTAAAAGAATTTCGTCCCCGAAATTGCTAAGGTAGAAAAATGGTACAAATCCATTATTTTTCAAAATCTCACTTATGTTGAAACTCAACTTCTCATATTTCAACAAATTTAATTCCACCAAAACTTTTGGTTTTCTTTCATATGCATTCTAATTCATTCAACTTGATTCTGATTCAATTATTCATTTTGATTCATTTTACTTGTCTAAGTTAAATTTAATTCCAGAATTCAAATTCCTGGGTTTCTATTCCAAATCCTTTTGAAATCACATATATATATACATATATTTATTTCCATCTCAAATTCAAAACATTTGAATTTTCAAACCAATTTGTTTCCCTTCAAACAAATTTTCACCGAAAACTTTTCTACGGTAGCAATCCATCACTTAAAGACTTGAAAATTAACGCTAATGATGTTGTAGTCATCATCAGAATTATTTTCCAGTCACTGAAGTGAGTTCAGTGCTTAAACAATTTCAAAATCCATCAAAAATGATTTTTATACGAAAATCCCTTTCAAAACAAAGCTATGTTATTTAAATATACTTTGAAAATATTTTTCAAACTTCCCAGGATTTAAATTCCAAATTCTGCTTTGAATTAAATTTGGATTCAATTTTAATTCATCTCATTTGTATATTTCATATAAAAATTCCATTTGGTTATATATAACCATTTCATTTCTTATAATTTCATTTGATTATAATATTAACAACGAACACATCCATATATTATAATAATTTCAAAAATTATTCTTTCTATATCAAAATAGAATTTTGGGTAAAATAATTTCATTCACCCACTTTAAAAAGTATCGTGTTCAATCATCTGTTCAAGTATTTACAAACTCTTATCGACGTCGTGGCGTCCCACGATTTGACCAGAATTCATAAACCACTCTACAGACTAGCCAACACAATATAAAACAACTTTTATATCAATTTACAAATACACTCTCTCGTATATATACGCTCAACTCATTCTAGGGTACTACTGACCCTATCTCTAATGAGTACATACCACACAAGCCTAGGTATTCGCTCAACCTGGCTCTGATACCAACTGTAAAGGCCGGCAAATCCGTACTATCTGAGCTGACTAATAACACCACACGTCCAACCCAAATTGCACAGAAATACGAATCATTATTAGAAAGAAGTTAGAGGATGAGAAATAGAAAGAAAGAAATATTAGAATAGAAGAAAACAAAGAAGACAAATCTCACAGCGGAACGAATAAAATATATTATATAACATAACTTTTGAAATACAAATCAGTGACTTTATATACATACCATCATCAGAGCATAACAGTTATTCCTGGAACAGTTATAAACGCCTGTTTCCAAATACAACACAACACACAGCGGAAATATGATAATCTATAGCTAACTGGTGAAGCCTCCTGCTTCCAGTTCCTCCAAATAAATCTGTAAAATCCCGACTACTTGACTGCCCGTACAAATTTGGGTACCCAAGAGTTTAGGGAAAACAAACAAAATAAACTCTGGGTCCGTCATGGGACTGGTGTGAGTAAACTCCAACCAATTATTTAACTTTCAAAATCCTTTCGAAAGAAATGATAATCGTAAGACCGATCCACACATAAACACGGGTGGTTTTTACCTTACGATAACCCAAAACATCTTTGATATCAAATCCAGTGATATTATAATAATGTCTACATCAAATAAATAACCAAATAGTAGAACACTTGCATCTCACGCTCTACATATATAGTATAAAATCAAAAACCGCAGGGCGCTTATTGGAGATTGAATTTCCAACATGACAAGGTATGGAACCACCTTCCGATGATGTATCTCTAGAGGCGAATACATCTGGGTTCAACAAGAACATCTTGCAACCCGGCCCACACATGACCGACCACTCATTTCGCTTGAGTGTATCGAATGTATATCACCAACGGTTGGGATCGGCAACCGTTTCCCGAATAGGACAGCATCGAACAGAATAAGAAATTAAATGAATCTCTAGATAGGTGATTATACACCCTAATGGGAGCGACCCACATAGCCATGCTGCCTGCCCGATTTTTGTCATTTCCCGGTTGTTGAGGCCTGAGGCTACGATTACTTTCCATTCATTGATAACACAATTACTTTGAATGCCACATTGTCAGATCCATTAATCACTAATTGATTTGCACAAATATTCTGGATATTATGCTAAGGGAATAAATCCGTTGCCACCATATATATTTATACAGACCACAATTTCAATCACTTATCTTTTTCCTGACTATTTTAATTATACTCAGGAAATATTTACTTTTATATTTCAAAAATTCCATCACTTGGGTTAAAACGAATGCTGTGTAAAACATCGTTACAACAACCCAAAATATTTTATTCAACTAACTCTTTTTCAAACACTTCTCTTCGAGACTAGATTTTGCTATTTATCAATTAAAAATGAAATCAACCAAGTTGGGGTAAAATTACCTCTCAGAACTTGACTGAAAAACATCTTCAACTTCAAAACGGTAAAACCACTTACCTCGAATAAACACACTATTAAACCCAATTATTCATTTTTAAAACATGTATATGGTTCGCTTTCTATTTATAGATTTCCCCTTTCTGTTTCAATACTCTATTATGATTTCCTTATCGAATTCTACATCTATCAATACATTGATTTATAACTATCAAATTATCTTAAAAATATTCTAACTCCTTAAATTCTCGGAAAAATTCGCCATAACCTCCCCTCTACCGGGAGCTTCGGGATATTTCAAATAGCCCCCCATGGCCCTCACCAATCCAAAAGAAAAAGGAAAAGCCAAGCGGCTTGCCGATACGGCGCATAAAATCTCATATATGAATTTAAACATGTACCTTTTTGTCGGGCACATAAATTAAAATCTTCATATACTTCATCCCATACCTGTCTAACACAATGCTCACCTGTTTCAATTCAATTCAACTCAATTCAATTGTTTGAATTCGATTTTGCTCATTTATTCTTTAATTAGCTATTTTGCCTATTTCACTTCTTTGTTTGAGCATAACATGTTCAAACAAAACACCAAACTTGCGCATAACCAAATTGAATTTCAATTTCAATTCTAGTTTCCTTTTTGATTTCGAATATAAATTTTCAAATCGAATTTACTTATTCAAAACCCAAAATCCATTCGAAATCTCATCAACTAATTTCTATTTAATTTAGTTAATTCTATTCAGAAATCAAAAATCTGATTTCTGTTTCGAAAATCATATTCATTTACACAACTTGAATTCGCATATATTTTACAACTCAACTCTGAAATTTTCTAAATAGAAATTCGGATTTTATTCGCTTAAAATCCCTTTTATAAAATTTAAATAAATCGTTATGGTTTTTAAATGGATATGGCGCTGCTTTTCTAAAAATTTGATTTTTGACATAACTCAAAATTTATACGACGAAATCCATATTTTTCTCTTCCATTAGAAAACTATTATCTAATCGGTCCTGACGTTTCTTGTTTCAAAGAATTCTGACTTCAATTGAGTTCTGTATACTCGATTGAAGTTCGAAACGACAATTTTCGAACTGCAGCGCTACGACGAGTTCGTTTTAATTATATTTATATATATAAACGTTAAACTTCGTTTAAAATGATTTCAACTCCACTCAAACTCCATTTTCACTTTTATTTGAATTCTATATTCAAATTCAAATTTCACTTCTATTTGAATCCTATAATCAAATTCCATTTTTCAAATTCCATTTAAATTATATATTTAAATCTCATAGTTTAAATTTCCATTTGAATGCTATATTCAAATTCTACCATTTAAATTCCATTTGAATTCCTTTTTGAATTCTACATTCAAATTCCCTATTCAATTCTCTTCGAATTCAAATTCTATATTTATTCTATTTGAATTTCAAATATTCAAACTCCGATTCAATTCTATTTTGAAATTTCAAATATTCAAACCCCTTTTTAACTCTATTATTCAAATTCTACTTAAATCCTCTTATTGAATTCTATTTCAAATTCCCTTATTCAATTTCTATTCACATTCCTATATTCAAATTCTATATTTGAATTTCCTTTAAATTTTCTATATTCAACATCTGTTTAAATTTCTATATTCAAATTCTAGATTTGAATTCTCTTTGAATTTCTATATTCAATTTCTATATTAAAATCCCATTTGAATCTCTATATTCAAATTTTATGTTTAAACTCCATTTGAATATCTATATTCAAATTCTATATTTTAAATTTCATTTGAACTTCCTTGATTCAAATCCATTTGAATTCCTTTGAATTCAAATTCTATTTCATTTCTCCATTTGAATTCAAATTCTATTTCAAATCTCCATTTGAATTTCTATATTCAAATTTATTTTCAAAACTTCATTTGAATATCTAATTTCAATAAAATTGAATTACCTATATTCAAATTCCATTTTTAAAATTTCTTTATTCAAATTCCAAATTACTTTCGATATTCAAATTCTATATTGAATTCCTTTAAATTTTCTATATTCATTCTTTAAACAAGTCTTGATTTCAATTCCTTTTGAAATCGATATTTCTACTTTTGGAAATTAGATTTCCCTTTTTAATTTCACACTCGTATTTTCATTTCTGAATTATCCAATGATAATTCTTTTTACTTCATTTATGAACTGCGTTTATAAAAGAACTATTTATAAACTTCTTTAATAAAAGAACTATTTTTTTTATTTTTCAAACAAGTATATCTTTTCAAATCTATTTAAAAATTCAAATTCTATTTTTCAAAACTAGAATTTCCCCTTTAAATCTCAAATACCCTTTCCATGATATTTTAAATAAATTAACACTTAGCCCAGTGATATTTAAAACAATCAAATCATCGAATTTTCAATCATTTGATTTCTAACATGACATATATGAATATATGAAATCAAACAAACAAACAAACAAACAGATAATATATTTTTGAGGAATCCAGTTGGATTCCTCCAACCTGTTTTCCGTGCATCCACAGACGTTAGTTAACAGAAATAATACCCATCCTGCTTCGAGGCAGGATATCGCGGTATAAAAGGGGATCCACTTATATTCGTGGGCGTAGGGCCATCCGCTAATGATACTGCAGGCATCCGCTAATAAGACTACGGGTATCAATCCAACCAATCATCAACCTAATATAACTAATGTATTTAAATCAACCAGAAAGCATTCAAACAAGCATCAAACAATTATTTTTAACGAATAAAAATAACTATAAATAAAAGGTGAGTGAGATTTACTCACCGAGATTTTTATTTTGCTGAATATCCAATGAAGCCAATTACATAGATTTCACAGTGATTTCTCCAACCGTCTTATAAATTGAATCCTCCACCTTATGCTTCAGTGCAAAGAGCTGCTATCGCCTTGGCCTTCTGAACTTCGAAACTTGAACGCAACCCCAAAAACCATCAATCGCGATTTATAGATGTAGCTTGAAATCGAATCGGCTATCGGACCATCGCTTGCCACTAAAAACCGACCACTGGTGCTCTTCTCCCCTGTTCAATGGCATGCTGACCTCGAAATTAACCAACGATAGTTGTACTGACCCCAAATCGAGCAACTTCAGACCGATGACGAGCTTCAGAGGATACAGTGATTTCCATCGCACCTCTTCCTGAATTTGAGTGCCTCAGATACGATGTCGACCTCCCTGGAAGCCGCGGTCCTTGAGCGCAAATTGGATTTAGCCCCCTTTCGAATTGATTTTGAGGGAAGGACGAGTTCGAAATCTCATTCGGTTTTAAAGGTAATTGAGGAGCGGTCATTGATTGGAAAAAGGAACGATAAGAAAGACTTGAACTGTATGTTGGTTTCAGAATGAAAGCTCGGTTCGTTTAAATAGATTTGAAAGGGAACAGAAGTACGTCCATCAAAATTCGATGTTTGCTTGATGTTGAACAGAGGAAGACATAAATTTTGGCTCTAGGAAGGCAATAGGGTGGCATTAAGAAGTAGGTCGGCTGGTTAAAGTTTTGATTTGATTTTTCTTTAATTAAAAACTAAACTATATCGCGGTCCTTTAATTTAAAATTCTAAACCGCTATTTTAACGTACAGACCAACGTTTCAAATATTATAACGCTATTCCAAATTCAACAGTAAATATTCTGAAATTAAATTTCAACATATATACCATATTAAATTAATATAATATAAATTTAAATTCGAAAACCATAAATTCTTTGAAATAAATTATTATTTATTATCGTATATATCAAATAAAATTCCTACTCATCATCTGTATCATTTTGATTCAGTTATATTTTGAAATAAAATATTTCGATATATTCTAAATTAAATTGTATTCGATTATTAAATCGATAACTCAATATAAATATCGATTTATATTAACAACTAAATATATAAAATAAATATTAAATATTTAAAAATAAATTGATAAAAATACGGGTCGTTACATAAGTGGGGAAGAATGTAATGACCCGTGTTTTACGGTGTTATAATTAATCTATTTAATTATTAATATAATGATTAAGGAAATTAAATGGTTGTTGAATTAAATTATATAGATTCTTTAATTAAGTTAAATAATAGAATAATATATATTTAATTCAGAAATAATCAAAAATAGTGGAATTCACAATATTGTGCAATTTGGATTTATTTAAAATATATAATTTAGTTTAGAGTTGAAATATATTGACGAATATATTTAAATAATGAAGTTTTAATGTATAATTATAATATAATTAAATTCGAGCTCGAAATGGCGCGGTAGTTCTCCATTTGGCGATTTGAACTTCAACTGGATATACAGGGTCCGTTTTAACTCGGATTTCTATGAAACAAGAAACATTCGGAGCTAGTGAAGTATATTTTTCTAGTGGAAGAGAAAAATTGGGATTTCATCGTGTAGATTTTGATTTATGTCCAAATCAAATATTCAGAAAAACAGCGGCATATTCGTTTATGGCCATAATGGTTATTTAAGTATATTTAAATATCAGATTCGAATTTGGGCAAGATTCTTTTGAGACATCGTGATAACTTAGAATTTTACTGTGATTTTTAATTAATTAAATAAGCAACATTTTATTTGGAGTATTTTGCACCCCGTAATCAACATTTTGGGGTTTCACAATATGAGTTAACCTATCGATATTTTTATATTTTTGGGATCACGGCAAATTACTCGATTTAATGATTGTTTTATATCAGTCCATGGACAAACGGAGTTTCGTATAATGGGGTACTCTCAAATGTAAAGAAAATATCTGCCTACCTTTAACCTGGTTATTCTTTGATTAAAGAACAGGCCAAGACCCCTTTCTCTTTCAACCGCACAAATCCTTGTAGCCTCAAAGCAAAAACGTGGAGCAAATTCAATCATAGAAATCCTTATAAATAAATCCGCACAAGCAGTATACATGGGGTTTTTCCTTGAAACATAAAGCTGTTAAAATGAAATATAAATGGCGATTAAGTTAGAAATAAAAATAAAAAGAGAAAGTAGCAGTCAAGAAAGAAGTGAGGCGCGCGAGCTCTGTGAAAGAGGGGAAGGAGATGCTGAGTGAAACCAGCGGTGTCCGTAAGTTGTAGTGTGCATACGGGAAGGGGTGTTCAAGTCAGAAGAGAGTGGCATGCTGGGCTGTCTCGTGAAGTCCGACGTGAGGGACTCGGCATCTTTAAGGGAAATAAGGAGCAGTTCAAGGAGGCTGGGGTACAGTCTGAACTGGGTGGAGATGCTTGAGTTCAAGGGTATGACGTTGACTGCGAAGTGGAGGTGACGGTCAGTGCAAGTCCGGACAGAAGGAGGAGCACAACTGAAACGAAAGGAGGTTGGATGCGTCGAGTTCAAGGAAGGAAATCATGGGTTGATGGTGCGGTTATGGTCAGAATGGGATGGAGAGGACGAGCTGGCAAGGTGAGTGAGTATGGTGTACTTTGTTGGATCTATTGTGGATAACAAGAGGAGGATGTTCGGTCTGAAATGAAGAATGGCGGGTTGGTTTAGCAGGTGCTCGCATGGGATGATACATGGGAGAAGGAAGGTGACTATAGCAAGTGGAACTGGTTGTGAAGGTGGTTGTTGGGCCAATATAAAAGGTAAGGGCCCATATAAAGAGAATTATATATATAGTTTAATTGTTAAGTCAAACAATGTATGTAAACTTCGAAATCAAATATCTTAGACGTATGTGATCAGAATTCAACGAAATAAGATGCGTTGGGATCGTATGGACGGACATTACACAATGGAACCGACCGCGGGTCAATTGGAGTCCGTTACAATTTATTGCAAAATAAATTGTCCAATCTGAATCGACGGACAAATATCGTTATTTAACGATAACCAATCAATGTGAGTAAATCTCACTAACTCTGTTCGGTTTATATTTTTATAAAATATACTTTATTTTTGATAAATATTGATTGATTGCTGTGTATGGACTGTTTAGATGGGCTGTTAAATAATTGATTGAAAAAATAGTTATGGTTATATATATTGTTATTAAATATTAATTCTGTCGGTCAGAATATTTCTTCTTGAAATGAAAGTGATGATATCTTTATTGTTTAACATCTGTGGATGCAGGGAAACAGGTTGGAGGAATTCGCCTAAATTCCTCAACATTTATTTTACAGTTTATCATATATTTTGATATATGATGTGATACATAATCTGTTATGGTTTTTGTGTGTTAGAATGATGTTGATCATTGTTATTCTATATTTTTAATATCATAAGAAACCCAGGGATATAAAAAGAAATATTTCAATGTATATTGAAATAAAAGAATTTTATAAAATCAACCGATTTTATAAAAGTAAATATTTTTGAAAATAAAGTATTTATAAAATCATAGGATTTTATAAAGGGGAACATTTATTTAGAAAATAAATAGAATATCATAATGGAATATTTATTAGGAAAATAAACAGGATATTATAAAAGGGAAATATTTATAAAACGAAAAAGGTTTTATACAAAGGATATTTACTTAAAAAGAAAATAGAAGTGAAAAGAAATATTTATTTAGAAAATAAACAGAATTATAAAGGGATATTTATTTAGAAAATAAATAGAATTAGAAATGGAGTAAATATTTGTAAAACAAATAAGGTATTATAGAAAGACATATTTGGGAAAATAAATAGGATTTAATAAAAAGGATATTTGAGAAATAAATTTCAAAAAGGGTGAATTGAATATAGTTATTCGAAACAAAGTCAAAACAGACATAGTTATTTAAGAATGAAGTTAAATCGAATATAGTTATTCGAACCAGAATTAATTAAGTAAAGTTAATTGAATATTAGCTATTCAATTAAAGTTAATAGAATATTAGTTATTTGAATAAGATTTAATCAAATGGAGTTAAAAACAAAAAAAAAATTAGAAACTGACTAGAGATTAATAAGTTGAATGGTTTCCTAAGTATCGATTTGATGTTGGTTTCGGCCTTCGAGGTTTATACTTAGGAAGTTGTTCTCTTGAAAGTTTATAGTTAGAGTCTGATAGATGTGGTAGAATAGTGATACGTAATCAAGCCACGGAAATGTTTTCCAGTATTAATAACATATATTTTCTAATTATAGAAAATAAGGAAATATATTTATATATATAATTGTTTGATGATTGGATCGATAATTCCATTTGGAAGTAAGATCGTTGTGTGTACACAGTATGTTTTCTTTGATAGTTAACTCAATGACTATCGAAGTTTTTGACCATTTTAACGTTGTTAATATGGAGAGACCGGTTGGATTATTGTCCGAAGAACCACTCCGTATTGGCATAAGCGTGCGAATCATATATGCCAAAGATAATTGAAGACGGAGTAAAGTGCAAGGGCTGTTGGATAAATCTTAGGTAAAGATTGCATAAGATGGTTGTACTGAATAGTGCCTTCGGTTTGTCCAGTCCCAGGACGACCTGTATGGAAGAATGTCTAATAGAGTATATTTAATAGATCGCATAAGTTGATCTCTTCAAACGTATTTACGTTTGGTGGCGGAGGAATTCGTTTCTCTTAGCAGTATACCCGTGGTATTTTTGGGGAAATCAATTTGTGATTTGGCGGGTATGACGATGTGACATTCAAAGTGAATAAATGTGTGATCTGTCAGAGATAAGCGTAGCTTCTAGCCTCACATCCGGAAATGACAAAAGTCGGGCAGGCAGCATGGCTATGTAGGTCGCACCTATTAGGGTGTATAATCACCTGATCTAGAGTTTCATTTACTTCTAAAAATCTATTGTCGATGCTGTCCCATTCGGGAAACGGTTGTTGATCCCAACCGTTGGTGATATAAATTTGATACACTCAAGCGAAATGAGTGGTCGGTCATGTGTGGCCGGGTTGCAAGATGTTCTTGTTGAACCCAGTGTATTCCTCTCTAGTGGTTCACTAGTGAAAGGTGGTTCCATACCTTGTCATAGTTGGAAATCCATTACCCAATACGTGCTTGCGGTTTTGATTGTATACTTTATATGTAGAATGTGAGACGAAAGCGTTTCTGCAAGATGATTATTATATTGTGGTTGATAGACACTATTGTAATATCAATGAGTTTTGATATAAAGATATTTTGGATTCTCATAAGGGAAAAACCCGTTCCGTTATACGGCGTGGTCTTATGAGATATTATTTACTTGTTCAAACTGTTTTTAACTATTTTACTCATACCAGTCCCATGACTGACCCGGAGTTTACTTTGTTTTGTTTTTTCCTAAACTCTTGGGTGCCCAATTTTGTACGGGCAGTCCAGTATTCGGGATTTATAGATATACTGGAAGAGCTTGGAGCAGGAGGCTTCAGGATTATATAGCTATATTTAATTCCGCTGTATTGTAAGTGTTGTACCCTGATAATGTTATTGTATACATATACTGATTTTATTTCAAGGATATGTTATTTATTATATGTTGTTCGTTCCGCTGCGAGATTCGTGTTACTCCGATGTTGTATCTTGTTCTTCTTTTATTCTAAGTTTCTATCTTATCTATTCTCACCCTCTAACTTCTTTCATTAACTGCTGGTATTTTTCGATGTTTGGTTAGTCGTCATTGAGTTTATGTCGATAACCAAAGTCCCTAAAAAACCGGGTCGTTACAGTTGGTATCAGAGCTGAAGGTTAATTGATTAACTTGGCTCTGCGGCGTGACTCAGTAGAGATAGGGTTAGTAATACCCTAGACTGAGTTGAGTGTATATATATGAGTGAGCGTATTTGTTATTGATATAAAAATTGTTTTATATTGTGTTGATTTATTGGTTGAGTTGTTTATGGGTTCTGGTCGGTCAGTTTGATCCACTATATCGGTAGGAATTTATAAACACTCGAATACGATGGGTCGACACGATATGTTTTGAAAAGAGGGTAAATGGAAATAAGTTTACCCAAAGTATATTTTGATATAGGGAAGATGTATATATTGGAATTATAATATATTGGATATATTGGTTGTTATTATAATCGAGTAAGATTATAAATTAAATGGTTATGTAAATAACCAATCATAATTCATATAAGTGAAATATATGAAATCGAAATGAATTAAATCTGAAATTTAAATCAGAATTGAAATTTCCAAAATTTGGAAAAGTGATTGTAAAATGGATTTAGATTAAATATAAAAGAATTTTAAAATCCTGGGAGATTTTAAATTGTTTTACAAGCATTAAAAAGGATATTTTGAAATGGATTTCAAAATGAAAGTGTTCAGAAATGGTTTTGAAAGTGATATAGTATTGAAATCACTTCGATCGCTGGAAATTAAATTCTGATGATGACAGCTGCATCATCAGTGCTCATTTTTGAGTTGTTGGGTGACGGATTACTACCGAAGGTATTGTTTTTGGGAATGTTTTGCGAAAACAAGTGGTTTGAATTTCGAAAAGGATTGTTGATTTTTGAGAAAAACAAAGCTATTTAAAATTCCCTGGGAAAGATTGTTTGAGTTAAAACCAAACTGAATTGAAATTAGGAAAGCCAATTGGAATTAAAATAAAGTCAGTTAAGGGGTAACTGAAATTGAATTAGAATGATATTGAGAAAATTGGATTTGTGAGATCAGAAGTTGAAACTGAATTGGTTTGGTAAATTAAGATTTGGAATCGAGAATGAAACTTGAGATTGAAAATGTAATTTGGCCTGGTTATAAGCGGATGGTTGTATAAGAGATAAAAGTAATTGGAGTTTGATTGGGATGACCTTGATATATGCTGAATTGGTAGCAGATGTAAAGGATATAATTATATGCCCGACAAAAAGGTACACGTTTATATTCATATGAGTTTGATAAGTTATGAGCCTGTTGGCAAGCCGCTGGGCTGTTTGATTTTCTTTTGGGTTGGAGATGGCCCAGAGAGGCGAGTTATAGTTGTAATTGTTTGATGATTGGATCGATAATTCCATTTGGAAATAAGACCGTTGTGTGTACATAGACATGTTTTCTTTGATAGTTAACTCACCGACTATCGAAGTTTTTGACCATTTTAACGTTGTTAATATGGAGAGACCGGTTGGATTATTATCCGAAGAACCACTCTGTATTGGCATAAGCGTGCGAATCATATATGCCAAAGATAATTGAAGACGGAGTAAAGTGCAAGGGCTGTTGTATAAATTTTAGGTAAAGATTGCCTAAGATGGTTGTACTGAATAGTGCATTCGGTTTGTCCATTCCCAGGATGACCTGTATGGAAGAATGTCTGACAGAGTATATTTAATGGATCGTGTAAGTTGATCTCTTCAAACGTATTTATGTTTGGTAGCGGAGGAATTCGTTTCTCTTAGCTGCATACCCGTGGTATTTTTGGGGAAATCAATTTGTAATTTGGCGGGTATGACGATGTGACATTCAAAGTGAATAAATGTGTGATCTGTCAGGGATAAGCGTAGCTTCTAGCCTCACATCCGGAAATGACAAAAGTCGGGGAGACAACATGGCTATGTAGGTCGCACCTATTAGGGTGTATAACCACCTGATCTAGAGTTTCATTTACTTCTAAAAATCTATTGTCGATGCTGTCCCACTCGGGAAACGGTTGCTGATCCCAACCGTTGGTGATATACATTCGATACACTCAAGCGAAATGAGTGGTCGTTCATGTGTGGCCGGGTTGCAAGATGTTTTTTTGAACCCAGTGTATTCCTCTCTAGAGGTACACTAGCGAAAGGTGGTTCCATACCTTATCATAGTTGGAAATCCATTACTCAATACGTGCTTGCAGTTTTGATTGTATACTATATATGTAGAACGTGAGATGAAAGCGTTTCTGCTAGATGATTATTATATTGTGGTTGATAGACACTATTATAATATCAATGAGTTTTGATATAAAGATATTTGGATTCTCATAAGGGAAAAACCGGTTCCGTTATACGGCGTGGTCTTATGAGATATCGTTTAGTTGTTCAAACTGTTTTTAACTGTTTTACGCATACCAGTCCCATGACTGACCTGGAGTTTATTTTTTTGTTTTCCCTAAACTCTTGGTTGCCCAATTTTGTATGGGCAATCCAGTAGTCGGGATTTACAGATATACTGGAAGAGCTTGGGGCAGGAGGCTTCAGGATTATATAGCTATAGTTAATTCCATTGTGTTGTAAATGTTGTACTCTGATAATGTTATTGTATACATATACTGATTTTATTTCAAGGATATGTTATCTGTTATATGTTGTTCGTTCCGCTGTGAGATTCGTGTTACTCTGATGTTGTATCTTCTTCTTCTATTATAAGTTTCTATCTTATCTATTCTCACCCTCTAACTTCTTTCATTAACTACTGTATTTTTCGATGTTTGGTTAGTCGCCATTGAGTTTATGTTGATAACCAAAGTCGCTAAAAAACCGGGTCGTTACATAGAATGAATTCCCAATTAACTGAGTCAAAATCTTTTGAAAAATCAAGTTTAAGAAGGACACCAGGGGTATTAGAAAAATGGAAAAAAGAAATTAATTCTTGAGTAGCTGGCACACAGTCAAGGATATTTCTTCCAGTGATGAATGCAGATTGTTCATTGCCAAATAGAGAGTCAATATGTTGTTGGAGTTTGGTAGATAGAATTTTAGTGATGATCTTGAAGGTTGTATTAAGGAGACTAATAGGTCTGAAAGAAGAGATAGTGTTAGCCACAGGAAACTTTGGAATGAGGATAATATTAGCGTAGTTCAATTTGGCGATTGATGAAGGGTCCAAATAGAATTCTGAGCACACGTCAATGATGTCATATTTCAGAGTGGGCCAAAAATGTTTAAAGAAGGCTGGGGTAAAACCATCAGGTCAAGGGGCCTTATCATCTACTATATCATTTATTGCATTCCAGATTTCCTCCTCTGAGAAGGGATGATCGATGTTGATATGGGTAGGGTTCGGATATAAACAATGCCAATCAATATCTGGAGAAGAGAGAGGAGGTGAACCAAGAAGGTTTCTGTAGAAGATAGTAAATTGTTGGCAAATATCTTTAAAGTCTTTAAAGGTAATGTTGTTATGAACAATCTCTGAAATGAATGAGAAATGTCTATGGCAATTGGCAATTCTGTGAAAGTAAGTAATGTTTTTATCACCTTCTTTAATCCATTTAGGTTTTGATCTTTGTTTCCATCCAAACTCCTCTTGCTTAATTAGTCTGTCTAGTTCTAATTCATGCTGTTTCAATTCATGACGCTCAGATTCAGTTAAAGGCCACAGCTCTTTAATGATATTTAAATTGAGAATGGCATCTTGTGTGGATGAGATACGACTTTTTAAGGAATTCCAAACATTCTTAGCCTATGGATGAATCAATTTACGAAGAGAGCGAAGTTTGCAAACTATTCTAACCATGGAAGATTGATGTGTTGGTAGTTGTTCCCAGTTGAGTTTGATAAAGTTATCAAAAGATGGTTCTAACAGCCAGAGACGTTCAAATCTGAATGGGCGTTTAATAGGAATGTTTGAGCAAATGTCTAGAAGAATTTGGCGGTGATCTGAAATGGTGGTGGCAAGACCATTGACCAATGATAAAGGAAAATGATCGTCCCAGTTGAGATTGAAGAAAAAACAATTTAGTTTAGACAATGAGGGGATTTCTCTTTTACTTGACCATGTATAACGACGGTTATTGATCGGTAGTTCAATAAGCAAACATGATTGGATAAATGCATTGAAGTGAGAAGAATCGGTGGATAAATTTCCCGAATTATGATCATCAAGTGAACGAGTCGTGTTAAAATCACCTCCAATTGTCCAAGGTTCATTTATATTTTGTGACAGGTTGTGACAATATTGCCATGTTTCATCTCTACCTTGAAGGTCATTCGGTGCGTATACATTAGTGAAATGAAAAATGGTGTTAGAAGAAATGTGACGAAGGGACACGTATAGAACAGAAGAATGTGAAAGAGATTGTTCAAAAGCCCACACATGCTCATTCCACGCTGTAATTAAACCACCACGAGTGTTAACAGCATCCACGTGTGTCCATCCAGATAAAAAGAGTCCACAAAGTTTTCGAATGAGCGAATTGGGTGGATTAGAGATTTTAGTTTCTTGTAGAAATAAAATATCAATATGATGTGGGGAGATGATGAGATTGACAGCAAGATTTTTTTATAGGGTCCCCCAACCCTCTGATATTCCATGTGACTGTTTTCATTTAGAAAGGTTAGTACGCTGCTGTTCAAGGTCTTGCATGGCAGAAAAATGTTTGTCATGCAAACACACACCCATGTATTTTGCAAATTTTTTATTTAAAACTTTATTAGCAGAAGAAAAAATGACTGGTTCAAAATAGCTACCCAAAGATCCTGGAGGCAGCAAGCGGGCCCTGTTGATCCTTGCGCTCATTCTAATAGCTGATGAGGAAATGTGAGGGGACGATGAACCTTGGCCTTCTTGTTGTATTGGCTCATGTTGTTCCTGTTGAGTTGGCAGTTATTGGTGCAGAGGAACTGAATGATCCAGATCAGCCATTGGATCCCATCTAGGCACTATCATGTCATTTTTGTGGTAGTCTACCATAGCCAAGTCTTGTGGTTGGTTTCTAGACACCTTAGGAACTTGCTTCAAAGACTCATCTGACATCACATCAAATCTATCTTCCTCTATGCACTCTGTTTGTTGAGCTAAGGGTTGAAAGATGAAACTGTCATAGTCATAGTTGATTCCCAAAAGGAGCGTTTCTGGTCTTTGACAAGGATGTGCATGTGTCCAGTGATCAATCTTGTGCTTCACTGCATGGTTATTTATATAAGAAATGAAAGTACATGGTGTTGAGATACCTTCAAAGAACTGCATCTTAACATATAAGAAGTGGTGGTCGATGAAGGACCAATCACATGAGTCTGTGCGGATGAATCGTCCCATTGGTTTTAAAGCTTCTCCGATAGTGTCTGAATCATGTTTGTAAAATTCTGGAAAACCACTGATTTTAGCCCAGGACTCTTTTTCGAGGAGGGGTTCAGGATTTTCTTCGAAAGTGGTTGCTTGCTGTAAGAGTACAACGCCATCATCTTTCGTCAAAACTTTCAGGTGTAAGGCGTGATCTTTAATAGCGGAGTTAGGGAAGTATATGAGAAAGGAATTATCAGTGATATGCCAGATCAACCATTCATATTGTTGACCAAAAGTTGATTTAAAGGCTCTTGAAAGCATCTCAATAGACCAAGTCCATCTATGGTGATTGCAGTGAGATAAAGATATATATCCACTATTTCTAAAAGAAGCGGAAATTTTTGATTTAGATTGGGTGAGTGAGTATGGGATAGTGAAGAATTTTCGTTTGAAATAAGTGGGAATTTGAGTTTGAGATGAGGGTTAACTACATTAGAGCTATAATTACGATTTGAGTTTTGAGAGGACCGTGGGTCCCTTCCTTCTAAGATTGCAGGTGTCCTAGCTCGCGTCGGTTCACCGTTTGAACTGCATAGGGCCGCGTCCAATCAGCCTTGTTGGTTCGAGAGAGTGATGATTTTTTATTGGGACAATGCATACTTACATGTCCAAAGAGAGAGCAATTATAACATATCAACGCATTTCTGCATGTTTTTGCCATGTGTCCTCAATCAGCGCACTTGAGACAGCGCCTCTCCGAATTCAAAAATTTCAACGTCTCCCTGATCGATTTTAAAGTTGGTATGATTCTTCGCCATTTGACAGGTGGGTTGGGGAGCACAGGTGGAAGCTTGGCTCTTGATGACGCTACCTGAGCGTAGGTAGGCGAAGGTTGCTTTGGTGGAGAAGACAGCTTGTTCTGTGCTTGAGTGTTTACTGCATTAAAGGGGATATGATGAATACGTAGAGAGTCAGTATCCAGTGGAGAAGAAGATGGAGAGGATGATATGAACCGAGAAGATGATTGTGTTCGGGGATGGGATGGGTGTTTTGTGGAAGTCGCCATTGTTACTTGTTTTGTGGAGGTCGCCATTGTTACTTGTTTTTTTATAGTGAGTCCGATTTAGAATCATCTTGCATGCATGTTTTGTGGAGGTCGCCATTTTATTAATTATTATTACCTCTTATTTATATTTTATAGTAATTAATAATTAATCAATACTAACTATTGAATATTATTTACTTTTAGTAGTAATTATTTATTATTTATTATTAATATATTATTAACAGTAATTATTTATAATTTATAATTACTTATTAACTACTAAGTAAAAACACAAATTTAAACATTTTATAAATATTAAATATAAAAGTCCTTTTCAAATCTCTTGGAGCATCAAAATATCGACGATGCAACGGAATTTAGCATTAAACTTTTGATGATGGTAAAGTGATGCATTTTTAATGTTTTAGCGACAGAAATAAAATTCAATGGTAATAATTTAAAATAAGTTGTAATATAAAATTCAAAATATTATCTCTTATAAAATCCACGAAAATCCGTTGCTAATATGCGATGGAATTTTCCACTGCTAAAAATCTGTCACTATATACAGCTTTTCTTGTAGTGATGTCAACAGCCATGTAGGATGGTACATCA
Source organism: Allium sativum (assembly GCA_030737875.1). NCBI lineage: Eukaryota > Viridiplantae > Streptophyta > Magnoliopsida > Asparagales > Amaryllidaceae > Allium > Allium sativum. The sequence continues at coordinate 394,379,371 of CM060925.1, forward strand.
TAAGTCATGTTAGTAGCCATGTAGGATGACACATCACTGATGAATCATCATTTGAGTCTTAACGTAGTGTGGTCCACTGATTCTTTTACATACCAATACCAATAACTGTAGGTAAAAACTCTTTCTCTACTAAGCTTTACTTACCAATTTCTACTAATTCAATATTGGTAGCTAAAATATATTAACCACCATTATGTTAGTTTTATCTACGCTAACAATTGGTAGGTAAAGACCTCATTTTCTTGTAGTGTAAGCCATGATGGACTGTGCGACTTTCCATCAGAAACAAGTTCTTGAACAACTCCATCACTGCCTCCTTCACCTATTGCTTTTTCAATTTTCTCCTGCAAAATAAAGCAGTTTCAAAATGTGACATTAAATAAAATTAACAATTATAAAACAAGTTTCGTAAACAAGAATTGTAGCATATAACACACTGAAACCCAAATCAAAAGATCACCATCGTTAATTCTAATTCTACATTTATGTTGATGAGTAAAATGAAGCATTTTTTCGACATCTGATTGCAGAAAAAATAAAATTCTTACAATTCTGTAGTTCATTGTTGATGCATCAGTCTTGTACACCTTTCCTTCTTTCCGCTTGCGAGTTTTAACAAAAGTTCTCCATCTGATTCCTTGGACTGATACAAAAAACGTTACATAGTAAAAGGATATCAAACCGATTTTTCCAGAACATATATCGCTAATATTAAAAAAATTAGACAATAAAAAACTACTCCATCTGAATCTTCATTGATATATGTAGTTTATTCACAAGTTAAACAATGATATTGCATTCGAGTTAAACAAGCATACCTCCATATGACATATATTGTTAAACAAGCCAACCATAAAAATAAGAAAAATACATACTATCTTATGCCGAATTTGGGAAAAAAGTTTTAGACCTACAGTGTGTGTGTCAGTATACGATTTCCGATTTGCAGAATTTGTAAGGGCCTTGGACTACAAAAACATGAAATAAAGATGTTTATCTGCCTGATTTGAATGAATAAGAAGGGAAAAAATTTTGTGATAAAATTTAAAATTATACCTGAATTTTTTTCATCTCCCCAAAACATCAAGAGTACTTTGAAATCCTAAAGTGGAATTTCGTCCGCCCTATTTTCAAGCCTCTCTTCATCAGTTTCATAAGCCATATAATGTGCCTTTTTAGTATGACTCTTGTACCCCTCCAAGAGTCACGAATTGACTTCAAAACCCAATATTCACATTCATCTGGAATAATATATCGTTACTTAAATACAAACCAAACATTAAAAAGAACAGTCATGCTACTTTTGTGACAAGTTTCATATATTTAAGTAAAATTCAACTAAGTTTGCAAATTACCTTGACATAGTTCCGCAGCGTGCCTTTCGAACTTGAAGGAACATTAAACCAAGACTTGTAAGTAAGTGGAACACTCCTCTTCGTTGTTCCTAAAAAAACACTCAGTTCAGACGGTTCAGACGTTACTTGGTCATCGTCTGAAATAGGTTGGCCCCGATTATTCATTTGGGTTATAACTCATTTGTCATATAGTTTTGAATGAACTTTATCCATCTTTGTTTTCCCCTAAACCTTCTGGGAGCTCCGGCTACCATTACAAAGTACATGCAATAGCAATGGGAAGCCTAGACATAACATAAATGAGAAGTTAAACTATTAAAATCAGAACTCAATTTGATAATACCTTCAACTTCATCTACTTTATCTTCTTTGTTTTCAATATTTATCGAGACATTTCCGACAACAGCCTGATTCCTTGCACTTCCACTTCCACTACCGTTATTCTTCTGGTGTTCTCGCATAGCCAAATAAGCAGCCATTTTTCCTATTCTTTCATTGTGTGGTAACTCAACGCTACATGGTGGACCATCAGTTTGTGTACAAACTGGATTTTCCCCTGCCTTCGGAGTTGCATTCTTATCAGTTGCAGAACATTGGCTCGTGAATGATTTGTTGGTCCAGACCGAGGCTTTGTAATCTTAACCTTTTTGGTTCACTAAGATACGCACAAAAAAAAAATGAAGCTAGTCTATAATTACTCACTTAAAATTAAATCTTTAGCTATAACGCACCTTTACCTAATTTTTTGAAGTATCATCTTCACTACGTTCATTAAATTCTAGAACACAATCCTCGCTTTCCTCAGCAAGCATCTTTGATTTTACTTTATTTTTTTCAAATTCATTTCTCGGTCCGGTAACTAATTTAGGCATCCCAATTTTTTCAAAAACACTATTCTTCTGTGGGACATTTTTAGCTCTCTCTCCCATTCATATTTTGTAAGCGGTGGAGGTGGCAGAGGTGATAAATCATCATTTTGAAAGTAATTTAACCAGACATTATTGTGAATATTAGCAAATTATGCAGATCATATTAGAAGATCAAATTGTAGTGTTCTTACCAGAATCTCATTTTCATCCTTCCTCTTCATGTAGTGAAATATCAAAATCCAATTTACTTCTGACACATGCTGAGTTGATATTCAAAGTTGCATCGCTGACTTCTATAGGATTTTCCTTCTCTGGTAACTTCGTCGAACTACTAAGTCCAGTTGAGTTCTAGCTGATCACCCTTTTCTTGTTGATACATGGACTCACAACAGCTTCGCTGATCATTTCTGGATTTTTGTTAACTGGATTATTTAGCCGTGCTGACTTTCTAGGAGTAAAGACTTCAGTCTGCTTGTAGTTGATAAGTGGACTCATAGCAGCTTTGCTGATCACTTGTGGATTGTTTAGCCATGCTAACTTTCTAGCAGTAAAGACTTCATCAGTCTACTTCTTCTTTTTTGCTACCTGTTGCAGATGGTGAGCGGTGACAAACTGCCATTTTTGTAATTTTGCACCCGCAACGTACAAGTTCTTTATTATTCTGCTAAGTGCACTAAAAACCAAACAAGTCCTAATATTCAAACATAAATGCAAAAAAAATGTACATTAAAAGCAACAAAATGAAATGAAATTTGTTTTTTTACTAATCATTATTCTATGTTTAAACTATGTACATAACAAAAAACAAATATTAATATAATTATTATATATATATACACTATATAATTAGAATAATTAATTATACACAAAATACAATAAAAATTAGGTTAAAAACAAGATTTTTAGAAAATAAGTCTTTAAATTTCTAATTTAATTTATTAAATTTAGTAATCATATTTTGATATGTATAAAATCATCCTATTTATTTAATTTACTTTTTTTAAAAAAGATCTTTCTAAGTTAAACATATTCAGCAAAATGACCAAATTCATCAAAATAGTACAAATGAGAAGATATGTTTGTACCTGAAAACAGATTCTTCCTTGGGCATACGATGATATGTGGTTTCATTTGTTTCATTGGCTCAGTTTTATCATTGACTCAGTGTCGACATAGAAATCAATGTAATCACCATTATTTTTTATTTGCATCATAAACAGTAGCTCTACATCATTAGCCACTAATTTCCACGCATTCATTGGATCTTTCCATGCATATACTCCTCCAATTTTGGTGTACTATAGCTCATCCTTGACAAACTCCATCAGTGTTGTGTAAGAAAACATATCCGATCAACGCCCTTAACAATAGCCTCTTCTCACTAACATATCCGTTCTTCCCAAATTTTCCCTTATGATGGAATCTAAGATTTGCCTCCATCCTACACAAAATGGTGAAATTAACATTAGAATGACATAATTACAAAAAAAAAAAAAAAAAAAATCAAATGCATTATAAAATAACATGACCATTCACCAAAATGTAATATATGCAGAAACAGTAAAAAAATATACAAAAAGAAGCCATAAATATGATACATCAGTTACAACATTTAATCAAGGCAGAAACAACATTTTCTTACTTAAATTTGGTACATATTTTCCGGTATAGCCCACCTTGAAACACCACAATTTTGCAGTTATTTTCCTTTTCATTTTCTATCTAATATAGCATGTAGTCATTTGGACATGCATGTATTGTTTGGTAATCGAGGCCTAAATTCACACACAAATAACATGCAGTCATCTGAACTTAGGAAGTTCTTCTCATTTTTTTTCCTCGTTCATCACTAATTTACACATAAATAAAATATACAAATATCATTTAGCCTAGGCCTGGCAATTTGACACGTGACACGCTAACACGAAACGAAACGACACGAAATAAACGGTTATGGGTTTTGATTTTTGGTATACGAAACACGAAAGTACACGAACACGAAATTACACGATAAATTTCGTGTCGGATATGGGTTTTCATTTTCAATACACGAAAGTACACGAAATATTTTATATATAATTTTTATTTTTTATATATCATATAATATATTAATTTCGTGTACTTTTCGTGTACACAAAAATACACGAAAGTACACGAAAGTATACGAAAGTACACGAACAGGAAGTACACGAAAGTACACGAAAGTATACGAAAGTACACAAACAGGAAGTACACGAAAGTACACGAAATTAATTTCGTGTACTTTTCGTGTCGTTTCGTGTTTACACGAATTATTTCGTTTCGTGTTCGGATCGGGTAAACAGGTACACGAAATGATTTCGGGTCGTTTTCGGTTTTAGCTCTGAGTACACGAAAACACGAAAGTACACGAAACGAAAGTACACGAAACGACACGATTGCCAGGCCTAATTTAGCCATAGCAAAAAAAACACATTAGTAATATCATATAAGCACTGTTCAATATAAGTTTGTTACAAAATCAAACATAATAATAAAATCAGGAATATGATTACACCTGAACACACAAGTAAATCAGTAAATTAGGCAACACAACAATCAAATCACGAAATACTAGAATATACATTGAGTGACACCTTAAGAAGAAGATTAAATTGAAGCCCTAACTGAAATTTGAAACCCAAACGAACCCCAATTGAAGACCTAATTGAAACACCAAAGTGCTAATTGAACTTGAACTTGCCCTAATCGAACCCCAATTAAACTTGTAAACTTGAACTTTTTGCCTCAATTAAACCTACGAGTGGGAGTGTTTGAGGGGTTGAGCGACAGAGTATTTTGTTAAGTTTTCTATGGAAACCCTTGAATATTTTGCTAAGTGTTTTGCCGCTTTGTTTTTTGTTTTTGCTTCCCGCTTTAAAGATTATTTCACGCAGATTGCTAACGTGGATGGTTGGATCATAATCACCATGATTGATAATTTGATTCATACGGCTACTACAACACCTTGGATTTTCTATGCTACCACCTTGAAGCGTGTGTTGCAATAGACAAAAATCAACATAGCAATCATTACATTGTAGCTAGCAACACCTTGGATTTTCATTGCAGTGGGCCATCCATGGCGTAGTGAGATGAAGAGGTTAGCAATTAGTTTGATTTGCCTATACCTTAGTGTTTCGGTTCATATTTTCGACTTGGGTCTTCATGTTGATGATGCTCGAGGGATCCAAGGTGATCGAGGAAGGATCACAGATTAATTGGTAGACAGGTGTCAATTGAGGTGTGGTCGTAGTCCTTTTAAATCGATTGGGTGTATCTCATTGCCTTGAAATCGTGGTTGTTGGATGTATCTTGTTGCCCTAAAATCGAGGTTATGAGGTGTACCTTGTTGCCCTAAAAAAATCAAGGATGGTTCTAATTGAGAGTAGGAGTCGTAGAAAGAGCTAGTTGAGTTGTTTGGTGATTGTTAGAATGTTGATATGAATTCATATTAAGGTGGAGTAATTTGTGACTAGTGGTATCACATGTCCGTGGAATTCGGATAACTTGTTTGTTGATGTGATTTCATATCAAGGTAGGGTGTTGTGATTTGTGACATGAAATCACTATGTTAACGAAGAGGATGTAATCAATTGATTGATTGATTGGTTTGGTTGATTGATTGGTTTGATTTATTGATTAATTAATTGACTAATTGATTGGTTAATTGACTTGTTTGATTGATTGATTTTATTATAAAAGGAAAGAAATCAAGGCTTATATTCTGGATATATTTCTAAGGGGCAAATTGGATATTTGTTACGCCTTCTATTCTCTTATTAAATTAGCTTTTAGGATTGGATTAGGATATGACCGAATTAAGTTGAGAGATTGAGAGGTTGTGTGCCTCCAGGGCTTGTGCTCTGGAGAGGAATATTAGGAATTAAGGGCCGAGAGAAGCTATTCCTGCTAGTGCCTCCAGATTGTTAATGGATCTACAGTCGTTCTTCATTGATCTCCTTCTCCAACAAGAGTTGTAGTCATCTAGATATTCTTTTCCTTTCTTAATAAGGTTATTGACTCATTGTATTTTGTTTATTTTTGGTTGTTGATCCATTGTATGTAGACAAAATTTGTTTTGTTGAATCAATAAAGAGGGTGATTGGGTGGAATATCTTGTATTTGTGCGTGTAATTTTATATCTGTGTTGTTTTTCATAGAAATCATCTTTAAGTAATTGGGTGAATAAGATCCTGGTCTCTTCCACAAAGGCGCAGTTTCCCTAACAAAGTGGTAATATTAATTATAGTTGTAGCAATGCTTCATGCATAGGTGATAATATCTCATTTTCTTTGCCATTATTTGCAATTGCAAATAATGAGTTCACTGTAGTGTTTGCAGTTTTTAATGGCATGTACATCTGAAAATTTTCCCTTATTTTTTGATAGACATTTGTGTGTATGGGTGTGAGTTTGTCTGTATATGTTTGTGTGTTTATGCGTATATGTACAAAGAAATACTTTATTATATTAACCTATTTATTACAGTGGTTACCAAGAGCAATAAGTAAGAGCTGATATGACTATTTGATGATGCCTAGGCATTATGAGCATTAGTGAATGATCATAGAATACATGATTTTAATTTAATTTTCTATGCACTCGTGTTTATTGGATATGTTAATTGTATAACCGTTGTAGGATATGCCACATGATAACTATAGTGTTAACATTTCAACATTTATATTCTTCAATAATCCATACAAGTATATAATTTATTACTTAAATTGCTTATATGATTATTCTTAATAGTTGTTTGATAACCAATGCAAACTGTATTATGTACATTTTCCGAACGATGGATTGTACGCCTTTCTACCTTTGCTCTATCAGGTTTCTATTCGTACCACTAGTCAACCCCTGAAATTACATATACAAATGTAATTTAATAGTTCGTATAGCCTTGAAATGACATAAGAGGTGGCTATTCCAAATTCACTAAAATTTATTAACTGGAACATATTAACGGTTGGATGCGTCACACTATTAATAGGATGAAAACTATATACTTGTGAATTGAAAATCATAGATATAGTACACCGTTAGATATTATAGCTTAAAAAAGAGATATAAACCAGATATGATCTTCATCCAAGCATTAACGATTTTGGTAAATATTCGATTGTTCAAATCATGTAGTTTAGTAATTGTTTGGAGTCTACAGGAATAATATAAAATTCAAAATACATGTTATTTTATGGGAGTTAAGTATAACGTGATCTAGTTGTATAAGTTATTTGCACTGTTTATGCTTAGCTGGATTATCATTATTAGTTTCCTAAGGTGGCAGGTTGCTTTGCGCATCTCTTGGTATAAATTTCAAACATAGACCGGGCCTTAACTTGTTAGGTTTGACTAGGTCGTGTTCACGACTTCGAGTTCCCGAGACTAGTGATAACACCAAGATGAGCTTTTCCAGGGCCTGCAGCTCCTTCACTACCTACAAGCATATTTCTAGAAGAAACCAATCTTGGTGACAACACTTCTTGAAAACCAGGTCTAGTCATGGATGCAGTTTGACCACCTATAGTTTCCTATCTATGCAATGTTGGTTGTATTCTTATTGACTTGCTTGTAGGTGGCTTATCATGCCAAGAAGAACAAAAGTAAGCCTATCAGCTTAAAACATTCGTCTTTTCATAGTAAACTATTTTATCATGCATACACATACACATGATGTGATTATATATTTATTGATGTTTTTTGTGTTTGTTATTGAGTCTAAACTTTATCAGGGTTTAGAAGATGCAGTAAACGAAGGAGAAAATGATGCAAGTAAGATCAGGTCAGTAGCATGGACGATTGGAAACTTTGAACTGAATCTCTTTTCATGCTGAGAATATATTTGGGATTGTTTCTCCAAAAGGTACATCACTGATAAACATCTTCTCATCATATTCCAAGTAGCGTAACGTGATTGGAAATATTGATGCTTGTATTTTTGATTAGTTTAATGCACGTTCTAATTAAACTTAGCCTCGGAGTCATGCTGCATTTTGTGGCTAGCACTTGTGCGGTTGAGTCTAATAAACTATTTAATCTTTCATCAATTATTTGGTTTGAAACTAGTACTTCACTGTAGCAAAGTTAGAAACTAATCTGTCCAGTTTCATGCTTTCTCAATAAGCCTCTTTCACTTTGAAAATTAACTAAGTTTATAAAATTTAATTAAGGTTTTAAAATAGAATAAGTTTATAAATAATACTAACAATAAATTAACTAAGTTTTATAAAAATTAACTTATTATAAAAATTAACAAATTATTATAAAATTTTAACTAAGTTGATTTTATAGAAATTAACTATGATCTATAAAAAGTAAATAAGTTTATAAAATTCAACGAAGCATTATAAAATTTTAACTAAGTTAACTAAGTCTATAATAATAATAAATTATAAATATTAGCCAACTAACTAAGTGTTATTAAAATTAACTAAACTTATAATAATAATTTAACTAAGCTAATTATGTTTTATAAATAATAGTAATAATGGATTAAATGTTTTTATAAAAAATTGACTAAATATTAAATATATAAAATACAAATGATAATAGTAATATTTATTTAACTAAGTTAGCTAACTTTTATGAAAATTAGTTAATATATATAAAAGTAAAATAGTTTATAAAAATTAACTAAGTATCATATTTAACTAAGCTTTATAAAAATTAACAAGCTTAAGATAATAAAGATGATGATAATGATTAATTAAGTTTATAACAATGATAATAAATTAAGTTTTATAAAAAATTAACAAGTTTAAAATAATAATAATAAACTAACTTTGTAATTCAAATAATATTATTAAATTATAATATATTAACCAAGTTAGCTAGGTTTTACAAAAATTATTAAATTTATAATAATATAATAATTTATCTAAGTTAATTGTATTATAATACTAATAATATATTAATTAATTTTTTATAAAATATTAACTAAATATTATATAATAATAATAATTAATAAGTTGACTAAAATAGTTGGGATATAGAACTAAAGAAACTTATAAAAGTTAACTAAGTACAATAAATATTTAACTAAGTTAATTGAGTTTTTGTCATAAATAAGGGGTCAATGATACTATTATTAAATCGAAAATGGTAAATTAGATAAAATGTTTGCTCTTTGTGACATCTACTACTAGCAAAATTAGTATGTTATTCGCAACAAAGGTTAGACCATGTCATGTATCGCTAATAGAATCACTAACTCGTGAATTTCTTCATTGTAGCTAATTAAAGACCATTGGTGCAAGAATATAAAAGATGACAGGTTCTTCAATGGTAAGCATATGAAACACTTTGTTGCCCATTTTATTCTTAGTATTTGGTGCAAATATGATTTATGGATAGTGTGTTTTTGTTTATCGGATATTGTGTGAACTTAGTTTATGGTGCTATTTTTGTTTATGTAAATTATGTAAACGTGGGTTTATAGATGTTGTCTTTGTTTATGAATGTTGTGGTATATAATTTAATGTAAATGATTAGTAGTTGTGTGTTTATATGGTAATTTTTATATTTGACTTGAATATGTAATGGATATTAGTTGTCTGAATCATATTTAAGTATCGTTGATAAGTATATGTATAAATATTGTGATAATACAACAAAATATAAATGCTGTAAAGATTAAAACAATAAAAGACAGCGTTTATCCATTGCTACCATTTATTTCAAAGCTTAGTAACAACATTTATGCAATGCCATCGTTATTTTGAATACTTAATAACAACGTTTATGAAATACTGATAAAATTGTAGAAAAACATTTATGTGAACTTAGACAGCAAAAGTGAAAACGCTGTAAAATTTAGTAACGACATTTATCAATTACTGACGAAAAGGAAAGCAATACACTTAAAAGTTATTAACAACTCACTATACACGCTGTAAAATTGGATTTACTATAGCGTTTAGTTAAAAATTCTGTACTTACGACCGCATGTCGTTATACAGCGTATCTAATAACGCTGTAATATCATATTACAACGTTTTCAAATGTTGTGAAAAGCTGTTTCTGGTGTATTTCGTATCCCCCCGGGAAAAGATGTGCAAGATTTGGCAAGCTCGAAAATGTGAGAGCACCCCGAGATGATCAGCATTTTCCTCTGATTCGACTCATGAATTTCGTATCTGGCAATTGGCATAGTATGGGATGTGAAATCCCTGCTTCGTTTCTGGCACTTCGAAAATCCCTTGTGCGCATCAGGCGGATCCACCCTCTTCACTTGATCGCACCGCATCCTAGGATGCGACTTCCTAGAGCTTGGCATGGCGATGCAAGATTTGGGAGTTTGCCATCGTAAGATCACTTGATTTAGATGGACTACAAACACACCCACTTAATTTGAACGCATAAGTACACTCACTTGGATATTGGGGTTGGATGGAGAGTCGGGCGTTGGGTATGGGATTGGGATGTTGGATATTGGGGTTGGAGCGGTCAAGGGTTACGTTTCTTGGCTTTTTCGTTCTCGGGCTTTAGCGTTGGTGCTTGGTATATTCAATATATGGCTTGGTTCTTATGGACATTTGGCTGTAGAGGTGCTTGTTCGGCATTATTTTGTTGTTGTTTGTAGTCGGGCTCGTCTTCGTTTGTTTTGAGTTTGTGTCATTGTTTGTTGTGGTCAGGGACGGTCCAACAAGTTTTTCCTCCCTTGGCAAAAAATGAAGGAATAATGGCGTAAAACAGGTAAGTTAACAAAATTAGCACGTTGAGAATCGAACTTAGATGCCTCACTCTATAACAATGTACTCTAACCTCTCAACTACACCCAATTTCATTAGATTATGCCTTTGCCCGCTTCATATATCATAATATTCTGAAACATGCACAATATTTTGTTGCCCCTCTGCCACCTCCGACAATGTTTCCCTAGGCGGTGGCCTTGCTAGCCTACCCCATGGGCTGGGGTTGACTATGGTGGTAGGGTTGGTGGTTGGTTTTTATCTGTCTGTAGGGCTGTCTTATAGTGCTCTATTTTGTTCAGTTTTATTTTTGTGGGTTATATTACTTGTTGTTATGCTACTGAGGGTGTCGCTTTGCGATCCCTAGGCCTGTTTTTTGCGAGTCACCAAAGAAAGACATTTTTTCTTTAATTTTGGTATGCTAATGTTTCTTTTGTTAAAAAAAAGCCATAATTAGTCATGTGACATTCAACCCCTTCAAATCCATGCCACTACCAGAGGTGCTGTAACGACCCGTATTTTCTGCGATATATAATTAATTTATTTAATTATATAAATAGTAATTCAAGGAATTTAATGGTCGTTAAATTAAATTATATGGAATATTTAATTTAATTAAATAATTAATCAATATATTTAATTTCTGAAATAATCAGAAATAGTAAATTGACAATATAATGTGAACTGGGCAATTCAAATTATTTAATTCTGCATAGAATTGAATTAGAATAACGAATATATTTAAATAACGACAGTTTGAACGTATAACTATATTATAATTAAAATCAAGCTCGAAATGGCGATGTAGTTCGTAATTTGGCGATTCGAACTTTAAACGAATATACAGAAGCCGTTTTAAATCGGATTCCTGTGAAACAAGAAACGTTCAGAGCTGGTGAAGTATATTTTTCTAGTGGAAGAGAAAAATCGAGATTTCGGCGTGTAGATTTTGATTTACGTCCAAATCAAATTCTAAAATAGTCGCTATAGAATCGTTTATCGACCGTAATGGTTTATTCTATATAACTAGATACCAGTTTCGTATTTAGACAAGATTATTTTGAGACGTAGTGATTTTTTAGTTTTTAGTATTTTATTGTAATTTTTAATTATTTAAATAAACAACTTTTTATTTGGAGTGTTTTGTACCCTGTATCAATATTTTTGGGTTTCGCAGTATGAGTTGAACTACCGATATTTTTATATTTTTGGAACCGTGACACATTGCTTGTCATAGCATGGTTTTATTTATGTGCAGAGCAACTCGTATATAGTGATTCGGGTGTGATGGTTCATGCACAAGTTTCATAAAATAAAAATAAAATATCTCCTACAACATAAATTATCCTAAGTCATTCTAAGGCAAAAAAGATGGCCATGCAACCCTTGTTCAACCACAAATTCATCCTATATAATACCTTCCCCTAACTCTTAAGACCTAAGGACTAATGTTCTCCGGTAAAAAGGAAATCAAGCCGCCGCTTGTTTTCTTCTTCTCAGAAAAATCGAAATACCCTACTGCGAAAATCTAAAAGACTAAAATCAATGTATTTTCGATCCTCAACCTATTAGTTCCAACCGGGTATGAATGGTGTTAAACTCGGGCTTTTTATGAGACTCGACAGGAATGGTGCGTGGCCTAGAGTAACGCAACCTGTTATGGTCGATCGAGTATGGCAGTACTACGTTGGAGAGGTCTCGTAACAGAAAAGCAGGATGGTGGTACCAGGATCGTCGGTCTTCTACATTGCGTGAACACCTGCAGTTTGACGCGGGTACCAGAATGGTGGTGCAGACATGAGGGTCTGTGTGTTCATAGGGGGCGGGCTTTGTGTTGTGGTGATAAATATAAACATGGTGATTTTCGTTTTTGAGTTTTTGGTGAGCACAAGGTATTGGTGAGGAGCTGCTGTGATATTTCAAGGTTGGTGATGGTGTTGGTGGGTTCCGATGCAGATAGAGGAAGTGTACGGTGGTCTGTGCTTAGGTGATGGGGAAATGACTTCGGGTTTGCTGTTGAGGGGTTGGCGTCGGTTTTGTTTGAAACCTGCGAGTCTTAAGTGATGGGGGAGAGGTAATGAAACGAGGTGGAGGATGAAGTCGGGGAAATGGAGTTCGGTATGTCTGCTTGGATCTTGGTCGATGATTTGGTCACGGTTTACAGTGAGGAGCAGCTGATCTACGGACTGTTTGGGGAGAAAGGTTTTACGGTGAGCTATTCGTTAAGTCAGGCATTCGAAGTAGGGAAAAAGTATTGTATTGGGAAGACTAAAATCTTGCCTGCTGCATGTTTTTTTTGGTCCGTGAAATCAGTTTGAACAGGACACAATCTGGCTTCCAAATGAAAGAATGAGGGTGGCATGTTGTATTGTTGAAGCAGCAAGTCTCGCTTGGGTAGTATTTGCTTAAACAGGAAGAAGAAAACGTTGAATGTTTGTAGCAGGAAGAACAGGGCCGTGTGTTTGTACGTGAGGAAGTCATGGAGGCAACAGTAAAGAGATGGGCACAAAAGTGAATGGGGTTCATTCGTGAATGAAGAACAGTTTCAGGGAAACGTGATGCATTATTCGAAATTTTTGGAATGAAGGGCTGATCTAAACAAAGAGCAGCCGTCTAAACCGATAACAAGTAAATTATTTAAAACTAATTATCTAATCGGAAGTAGTTAATTAATGAATACAATCATATATTTAGAATGTTTATAATGTATGACCATGTTAACAGAATCGAGCCAACAAGTTGCAAAGGAATTGTACTGGCGAACAAGAACCGTATGAAACTATCTTGGACAGAGATGGGAACAGCTGGGAATTTTCTGTTAAATTAAACACTGTTTAATTTAACGGTAGCTGGACCGTTTTAGAAATACTGGAATCAAAGTGAGTTTAGCTCACTCAATTTACCCACTTATATTTTATATAAGTTGGGTTTTTGTTTTGTGCGCTATAAATATTAATTGTCTGCTGTGTGCTGAATGTTTACATATTATTGTATGAAATCGTTGTTAGTGTTAAATAATCTGGTTGATACTAAATAGTTGTCATTTACTGTTAATATAAATTATCAGTTAACGTCAGTTGGATAATATTATTTGTTTAACATCTGTGGATGCAGGGAAACAGGTTGGAGGAATCCGACTGGATTCCTCAACATTTATTTTACTGTTTTCCCTATGTTGTGATATGTAATGTGATATATAATCTGTTGATTGATTCTGTGTGTTTGATGATATTGATCATGGTTATATGGTATTTTAAAAACCATAAGAAACACTGGAAAGTAAAAAGGGAATTTTCAAAATGTATATTGGAAATAAAATATTTATAAAATCATATGATTTTATAAGAGGAATATTTATTTAGAAAATAAATAGAATTGAAAAGGAAATCATTTATAAAGGAATAGGATGTCATATAAAAGGAAACCGTTATATAAAAGGAAAATGCTGTTAAAAGGAAATCCTTATCAGTGGAGAAACGTTATTAAAAGAACATTTATAAAGTGAAGAACCGTTACTAAAAGTAAATCTTTATAAATGAATAAATGCTGTGAAAAGGAAATCTTTTTAAATGGATAAACGTTATAAAAAGGGAAATCTTTATAAATCCAATAAAGTAAATCGAATATAGTTTATTCAAAAGGAGCTAATCGAATATAGTTTATTCGAAGGAGTTCAGTGATAAGTGTTAATGAATTAAAATTAATCGAGTTAAAGTTAATGGCGTTAGGGTTAATTGATTTGAGTTAATCGAGTTATATTTTTAAGTTAGATATTTCAGAAGTAGGGATTATAACGTTATCCTTATAACCAATGTTTTTATAAAAGAATAGGATTCGTAAACTGAATCCGAGAGTTGCATAAGCAATGATTTGATAAGAAACGGAGTTAAAAGAAATTAGAAACTGACAAGAGATTAGTTAAGTTGAACGGTTTCCAGAGTATCGATCTGATGTTGGTTTCGGCCTTCGGGATTTATACTTAGGGGATTGTTCACTTACTAGTTTACAGTTAGGGACTGATGTTTTTGAAAAGTTAATGAAACATGAATGAGGATTGGAAATGTTTTCCAATGTTAATAACGTATATTTTCTAATTATAGAAAATAAGGAAATATGAATATATATATATATATATGTTTGATGATTGGATCGATAATTCCATTTGGAAATAAGATCGTTGTGTGTACACGGACATTTTTCATTTGATAGTTAAATCACCGACTATCAAAGTTTTGACCATTTTAACGTTGTTAATATGGAGAGACCGGTTGGATTCTTATGCAAAGAACCACTCCGTATTGGCATGAGCATTGCGAATCATATATACCAAAGAAAATTGAAGACGGAGCAAAGTGCAAGGGCTGTTGTATAAGTCCTGGGTAAAGATTGCCTGGGATGGATGTACTGAATAGTGCCTTCGGTTTCGTTCAGTCCCGGAACGAACGTATATGGACGAGTATCTGACAGAGTATTTCCAATGATCGAATATGATTGGACTGTACAAATATATATGGTGGCAATGGATTTATTCCCTTACCATAATATCCAAAATATTTGTGCAAATCAATTAGTGATTAACGGATCTGACAATGTGGCGTTCAAAGTGATTGTGTTATCAATGAATGGAAAGTAGTCGTAGCCTCTGGCCTCAACATCCGGTAAATGACAAAAATCGGGCAGGCAGCATGGCTAAGTCGGTCGCTCCGAAGTAGGGTGTATAATCACCTATCTAGAGAATATTCATTTGCTTCTTTGATCTATCAGTGTTGTCCCATATATATATACGGGAAAACGGTTGTTGATCCCAACCGTTGGTGATATACATTCGATACACTCAAGCGAAATGAGTGGTCGGTCATGTGTGGCTGGGTTGCAAGATGTTCTTGTTGAACTCCAGTGTATCTTTCCTAGAGTACACTGATCGGAAGGTGGTTCCATACCTTATCATAATTGGAAATCCATTATCCATTAAGCGCCTACGGTTTATGATTTTATATTATATATGTGGAACGTGAGATGCAAGCGTTCCGCTAGATTGCTATTTACTTGATCTAGACATTATTATAATATCAAACAAGTATTGATTTTAAAGTTGTTTGGATTCTCATAAGGGAAAAACCCGTTCCGTTTTCACGGCGTGATCTTATGAGATATCCTTGATTTAACCAAGTGTTTGGAGTTTTATTCACACCAGTCCCATGACTGACCCGGAGTTTATTTGTTTGTTTTCCCTAAACTCTTGGGTGCCTAAATTTGTACGGGCAGTCAAGTAGTGGGGATTTTACAGATACACTTGGAGAGCTTGGAGCAGGAGGCTTCAGGATTATATAGCTATTGTTTATTTCCGCTGTTGTTGTAAGTGTGGTACTCTGCAATGTTATTATATACATATGTTGTTTGTATTTCAAAAGTTATGTTATATTTTATTCGTTCCGCTGTGAGATTCATGTTTACTCTGATGATGATGTTCTTCTTCTGTTCTATAAGTTTCTATTTTATATATCCTCACCCTCCGTCTTCTTTCTATTAGTTTCCTGGTTTCCAGTGCAATTTGGGGTTGGACTTGTGTTATTAGGTCAGCTCAAATTGGACCGGATTTGCGGGCCACTACAGGTGCTTTGCCAAAATTTTGTATTGCTTTCTCAACCATTCGTCTTCCAAAAACATCGATGGTCAATCCTGATTCAGCAAGCCACGACCTCAATTTAGGGTGAGAATATGGATCGGATTTGAAGATAATGAATTTGCTTTTCTATTGTATTTTAAGGTTAAGTTATTCCTTGGCACTAAAGAAAGTTGATGTCATTGTTATAAACTACCAGAGCTTGCTCTTACGCACAATTTCGTATTATTTAGCAATATTTAACGTAGTAAATTTCGCACAAACTCTTGGAGCCATCATTTCAAAATGTTGATTTTCAAATGATATATGCAGTGTAATGCCATTTTCTCCGTTGTTTTTCAAAAATTAATTTATGAGATATATAATTAGATTTATATTTTATAGCCCATCAAATTGGTAAAAGATTAAAATGCATCACTTAATCAAAAACGAACATACACATATATAAACACATAAATATCTCATAAAAATCAATTATCTTGCACAATATTTAACACCCTTCACTAAAAAGAAGGATGTCCACATTAGAAACATTTCTGCAGTCCACACCAACTGATAGCAATAATCATCCTAGCATTCAGAAGTCAGAGACGCTCTTACACTGGATCTATTTCTACACCCCTAAGCTATGCAGCCTCAAATACGCTATACAAAGTAGCGTACATATTTCAGTTCTCACTTTTAAACAAGCTGTGAAATATTTGTGTAACAACCTGGAAAATACGAGCCAATTTAAAATTTTTAAATTGGTGATTTCAAAGAAATTTGAACAATTGAAATAGAATATTTCAATAAAATAGTGTAGTAGAAATAGTGAGTCAGTTTGAAATTTTGAATTCAAACTTTGACTGACTGTGCAGGGTGGAGAATATAACGGATTTTAGTGAAACCAAAAATATTTAAATTTGTTTATCAATACCTTTCTAACGAATCTGAAAAATCGAAGTTTCATAACGGGAATCAAAAGTTATGGCCGAATGAATTTTCAGAATGGTCGCTATATATAATATATAGCCCTAGAAAATCGATATTTTGCAAACGACCTCGGAATTCGACGAAACCACTTTTGTTGGGTCCGGGATGTCAAACTATTGCTAGGTTTCAAATTTCATAATTTTTGAATATAGTATGTGAGCGTGGCAAAAGAAAATGCATTTGGTCAATTTCTGTTAAATTGGATCGACTAGAAAATGGCCATTTTTTAAACGTTCTCAGAATTCGACGAAACTAGTTTTGTTGGGACCGTAGCGTCAAAACATAGCTAGATTTATTTTTCTGGAATTTTTTTCGAATCAGTTTGTGGCCATGGAAAATTGAAATGTACGTTCAAA
This sequence comes from Allium sativum, assembly GCA_030737875.1. NCBI lineage: Eukaryota > Viridiplantae > Streptophyta > Magnoliopsida > Asparagales > Amaryllidaceae > Allium > Allium sativum. The sequence continues at coordinate 394,397,262 of CM060925.1, forward strand.
TTGAATATTAAATGTTTTATACTTTAATTAGAAGAGTAACTGACTGTAATAGTCAAATTGGCCAACGAAACATATCCCATTGTGTCCGGGATGGGGGTATTTAGCTAGGGGCGACAGTCGTTGCGTTTGGAAAGGAGTTCGTTTGTAAAAACACTATTTAAAATTTACTATAAATCCTCGGCCAATAGAATTTTTTCTTTCATAATAAAAAAAAACTCCAGGAAACCTAGCCGCCTCCCTCGCTCTCGATGGTCCATCGCGCTCCAACCTTCCAGCCAATTTTCCGACCGACTCCGCCACTTCCAGCCAACGCCACCACCACCCCTCGACGCAGCTCCGCCTCCTCTTCAAATCCGACCCCAGCACCCCCTCCCTCGACGCCTCCTCCGCCAGAATCGAGCCCGCCAACATCACCACTTCCCAGCGCCGCCGACGACGCCACAGGCCACCAGTGAGGATCGGACCACCGTCGACAGGAAGCCCCCACCCCCCTCTTTCACGTCAGCACCGCCGATCATCCCAATACTCCACCGATTTCGCGAAAACCCCAAACCTAGTTCTGAACGAAGTATAAAGGTTTGACCTTTATTAATTTTGAACTGATTTAAACACTTTATAGTGTTGCAAACCTTTGAAAAATCATATCTTTTTAGTGTGTTGACGAAATTTGATGAAACAGGAGACATCGTGACCGCAAGGAGGCTCTCTACACTCTAGTAGAGACCGCGGATTTTTCTGACATCGTATCTATTTTTAGCGAAGCAACAAACCAAGGTGAGAAATCTAAATTAAATGAATTTGAATGGAAAATGTCGTGTATAAATTATATTAGCGAAATATAAATTACACACGTGTTGTATACCTCATGTACATGCGTGGGGTAAGCTATATAAGCGAAGTATGAATTATACATGCATAGAATAATTGATATATGTGTTGAAATGCAAGTGAAATATAGCAATAACATATATATATATATATATATATATATACACACACACGCTCCCCTCGTCCACAAACCATGGACGATATTTATTGTTGTGAATTGGTGTGAAATATTTGATGAAAAATACGAATGGTTGAATAATTGTTTGTGGTTGATATTGTTTGGTTGTGGTTGAAAAATACCGATTGGTGATTGAAATGAATTGGAAATATTTGTGGAAATAAAAATAAAACATGCCGCATGCGTGCGAATTACATGCATGAATCCCCATTGTCAAAAATCGCGTGGTTTTAAGGTAGAGCGAGGAGCCGTACTAGGGATGGTGCCGGTTTTAACTACCCTGCCGTTATGCTGCCGAAATTTTGAATAATCTTTATGTGTTAGAATAATTTTCATATGTTTAAATTATTTTCATGCGTTGAAATTAAATTCATATGTTGAAACTATATCCATGTGTGGAAATGTTCATGTGTTGAAAAGTGATGTGTGAAAATTAAATTCATTTGTGAATGAATGAAGTGTTTAAACAATAAAAATCACATTTTTAAAATATATATGAAGTATGTAAAATATTCGCCTTATTTCAATAGTTTCAACAATAAAAATTCTATCTTTCTTATATGAACTACATAAATAAAATATCCATGTGTGGAAATGCTCATGTGTTGAGAAGTGTGTGTAGTGGAAAAATTCATATGTTGAATAAAAAGATTGAACAATAAAAATTACATTTTTATTGAAACTATGAAGTGTAGAAAACATCCATTTGTCGAATAAATATTTTAAATGATAAAAATATCATTTTTATCATGTATGTGATATGCTAAAGATATGCGGACGTTGAAATAAATATTTGTGAAGAAATATTATTTTTAACATGCATAGGAACTAAATAAAATAGTCATGTGTTGAAATCTATTTTAGTTCGCCAAAATTATCATCTTTGAAATGTGAAGTGTTAAAAATAGCCACTTGTTCAAATAAAATATGCATGAGTTGAAATATACATTAATTAGCTAATGATATGATTTTAGCCTATGCATGCAACATTAGAATGAATGGTGTTTTTAAACCAAAGTAAATCGAATATGAAGTTGAATGGAAAATGATAAGTGATAAAAATTGTATATATGTACGTGCATATTTATTGAACAGGTTATAGCAAAGGGGCTAGAGAAGAGGAATAAAATTTTGTGCCCGACAAATAGGTACACATTTACTGTTTTGTTTGGGTGATGATTTTATGAGCCTGTTGGCTAGCCGCTTGGCTTTTTCTTTTTCTTTTTCTTTTTGACATGAGACGCCCGTGTGGCTATTTGGAAATTTTCCCAGCCCCTCCCGTACAAAGGAGGTTATGGCGAAATTTTCCAAAATTTAAAGGCGTTAGTGAAATAATTGAAGTGAAAACGATATAGGAATTTTTGAATGAACTATATTTATATAAATATATAAATATAAATAAAATTAAAACGAAACGTGGCCGTGCAGTTCGTGTTTTGAAACCGTGATTTCAAACGACTAATGCGGGAAATCCGACCATTGGATTTTTCCGAAACCGCAACCGTTGGGTTCGCCTTGGAAATATCTTTCCAACGGCACCAGCTTTGTGAAGATCCGACGGTTGGATTGTCTGGAATGTTTAGTTCAAATCTGAAGAAAAACAGCGCCAAAAACGATTATATTTATATATATATATATATATAATTAAATTAAATCGAATAACGACGCTGCAGTTCGTAAATTGAAATCGTAACTTCAAATGGCTAGTGTGGAAGATCCGACCGTCGGATTTTCCCAAAACTGAAACCGATGGATTCGTTTTGAAATGACCTTCCTAATGATATAAAATTTGTGAAGATCCAACGGTTAGATTTTCAGATATGTGTAAAACAAAATTAGCGAAAAGCAGCGCCAGTGCATCGACACGACCTGAAACGTCATTTAATTAAATATGGCCGTTTTAAATTAAATAAAAATGGCGATATGTCGTTATAAAATACTATAGATGATATAGAGTGGAAATAAACCAATTTCGTTGTGTTTGCTTGATATGTGATGGTTGAATGTATTTAACATGAGAATTATAACTAAAGGACTGAAATGTGAATGTTGAATTGTCCAACCATGTGATAAATTGATTTGAAAATCTAAATATACGTGGATTATTTGAAAAGGCCGAGTTCATCTCATTTCAAATAATCGATCGACGTTGAGAAGTCGAAGAGTCGAAGATGGTTGAAGACCGACGATCTTCACATTGGATGGATGGGCGCTACTGATGCTCGTGATTGGAGTAGCTACCATGAAGGAACTGAAGTAGTAGCCGTCATAACATACTGTTGATTGTACGGATATGCGAGGAATTGGTGCCTCCGGTTTCGTTCAGACCCAGAACGGACTTGTAAATGGACTGTGTGTCTGACATTGGATTTTGTTCTGTGCTGATTGATCTCTGTTAAATATATATCTGTTTGGCGGCGGAGAATTTATTCTCTTGCTTAACTCCCTTCTTTGAGACGTACGAGCTCAAAGGTTATGTATTGATAGAAATCAGTCGCATGGAGTGGATTGCCTGTGTGGCACGCCTAAGTGGCATATGATCAAGGCTTCTGTTGCAAAGCAAAGTCTTGTGGTTGATGATCAAATCATGGTCTGTATGACGTAGCTTTGTGTATAACGTGAATTCGCGAGCCTCACACCTCGGTATGAGTCAAAAACGGGAGAGTGACTGCAGGGAGAGCACGACGTTTCTTTCTAGCTAAGGTGGTGTCAGTGACCTACCAGCCCTGACATTATATATACTTTTCACCTGTGTGGTTGTGGGAATGCGAGGCGCCTCGATATAGGTCTGTAAGGATCGGGAAACGTGTGTTCAGGAATTGTCAATCCTCAAAAGTAAGAGAGGACCGACCCTGAAGATCCAAGGATCATAGTGGGGTCCTGGGACATTTGCTAGAGTGTCTCGAATCGGAGAGGAGCTTGCCCCTTGCCTCGACTCATGAAGGAACCCAATTTCCATTACGAAATATGCGGACGTGATTGTATTACTAGTACGGCGACATAGTGGTATGGGTCATTTATGCCGCCTATGATTGATATTTATGATTGAAATCGCATTTGAAACATATATGCACTAGTAATAATATCAAACACTTTTGTTTTATTCGTATGAAGCATTTTTGGCCATTATAAGGTAAAAACTCTATCCTTCGGCTTGCGTTGCATTGTGTGATGGGACCTGGGTCTTATAATGGCTTCATTTTATAAAAAGCATTGCGATGATTTAATCATTTACTTTATTTCATGCACTAGCACTCATTGGAGTAAACCCGTTCCGTGAAAGTGGCGTGGTCCTTTGATTTGCCTTATTATTGTTGTTAATAAGTTAAGTAGATTTCTCATACCAGTCCCATGACTGACTCGTAGTTTGTTTCACCTTGCAAACTCGGGTGCCCTCATTTTCACATGGGCAGCCTAGTTACAGGTTTCTGACGCACTTTTGGCTCATGGCGAGGCTTGACTACACCGTGCTGACTTGGATTTTCTCCGCCATTATTGTATCTATATTATGATTCCGCCATTGACGATGTAGACTAATATTTATTTTGTGTACTCTTTATGTATGATTCCGCCTCAGGCGATGGTGACTGATTATGTATCAATATGCACTAAGTTGTATCCTGTACTGTGCTTCTCTGATGTGATGATATCTATATGATTCCGCTGTCATATGTGTGTAAATTATTCTATTTTCTGTTTATGCTATTACCTGTGATCTGCTAATGATGATTAATGAGTTATATTCCAATGATTATCCTTAACACCGTATCACGGGGTTTTGGGGTCATCACAGCTGGTATCAGAGCTTTGGTTAACCTTAGTTCTGGAGTTTAACACATTAAACACTTCGTCAAAATAGAATCAGTATTATTCTAAGGCGAGTCGCTCATTAGAGATAGGACTAGTAAAGTCCTAGAATGAGCCGAGCAGAATAGCTAAAACAATTTGATCAGTCCATCGTTATCTTTCTGTAAATTTTCTGCTTAACTATGCAATAAACTATCATTTCAGTAAGCTGACTCTTTTCTTGCTTATACAGAATTTGAAAAATGGCAACCAGAGCAGCCGCCGCTAGAGGAAGCCGTGCCGGCCGTGGTAGAGGAAGGGGAGAAGCCCCAGTTGAAGAAGGACTTTTGATACAACCTCCGGCCGCTCAGTACTTCGAGCTAGACCGTGTAGCTAATAGATATAAAAACCTAGGAGGCAAGACCTTCTCAGGAACTGGCACAGTAATCGAGGCCCTTGCATGGCTCAAAACATGCGAGAAAATTCTTGAAGGCCTAAGGATTGGAGACCAAGATAAAGCTATTATGGGAGCCTAGCTTATGCAGGAACAAGCTGAACTATGGTGGGAATCTCTCACCGCAGGAAATAGAGAAGCTGGAAGAACCTGGGATGGATTCAAAGAACTCTTCAAGGAGAAATATGTCCCAGAGCAAGCACTGGAACGAATGCACGATGACTTCGCCAACCTCCAGCAAAGGGATCTTTCCATGCAGGATTATCTGAATAAATTTACACTGTTGTCGCCCTATGCTCCGGAGCTCGTCGCCACTGCAAAGTCCAAAAATAAAAGGTTTATCCTTGGGCTAAGGCGAGAGTATCATGATAGAGCCAGGGCCCATGTCAAGCAGGAATTCAACGAACTGGTGGAAATGACATGCAACTACGAAGACCTTGACCAAAGGCATCTGGAGCAGGATCATGCTAGAAGCCAAGCCGGGAACAAACGCAAGCCTGCCGTGAATCAAGCCGAGTCAGGCCAAGTAGCATCTTCAAAACCTCAGACTGGCAAGCCGCCAAGTGGAAGCTGTTTTAATTGTGGCAAAATGGGGCACTTCTCTAATGTGTGCACAGCCCCGAAGAGGCAGAAGACAAATTCACAAGGTTCAAGCTAGGGTTCTCAGAACCCTCGCTCCTGCTTTAATTGCCGCAAGACCGATCATCTAGTCAAAGACTGTCCTTTGCTGAAGAAGGCCACAGTAGCTCACGTGTATGACGGGTCGAGCCCGCCAGCTGCTTCCGATGGAGCAGGTAAACCCGATGTTTTGGGAGGTACCCTTACCATTAAAAATATTCCTGTTTCTGTATTGTTTGACATGGGTGCGTCGCGTAGTTTTATTTCTAGTAACACAATGCACAAATTAAAGTTAAAACAGAGGAAGCTTAAAGATTCGGTTGGTGTACATAATCCAATAGGAGGATCTCTTATTCTCGGTTCATATTGTAGAGTGCCAGTCTCTTATTCTTCCTACAAGTTTCCTTTTGATTTAATCGTTATGGATTTTCCCGAATTCGATATCATTCTCGGGCTGGATTGGTTAACGAAATACGAAGCCGAAGTGAATTGTGCAGAAAGAATCGTTAAAATTCGAACGAAGCTTGGATATATTACGGTACCATGTCATGGTTCGAATCCAGATAGAAAAGAATTTTGGTCGACAATAGAACTTATCCCCACTTCCATGGAAAAGATTCTGATTGTTAGAAACTATGTGGATGTGTTTGAAGAAGTTGAAAACTTACCTCCGCAAAGAGAAATAGAATTCTGAATCGATCTAATTCCCAATGCCAGACCAGTGGTACATCCAATTCGTAGAATGACTCCGAAGGAGAAAGAAGAATTAGGCGATCAAACTCGTCAACTGTTGTTGAAGGGTTTAATCAGACCTAGCTTTTCTAATTGGGGTGCAGCTATTGTGTTTGTCCCAAAGTCAGACGGTACTCTTCGATTATGCGTTGATTACCGAGACCTCAACAAACAGACGCTCAAAAGTATCCATTACCCCGCATCAATGATTTGCTAGACCAGTTGAATGGGGCAAAAGTATTTTCCCGAATGGACCTAGCTACAGATTTTCATCAATTGAGAATAGCAGAAGAGTGTGTTCCTTTGACAGCTTTCAGAGGTCCAGACATATTTTATGAATGGTTAGTAATGCCGTTCGGCTTGTGCAATGCTCCAGCATACTTTGTCGATCTAATGAATAGAGTGTTCAGGGGAGTTCTGAATAAATTTGTCCTCGTATTCATCGATGATATTTTAATCTACTCCAAATCAAAACCCGAGCATGAAAAACACTTAGAACAAGTATTGGAGATTCTAAGAAAGAACGTCTTCAAAGCCAAATTCTCTAAATGTGTCTTTTGGCAAGAAGAAGTGAAGTTTCTTGGCCATGTCGTGTCAGAGAAAGGGATTTCTGTTGACCCAAGCAAAATAACAGCGATTCAAGACTGGAAACAACCCACTACTCCCACAGAAGTTAGAAGTTTTATGAGGTTGGCTAGCTATTATCGAAAGTTCGTTAAGGATTTTTCGAAGATATCTGGTCCGTTAACGAAGCTCACGAAGAAGCATGAAAAATTTAAGTGGACTTCCGACTGTGAAGAAGCTTTCCAGGAATTGAAATCGAAACTGACGACTGCTCCAGTGTTAACCATTATTGATGGCAATCAAGATTTAACGGTTTGGACAGATGCTTCTATTAGAGGTCTGGATGCAGTGTTAATGCAAAGAGGCCAAGTAGTCGCTTTTGCAAGCCGCCAACTTAAACCACATGAGAAGAATTATGTGACTCATGATCTTGAGTTGCTATCCATCGTTTTTGCATTGAAAATCTGGAGGCATTATTTATTGGGCGAGAAATTTATACTATATACAGATCATCAATCATTGAAGTATTTATACACCCAGAAAGATCTGAATTTGAGACAGCAGCGTTGGCTAGAATTTCTTGCAGCGTATGATCTTAATATCCTGTATACGCCGGGGAAGGCTAACGTAGTAGCGGATGCGCTTAGTAGAAAAACCGCAATCGTTGCCAATCTTATAATTACGCCAGGATTGATTGATAAAATATCTGTTCTTCAGAAAAGTGATAATTTTGTGAAAGAGATGATAAGAAGGATTCAAAGGGGCGAAGGCTCCAGTTTCCAGGTAGATAGTGAGGGAGTTCTGAGATTGAATAGAAGAATATGTGTTCCCGACATTCCTGAGCTCAAAAGAGAGGTGCTAGATGAATGCCATAAATCCAAATTTTGCATCCATCCTGGTGTAAGTAAAATGTACCACGATATCAAACGCACTTTCTGGTGGAAGGCAATGAAAAGGGATATTTCTTTGTATGTTAGCAGATGCCCTACTTGTCAATTGGTCAAGAGCGACCAACAGAAGCTAGCTGGATTGTTGCAACCGTTGGAAGTCCCAGGTTGGAAATGGGAACAAATTTCCTTGGATTTCATAGATGGCTTGCCGCGAACCAGGAAAGGTAATGACAACATTTGGGTAATCGTAGATCGCTTCACGAAGACTGCCCATTTTATACCTGTCAGATCCAATAGAACCGCTCAAAGTCTAGCACAGATATATTCAAAGAAATCGTTAAGCTGCATGGAATTCCCATCAGCATAGTCAGTGATAGAGACCCGATATTTGCTAGCAAATTATGGGAGGCTTTCCAGATAGAATTGGGAATGAAACTGAATAGGAGCACCGCTTATCACCCTCAAACAGATGGCCAAACTGAGCGGGTGAATAGAATTCTAGACGATTTATTGCGGGCTTGTATAATTGATTTTGGTGGGTCATGGGAAGATCACTTGCATTTGGCAGAATTCTCATATAACAACAGCTATCAAGCAAGTTTTAGGATGTCGCCATTTGAAGCATTATATGGCAGACCGTGCAGATCTCCAGCATGTTGGGTAGAACCTGGCAATAGACTTGTGTTAGGACCCGATATGATTAGAGAAGCATCTGATAAAGTCGACTTCATCAAAAAGCGTTTGAGAACCGCGCAAAGCCGACGGAAAAGTTATGCAGATTCTAGAAGAAGAGATTTGACATTTGCTGTTGGTGATCATGTTTATTTGAAAGTTTCTCCAATGAGAGTAGTAATCAGATTTGGCAAAACTGGGAAGTTGGCACCGAGATTTATTGGTCCCTTTCCTATACTCGAACTAATTGGAACTCTTGCTTATAGGGTTCAATTACCAGATTGGTTGCCTGGAGTGCACGATGTATTTCACGTATCTCAACTTAGAAGACATGTGCATGATCCAGATCTTGTTGTAGAAGAAGCAGCGCAATAGGATATAGACATAACTCCAGAATTAGCACTCAGAAGAGATCCATTAAAGATTGTTGGCAAAGAAACTAGAGAACTAAGAAGCAAAAAGGTTCATTTAGTTAAAGTGCAGTGGAGCAGTGATCCTAGAGACTGTACTTGGGAGACTGAGGAAAGCATTAAGCAAGCTTACCCCAAATGCAGAGTGGACATCTCTGACTAACTCCGGTGCAAGGTACCTTTACAATACTTTGCATTTACATTTTGTTTCCTACTTTACTGTTATTTCCTTTTCGAGGATGAAAAGTTTTAAGTGGGGGAGATTGTAACAACCCGGAAAATACGAGCCAATTTAAAAATTTTAAGTTGGTGATTTCAAAGGAATTTGAACAATTGAAATAGAATATTTCAATAAAATAGTGTAGTATAAATAGTGAGTCAGTTTGAAAAATTGAATTCAAACTTTGACTGACTGTGCAGGGTGGAGAATATAACGGATTTTAGTGAAACCAAAAATATTTAAATCTGTTTATCAATACCTTTCTAACGAATCTGAAAAATCGAAGTTTCATAACGGGAATCAAAAGTTATGGCCGAATGAATTTTCAGAATGGTCGCTATATAGAATATATAGCCCTGGAAAATTGATATTTTGCAAACGACCTCGGAATTCGACGAAACCACTTTTGTTGGGTCCGGGATGTCAAACTATTGCTAGGTTTCAAATTTCATAATTTTTGAAGCTAGTATGTGAGCGTGGCAAAAGAAAATGCGTTTGGTCAATTTCTGTTAAATTGGATCGAAAAGAAAATGGCCATTTTTCAAACGATCTCAGAATTCAACGAAATAAGTTTTGTTGGGACCGTAGCATCAAAACATAGCTAGATTTATTTTTCTGCAATTTTTTCGAATCAGTTTGTGGCCCAGGCAAATTGAAATGTACGTTCAAATTGAATATCAAATGTTTTATACTTTAATTAGAAGAATAACTGACTGTAACAGTCAAATTGGCCAACGAAACATATCCCAGTGTGTCCGGGATGGGGGTATTTAGCTAGGGGCGACAGTCGTTGGGTTTGAAAAGGAGTTCGTTTGTAAAAACACTATTTAAAATTTACTATAAATCCTCGGCCAATAGAATTTTTTCTTTCATAATAAAAAAAAAACTCCAGGAAACCTAGCCGCCTCCCTCGCTCTCGATGGTCCATCGCGCTCCAACCTTCCAGCCAATTTTCCGACCGACTCCGCCACTTCCAGCCAACGCCACCACCACCCCTCGACGCAGCTCCGCCTCCTCTTCAAATCCGACCCCAGCACCCCCTCCCTCGACGCCTCCTCCGCCAGAATCGAGCCCGCCAACATCACCACTTCCCAGCGCCGCCGACGACGCCACAGGCCACCAGTGAGGATCGGACCGCCGTCGACAGGAAGCCCCCACCCCCCTCTTTCACGTCAGCACCGCCGATCATCCCAATACTCCACCGATTTCGCGAAAATCCCAAACCTAGTTCTAAACGAAGTATAAAGGTTTGACCTTTATTAATTTTGAACTGATTTAAACACTTTATAGTGTTGCAAACCTTTGAAAAATCATATCTTTTTAGTGTGTTGGCGAAATTTGATGAAACAGGAGACACCGTGACCGCAAGGAGGATCTCTACACTCTAGTAGAGACCGCGGATTTTTCTGACATCGTATCTATTTTTAGCGAAGCAACAAACCAAGGTGAGAAATCTAAATTAAATGAATTTGAATGGAAAATGTCGTGTATAAATTATATTAGCGAAATATAACTTACACACGTGTTGTATACCTCATGTACATGCGTGGTGTAAGCTATATAAGCGAAGTATGAATTATACATGCATAGAATAATTGATATATGTGTTGAAATGCAAGTGAAATATAGCAATAATATATATATATATATATATATATATATATATATACACACACACACACATTACCCTCATCCACAAACCATGGACGATATTTATTGTTGTGAATTGGTGTGAAATATTGGATGAAAAATACGAATTGTTGAATAATTATTTGTGGTTGATATTGTTTGGTTGTGGTTGAAAAATACCCATTGGTGATTGAAATGAATTGGAAATATTTGTGGAAATAAAAATAAAACATGCCGCCTGCGTGCGAATTAGATGCATGAATCCCCAGTGTCAAAAACCGCGAGGTTTTAAGGTAGAGCGAGGAGCCGTACTAGGGACGGTGCCGGTTTTAACTACCCTGCCGTTATGCTGCCGAAATTTTGAATAATCTTTATGTGTTAGAATAATTTTCATATGTTGAAATTATTTTCATGCGTTGAAATTAAAGTCATATGTTGAAACTATATCCATGTGTGGAAATGTTCATGTGTTGAAAAGTGATGTGTGAAAATTAAATTCATTTGTGAATGAATGAAGTGTTTAAACAATAAAAATCACATTTTTAAAATATATATGAAGTATGTAAAATATTCGCCTTATTTCAATAGTTTCAACAATAAAAATTCTATCTTTCTTATATGAACTACATAAATAAAATATCCATGTGTGGAAATGCTCATGTGTTGAGAAGTGTGTGTAGTGGAAAAATTCATATGTTGAATAAAAAGATCGAACAATAAAAATTACATTTTTATTGAAACTATGAAGTGTTGAAAACATCCATTTGTCGAATAAATATTTTAAATGATAAAAATATCATTTTTATCATGTATGTGATATGCTAAAGATATGCGGACGTTGAAATAAATATTTGTGAAGAAATATTATTTTTAACATGCATAGGAACTAAATAAAATAGTCATGTGTTGAAATCTATTTTAGTTCGCCAAAATTATCATCTTTGAAATGTGAAGTGTTAAAAATAGCCACTTGTTCAAATAAAATATGCATGAGTTGAAATATACATTAATTAGCTAATGATATGATTTTAGCCTATGCATGCAACATTAGAATGAATGGTGTTTTTAAACCAAAGTAAATCGAATATGAAGTTGAATGGAAAATGATAAGTGATAAAAATTGTATATATGTACGTGCATATTTATTGAACAGGTTATAGCAAAGGGGCTAGAGAAGAGAAATAAAATTTTGTGCCCAACAAATAGGTACACATTTACTGTTTTGTTTGGGTGATGATTTTATGAGCCTGTTGGCTAGCCGCTTGGCTTTTTCTTTTTCTTTTTGACATGAGACGCCCGTATGGCTATTTGGGAATTTTCCCAGCCCCTCCCGTACAAAGGAGGTTATGGCGAAATTTTCCAAAATTTGAAGGCGTTAGTGAAATAATTGAAGTGAAAACGATATAGGAATTTTTGAATGAACTATATTTATATAAATATATAAATATAAATAAAATTAAAACGAAACGTGGTCGTGCAGTTCGTGTTTTGAAACCGTGATTTCAAACGACTAGTGCGGGAAATCCGACCATTGGATTTTCCCGAAACCGCAACCGTTGGGTTCGCCTTGGAAATATCTTTCCAATGACACCAACTTTGTGAAGATCCGACGGTTGGATTGTCTGGAATGTTTAGTTCAAATCTGAAGAAAAACAATGCCAGAAACGATTATATTTATATATATATAAATATAATTAAATTAAATCGAATAACAACGCTGCAGTTCGTAAATTGAAATCGTAACTTCAAATGGCTAGTGTGGAAGATCTGACCGTCGGATCTTCCCAAAACTGAAACCGATGGATTCGTTTTGAAATGACCTTCCTAATGATATAAAATTTGTGAAGATTCAACGGTTAGATTTTCAGATATGTGTAAAACAAAATTAGCGAAAAGCAGCGCCAATGCATCGACACGACCTGAAACGTCGTTTAATTAAATATGGCCGTTTTAAATTAAATAAAAATGACGATATGTTGTTATAAAATACTATAGACGATATAGAGTGGAAATAAACCAATTTCGTTGTGTTTGCTTGATATGTGATGGTTGAATGTATTTAACATGAGAATTATAACTAAAGGACTGAAATGTGAATGTTGAATTGTCCAACCATGTGATAAATTGATTGTAAAATCTAAATATACGTGGATTATTTGAAAAGGCCGAGTTCATCTCATTTCAAATAATCGATCGACGTTGAGAAGTTGAAGACCGACGATCTTCACATTGGATGGATGGGCGCTCCTGATGCTCGTGATTGGAGTAGCTACCATGAAGGAACTGAAGTAGTAGCCGTCCAAACATACTGTTGATTGTACGGATATGCGAGGAATTAGTGCCTCCGGTTTCGTTCAGACCCAGAACGGACTTGTAAATGGACTGTGTGTCTGACATTGGATTTTGTTCTGTGCTAATTGATCTCTGTTAAATATATATCTGTTTGGCGGCGGAGAATTTATTCTCTTGCTTAACGCCCTTCTCTGAGACGTACGAGCTCAGAGGTTATGTATTGATAGAAATCAGTCGCATGGAGTGGATTGCCTGTGTGGCACGCCTAAGTGGCATATGATCAAGGCTTCTGTTGCAAAGCAAAGTCTTGTGGTTGATGATCAAAGCATGGTCTGTGTGACGTAGCTTTGTGTATAACGTGAATTCGCGAGCCTCACACCTCGGTATGAGTCAAAAACGGGAGAGTGACTGCAGGGAGAGCACGACGTTACTTTCTAGCTAAGGTGGTGTCAGTGACCTACCAACCCTGACATTATATATACTTTTCACCTGTGTGGTTGTGGGAATGCGAGGCGCCTCGATATAGGTCTGTAAGGACCGGGAAACGTGTGTTCAGGAATTGCCAATCCTCAAAAGTAAGAGAGGACCGGCCCTGAAGATCCAAGGATCATAGTGGGGTCCTGGGACATTTGCTAGAGTGTCTCGAATCGGAGAGGAGCTTGCCCTTTGCCTCGACTCATGAAGGAACCCAATTTCCAATCCGAAATATGCGGACGTGATTGTATTACTAGTACGGCGACATAGTGGTATGGGTCATTTATGCCACCTATGATTGATATTTATGATTGAAATCGCTTTTGAAACATATATGCACTAGTAATAATATCAAACACTTTTGTTTTATTCGTATGAAGCATTTTTGGCCATTATAAGGTAAAAACTCTATCCTCCGGCTTGTGTTGCATTGTGTGATGGGACCTGGGTCTTATAATTGCTTCATTTTATAAAAAGCATTGCGATGATTTAATGATTTACTTTATTTCATGCACTAGCACTCATTGGAGTAAACCCATTCCGCGAAAGTGGCGTGGTCCTTTGATTTGCCTTATTATTGTTGTTAATAAGTTAAGTAGATTTCTCATACCAGTCCCATGACTGACTCGTAGTTTGTTTCACCTTGCAAACTCGGGTGCCCTCATTTTCACACGGGCAGCCTAGTTACAGGTTTCTGACGCACTTTTGGCTCATGGCGAGGCTTGACTACACCGTGCTGACTTGGATTTTCCCCGCCATTATTGTATCTATATTATGATTCCGCCATTGGCGATGTAGACTGATATTTATTTTGTGTACTCTTTATGTATGATTCCGCCTCAGGCGATGGTGACTGATTATGTATCATTATGCACTAAGTTGTATCCTGTACTATGCTTCTCTGATGTGATGATATCTATATGATTCCACTGTCATATGTGTGTAAATTATTCTATTTTCTGTTTATGCTATTATCTGTGATCTGCTAATGATGATTAATGAGTTATATTCCAATGATTATCCTTAACACCGTGTCACGGGGTTTTGGGGTCGTCACAATTTGCAATATTATCCAAGGAAAATAATAATCGAAATGTATCATGTCCGTAATAAAAGAAAAAGGAAAGAAATTAATACAAAATAATTTAGCGCTAACCGGCTATTCCCTAATTTTACCGGCGGAATGAAGAAAAATGGAGTTTATTGTCTTCACCAGGTCTTTAGTTGTCAACTCTGAGCCTTCTTCCATCTATAATTCCATTCGGTTTTCAAATAAATACAGTTTCCAAATCATTCAGAACTTCATGCATACCTCAAAATTTTCGACATGCATTCGAAAAGTTTATATGCACATGCATGTGCATATTATGTAAGCATATTTACATGTGCGTGCATACATACAAATGGTGCATTTGTTTGCAATACAAAAGGAACGCTTGAGGGGTATGAAAGGGTAATGTTTGTGAATGGGAAATGTGCTCTTGTGTTAAAAAAAACCATTTTAATTTCGGCAGAGCAATAAAAGAAAAAGACATTTTAATTGTTTTGCTGTAATAATATTAACAATAATAGTTCTTATTATTTTAATTATTATAGTTTATTTTTTATGATTCTATGTAACAATCGATTGCCACTATGAAGGATATTGGGGATGATAACCTTCTAACGAGTGGCAACCCCGTTGATATAGTGGTCGACATGCCAGTTTTGTTGTGTAGGCTCGAGGATAAAGCCACATGGCTCAGTTTGGGACACCATCGTATCAAAAATATTATATCTCGTTTGTATTTGAATTTTAAGTTTGTGCTGAATTGAAATATTAATTTTATACTGAAAAAACAAATAATAATTGCAAGTAATAACGTATGCGTCTGATGCGTCCAACGAGAACACACTATTTTAATATGTTCATCTAAATCGGACAAAATGGTGGATCGCGGCCAACGGACAAAATGGTGGATCGTGGCCAACGCAACGCTAGTATTCGAGAAATAAAACAATTTTCACACTAAAATTTACTTTATGTTACTTAAAAATAAAGTATATAATGTTACAAGATTTAGCCACCCACGATTGACATTCAATGCTTTAGCAGGATAAATTACCATTTGAAGGTGTGTAGAGATGTGTGTACACAAAGCACACATATCTATCTATTAGAGCATCTCAAACCCACCCTTTTTTTTTGATGTAATGTCAATTACACACCATCAACATGTAATTTAGTTCAAATTTACATCTCCAATACCAATGTTAATGACAATGCTGTGATGACTTGACAAAATAACTACTACACATTGTCTAGCGTAATGTGTAGTTTTAAACATTGCGCTACACAATCTAAAAGCAATAAATATGCATAGTGGGATAATTTTTTACCTATTATTTTTATTTATTTAATTTTTGATTGGAATACATTCAAATTTTTTTTATCTATAAACACATTTGCATTGAAATAGTTTTTTTCCCTTTTATACGTGATGTTTAAATTTTATAAATTACACTGAGTTATCATTGCGATTTATCTTTTATTATATTTTGAGATATCAATATTCAGGTTCTTAGACACATGAGACTTTAATGCAAATACACTGTGTGAAATTTTATGGATTTCTCCATAAATTTCATGTATTTTGCTTTTCAATAGATTGACATTAGTTATGGACTTGTTTATTCAAGCAGTGCATCAGATATGAGGATTAAAGGAGTTCACACATAGAGTATAATGACTTTGGAAGACAAATCCCTATGAACAACAATAATTCTAATTAATAGGAAAAATGTTATTTCTTTTAGTTATTACTGTTGAAATAGGTGATATGCAAATCACAATTTTGGGCAACAAATAATCTTACATATTTTGTGGAGAGATTTGCTAAGTTTTCTTGCCTTCATGTATGGTTTGCCTGTTGCACCAGATGCAGGTGAAGTTTAATTGTTGGTGAGTTGTTTTGGTATTACTTGTTCGTGGTTCGACAGATTTGTTGGAACACTTAGTTCAACTGATTGGTTTCAGGATTGCTGGTGTTTTCCTTTTGCTTGGCAGTGGAGCTTTTGGGGTTGTGCTTTGTCTTTTTAGTCTTGGTTAATCATTTTGCTTTACAGTCCCTTTTGAATATGGCATTGACGCAATGGTTCTCGTTTTTGTAATTTATGTACTGCCATGGTTTGACCTTCCCTATGTCATCTGCTGTTATCCTGCTTTTGGGTCGGCTCTGTTTTCATCTGCTCGAGCTTTTGGTGCTTGATCTTTCTAGCTGATGTAGTTTGATCGTCTGTGTCTAGTGTTTGCCGAAGTGTCTTGACGATCTTTGAAGGTGTGCATTTCCAGTTATGTTGCCTGCTTCTTCTCAACTCCACCTATCGTGTTGATTGTTGTTCTTCTTGGGAGCTTGGCTTGAGGTATCTTGGTGGCGCTCCTTTATGTCTTTGCTGTCCGCTTTGGCATGCACCGGGCTTGGAATGATTTGTTATATCTCTTGTGCTGATCTTGTTCCTCCGGCTTGTGATTTTGAGACCCTATGGATATGTTTTGCTGGCTCTTTTGGTGGTTGTAGGTCATCCTTGGCAGTAGTTGGAAGCGTTTCTTCTGCGTGCTTTATATTTTCGCGTTTTGTTTTGTTTTGTTGTTTTGGTTTTTGTATTGATCTGTTTTATATTGGGTGTTTCGCATTTTGCGTGTGCGGGCACCCTCATTGGCTAGCGGTCAAGCCTTGTTGGCCGTTATTTTGGTTGTTATTTTATGATTATTAGAAGGAAAAAAAAAATAAAAAAAATAAAGAGGGTGGTTGGGTGGAATATCATATGCTCATATTTCCGATATTATTTGTGTTTTTTTTTAATCAAATTCATCTTCAAGTGATTGGGTGATAAAGATCCAATTTTTCTTGGTATTTTTTCAAGCTTCCGCTGCGCACAAAAATCATAACAATTACTGCCCATTCATTTCCTTCACTACCCCGCTATGCTCACATCCACTTTAATAATTCATTCTTTTTTTCAGCATGAAATAATCCTACTGTAGAAAGACTTATCCGAATTATTTTTTAACCACTAGATTAAAACTTATAGTATGAGAAAAAAAAAAGTTCAACTTTAGATCTCCTTCAAAACCTTTTTTTTAAAAAGATATTTTGTTTCGTATAACAACCCTTTATACTTGCATAAATTTGTGCAACGACATTTTTGTTAAATTACATTTACGCAATCCAAATTTGTTCTTTATTTTTATTTAAAAAAAGATACATTTGCACAATTCAAATTTGTACAAGCATAATTTTATTTCAAAATTACATTTGCACAATCTAAATTTGCACAAGTAAAAAACCCAACTTAGCGAAAACCATGCAATTTATCTTACACAATATTTTACACTTTTCATTTGGAAAAGAAGAACGTCCAATAGAAACTGTTGACATGCTTTTTTGTCAAAGCTGTCACACGCCAAGTATTTGGCGAATGATGCAGTCAAGCATCAAAAAGCACAAAGCAGTTGGGTCGAAGTCGCGTCGCAAACACATGGAAACCCGAAGCCTCTATTAGATGGCCCTTGTCGGGCCCAATGGATTCTTAGTCAAGTCATCATCCAAGCCGTCCAGCAGGTCTGGGCGCAGCGCCGGTAGGGGTCCGGGGCCCTACAGTCCCGGCGGCGATCGAACTAGCCGGTTAGGTCAAAACTACGGGCACCGCCCGATTCATCCGATTTTCTCCATGCCGGAAACTCAGATTCCTTCACTTCGGACCAAAAGAACCGCGGATTCCTTCACTTCACATTCAGAGACTTCGACTCCCTCGGCAGTAGAATTTTCGCCTCATCCACTATCAATTTCGCACCTCACCAGTGGGGTCGAGATTTCGCACCACACCAGTGGGGTCGAAATTTCGAACCTACCTATGGGGTCGAAATTTCGAACTCCACCAGTGGGGTCGAAATTTCGAACCCAACCAGTGGGTTCGAAATTTCGACCCCCGGGCAGGGGTGCAAAACTTCGAACCCGCACCAGGAGGTGTGAAATTCGTGCACATGACTCGTTCTGGGTGCGAAAATTACTGTTGTGGGCCCCGCTGCTCACCTACTCCCACCTAACCTCCTTCCTATAAATACCCCAAGCCTTGGCCTTCAAATGGAGGCTTCTCCCTTGGAATTTTTGGACCTTAAGAGCTCCAAAAACTCATTAATGGCTTCCAACACCTCCAACATGGCCATGGGAGATGAGATAAGTAATTAAAACATGACATGCATGTTTTCCTTCAACACTTGAGCACTAGCAAGCCTTGCTACACCGCCTCTAGACCCCCTGGACACTAAAGCCTACCTTGCTTATAGTTGACCAAGTCAACTCACTCCAAAGAAGAAGAAGGACAACTTAGTCAAAGTTCACCATACATACAACTTTGTACACAAATATTGTAACATCTTTTGTAATCGATCAAAGATAAGATGAATGAGAATTATAAAGTGGACGTAGGCGTTAGTGCCGAACCACTATAAAAGCTTTGTCTCCTTGCATTTACATTATTTACTGCTTATTATGATAATTGTTCACACTCGCACATTGGGTGTTGGTGTGCGACAATTTTGCCCGTCAACATTTTGGCGCGCCAGGTAGGGGACGCACAGCGTCAACCTTTGCATCGAATTAAGTGCTCGAATTTGTCTTCAAACCTCGTCTTCAACTTCATCCTTACTCGCTCTACATCATGGTTAAACGTATGAGGCTCCCAACTATCACTGAGGCTCATGCTGAAGATGAAGTAAGTCATGAACTTTCTTCGAATGAAGTTCCATCAAATTATGTCACTCGAGAAGACGTCGATGGAATGATTAAGAACCTCGCTACTGATTTGAACGCTCGACACGAGCGACAGGAAGACGCCTTCAATACCTTCCTCGCTCGCATTGAAGATAGAATAAGGAGCGCTTCAAGGACGACTGCCCAGGCTGACATTATTAGAACTAGCACCAATGTTCCTCCACCCGCGACTCGAGACGCGGGGGCAATCCCGCCTACTAACCAACAGGCCGACGTCGCCCCTCAGAACGACGCTGATCCCGCCACACGCGTGGGCACCCCAAACCTCGAAGTCGCTCCTTCCAATGGTGTCGGTCCCGCCACATGCGGCGGCAATCCAAACCTCGACGTCGCTCCTTCCAATGGTGCCGGTCCCGCCACACGCGGGGGCACCCCTAATCTCGACGTCGCTCCAGCCTATGATGCTACTTTACTTGGAAAAGTTGCGGGTTCCGCAGTAGGAAATGTTGCTCAAGTGCCAACGCGCGCAGCTTTGGACGGTAGCGCTCTCGCAGTTCCGGGAGCCAGGGTTGCACCTAATGTGGCCCCCTAAGTTGGAGTCCAACCAAACTTCCTTTTCAACCAACCAATTCCCAACTTGAACTTGAACACGGGAGGCACCAGCACCGCCTTGGATAATTTAAACCAGTTGCTCACTCTTGGAAATGGGTCCGAGATTGCGGATGTCCTCCGTCGGTTCACTCGAGGCGGCGCTTAGTCTATGGACATGGACTGTGTGACTCGCAGCTTGCTCTCTTTGGATATCAAGAACTCTCGGAACCCACCTGACTTTAAGCTACCAGGCTTGGATGCTTATGACGATCGCAAGGACCCCACCGCTCACCTCATGAGATACATTCGGCACATGGAAGTTCTCTCGGCTTCAGAAAATATCATGGCTAAGTGTTTCTCGCACTTCTTAACCGACATTGCTGCGATGTGGTATAGGCAGCTGGAACCGGACTCCATCACTTCTTGGAACGCTTTGGTTACCCGATTTGTGGAACAATTTAGAGTCAACATAACTGGACCAAAAAGTGTCATGACTCTCAACAGCATTAAGCAGAAGCCCGGCGAGGCCCTGCGGAAGTTTCTGTAACGATTCAATGTTGCGGTCACTTCGGTCGAGAGACCTGACCCCTCCATGATTCTAATGGCTACAGTATCTGGTGTTTTAGACAAGTCTGAATTCAGGACTTCACTACATCGGGACCAACCGAGGGACCTTGGCGAGTTCTATTTCGAAGCTGAAAGATTTCTACGGGAAGAGGATGCAAAGGCTGGCAACAAAAAAGCCCTCGACGCTAATGCGGCCATCGAGGTAAACCTTGCTGCGAACGAAAAACCATCCGACCCCAAGAAGGGAAAAGCTCCCGCTACCGTTAAGGGACTCGCCTCGGGAAGTAAGCCCAATAGAGCTTGGGGACAACCCAAGTTCCCGTCTTACTCAGAGCTTACTCATACCCTCGAGGAGATCTTTCGAGAGGTTCAACCCCTTCATCCATTTAGACGGCCTCCCCCCAGGGAACCAGCGCCAAGCGAAAGGGATTCTGATGAGGTTTGCGAGTTTCACGGTTTCTGCGGCCATCACACGAATGATTGTCGGCACCTCAGGGACATGATAGAAGAGCGTATCAGGCATGGATTTCTGGGTCGGTTTTTTCAAAAGAGGGCAGCTGAGCCAGGATAAACACCACCCTTTCAAGGGTTGAGACAAGTTGTGCGTGGGACCTACGATCTTCCCGCGTGCATGATTATCAACTAACAACTGGCTAGCTCTAATGTCTTGGATGCAAGTCTCCTTGACATCAGTATCTTGTGACTTGCGGCTTTGGATCTCCTAGTAATGTGGATTTGGTTCTCACGACCTCGGGACTCAATTCTTAGTTCTCCGGCCTTCAGTACTTAGGCTATAATTATGTTTTTCTTCGGTCTTCATGGCTTTAGGATGTTATGATCTTCAAATAAGGCGCTCCTCACTTACGGCTTTCTCAATCTGGCTCTCTAGGCTCGCTTATCTGGGCTTTAGCCCATAATTTTGGCTTTAAGAGCTTTAGCTCTTCAAATGTATCCTCCCTTTTGGTTATTTGGGTTATTATGGTTGTAAGATGGTTGAATCGGTATACCCATGTACGGGAGTTGTTATAATCCCTAGGAATGCTCTTTGTCGATGATACACCATCACCCCCCTTGGTTATTAACGGAAAATTTACTTTTCCGGTTTTAATGGTGAATGATTATGTTTGTTTACCCATGTAACAGGAACCGGCGAGATCCTAGGCATGCTTTTTACGAACAATAAACTATCCACTCTCCTTAACTAATGAACGTGGAATTAAAAAACAGCTAAGTCCACTTACCCATGCACGGGGGCAGGCCAACTCCCTAGGCATGCTCTTTGTGGATGACAAACCGTTGGGTTTTCCTCTGGCTTTACTAAAAATCCTTAACGTTTATAACTTTAATAAAATTAATTCGCAAAGTGAGGACGCTTACTCGTGAAGTATGAAATCAATAGCGGGATTGCAAACCCTAATAAGCATCTGTCTATCTTGGTTTCTCGTCCTACGTCTACGAGATTGCCTTGACTCGTGGCAAGCATCAGATCGTGCACAGTCCTGCTTGTTTGGATTAATGGGTCGCCTTGTCAACGACCTTGGATTATGTCGGGTGGATTTGTCTGTGACACGACAAGAATATCCACTAATGGATTGGTGGCGAGTGTCGGATTGTGCACGATCCTACTCGTTTGGATTAGTGGGTTGCCTTGTCCACGACCTTGGATTACATCGGGGGGACTTGTCAAGTGGCATGACAAGGTTATCCACTCGTGGATTTGCGGCGAGTTTTGGATCTCATACGATCCTTCTCGTTTGGATTAGTGGGTCGCTTTGTCAACGACCTTGGCTTAGTACGGGTGGACTTGTCCGTGACACGACAAGAATATCCACTCACGGGATATGTGGCGAGTTTCGGATCTCATACGATTCTTCTCGTTTGGATTAGTGGGTCGCCTTGTCAGCGACCTTGGATTAAATCGGCTGGACTTGTCGGTGACACGACAAGAAAATCCACTCGTTACCACCTCGACCTCTTGCTCTACTTCGATAAGGTTGCTGCAACTCGTGGCGAGTGCTAAGTCCTGGAATTTAGGTCAACAGATTCAGCTCGTTTGGTTATTGGATCGCCTTCACCAGAAGGATTATATGATTACCTGGCTATGTGATTATCTTGGTTGTCTCCCGAACACGATCCTAAGCGATCATCGGATTTCTCTCCCTAATACGATCCAGCGTGGTCGTGGCTCTCCCATCTTATGAACGTACAAGCTCGCTCCGGACTTCTCCTAGCTTTGGTTTCTGGATATCTCTTCTCCTCGCAAAACACATCCTCCTTAAAAACTAAGCAAGATATGTTTTGAGGGGAAGTGTTGACATGCTTTTTTGTCAAAGCTGTCACATGCCAAGTATTTGGTGAACGACGCACTCAAGCATCAAAAAGCACAAAGAAGTTGGGTCGAAGTCGCGTCGCAAACACGTGGAAAGCCGAAGCCTCAATCAGATGGCCCCTGTCGGGCCCAATGGATTCTTAGTCAAGTCATCATCCGAGCCGTCCAGTGGGTCCGGGCGCAGCGCGGGTAGTGGTCCGGGGCCCTACAGTCCTGGCGTCGATCGACCTAGCCGGTTAGGTCGAAACTATGGGCACCGCCCGATTCATCCGATTTTCTCCATGCCGGAAGCTCAGATTCCTTCACTTCGGACCAGCAGAACCGTGGATTCCTTCACTTCACATTCAGAGACTTCGACTCCCTCGACAGCAGGATTTTCGCCTCGTCCACTATCAATTTCGCACCTCACCAGTGGGCTCGAGATTCCGCACCCCACCAGTGGGGTCGAAATTTCGAACCTACCTGTGGGGTCGAAATTTCGGACCCCACCAGTGGGTTCGAAATTTCGGACCCTACAAATGGGTTCGAAATTTCGAACCCCTGGTGGGTTCGAAATTTCGACCCCCGGGCAGGGGTGCGAAACATCGAACCCGCACCAGGAGGTGCGTATTTCCTGCACATGGCTCGTTCTGGGTGCGAAAATTACTGTTGTGGACCCCACTGCTCACCTACTCCCACCTAACCTCCTTCCTATAAATACCCCAAGCATTGGCCTTCAAATGCAGGCTTCTCCCTTGAAATTTTTGGACCTTAAGGGCTCCAAAAACTCATTAATGGCTTCAACACCTCCAACATGGTCATGGGAGATGAGATAAGTAATTAAAACATGACATGCATGTTTTCCTCCAACACTTGAGCACTAGCAAGCCTTGCTACACCGCCTCTAGACCTCTTGGACACTAAAGCCTACCTTGCCTATAGTTGACCAAGTCAACTCACTCCAAGGAAGAAGAAGGACAACTTAGTCAAAGTTCACCATACATAGAACTTTTTACACAAATATTGTAACATCTTTTGTAATCGATCAAAGATACGATGAATGTGAATTATAAAGTGGACGTAGGCATTAGTTTCGAATCACTATAAAAGCTGTGTCTCCTTGCATTTACATTATTTACTGCTTATTATGATAATTGTTCACACTCGCACATTGGGTGTTGGCGTGCGACAATTTTGCCCGTTAACAGAAACATATCTGCAATTCCACATCAACTGATAGCAATGATCATCCTAATTACATTCAGAAGTCTAAGACGCTTTTACAGTGGATCTAATTTTTTCCTCCTCCCTAAGCTATATATGTAGCCTCAAGTACACAATACGAGCGAACCGTACATATATTTCAGTTCCCATTTTAACCAACCTGAGAGCAAGAAGCCAAGGATTCTTTAGTCATGCGAAACATCTGCAGTATTATCCAAGAAAAATAACAATCAAAATGTATCATGCCCATAATTAAACAAAAGGAAAATAAAAGAAATACAGAATAATTTAGAGCTAGTTGGCTATTCACTAATTTTACCGGCGGAATGAAGAAAAATGGAGCTTATTGTCTTCACAAGGTCTTTGGTTGTCAGCACGGAGCCTTCTTCCATCTATAATTCCATAAGGTTTTCAAATAAATACAGTTTCAAATCATTTTCGTACATATCTCAAAATTTTCTACTAACATTCAAAATGTCTGTGCACATTTGTGCAATCTAAATGCACAAGTGCAAAACCCAACCCACCGAAAACTATGCAAGTTTTTATACTAAAGTTTTGTTTAGGGCCTAAAGTTGAAACATGTTTCTTTTATGGCTTATAAGAAAGAACCCAAAAAAAAAAAATTTAAAACAATCCTATAGAATTGTATCTTTAATGCGCAGTTTTATCTGGTAATTTGCGTCATATATTAATACCTGGGCAGTCACAGTTATGTCAACAAAAGATTCGGTGAAAGGCATGGTGATAGCATTCATGACTAAAAGATTAAGCTTCTCCATCTCTGATAAAACTTTCACTACAACTCCTTTGGTGTTTTCACAATGGATTTTCACAAGAACTGTTCTTGCACTTAGCCTTACTTGGATTTCAGGATACCTTGAATTTTCTACTGAACTTCCACTATTGGAGTTCTCAATAGAATTGGAAGGTTTTGATATGTTTCCAGTGAAGTTGTTTGTTTGGGAAACATCACTAGTGTTTGGGATGCATTGGTCAGAGTTGTTAAAGCGGACTAATGATTCTACTGTGTTTCCTGCATTCTGACTTTGGAGAGATTTTAGAGACTGTTCCAATTGTTTTACATAGTTGATTGTGTCACTTAGAATTGAAGCTTTGTCAACCTGGAATAAATTCAGGTAGGAACACGTGATGAACTTGAAGCTTCTTCGACTTTATATTTCATCAAATTAAAGAAGGTAGTGGTGGTAGCTAATAAAAAGAGTACATACATGGTTGCATGCTGTTTCAACAAATAACTATATATCAAGACAAGTTATAAAATAATAGTTACAACAGATAGTGATTCTTTTCTTTGAGAGAGAGAAGGTGAGAGAGAGGTGGAGATATTTCAGATTTTATCAATAAAATAATCTTCTTATCTAAAAAAGTATAGTGTTAAATTATTTTTCAAAGTGATACAAAATGTTGATATTATACAGGGAACTTTTGTGTACCCTTTCTAAGTTTTAAAATACGTCTATCATCAAAACATATTATAAAAAACAATCATATATATTTTTAGTTTTATTTAACTGTAAGTATTTGCATTTCTACCAATAAAACAGTTAAAAAAAAAACAGACGAAGAAAAATTTGTTAGTAGAAATATGTCATTAATTAAGTGCAGATTTGAAGACCTCTGTTAAAACTTATTACAAAACTAAGTCTCAATTTGTAGAAATATAGACTGTGCAAATGTTTTTTTGCTTTAAAAAAATTGTATTTGCATTAGTTTGGATTGCATAGGTACTTTTTAAAAAACAAATTGTGCTTGCACATTTTTGGAATGTGCAAGTATAAATTGATGAAATAAGAAGAAAAAAATGCATATGTTTGTGCTAAATTTTGAAAAAGGTTAAAGTTGAAGTAAGTTTTTTAGGCTAATTTGGAAATTTGTTCTAGAAAAATTGGTTAGATGGGACGTAGGGAAAATATATTTCAAATGACTAGAACATAATATGAATTACAATATTGTTAAACATTTTTAGTTAATTTATATTATTTAAGTATTCCATAAAGACAAAATTAAATACCGATACAATGTGTATTTTGTTTAAGAACAAATATTTTTATACTTTAAGCGTTACTCTTTATAGAATGCTTTCATTGTGTTGATGAAATATAATACATATGTCATCAAAATCTGGTCAAAGTGTAAGTCGAAAAGAACCAGTGTCAAACTAATCTTGATGAGTGTCGATATGAATAGGCCTGAATCAAAGAACTAAAAGATCTTAGTGGATTATATATTGAAAAGAACCAATGTCAAACTAATCTTGATGTGAGCGTCAAATTATCTTTGGTTATTGACTTATTTCTTGATCATATGTACAAACCAATTCTTTTGACTAAGAACAAATTATCAAAAGAATAAACATATATACCTTCTTTAAACCAGGGATGATTGCTGCGAGTGCAATGAATTTCTGACTAAGCTTTTCTCTTCTTTTCCTCTCTGCAATTATATGCTCCTGTGGAGTTTTCTTGGGTGGAGCTTTACCATGATTGGTTAACTGAGATCCCCAGTTAATTATTTCCTCATTAGAACAGATTTCGTCTTTCGGGACAATAATTTCGTCAGAGCTCCAACTAATAGTATTAGGATATCTTCTTGTCTTCTCAGAAAATAGGCGTTCGCCCAACGATGATGAATTCAAATGATGATTTTGTGTATATGGAAAAACCGGCTGCTGGAAATCAGTTTCAGATAAGATTTGCTGTTGATCAGGAGTGCTGAAACTCCATTGACTCGTGAATTCTGGACGATCCATATGATATTAAGCTTATGATTGAGGACTGATTTTTTAATTGCACGTTTGCATTGCCCGCTGAAAAAGTACGTAGGATCAGTTCCAACAGCTTTGGTATAGAGAGAATCAAATCTTCGGAACTATTAGAATAATAGATGTACATGCTTAGACTAAAGATATGACTAAATATCTAATCAAATTATCATACCCTAGTTAGCTAACTAGCTGTATTCAACTTTGAATTTATAATTTGGTGGTTGATACCAATTCTATGTGATCAAGTTCCAGTTGCTTGATCAAAGCAATATCGACAACAATAACAAATACTCAAAACATAATTGAAGCAAGATGCACATAAAATCGAAAGTATATATGTAGAAACTGCATAAAATTATAGAAACCGATAAATAATAAAAGCTCAGCAGCATGTGACTTAAAAGTTTATAGAAGATGAACCTATATGGCAACCAATAAACATTTAGGAAGGAAGAAAAAAAAAATGTACAGTACGAAAATTTAAAACTCACTACACGAATGATACGATCCCAAAATTTAAAACATCAAAGCTATACAAGGGTATTGATGAAATCCAATGATTCATGATAATTACAAATTCAAATAATATTCAATGATAAAAGATATAGAATGATTAAAAATTGCAGGAGAGGATATGCTTACCACTGCTGAATCTCAAGTAGATGTAGATTGTGTCTCTTTATCAGTCGAGCTTCAATCAAACTAGTAGGACTGCAATTTCAATCATGCAAAAGTTCATTTTCAGCCCTAGTAACCACTCAGTATTCCAAGGGAGGCGACTTATAATACACAGACCGATTGATATTAATAATTCACCTGAGGTTTATATCTGTATTATTAACTTGATGTCATTATCATTGGTTTCTTTGCTTTTGTGGTAGTACAGTGTTAGCAATATGTATGTGTGTATATGCGCACGTTCCATTACTAGCAACAAAACCGATTGTATAAAATTCATTGGTGTCCTCGTTTCTACCATCGTTAAAGTTACATAAATATCCTTTCACTTATCACATTTCTGGTTCAGAGAATGATACAGCTCTATGTTACAGATCAATGTTTTATATAGTTCTACAGTTTGAAATGAAACAAGATTTTGTAGATGTGTTTTTTATCATTCAAGATCATCTTCACCATGTTTGAGAGAGGATTCCAAAAAAATTAGCATCTCCAAAATGTCATATTAAATTTAGCCATTGAATTAAACCATCATCTCTCTCCCTATTCATGTGTGTGTATACGCGGACATCATGGTTCAATGATGCCCCTTGCATGTGACATTTTTCATTATCTCATATCCATTTATTTGATGAATCCAATGACATTTAGATGTTAAAAATAGGGGTGTCATTCACGGACGGAGCGAGGATTTCAGATCATCCCGGGCTAAGTGTGCACTTATGAAAAATGAAATTAAATGTAAAATCGCAATAATGGTATTACTAATCATTAGTTTATCATTGACGCAATTGTCGTTCTTTAATAATAATTAAATGTTATAATAGACAGGAATATAAACCCAATAATGATAAAACTTTAAATTTTGTATGATTGTCGAACGTCCTACTCGGTCCGAAATTGAAAGACATCTAATCCATATCTGTGTGATTCTCATTAAAGACACGAATTAAAACAAGAAAAATATATGAAAATATATTCATTTAAAAATGTTCGATGTTTTTTTTATTTTTTGAGCATCATCGTTAAACCATCCGGCTTGTACGAACAATGTCCGTGCTTAATAATACTTGTGTCATCTACGATCTATATCCGCACGAATTTCTTATAAGAGAGGATTAAGACGCAGTTTGTTCCGATCTGTTTACGCTCCTAAATAGCGGAACTAATCCAAAAATAAATGATACACTGGTTTTATAGAGGTGAATGAATACCAAGAGTACAATTGGGCATAGATTACCATATGGGTCTATCAGTATGGATAACGCCGGGTTTGGTTCCAATCCGTTTACGTCAAAACAAAGTAAGGGTTGTAGCGGATCTTTGCCCCGTGTTTGGTTTCCTTTTGAATTAGATAGCTGTTAAAAATACGTTGAGGTAGGTGTAAGGGTTGCAGCGGATCTTTGCCCCATGTGAGTATGACATTCCAGAATGCTAGCTGGTCCTTCCTAAAAAAGTGAAGTATATTGATGCCCATTTAAATAGTTGAACGTTTGATTTTACGTTATATATGTTACAGAAGGGGCTGTATAAACAGTAAAGTCATACTGGATACAAATTAAAAGTAAAAGTAGTCGATGCATGCCAAACTCTTAGTAAGAGAAGTCAGATAATCATATTATACACAGTACGGAAATTAGACTCATATATATACATCATTAAAGATAATTAGGACTTACTGCACAATGTTAACAGTTACTCTTATGTAAACACACTGAACAATCCTCCCACCATATAGGAATATAATCATAATTACACATGCTAAAGTCTTTGGTTGAACTAACAAAGTGACGCAGCCGTGATCAATGATGTTTTTATTATATATCAAAATGTCAACTTGTGAACGACGTGTGAGATTGTATATTAACATGTATACCTTTTTAACTGCTGGTTTGAATTATTTCATCTGATAGTGATCTTTTATTCTCTTCCCATGCATTGGTAAATGTCAATTCTACTGACCTGTAGAAACAAATTATGCAGTATAATTTGTAGCAGTGCAAGTATAATCTGTATTATGTAATTGTCTATTTGCTCAACATATGATCTGGCAAACTAATTACATTGACCCGATCACTAGAAGCAAATTAATTATCTCTTGATGGGAGATTCGCATCTCAATAACTACATTATAGTTCATTTTTTCTTAGTTTACGATCATATAGTGTAGACTGCAGACACAGTAGATGAAGCTGTCTTGCAAAACTGAGCAATCTATACAGTTATCTAAACTGCAAACCCATGTGTAACACATTGAATATCGTCATTGCACACGTATATGTCAGTAATAATGTAATAACATATTGAAGGGACCCATACACAGTCTTAATATAAAAGACTCGCAGTTGCAGCTATTGAGTACTGTACAGACAACGGCGTATAAAATAAATATTAGGTGGTTGTTGTAGGTGTGACGCAAGGAAAATACGTACCAGAATCAGAATTTCACGCTGTTCTCACAAAAGATAGCACCCGAGAATCAGTATGAGTTTGTTCCCACCCAAAAAAGTGGTGTGAACAAAACTTTCTTTTCTGATTGGTGGAAATTAGGAGGACCCATATGGGCTTCTCTGATTTTCATTAATCAGGGGCCGGAGTTTTATTCACACCAGTACCCGCTGAGTTTTTCTAAAAAATTCAAATAAATAAAAGGAATTGTCATTTCCTAATTCAACAATTTATAAGCTATTGTGTAAGTTACTTGAATTGCTTATATGTCACTTGAATTATTTGATGCTATAAATATTTACAAATTAAAGTTACAAACATAGATAAGTCAAGGATACTCCTAAATTTGCTAACATGTTTTTAAAGAAACTGCAAAAACAATACAGAATTTCGAGGGAAACGTAATGACATAGCTAGTGACAAGTTTTGTAAATCAAGACAAATAGATTCGCATGAAGAAAAGGAAACTTTTCATGCTCGCTTATATGAAAAATTTAGAGGAGAAACAGTACAAAAGTACAAACCAAGGTTAATATGTTCTATAATCTTAATTTAGAATGTATAACGAGACCAATTAAATGGACAAAAAACTATAATAAACTTGAAAACAACTGGACTGATCTAGACTGATCACCAAAGCATCATAGCTAAGTCTCTTGTAATAGGTTTATAGCTGTCTAATAACAAACACTGACAATTTATATTCACTTAAAATAAAAAATAAAAATAAAATCAACTCTTAATCAATAGAAACCTGCTACATATAATATAGGAAGAACATAAATCAAAGCAACCTTAGTAAAATCATAGGCATATGCATATCTGATTTTCTGAATATTTGTTACTTGGAAAACTCACATGTCCTTGTCATGAGGGCTGTATGTTAAACATTGGTTAATACAATTGTGAAATCAAGTAAGCATGCTTGCACGTGCAGGAATGTGCATGTGTGTGTGAATATAATAGCAATTCCAGTGTAACCTCTGTTTGTGTTTATGTCTGCCTTTCAACGCATGAAGTAGTTGTTTCTCAGCATCTGAAGTATATGCACCACTTCTGTTAAAAAACACTTTCAAGGGTATGCAAGTTTATGTTGAACTCTGATTGTCTACTATACAACACAGCATCGACCTTGGAGAGACAATTTTCACAAAAATGAAATGAACTATTTTCAAAGTGCCAAAAGAACAAAGGCGGAATCAACAAATTTGTCTACAAATTGATAGGAGATCAAAAGCATAATGTGGTTCACCTAATCATCTAAACATCTGCACAAATTTGAAAAAACAATCCAACCATAAAATTTTTGCCCCAGTTTCTACACTAAAACCCAGTAAACGCATTATAGTTTCTACATAATCTGAGCAGAATGTGTTGAAATAATATATTTTTTATTTTGAGCCAATGCCATTATTTGCATGATCGACGCACATAAAAATTCAAGAAATATTCAAAAAGGGATAATACATTTTCTTGTACACGTTATATTCACAAACAATGACTTTAGTTATCTAAAGAACAAAAAATATTTTGACTCGTGTTCGCAATGTCATAATTATTTGCTTCAACAACCTTATTCTACTAGGTTTCTGACATATATCACACAAAAAAACGCGAGCACTGATCGTCTGGACCGGAAATACCATGTTCCTCAGGATCCAACCAACCAAAGGGTCTTCTTTTGCTCATTTTGCAGTTAAATTCATATTTTTAGGGGTTTAATTGCAAAATGGAGAAAATCGGAACTTTCTGATTGATTGGGTCCAGGGGACTACGCTATTTCCGGTCCAGGTGATCTCGCTCCAAAAAAACACCATAATGCATAGTTGATCTACCATTTACCACTTTTAAACATTAGAAAATTTAAATGAAATATTTTGGTTTTATGTAATCTCATCGATTCACTATGCACTTACACCTCTTCCATAATTATTCAAATCAACTTACACCTATATTGGACGAACAAATTGGACATATAAGAAAAAGTTACCTACCTAATATTGATGTTAGGTGTGACTCACATTGTATGATTGGGTGCGTAGATTGGATTTGTAGTTGGTCTTACATTGTAGGATATTTTAAAGAAGAATGAGTATATATATGAGATTAATGACATTTAACAACAAGGGATTCCTTTTGTTACAAATAGATACTGTCAAAGTTTCATTTAATGGTGCATTTATGCTGAACGAAGTGTAGACATGTAAAAACGCTAGCGGTGTCCAAAAATTTCAACATGATATCAGAGTCGATGGTTTGAGAGGACAATATGACGCAGCATTGATCTAAGTTTGCTCTAATATGTAGCTTGAGCTCCGGATTCTCATTAAGGTGAAATTATACGTTAGATCGCGGCATGTCCCAACTGTAGAAAACAGGCTTGGTGAAGTTGCTTAGAGATGGCAGCGACCTGAGCCGAACTGCTAGAGATGTTAATGATCTTTCCAGGTGTTTGAGTACTCTGTGTAACTTCAAGTTCAGTTGAGAAATGCTCATCGAGGTGAAGATCTGTTGGTTGTGGCTTGCATTGTATAAGAGTGGATACATATATTGGACTTGCAATTAGTCTCACATTGGATATATATATATATATATATATATATATATATATATATATATATATATATATATATATATATATATATATTTGACTGCATGTAACAACAAATGATTCATTTGGTCACAATTAAATGATGTTATTAACGTATGTATGTCCTAAGGGGGGATATAGGGATATTCGGCCATGACGCTGGCACCACAAGGCCTTTGTTCAGCAGTGCAAAGAATATTAATGAGAATGACATAAGCAAAGAAGTGATCGCAAAGCAAATTAGATCAATGACATGCTAAATCATTGGAATATCCACAAATTTGTCCTTATTATGAAAAACCCCCGTATTCTAGGAGATGATTACAAAACTAATATAATAGTTTGGATATGATGTAAACTTTTATTCAACAATAATACTAAAACAAAAGGATTGCCCAACGTAACAAGGAATCAAAAACAATCTATTCTTTGCTGGCAACAAGACATATCAAATTTAATAATAATGGATAATATTATTTTTATAACAACTCATAAGTTGAAAGATCATGTCTAACCTCTTAAATCTTTATATATAAATTGAATGGAATAACAAATAAATAAAACCTTAATATTCAAGTAAAACGTGCAATAATGGTCACAACTGCATAGCTAAATCGACATCATAGTGGTACCAGTTAAATTTCAAACTCATGCATTCTGGCAGTAAAAATTTTTTGCCTAAGCATGACAAAATTTTACTTCTCCATCAGAAAGTGCATACAATATGGTGTGATTATAATGCTCAAATATGTCAAGTATACAAAATGTGTACAACAATGATGAATGAAGATTATATTCACTGATTTTCCCAAATAAAATGAGAGATACCGAGTTTTCGTTTCTCGTGAGGTCGGTCACTGTAATTGAGAAGTATTTATCCATGCATAACAAATAAAATGAGAGATACCGATTTTTCCAAGCTTACCGATTTATGGCATATAGCTGTACAATATGTGAAAAAAGAAATGATTGAGGTCTTACCTTATTATTATATGCATGTTATGCCTTAGCAAAGAAGATTGGATGGAATGTAACCACATGACCGAGCATCTGTCTCTGGTAACACTTATATGAACATTGTGTGGGTAACCTCACCACTAATTTTCTCTATAATGACTGATCATGGCTACACTTTAAATTCGTGAAAGACCTTTTCTAAACGATCATGATCAGAGTTTCCATTAAATTCAAACATATTTTTTGTTAGGGATGCCAATGAGTAACCAAAAAATTTGAAGTCCGTATTTATCTGTGTTTGAAATATGAAATTATATCTGATATTCGAAAAATGGTCATACTAATGTGATATGGGCGCATTAGCATCCAGCTTTTATCAAGATCATTACAATTGTTGTTTTTTTTATGTATTTTGATGTATAAAATGATTGTCATTTAGTATTTTATCTAGGCAAAAATATAAAATAGTATGTGTATAGAAATCAATTTTTGGTGCTTAACATTATTTATCTAACAATTTTTTTTTTCAATACTTAAATTAATTTATAATGAATCAAAAATTCTCGATTTATTACCTATTAACTGGTCAAAGAATATCGGACATCAATCAATGATTTTAGACATGGACACGACTATGATACTATTATACTATTCGAATCAGTGTCAGACCATTTACAGACCTATTTTTTCGAAGATTGCTAAAATCTAACTTCTGTTATGAGCTGAAAAAGATAGCTTAAGTTGAGTTCAGAAGCTACTGCTTTGCAGACAGTTTCAACAATTTGAGTTTAGGTATTTTAGAGTATCTTCAAGTTAACGAGCCAACGCAACAATTAGAACCCAATAATTGTACTTTTGACTTGTGAGCATTGTAGCTAAAAGATGCATGTGAATCCTAAGCAAACAGTAAATTTAGGTGTGTGCCCCAGTAAGAATAAACACATACAATCAATATAAACTGCAAACAAGTTTACTACAACTTAACTAGAGATAGTACCTTTCTTGTATATCTACAATGGATGGAGTTATGGATGTACGAGTCATTGCTTAGACTAATCGCCATGTGACAACTTCAGATTATTATACTAATTTCAACTTACAGTCTCTTATGCTTGAAGAAATTCATTAAGTATTTTGTCATTCACTTCATACATATATAATGGCATTGTTAATCTTGACAAAGCGAACATTTCTGTCATATTTTTGCTGGAACAATTTAATATGTGAAATCACACATGTATGGACATACGTTATGCTATCTTCTGAATAAGCATAACTAAAAATGGACAATTCAAAAAAAATAAAAAGTTTCAAGATTCCAGGGTACAATTTTCATGTAAGTAATGTCTGAAGATAGCAAAGTGCAATTTACGGAGTAATGCCATACTCATCTTTCCAAAGTAATATATAATGGCTATGTTTTAATTACTTTGTATAGGCATAGGTTAAATTACAGACATCAATTAAATATCTCAGCTCTGAGCGCTTTATTTCTCAAATAAAAATCAAATCGTATGAAAAAAATATCTTAACAATCAATATTTTCATTATTTTAAATAATCCATGGGTTTAAATTTAAATGACTCAAAACCAAAATACATACAAGTACAATCATGGAATCCTAATCTTATCCTAAATCTTAGAATCAAAATTTCTTCTTAAATCAACAATGAATGACTTCGGCACCACTTTTTAGGATTTAGTCACTTTAGAATCAGTTATGAACAAATCCTAATTAATCAAATACATAAGCCACTCCGATTTCAAAGACAAGAAACAATTAAAAAATAATTTATTGTGCAAACGTACTTGATCTCATAGAATGATTGAAGGGAAAAG
Organism: Allium sativum; assembly: GCA_030737875.1. Lineage (NCBI taxonomy): Eukaryota > Viridiplantae > Streptophyta > Magnoliopsida > Asparagales > Amaryllidaceae > Allium > Allium sativum. The sequence continues at coordinate 394,432,752 of CM060925.1, forward strand.
ATAATACGATCTTCCACATTAGCACAAACTTAAGTTTACACCCACCCACCCACCCACCCACCCACACACACACACACACACACACACACACACACACACACATCCCTCCCAACACAAAAGAGGGTCTAAAATAAAAAGCTTGTGTAAATTAGTGATCATAGCTTCGTGTTCATACAAAATATAACATTTTCAATTTGACTTTCAACGAATTGAATTTTCACTTCGGCATCTGCACATTGTTTACATGACAATAATACTCTGAAGCTTTAAAACCTTATTTCATGAACTGTCCACTTTAATTAGGAATATTTACAAGATAGTCTAATAACGAATTCATTCATAAATTGCTTTGGTGTTTGTCCTTTGAAAAGCGGAAGAAAATTTAGCTAAATTCAAACATATTTTATGATTCATATGGGCATAGATTATATAAACAAAATCTTAGTACTTAGCTTTAAAATGCTTCGATTTTTGGGGAATTGAGTCATTGACATAAATAAGTTTGCGATTTCAGTAATTATCCAAAAAATCAAGAGTGCAATTTTGACCCAATGATCATAGGAATATAAGATCCACCATTAGCACGTAAAAAGGGCATACCATGCTATGCAAGACTGCAGATCACAATCTTGTAAAATAAATAAATAAATTTAGAGATACCTCGCGGCATTTGATTTCTGAAGGCGCATTGTCAAATAATAAATTGCAAGAAGTTCACAGATCACAAGCTGCAGACTGAACCAAATTATAAAAGCTGCCATCTTTTTGGTGTTTGCCTATTTAATCGTGGGCCTTGTTAGATGGTTTAGGCCACTCGCTTCTAGAATTTCCGAGAAAAAGAATAAGCTCATAGGCTACTAAAAATAATGGGCTCATGGGCTTATGATATGAAAGCAACTTAGTTTAACCAAAAATTCAAATGGGAAAACGAAAAAGCAAATACAAGACTCCATGTTGCTCGGGTCTACCCGTTCATACATGACGTTTATTTCATACAGTTTTATTGTTGGAGTCATATTCAAATCAATAGTGAAATTCCGTTCATGACGATCGAAAAGGAGGTTATGGACAAGGCTTTCAGATCAATGGTGAAGTGCCGCTATCGGAGCTCCAGCGGCAGTTTCGGTTACTGATTTTTCTACAACGCTAATTCAGGTGATTTCCCTGTCATCTTTTGAGGCGTTATTGCATAAATGATTCGTGTTGGCTGTGGAGGTTTTCTAGGAGTTGGTTCCTTGTTTTTCGTGTTTAGGAGTTCTTACAACTCCGACTCTTCCATCTTGTGATGGATTGGCCTTTACGTTGATCAGGCAACATGCTACGTGTGATCCTATGGCTCGATTGGGAATTTTCCTTAATGGATCCAAAAGGTTCTGGTATAGAGAATTTGATCCCTCCCCCCCTCCCCCTCCCCCCCCCCCCCCCCCGGCCCTCATATTCAGTTCCCTCCAAAGTCCATTTTTGGAAATTGCTGTTTCGAGGTTTCTTAACTTGATTTTGGTTTTGCTCTGGGTTTTCGCTGTTCTTTCAACGAGGTTGTGTCTCCTGGGGTTGTTGGTATTGGATTAGGGGATTTGGTTCCCCCTTACCCGTTTCTTTCCTAAGTTATTGCCTTGTTTCTCTCACCCTGTTTCAGAGTGGCTGGGGGTTGGCCTGTCCATTGTTGTACCTAAGAGTTAGCGTAATCAACGCTCTTCGCGTTGGTTAATGGTTCAGACTCAGGTTGTAACAGCAAAGCCTCCTTCAGGTACTCCGGGGTTTGTTGAGATTTCTAATGGTGAGGGTTGTGCACATGCTCGTGCACTCCCTTCGGTTTGCACCAGCAATAGCTTATGTGCTCTTGATGGGCTTTCAGATGTTGTTGAGGCTCATGTTCCTTGTGAGGCGGTGCATGCCCGTCATGTTCTATCGTTCGTAGACAACAAAGTGGCGGGTTCATCCACTGGTTAGAGGCGGGTTGCTCGGTTTCTGCTGAGCCTTGGGATATTTCTGGTCTGTGGATGCGCCACTCAGTTTTACAGTTGGCGTGGCAGACGGATCCATTGGTCGATCCTGGAAGCCTACTTGTTGGTCTTCGTAGGTTAGTGCTCCTCTTGGGTATTCCTCGTCAGGTTCGGATTTCTATTCCTGTTTCTTTTTCAGGTTATTTTACTCCTACTTGTCTTAATTTGATTGTTGTGGCGAGTTGTTGGTTTATTGAATGATCTTGCTTTCATTTAATGTCTTTGTCTACAGCGCTGTGCTTCGGCACATCTGCTCACCCCTTGTGTGTTTCCCTTTCTGTATGCTTGGTATTGCGTGATCTGGTAGTTGACTTATAAGTTTTTGTTGATTATGATTTCGAATTGTTTTGATCTCCTAGGTTGATTATGTGTATCATCGCATGTCCTTGTTTGTGATGGGTCTTGTTTCAGGTCCTTTGGGTTTGTGCTTTTCCATTGTGCTGGCGTCGTGCTCGTTTGCTTTGGCTTTGAGTCGCGGTCCTGTGGATGGTCATTACTACTCTCCGTTGTTAGTGTCTTACCTTGTACGGTATAGCTACAACAAACCAATAAATGATTTGTTCATAGCTTAGAGGTTTTCTGTGGGTTGGTTGGCTGGCTATTTTGTGGTTTGCTGGTTTCGGTTGCGTGTGTCGACGACCAGTTGCTTTGTTCATGGCCGTGTATAGGCCACTATTGTAATGTCCCGTATTTTTGGGTAGCCAAATATTTAATTTAATTTATTATTTTATATATTTTATTTGGAATATTAATGGATTTTAATATTGAATTCATTATTTAAAACGAACTTTGAACGTTAAATTTATAAATCGAGCTCGAAATGGCGCGGTAGTTCGTAATATTGAGTTTTGAACTTCAACTTATTATACAGAATCCGTTTTAAGCCGGAATTCTATGAAACAAGAAACGTTGGAATCTAATTGTTTATATTTTCCAATGAAAGAGAAAAATCGGAATTTTATCGTATATATTGCAAGTTATGTCGAAATCAAATTTTAAAATAGTCGCGATGGAATCTGTTAATAAACGATAACATTTATTAAATTAATTTAATAAGAATTTCAATACAAATTAGATATCTTTAACTCAAAATGTCAATATTGAGTTGGATAATCCATATTTATTTACATTTGAAGCTATATGATATTTTCAGTTGGGTATTTACGTTAATTATAATTTATTATTATTTAATTGGATTTATTTTGGAAATCAATTAATATTTTAACGATATAAGCATTGAGAATGACCATATATGTTTATAATTAATCATAATAACTTGCTATTACTAGTCCAAAAATTTTCATGTTACAAGTATGACTTGGCATATCAAACTCATACATTCCTAAATAATAGCTGAAAACCTATCTTTACACAACATACCACCATATTTTTGCGTTCATACTTAATGCATAGGCTAAGGGATGAAGTACACCCAGTACACGAGCTATCTTATCATATGTGTACGAAAAGAAACACAATTGCAGCCTACATTTTCTATTTCCCAAGCTATCTACCTGAAATAACCACATATGGCCTAATATATATACACGCAACCAATAAATATATACAACTTAATGCTTATGGAACTGAAGTACACCATAAAATAATGAGCGCAGCTACCCTAGAAACGTAATAGCACGGACTGCAGCATGCCTAACATAAGAATGTCCTTCACAAGCACCCTATTATTCAGTACAATACCAACGCGTTGCTCTATCCCTCTTTTCAAGTAACCCTGTGCACATACCAATCTACATCACACAGCTAGTGAAAAGGAAACCGACAGCTATCATATACATTAAATATACAATAAGCTACCCTACTCATTAAAACATACTGCCGTATAAGGAGACATCCTACATTCTACCATATATAAATTGAAACGGTTCCTACCCTATCGTACACAGCTGTGCTAAAGTTCCATCGCATTGAAGGAAGAAGAGAAAAGACGCAGACCTTGGATATCAATATATATATTATATAAAAACATGCGGATCACGTAATGTTTCTCATATAAATATGGGTGTTGCTCTGTTTCTCTTTGGTTCCAGAATTTGAAGCCTTCCTGTAGCGCATGTACCCATTTCCGTTTTCAAAACTAACAATCGAAACTTCTCCAATCTCTCCTCCAGTTTACTTTTCTCACCCGTGCTTCTTTCCATTTATCCCCTTCAACTTGCCTGGCATATCATTCACGCATGAATTAGTCTGCGGAAAACCAAGATTTAATCCAACGAAAAGGTGGGTAGTTTTATTATTTAAAGTATTCTATCCTTGGGTAAAATGCCGCGCAACTGGGTGGTTCGACAGCGTCAGTGTCGGAGTTGGTTTCAGATGGTCATTGGTGTGTGCGGCGGTCGAAGTTCATGCCTGATGTTGAACGCAAGTACATATATATATATATATATATATATATATATATGTATGTATGTATGTAAATATGGCAAGGCAGTGGGTCGACGTTATGAGCTGGATGGGTTCAGATGGCACGCAGATCGACAGAGAGGGAGACGACGTAAATACTGTTGGCGTCAGGAGATGGCGAACGACAAAGAAATAGCTGGGGTGTTGTTCGGATACTCAAAGTCTTAGTGGGTACAACGTGAGTATTGAAGTGCGCGGTGTCTATTCTGGTCGAGGATGGGTTGGAGGCCATGCCTTGGCGGGTAGCTTCTGGCGTCAGCAGTGGATGGAAGGAAATAAGCATGGGGTGCTTGCAAAATACTGTATGGTGGGCACAATTCTGCAAGTGTGTGCATTGTGAAAGGAGATACACGGAAATAATGTTTCATGAGGTGGAGGACTGGTTTTCGTGGTGTTGTTTCATGCAGGAGGAGGGTAATGAAGTATCCAGTGTGTAAGTGGGAAGAAGGCGGTGTGGTTTGGGTTCTCTAGTGTTGAAGTCTGAACACATCAAAGTTGGTGGAAACAACGTGGAGTGCGAATAGCGGCTGAAATGGGAAGATGGGAGCTGTAACACCCCGTATTTCTGTTAACACTAAAGTTGCTAATTAAATAATAAATGTGTAAAGGGGAGATGTATCTAATGTGCATACAAATAAATGTGTAAAGGGGAGATGTATCTAATGTGCATACAAATAAATGTGTAAAGGGGAGATGTATCTAACGTGTACGTATTTATATTTGATGGATTGACAAATAATAATAAATGTTGATAATGTACATTAAGAAAGTAATTATGACATAATTTGAAATAGGAGTAATTTACAGCCCTTAAATTGTGAACATAATTGGCTTCTCTTTAGAACGGATGGCTTTGATTAACCCTGGCTTCATCGACGGCTCAAATTAACTTGCAATTCTATATATACACCCTAGGTCTCTAGACTAAAATTCACATAAAAATAAGAACTGTAGCCGCCATGCTTTCGGGAGAAAACTAAGTAGAGCCTCCACTTGAAGAGACGAACAACAAATCAATTCAAAGCTAATCTATTCAACTCATATCAAAGAACAAAGCTTTAACAATGGTTCAAACAATAAATCAGCAACGCCGCAACATTTCTACAACAAAACCAATTCTTAATTCATTAGCCGTGCTATGTAAGTTCTAGTTATTTTCAGATCTAAATACTTAATTATAATATGGCGATGAAATAAAGTGAAATTGATGTAAGTTTAGTTATATTTGTGGGATGCGAATTAAGATTTATGTCATGCCTTGTATTGAAATGAAAATAGAACGATGTTGGTTATGTTATATGTGAAATTTTATAATATTAATTTATGCCTGTGATTTGATTTATCATGATGAATTGGGAATTATGAATGAGCCTATTCATATGTATAGCCTGTTATGACAAGTTGTAGTTTATTATGTTATGCAAGTATTAGGTTGTAAAACCACACCACTTATGTGACCAAATGCTAGATCTATATGTTTAACATGATTTGTATGTACTTGAGATCTCATGTATATATAATTATGTGCTAAAAACCTCTATGCCTACTTGATTAAGTTTACACATATGTTCATATGTTCGCACAAATATTGCTAGTCATAAATTGGATCCATGTCACGATCCACTTTAATACATGCCTTATGTCATTATTTTAGATCTAGTTCATGTGATAAAAATTATACATGTCTCGTCATATGCTAGTTATGTCTAATTCATGAGACACTTATTTGGATTTCCCCTTTTTATGCAAGTTGAAACCCATGAATTATGCTAAGTTGCAAGTTTACACCTCTGACATTATAGTATTCATGTTGGTCATTTTGCAAGTTCACCCCTATAATGTTCATGATAGCTATTTTGCAAGTTCACCCCTATAATGTTCATGATGGATATTTTGCAAGTTCACCCATATTATATTCATGTTGACTATGTCATAAATGCCTAATTACACCTATGCCATGTTTATGTTTATTTATGCCAATTTGTGTACGCTAAATTAGGCTAAGTTTTTAGCCTAATACTTTACACCAAAAATCATGCGAACGTAAATTAGGGGGAGATGGTTAGCCTAATATTGGACGGGGTAACGTTGGGTTAAAATGATAATTTTAGGAAAACTTGCCATAAATTGGTCATTAATCACATAAGTGATTTATGGCATAAAAAGGCATTAATTACCTTAATTAATGAGATTAATTGGAAATGAATGCGACGGTAATTTGAATATTTTCTAATTTACATATTGGTCATTAATCACATCAGTGATTTATGGCATAAAAAGGCATTAATTACCTTAATTAATGAGATTAATTGGAAATGAATGTGACAGTAATTTGAATATTTTCTAATTTACATATTGGTCATTAATCACATCAGTGATTTATGGCATAAAAAGGCATTAATTACCTTAATTAATGAGATTAATTGGAAATGAATGTGACAATAATTTGAATTTGAATAATTTACATAATTAAAATGTAAATTAGAAAATATGAATATGCTTAGCACGAGATTGGATTTAGTTGTGATGTAAACCTGCCCGGACCCGCCCGGGTGTTCAGTAATCACAACGATACCCATCCAATGTGAGTGGCTAAGCATTGGGCCCAATAAAGACCGAAGGTTAGACTGAGTTGTGGCGTAAGACTGCCCGGACCCAACCGGCATACAGGCAGCCACAACAATATTTGTCTAATCTGAGAGGTTGGTGCTCTAATAAGACAATTAGAGCTGAGTTAGGACTGATAGGGTTAAGTCAATTTAATAAATACTTAACCAAATTCAACATGTTAACTAAATTGGTGGGTAGGGTTAGGTTAATCTGCACACTTAACCAATTTAATATGTTGACTAGGGGAGTGGGTAAGGTTAAGCAAATGTTTAACCATTATAACATGATTAACTGGACTAGTGATTGAGGTTAAGTTAATTAGAACACTTAACCATAGAAACATGTTAGTTAGACAAGTGATTGAGGTTAAGTAAGTTAGAAACACTTAACCAATATAACATGAATAACTAGGGTTAAGGCCGCTTAACCAGTATAACAAGATGGGTGACTGGGGTTAGGTTAACAGGAAACACTTAACCGCTGTAATAGGTTAGTTAAACAGATGGTGAGGTTAAGTTAACACCAGGAGGCAACACTTAACCAGAGTAACATGATAAGTAGGAGGGTTAAGTTAACTGGAATTTATTAATGACACTTAACCACAACAACCTGATTAACACGTGGGGTTAAATTAACAATTAAAAACACTTAACCAATATGATATGAGGAATGGGCGGGTTAAATTAACATGAATAAACAAACACTTAACCATAAAATAAATATGATTGAATCAGTGGAAGGGTTAAGTACATATCAGGGTTGGTTGGCAATATCAGTAAATATAGGCCCATAAACTTAACCGTTAATGAACATGCTTGAATCGGTGGGAGGGTTAAGTACCTCACGGGTAGGTGGGTAATATCTGCATATATAGGCCCACAGACTTAACCAATAGGAAACCCTAGTAACAGGGACCCATTTCAGCAGTAACCCAATTAGGTATCAATGATACCCTGAACTAGGCAGGGTGGGGCACGATTACTGGGCCGATTGTAAGTGGTCAAAGCGATGGCGGTTGGTGCACAGTGTGGGTTCTAACCGAGTGCGGGTGTGCACACACTCCGGAGCAGACAAGTCAGGGCACTGGGGCATCAGTAGTATACCCTATGCATTCTAGAAAATGTGTGTCGGGCCGCCACTATGGGACTTGATACACCCCTTGGTGGGACCAGCATAGGTATCTATAATCGAATAGGGCCGTATGACACACGCGACATAGGCGTATAGATAGGGAGCCGATCGATAGGGTAGTAAGGGTACATCTAACATCTTCATAGCAATTGGTCTGATTGAGGTGGAATCCTCATACTAGATGTATAACTAAAGGCTACCACAACTGCGGGATTGGGATCGCGTTGCAATATTAGCATTTGATATAAATGACTAGTTAGCACACTAGTTAGGTGGTGCAGAGCAATTAGATATCATTTTAATGGTGTAGCCTAAGAAACCTTGCGATGTTATTCTTGATAGAAACCATGCGATGTAATACTTGATAGGAATTATGGGATGTTATACTTGATTTATCGTGCCTGTAGCTTACCTTGCCATCATGCTTATGTTTACTTTCTTTATTCATGCCATGTTATCTTTACCTATTTTTATGCTGAAAGTCACTAGGACTTACTCAGTCTTTATGACTGACCCGTTTTGTTTCGCCTCTTTTTCTTCCGTTCCCCCCCCCCCAGGTTCACAGGGTGGGAATACAGCTTAGTTCGGATCTTACCAAGCCCCAAGGCTCTTTCGTGTAAGGCTTGGATTCCTCTTGGCTATGGCTTGCTTTGCTTTATTAGGGAATATTACAATTTATTTTTATGCTTCTTTGTTTTTGAGCAAGACAAATAATTTAGCTATGTATTTGGGTATTGGAAGTTGATGGGCTTTTATTGTAAACAATTCTACTTAATAAATTATTTGAAGTACTTCTACTTTACTTTCCGCTGTTTATATATGTCTGTCTTGTAATATTTCTATTCCAGTACCCATAATGCTCCATTGAAGTTAAGGCATTCCCTTTGTGAGTGACCTTAACGGATGTGGGGTGTTACATTTGGTATCAGAGCAGAAGGTTACCAGACTGGGCAAAAGCTTTTAAAAACCTTCTAAAATTATTTTCAAAACGTTTACAAAGAAGCATTTTTCTAAAGAAAAGTTTTGTTTTACGAAAGGGATATTCCCTAAAGCCACATGCACTATCTTTTGATTCTCTCTTTGAATCTTTTCTTTCCCCTCTTTTGACCATAGTTCTGTAGGTGTACGACTCATGTCGGAGGGCAAAGAAGTGCCCAACCCCCATCTGTAGCCGCAGTAGTTCCATCTGCGTCTAATCTTATTTCAAGCTTTGTAGAATTGCCGTGCGATGGAGGTAGCTTCCGAGAAAACTTGTCAACAAGCTATACAAGGATAGTAAGAACATCCAAGAAGGAGGAAAAAAGTGAAAGGAGGGAGGCCAAAGTGAAAGGAATAAGTAAAACCCATGACAAGAGAGAGTATCTTTAGTATGGTAAGAAGGGACGTGTAGTTAAGTATTATATGACAAGGACAAGAGCAAAAGACAAGATCGTCGAGAGGGAAATTGTATGCTCTCACTACTAGCGTACCTAAGAGAGGTGATAACGTTTCTGTTAAAGATTTAGCTTTTCTTTTCTTTTGTACATCGCATCCTTTTAATTATGCTTCGATAGTTGAGTCTCTGCACCTTAGTACTAGCGTAGTAGAGAATCCCATTTTTGTCTCGAATCCTGTTGGGGAATCGGCTCATTTATTGATGACTTGTTTGGATTTGAGGATGTCTATGCTAAGTGTTGGGTTTGGAAGTAATGCTTATGTTTTTACGTTATGGGTTGATTGTAGGAATGAAGTGATTATCCAGAAATGGTACCATTCTTGAGTATGAAAAAAAGAGGGTAGTTAGACTCTTGACTTGCCTTAGTAATGCCCTCGGAGTCTCGTGTAACCCTTAGGGTTCTACCATGATTAATTACCTAAAATCTCTAGATACATTTATTGATCCGCTCGAGTAGCGTTCGCCACTAAGGCGGATGGTTCATTTCGCTTATGCATGAGTTGTAAAGAATCACCTTAGTAAGTACATTTGGCAACATGGTTGACATTTGTTTATTTTCAAGAGATAATTCATCTATGTGGAATACCTTCTAGTAAGTGAACGAGATCCAAGATTCACTAGTGAATTTTGGAGAGCTTGCATGAAACCATGAGTACGCAGTTATGTTTGAGCCAAGTATACTAGAAGGAGAATAAGTGAAAGTGGAACGAGGGGCAATAGTGAAATGGGTTCCAACTCATATTTCAGAAACAAGAATTAAGAAGCTACGAAATTGTGAAGTTAAAGACGGTCAAAACACAATGGAGTTAAGCCCAAGGAAATGAGACTTAGAAGATTGAAGACTAAATTCGCGCATCATATCTCTTTTTAAGAGTATATCCTTGATCCCTCTTTTTCTGTAGAGCTTACTCACATGTTATCTTGTGTGTATATCCTCTCGGTCCTATTCTCAATCCAATTTCTGTTGCAAACCCCATAGGGAGTATGACTCATCTGTTGGTAACACATGTTGGGGCTTGAGGGTGTTCGTTGGGTTGACTAAACTTTTTGGGTTTTATAGGATATGGGTTAGTTTTAGGAAGAGATTTCCTATAACCTAAAAGGAGTCTGTCATGCTTAGTTTCCTAGAAACATATATATATTGGTTGGGTTGAGTAATTCTTTGGGTGTCAGTCTGATGTTGATTTCGGTCTTCGGGGATGATGCTTAGGAGGTTCTTCTCCTAATCAGGATATATGTGGCGTAGATTTCCAGTTTTGACATTGCCTAATGGGACAAAGTTTTTACTTGCTTCTGTCTTTCGACTATATCTTTAGATAGGAACAATTGGGTGTAAACATGTGTTTGAAACATGTTATGATTGATGGTTGCAAATGGTTGCAAGTGGTTGCTAGTGGTTGCTCGTGGATGCATTTACACATTAGGCACTAGATCGGCTCAGTCACCTTTCATATTGCATATGCATGAGTGTTTATACTTGTTTATGGATGAATTTGAATGTATTATCATATGGATGCTGCATTTCGATGAACGGTTGGGCACGCATGTAGAATTAATATGTATCATTAGGAATCTTTTTGCATACATATTGGATGCATGGCACTATCATGGTTTGCATTAAGGAGGTCAACTGAATCAGTAGACCGCCTAATTTTGCATTAGATACGAACATGTACACACACTGTGCATATAAACATGAAAGCATTAGAAGCCTTTAAGGACAATGGATGCCTGTGTTTGATGGCTGAGTAGATGGACGATTGGATGGTAGGATATGCATTCTCCTAGACTTGAAGATTTCGGGGACGAAATCCTTTAAGGAGGGGAGAATGTAACACCTCGTATTTCTGTTAACACTAAAGTTGCTAATTAAATAATAAATGTGTAAAGGGGAGATGTATCTAATGTGCATACAAATAAATGTGTAAAGGGGAGATGTATCTAATGTGCATACAAATAAATGCGTAAAGGGGAGATGTATCTAATGTGTACGTATTTAAATTTGATGGATTGAAAAAAAATAATAAATATTGATAATGTACATTAAGAAAGTAATTATGACATAATTTGAAATAGGAGTAATTTACAGCCCTTAAATTGTGAACATAATTGGCTTCTCTTTAGAACGGATGGCTTTGATTAACCCTGGCTTCATCGACGACTTAAATTAACTTGCAATTCTATATATACACCTTAGGTCTCTAGACTAAAATTCACATAAAAATAAGAACTGTAGCCGCCATGCTTTCGGGAGAAAACTAAGGAGAGCCTCCACTTGAAGAGACGAACAACAAATCAATTCAAAGCTAATCTATTCAACTCATATCAAAGAACAAAGCTTCAAAAATGGTTCAAACAATAAATCAGCAACGCCGCAACATTTCTACAACAAAACCAATTCTTAATTTATTAGCCGTGCTATGTAAGTTCTAGTTATTTTCAAATCTAAATACTTAATTATAATATGGTGATGAAATAAAGTGAAATTGATGTAAGTTTAGTTATATTTGTGGGATGCGAATTAAGATTTATGTCATGCCTTGTATTGAAATGAAAATAGAATGATGTTGATTATGTTATATGTGAAATTTTATAATATTAATTTATGCCTGTGATTTGATTTATCATGATGAATTGGGAATTATGAATGAGCCTATTCATATGTATAGCCTGTTATGACAAGTTGTAGTTTATTATGTTATGCAAGTATTAGGTTGTAAAACCATACCACTTATGTGACCAAATGCTAGATCTATATGTTTAACATGATTTGTATGTACTTGAGATCTCATGTATATATAATTATGTGCTAAAAACCTCTATGCTTACTTGATTAAGTTTACACATATGTTCATATGTTCGCACAAATATTGCTAGTCATAAATTGGATCCATGTCACGATCCACTTTAATACATGCCTTATGTCATGATTTTAGATCTAGTTCATGTGATAAAAATTATACATGTCTCGTCATATGCTAGTTATGTCTAATTCATGAGACACTTATTTGGATTTCCCCTTTTTATGCAAGTTGAAACCCATGAATTATGCTAAGTTGCAAGTTTACACCTCTGACATTATAGTATTCATGTTGGTCATTTTGCAAGTTCACCCCTATAATGTTCATGATGGCTATTTTGCAAGTTCACCCCTATAATGTTCATGATGGCTATTTTGCAAGTTCACCCCTATTATATTCATGTTGACTATGTCATAAATGCCTAATTACACCTATGCCATGTTTATGTTTGTTTATGCCAATTTGTGTACGCTAAATTAGGCTAAGTTTTTAGCCTAATACTTTACACCAAAAATCATGCAAACGTAAATTAGGCTGAGATGGTTAGCATAATACTGGACGGGGTAACGTTGGGTTAAAATGATAATTTTAGGAAAACTTTCCATAAATTGGTCATTAATCACATAAGTGATTTATGGCATAAAAAGGCATTAATTACCTTAATTAATGAGATTAATTGGAAATGAATGCGACGGTAATTTGAATATTTTCTAATTTACATATTGGTCATTAACCACATCAGTGATTTATGGCATAAAAAGGTATTAATTACCTTAATTAATGAGATTAATTGGAAATGAATGTGATAGTAATTTGAATATTTTCTAATTTACATATTGGTCATTAATCACATCAGTTATTCATGGCATAAAAAGGCATTAATTACCTTAATTAATGAGATTAATTGGAAATGAATGTGACAGTAATTTGAATTTGAATAATTTACATAATTAAAATGTAAATTAGAAAATACGAATATGCTTAGCACGAGGTTGGATTTAGTTGTGATGTAAACCTGCCCGGACTCGCCCGGCTGTCCAGTAATCACAACGATACCTATCCAATGTGAGTGGCTAAGCATTGGGCCCAATAAAGACCCGAGGTTAGACTGAGTTGTGGTGTAAGACTGCCCGGACCCAACCGGCATACATGCAGCCACAATAATATTTGTCTAATCTGAGAGGTTGGTGCTCTAATAAGACAATTAGAGCTGAGTTAGGACTGATAGGGTTAAGCCAATTTAATAAATACTTAACCAAATTCAACATGTTAACTAAATTGGTGGGTATGGTTAGGTTAATCTGGACACTTAACCAATTTAATATGTTGACTAGGGGAGTGGGTAAGGTTAAGCAAATGTTTAACCATTATAACATGATTAACTGGACTAGTGATCGAGGTTAAGTTAATTAGAACACTTAACCATAGAAACATGTTAGTTAGAAAAGTGATTGAGGTTAAGTAAGTTAGAAACACTTAATCAATATAACATGAATAACTAGGGTTAAGGTCGCTTAACCAGTATAACAAGATGGGTGACTGGGGTTAGGTTAACAGGAAACACTTAACCGCTGTAACAGGTTAGTTAAACAGATGGTGAGGTTAAGTTAACACCAGGAGGCAACACTTAACCAGAGTAACATGATAAGTAGGAGGGTTAAGTTAACTGGAATTTATTAATGATACTTAACCACAACAACCTGAGGAACACGTGGGGTTAAGTTAACAATTAAAAACACTTAACCAATATGATATGAGGAATGGGCGGGTTAAATTAACATGAATAAACAAACACTTAACCATAAAATAAATATGATTGAATCAGTGGAAGGGTTAAGTACATATCAGGGTTGGTGGGTAATATCAGTAAATGTAGGCCCACAAACTTAACCATTAATGAACATGCTTGAATCAGTGGAAGGGTTAAGTACATCACGGGTAGGTGGGTAATATCTGCATATATAGGCCCACAGACTTAACCAATAGGAAACCCTAGTAACGGGGACCCATTTCAGCAGTAACCCAATTAGGTATCAATGATACCCTGAACTAGGCAGGGTGGGGCACGATTACTAGGCTGATTGTAAGCAGTCAAAGCGATGGCGGTTGGTGCACAGTGTGGGTTCTAACGGAGTGCGGGCGTGCACACACTCCGGAGCAGACAAGTCAGGGCACTGGGGCATCAGCAGTATACCCTATGCATTCTAGGAATTGTGTGTCGGGCCACCACTATGGGACTTGATACACCCCATGGTGGGACCAGCATAGGTATCTACAATCGAATAGGGCCGTATGACACACGCGACACAGGCGTACAGATAGGGAGCCGATCGATAGGGTAGTAAGGGTACATCTAACATCTTCATAGTAATTGGTCTGATTGAGGTGGAATCCTCATACTAGATGTATACCTAAAGGCTACCACAACTGCGGGGATTGGGATCGCGTTGCAATATTAGCATTTGATATAAATGACTAGTTAGCACACTAGTTAGGTGGTGCAGAGCAATTAGATATCATTTTAATGGTGTAGCCTAAGAAACCTTGCGATGTTATTCTTGATAGAAACCATGCGATGTAATACTTGATTGGAATTATGGGATGTTATACTTGATTTATCGTGCCTGTAGCTTACCTTGCCATCATGCTTATGTTTACTTTTAGTTTATTCATGCCATGTTATCTTTACCTATTTTTATGCTGAAAGTCACTAGGAATTACTCAGTCTTTATGACTGACCCGTTTTGTTTCGCCTCTTTTTCTTCCGTTTCCCCCCTCCCCACCAGGTTCACAGGGTGGGAATACAGATTAGTTCGGATCTTACCAAGCCCCTAGGCTCTTTCATGTAAGGCTTGGATTCCTCTTGGCTATGGCTTGCTTTGCTTTATTGGGGAATACTACAGTTTATTTTTATGCTTCTTTGTTTTTGAGCAAGACAGATATTTTAGCTATGTATTTGGGTATTGGAAGTTGATGGGATTTTATTGTAAACAATTCTACTTAATAAATGATTTGAAGTATTTCTACTTTACTTTCCGCTGTTTTATATATGTCTGTCTTGTAATATTTCTGTTCCAGTACCCATAATGCTCCATTGAAGTTAAGGCATTCCCTTTGTGAGTGACCTTAACGGATGTGGGGTGTTACAGGAGCTGTCGTTTTTACAATGGGCTTGGGCCCATCGGAGAGAGAGAAAAAAATGAAAATGATGCAAAGAAAAGGTGTATAGGGAGGTAGAAGGTGTTCTCTACATAGGGAAGAAGAAGCAATGCTACTTGTGGCTTGGGTGTGGGTTCAACTGACGTGGGTTATGTTTTGGTGGATGGGCCGGTGGGCCTTCGAATGGGTTTAAAAAAAAAGGTAAAACACAAAACTGGAAAGTGGGGAGGAGAAGAGGGTACATGCGGTGAAGAACAGCAGTGTATGCTACGGGTTCAAGTGCTTTTATCCAGGAAGAAAGCTGTAGCAACAGTTTTGTTTTTTTGAAGTGGACCGATATCTAAGCATGCGTGAAATAGACGATCAGATGGGAAGGAATCGGCACCTTTTATTGGAACAAAATATAAAAAATAAAAAATAAAAAAGATGAAAGGGATAAAACAAAACGGAAGTGTTTGGGAAAGGAAACAAGACAATGGGAAGCAAGCAACAGTACGTGAAGGTAATATTATAATCAACGTGCCTAATTATTTATTTTCACCGTGTCACAAGGCCAATTGGTTTAACTTGTGTAAATTAAATAATATATATAAATTATAACTAATTTTATAATTAATGTTGTATAAACAGGTAGTAGTGGATTGTTTTAATGGTGAAGCCGCATGTTATAGTAGGTAGTAGAAGAGTTTAACACATTAATCCGGTAATTAGTTTAAATTAACTATTTAATTAAAAAAATTAATTAATATTAAAAATATGATCATATAATTTGTTTATTCCGCTCATATGCTATCAGAATAAAACGAGACCAGAAATGTTGGGATAGAAATGACAAGTGTAACATTTTGAAGCTGAAACGGACGGAGTTGAAAGCAAATGGAGTTTTTAATTAAATTAAACGCATGTTTAATATAATTAAATCAAACCGTTCTAAAGAGGAATGGAAACCCAAGATGAGTTAAACTCACTCGGTTATCCCACTTATATTTATGTAAGTCGGGTTTTATTGTTTGTGTGTTATGATTGCTAATTATTGAATGGTTGATGACTGTTTGGTTATTTGTTTAATATTTTTTTATGTTGTTTAAATTAAATGGTTGTTTAATTTAAATAAAATGAAATCGTTATTTTTAACGATTAATTCCAATGGAGGTAACTTACCTTATTGGGTACGTTTAGAATAATATAAACATTTAAAATTTAATTGAATGGTTGTTAGTTGACTGTTACCAGTTGAATTAATTATTCATGTTTATTATAGATTGTCATATTGAATACAGGGAAGAACAGGTTGGAGGGATCCAACCGGATTCCTCAAACTATTAATTATTTTCATGTTATATCACATGCACCGTTTAATAACCTGATTGGATGATGGATTGATTATTGATTACTGTTGAATCCTTGATATTAAGCAATGAGAAATATTGATGGAGAAATTGATAGTAGATGGCCTAAATTATAATCGTTTTTAAAGATCGATATACCATCAGGTGAATCGATAGAAATGAAATTATAAAATTTATTTTTATAACTGAATATAGAATTTTAAACACATTATTTAAAATGAAGTTTATCAAAAGAAAAATATACCGTGTGCGACGCATACACATATATTGGTTGTTTTAACCACAAATTCCATTTTTGTATCAAAAATATACCGTGTGCGATGCATACGCATATATTGGTCATTTTAACCAAATACCATTTTGTACCAAAAATTATACCGTGTGCGAAGCACACGCATATATTGATCGTTTTAACCACAAATACCGTTTTTGTATCAAAAATACACCGCGTGCGAAGCACGTGCCTCATCGTAATTGTTAAATGATTTATAAAACTAATTCTTATACTAATAAGATGGATAAGCCGGGGAGCAAGGATAAATGTAACGATTAATAATTGGGATTAATTATTTTTAAGTAATAATTAAAATGGGATTTTATTAATCGATTATTATATATTTAATAATAATCGGAATAAATGGATAATTTAAATTAATTATATTATTAATTAATTTAAATTAAAAGAAGAGTTAGAGTTGATCATTGAGTGAATCATGTTTTAAAGTTGACCAAGCCAACTTAATGAAAATTAATTATTAAATTATATTAGTTTATGCTGATTAATCTAATGGAATAATTTAATGAATAGTCGTTTAACTTAATAAGGTTTTTAAAAAGGAATCGAGATGAAAAATGTTTTTATG
Organism: Allium sativum; assembly: GCA_030737875.1. Classification (NCBI taxonomy): domain Eukaryota; kingdom Viridiplantae; phylum Streptophyta; class Magnoliopsida; order Asparagales; family Amaryllidaceae; genus Allium; species Allium sativum. The sequence goes on from CM060925.1 coordinate 394,450,527, forward strand.
TTAAACCAGAGTTGTATAAACGAGCTTATAAAGAGAGATGTGAAATTAAAGTGTTAATTTAATGTTACCAAATGATGACATTAAGTGAAATGGATGGAATTTGAAACAAGATTTTTCCCAAAGGAAATAATTATGAGGTTTAAGGAAAAGTATTCTTGCAATTGAATTTGGTAAAAGTTCTGGAAATGCAATTTGTAATAAGAACCTAGAAAATAAAAACAAATAGTTTAAAGAAGTTGGAGTTTAAAGATTGATGTTTTATTTATCATTTACTAAATCAATGAATTTAGTAATAATAGTATATTTATAAGGGAGATTTCAAAAGTAAGAAAGTTGTATAAAACCGTATTCTTAATAAAATAGTGAATTGGTATTGGTCAGAATTAGAATGAATATGAGTTTCTGAATTACAACTCATATCTATCTTAAGATAAGAATGTTGTTGATCAAGGTCTGAGAGGTAATTAAAATACCCCAACTTGAACGACTTCAAGATTATCGGAGGATGTTTTGGTTGTAATGACATAAATATTAGAAGTGAATTATTTTGTGGAATAATAATGTAACGTTATTTGAAGAAGTTAGGAATATACATATATTGGAATTCCAAAGTAAATGAATTAAATAAGGGCTTGAGACTGAAATGATATTTTTATAGTATTAATAAAAGAAGATTTTTGTGAAAATACAACGATATTTTCAAAACAAAGAGATGAGATTTAGAATGAGTTATTCTAAAAGAATAAGTGATAATTATGATGCTCAAATAACAAAACGAAAAGGAGATTTTATAACGATTGTTTAAGAAGGATAAGTTGGATCGATTTCCAAATGTTAGATAATAAAATATGTTTTTTACAATATTTTGAAATGATAGTTAAAGAAAAATTGAATATGATTTAAGATATTTTCCGAAGTATTAAAGTAAAGAGTCTGGGAATATTAATATATTAAAACTAATATATTATTTTTGGTATTACAACCAATATATTATCTGTAAAGGCCAAGTGACGCTGTGTACTCAACCTGTAGATCCATTTCATTTTTGTTTATTTGATAGTTAAATAACAGACTATCAAATCTTGTCCATACGATTGTTGGTACGGAAAGACCGGGATTGATTTCATATTCGAAAATCATTCCGACCAATAAATACGAATAAGAGGAAGATGTTAATCAAGGTGGAGAAATAGAAGACCGTGGATCTTCATAAGCGAAAGAACTATTGTTAGATATCTCTGGCTGATCCCTAGATGTAATGACCCGAATTTTCGTCTCTTTGAGTCGACTAATAACACCACACGTCCAACTCAAATTGCACAGAAATACGAATCATTAATAGAAAGAAGTTAAAGGATGAGGATTAGAAAGAAAGAAATATTAGAATAGAAGAAAACGAAGAACATAAATCTCACAGCGGAATGAATAAAATATATAATTAACATAACTTTTGAAATACAAATCAGTAACTGTATATACATACCATCATCAGAGCACGATAGTTATTCCTGGAATAGTTATAAACACCTGTTTCCAGATACAACATAGGACACAGCGAAAAATATGATAGTCTATAGCTAACTGGTGAAGCCTTCTGCTTCAAACTCCTCCAAGTGAATCTGTAAAACCCCGACTACTTGACTGCCCATACAAATTTGGGCACCCAACAGTTTAGGGAAAACAAATAAAATAAACTCTGGGTCAGTCATGGGACTAGTGTGAGTAAACTCCAACCATTTGTTTAAATTTCAAAATCCTTTCAAAAGAAATGATAATCGTAAGACCGATCCACACATAAACACGAATGGTTTTTACCTTACGATAACCAAAAATATTTTTGATATCAAATCCAATGATATTATAATAGTGTCTAAATCAAATAAATAGAAATCTAGCGGAACGCTTGCATCTCACGCTCCATATATAATATAAAATCATGAACCGCAGGGCGCTTATTGGAGATTGGATTTCCAACATGACAAGGTATGGAACCACCTTCCGATAGTGTATCTCTAGAGGCGAATACACTGGGTTCAACAAGAACGTCTTACAACCCGGCCCACACATGATCGACCACTCATTTTGCTTCAGTGTATCGAATGTATATCACCAACGGTTGGGATCATCAACCGTTTCCCGAAGGGGACAACATCGATAGATTAAAGGAGCAAATGAGATTTCTCTAGATAGGTGATTATACATCTTTACAGGAGCGACCCACATAGCCATGCTGCCTGCCCGATTTTTGTTAATTCCCAGTTGTGATGCTTGAGGTTTGAATTATCTTCCATAACATCTGGCCACCATTCACTTTGAATGCCACATCATCAGATCCATCGAAAATCACTAATTGATTCCCACAAAAATACTCAGATTGTTAGGCTAAAGAAGTTTCCCTTCTTTGCCCCCAACGTCGTAAGTTTGAAGGAATCAACGTACGTAATCCCTTTGGAAATACTCTGTCAGACACTCGTCTGTACAAGTTGTCCTGGGTCTGGACAAACCGAAGGCATCGCTCTATTAATCCATCTTGGGCAATTTCTACCTAGGGTTAATAGAACAGCCCTTACATTTTATTCCGTCTTCATAATCTCTTCAACATAAGTTGATTCGAATGCTTATGCCAATACAGAGTGGTTTGAGATATTAAATCTGATCCCGGTCTCTCCATACTGACTACGGAGGTATAAAATAAATGAAAACTTTGATAGTCGGTGATTTAACTATCAAAGAAACATCCATACAATTAACGATCCTATTTCAAATTGGAAATTCTACCGATCAACCATCAAACAACACTGGGGCCCTTTAAATCAATTCCTGATCATATTATTATTTCCAGTTCCCTTTCTTAATTCCTCGTTGACCAATTCATTTCATTCTCTGTATGTCGAAAATATCTCTTATTTTATTTGGGAAAAACATTTCAAATTCTTTTAAAATAACGCGATGTTATAAAACATGGTTATTATAACTCAAACTATAAATCATTTATTAACTTACCATATTGCTAACCAATCTTTACTATCGAACCTTAACCATTTCTCCATCAATCGTGAAGTCAATCAAGTTGGATATAATTACCTCTCAGACCTTAATTGAACAACATTCTCAACTTTGAAATAGTCAAAGGTCACAACTTTTAACCAAACATCACTTACACGACCTTCGGATCCAATTTAAGAACATACCTCTTTCATGGAAAAACTTTAGTTATAACGGTAGCGTTATAATCGCTGTTTCCAAATATTTGGTTTATAAAACCTTACTTTTAACAACAGCGTTACAATCGCTGTTGAGAATTATAGAACACTTATTATAACAATAGCGTTAAGATCGCTGTTTAGATTTACAAAACAGTTACTATAACGGCAGCGTTTAAAATCGCTATATAGATTTACAAAATATTTACTATAACAACAGCGCTAAAGTCGATGTTTAGATTTAAAACATTTATCATAACAGTAGCGTTATAATCACTGTTTTTAAATAAAGTACCGTGTGCGACGCACACGCTTCCGTTGTTCATTTATAAACTCTGTTTATTTAAACAATTCGAGTTCTCTTTTAAAGGTATTTACAAGCTACATATTCTTTTAACTTCTGAAATTAACTCAATTTGATTTCTATAAATCCCTTATATATATATTATTGCAAACTATAGAATTAATTGAATAATACCCTCTTAATGTATTTAAATTAAATTATAGGTTCATGTTAAATAAATTTAAATATCCTTTCGAGACATAATTGATTTGTAAAATTCGACATAGCCGAATTCCAATTTAAAATTCCATTGGGTTAATCTTAATTAATTTTATATTCCCATTTTTTTGAAATATAATCCATCGTTTCTTTCGAAACCAATTTTCCCACTCGAATCTCTTTTACAACTATTACATTCAAATCCTACCTCAAATATTGGCATCAACCCCGATTACCACTTTGCTTATATAAATTCAACTTGAATTTATATTTTACTTTAATATATGATACATATTTTATTTAATTTAAACACATCGTTATAGACAACTTCTTGTTTTAATTCACTTAAACAAGTTTTTGTTTTCTTTCCATTTGAAATCTAATTCCTATTTTGGAAATAATTTCCTTTTTATAACTCAAATCCCTTTTCTACATCCTAAAATATTTTATGTTGTTTAAATACCAAAATTTATGGGGCCAGTGTAATTCAACCACAACAAAATAAATAAACAGTCATATATCACTATAAATAAATAAAACAGTAAATAAAAGAGGAATCCAGTTGGATCCCTCCAACCTGTTTCCCTGCATTTACAGATGTTAATCACATTGATAATATTAATTTCACATTAATATGAAATATCATGGTGGACAGAATTTATAATCGATCAATGATATGACTATATCAACCATTTCAATCAATCAACCATCACCCACTATAAATTACTATAAATAAATTTATAACTCGATTATATAAAAATATAAATGAGGCGGAGCTAGTGAGTTTACTCACCTTTTTTTGTAGTTGGTGATTCTTCTATTGTTCCGTTTTAAAATCAAACATTGTTTAATTTTATCATGAAGTTCCGGTATCTCTATTCTCTGCCACGTCAATTCCACAAATGTATAATTCTTCGTTGTGATCCCAACGTGACTCGTCTGAACCAATTCTATTTTCATATGATATAGATACGCATTTTAAAAGCATACACTTCAAATTGAGTTAATCAACTTCTTAATTAAAAAAATTAATTATACCAATTACGTTTTTAACTCACGATCCAGATCCGATGTCATCTTCGTTATTATTTGTTTTACAGCGTCACCCAATCAACTCATTCAGCATGTATCCTAGCAACAAATTATAACTAATATAAGTATACGTAATTTAAATCAATAATTAACTTTCTAATTGTATACTTGATTTACTTGGTTATTGTGAATATAAATTCCATGTTGGTGCAATTTGTTTGCTTCCCTCGCCTTTCAGCGTTGCCTAACTTCAGAACTCACCCACTTCGACTCCTGTTCAAATGGATACCATCACCATTTAAAAATATACTTAATCCCTTTAGTTACCATAATGTAAATTTAGTATTTAATTACTTAATAAGGCCGCTCAACAACACCCTCTGGTTCAGCAACTCCACTCTTTTTTGTTCTTCCGAAAAAAAACCCTGTTGCACTATCAATTTTTCACGTAACTTAACATAAACTAACTTTCCAATAACTTAATCATTAATTATTGCTTTCCATATATTTACCTTCACTAATGACTCTGCAAGCCCATAATCTTTCTCCCTGTCCAAAGAATCAACTCCGCACCATACTGCTTCCAATCTAACTTCATGCGCACCCCCATTTCTACAGTAGTCTTCTTCTTGCCATACAACCGAAACAACCCACTCACTCATCCCCATCACCAAGTTCAGATTTTCAACCCACTACAGGAGCCTCCTTCTCATCGTGTTGGTCACCTAACGCTGCCATCTACATCACCATACGATCAACATTCTCCCGACCATCCTTGACATAGTGATCTCGTTCACGTCCTCCAAAGGAAGTCCGGCTCTCTATATCGTGAGCAGCGGCCATCCTAGCTGGCGGCCGAAAATGGTCACCAGAAAATATAGTTGAGCCTTGCAAATGATAACATATCTTAGAGATCTTATCTGAGCGAGTACACCCAATTGAATTAAGTGGTATCAGCAAATCGAAACAAAGAAACGGATGAGAATCGAATAATTTGTTTTATTTCATTTCTGGGTTGAGAACGAAGATGAGAGGGTACCGGTATATAAACCAAAGTAACTTGATAGGCACGTGTACACAGCTTGGAACGCACGATATCAGTTGCCTTGGAATGCACGGTTTTGATAAGGCTTGGCGGACACGGTATTATTTACTTGGAACGCACGGTTGGAAAAGTCTTGGCTGTCACGCTGTTCTTTGTTGGGTTATATATATATTATTTCTCGTTTCATGTATATTGGTTGACGTTGCTGGGATGAGTACTATGGAACGTTGTGGACTAACAAATATGAAAGGTATCTTGGATGGAGATGTGTAGTATATGTTAAAAAAACATATAAACAAGCATAGACATATTTTCCAATGTCTACATGTCAAAGGAATGAGCTGACCCAAAATATAAATAGCATAAGATTGGACATGGAGGTGGAATGCAAAACAAGGATACGTGCATGTAGACATGTGTGTTTAAATCAATGTTACTTCTTCTTTATATATATATATATATATTCATGGGAAACTTGAAATGTGTTTGGGAGGAAAACTGAGGGGTAGATGAAACAAAGTGGCAGCAAGTGAAAGGGGCGCATGGGAACATAACATGTGTATTTAATATGGACATATTTTTATTTTTATTTTAGTTATCTGTACCCCACTATAAAAGTCCCGTTAAATTCCGAACTGCTACGGACAGAAATATGAGTGCGGTCGTGTCCAGCGAGGTACCACGATCCCAAAAATACAATAATATCGGTAGTTTAACTTATATTATGAAACCACAAAATATTGATATGGGGTGCAAAATACACCAAATAAAAAGTTGTGTATTTAATTAATTAAAAATTACAGTAAAATTCTAAAAATTAAGTTATAACTACGTCTCAAAAGAACCTTGTCCAAATTCAAGACCGATATTTAAATATATTTAAATAAACTATTATGGTCTATATGCGATTCCATAGCGACTTTCTGAAAATATGATTTGGACATAACTTTTTATCCTCGCTATGAAATCTTGATTTTTCATATTCGTTGGAAAGACATTTTTCAAACAGATTCAAATATTTCTTGTTTCGCTAAAATCCGATTTATTTTGAATCTTGTACATTCATTTGAAATTTGAAATCGAATATTCAAACTACTGCGCCATTTTAAACTCGTTTTTAAATTATATTATAAATTATACGTTTAAATACCGTTTTACTAGATAAATTCCCATATATAATTCAAATAAAATATTTAAAACAAATTGAAATATTCAGAACTCAACAGTTAAAAATCCGGGTCGTTACATTCCTTCCCCCTTAAAATAATTTCGTCCTCGAAATTGCTAAGGTAGGAAAAGATGCTACATACCCTATTAACTAAGTCCAAAAATCCTTTTTGTTTCTGTTTCAATCGAACGAAAATTTTCCAATTAAAATATTAAATTATTTCTTATTTACAAAAATTCTGAAAATTTTCTAACACCTTAAATTATAAAAAAAAATCGGCAGTATCTCCTTTGCACGACTCAATCGGTACAATCACAACTCGCCTTTCCAGGCCTTCTCCAATTCAAAAGAAATCAAAAGGCCAAGCAGCTTGCCCCATGGGCTCATGAAACCATCAAATCCAAGTAATATTGTAAACATGTACCTTTTTGTCGGGCATAATTCTATCGCTTGCATTTTCTTCCATACAATATCTGCTCGACATATGTATATATTTCCAATCGGTTCCAAATCAATTCAACCTTTGGTCTTTAACTTTTCTAATCAACTTTCTGATTAGTTCACTTCTATTCCTTAATCCAAACTGAGTTCTATTTCCCAAAATCAAAACTCTTATTCTGCTTGAGTTCGATTCCATCACAGTTTAATTCCAAACAACAACATCCAATATATATTCAACTTGTTTGATTTCATTCTGGATTATTTTTAATCCACTCCAATTTTATTTAACTTAAGTTAAATTTCAATTCATTTGATACGTTTTGACCATTTTCAATTTATTCAACTTTTACAAGTTAAACAATTTCAGAATTCAAATTCTCGGGTTTTATTTCAAATTAGTTTGAAATCATATATATATAATCAACTCAATTCAAAACATTTGAATTTCCAAATCATCATGTCCTTTTTAAATTTTTCATTCCTAAATTACCATAGTAGCAATCTATCACTCAGAAACTCGAAAATGAATACCGATAATGTCGCGACCCATTATCAGAATTATTTTCTCGTCACTGAAGTGATTTCAGTGCTTAATCCCTTTAAAAATTCGTTTAAACCATTCTTATTCAAAAATACTTTATAGTAATGTAGTATTACTTTATAATTTTTAGAAAATATTTTCTAAACACCCGGAATTTAAATTCCAATTCTGTTTTGGACTTAATCTTGGTTTATCTCATTTGTATACCTTATCCGTATACAAATTATATAATCATTTCAATATTTCATAATTCCATTTCATTGTAATAACAATCAACATATATATAATAATTCAGAAATTATTCTTTTTATATCAAAATAAATTTTGGGCAAAATTATTTCATTTACCCATTTTAAAACAATACTGTGTCGAATTGTTCTGCTCGAGAGTTTAGAAACACCTATCGATACAGTTGTACATTCTGTATCGACCAGAATTCATAAACCACTCAACAAACCAGTCAACACAATATTAAACAATTTTTATATCAAATCTACAAATACGCGCTCTTATATATATACACTCTAATTCAATCTAGGGTATTTCTAACCCTATCTCTATTGAATTACGCCACAGAGCCAAGGTTACCACTCAACCTTCAGCTCTGATACCAACTGTAATGACCCGAATTTCCATACTCTTTGAGTCGACTAATAACACCACACGTCCAACTCAAATTGCACAGAAATATGAATCAGTAATAGAAAGAAGTTAGAGGATGAGGATTAGAAAGAAAGAAATATTAGAATAGAAGAAAACGAAGAACATAAATCTCATAGCGGAATGAATAAAATATATTAATTAACATAACTTTTGAAATACAAATCAATAACTGTATATACATACCATCATCAGAGCACAATAGTTATTCCTGGAATAGTTATAAACACCTGTTTCCAGATACAACATAGGACACATCGGAAAATATGATAGTCTATAGCTAACTGGTAAAGCCTTTTGCTTCAAGCTCCTCCAAGTGAATCTGTAAAACCCCGACTACTTAACTGCCCATACAAATTTGGGCACCCAAGAGTTTAGGGAAAACAAATAAAATAAACTCTGGGTTAGTCATGGGACTGGTGTGAGTAAACTCCAACCATTTGTTTAACTTTCAAAATCCTTTCGAAAGAAATGATAATCGTAAGATCGATCCACACATAAACACGGATGGTTTTTACCTTATGATAACCAAAAATATTTTTGATATCAAATCCAATGATATTATAATAGTGTTTAAATCAAATAAATAGAAATCTAGCGGAACGCCTGCATCTCATGCTCCGTATATAATATAAAATCATGAACCGTAGGGCGCTTATTGGAGATTGGATTTCCAACATGACAAGGTATGGAACCACCTTCCGATAGTGTATCTCTAGAGGCGAATACACTGGGTTCAACAAGTATGTCTTGCAACCCGTCCCACACATGACCGACCACACATTTCGCTTGAGTGTATCGAATGTATATCACCAACGGTTGGGATCAGCAACCGTTTCCCGAAAGGGACAACATCGATAGATTAAAGAAGCAAATGAGATTTCTCTAGATAGGTGATTATACATCTTAATGGAAGCGACCTACATAGCCATGCTACCTGCCCGATTTTTTTCAATTCCCGGTTGTGAGGCTTGAGGTTTGAATTATCTTCCAGAACATCTGGCCACCATTCACTTTGAATGCCACATCGTCAGATCCATCGGAAATCACTAATTGATTCCCATAAAAATACTTAGATTATTAGGCTAAAGAAGTTTCCCTTCTTTTCCCCCAACTTCGTACGTTTGAAGGAATCAACGTACGTAATCCCTTTGGAAATACTCTGTCAGACACTCGTTCATACAAGTTGTCCTGGATCTGGACAAACCGAAGGCACCGCTCTATTAATCCATCTTGGGTAATTTCTGCCTAGGGTTAACAGAACAACCCTTGCATTTTACTCCATCTTCATAATCTCTTCAACATAAGTTGATTCAAACGATTATGCCAACACAGAGTGGTTTCGGATGTTAAATCTTATCCCAATCTCTCCATATTGACTACGGAGGTATAAAATAAATCAAAACTTTGATAGTCGGTGATTTAACTATCAAAGAAACAACCATACAATCAAAGGTCCTATTTCCAATTGGAAATTCTACCGATGAACCATCAAACAACACTGGGCCCCTTTAAATCAATTCCTGATCATATTATTATTTCCAATTCCCTTTCTTAATTCCTCGTTGACCAATTCATTTTGTTCTCTGTACGTCGAAAATATCTCTTATTTTATTTGGGAAAAACATTTCAAAATTCTTTTAAATTAACGCGATGTTATAAAACATGGTTATTATAACTCAAACTATAAATCATTTATTAACTTACCATATTGCTAACCAATCTTTACTATCGAACCTTAACCATTTCTCCATCAATCATGAAGTCAATCAAGTTGGGTATAATTACCTCTCAGACCTTAATTGAACAACATTCTCAACTTTGAAATAGTCAAAGGTCACAACTTTTAACCAAATATCGCTTACACAACCTTCGGATCCAATCTAAGAACATACCTCTTTCATGGAAAAACTTTGGTTATAACGGTAGCATTATAATCGCTGTTTCCAAATACTTGGTTTATAAAACATTACTTTTAACAACAACGTTACAATCACTGTTAAGAATGATAGAACACTTATTATAACAATAGCATTAGAGCATCTCTAACTGTTCGAGTGTAGAATTCTAAATTTCTACACTTTGAATAATCGGAACAGGCAAATTTTCCAACAGTTTTGGATCCATACGGTTGTTAAACAAACGCGTGGATCTACGCGATTGTTCAACAAGCGCCTAGACCACGCGTTTGTTTAACAACCGCGTGGGACCACTATTTTTATATGTGTATATATTATGTTAATTTTAAACAAATTGTGTTTAAGATAATTATGTTAATTTCTAATACTATTTTAATATATTATTCGTTTAAAATTTTGTACTACTATTTTAATATATGTACATACTGTTTCATATGTGTTTTTAATTTATATTCATATTGGAAGAACATAACTTGATACTGAAATTTTGACTACAAAGTTGCTTACAAGAAATAACAATGAAATAACTACTAAAACTTATGATGCACGTACAAGCAATAAGCAAAATCATTTTCCTATTCAGCACCGTATCGGGTTATCCAACTATAACGCAGTTTGTAGCCTTCGTACCCAACAAAATCAGTCCCATACTCTGCAAGGTAACGAGAATCATAAGTTGCCCGATTCATTTTAAATATGTTTTCATCTTCAACTGTCTCTATAATCTTCTGGTATCGTTCACAAGTATCAACGAAACGCCGATGAGCCATATGAATTTCAGTAGAAGTTCGTGTAGTGGTGCATGTACGATGATTGTTATGTAATCTTGTTATCATAGACCAAAATCCTTCACGGGTAAGCCCTCCTCCATTTTGCAACAGCAGCAAATCTCTCTTATCAACTTCGATATAGAATTTCACGAGTATAAGTAAGTCCTGAGGAGAGAAATCTGCTGTAGTACCACTGGAGCTAGCTTCACCTTGGTTGGGACGATTACGGTTAACCACTTGCCTTCTTATGTTTTTGCGTGGACGTCCTTTTGCTTTTTGAACTTCAACTATTTGTTGAGTACCACGAACAATTTCATTTTGAACTGGTTCTTCCGCCTCTTCAACTTGTGTATCTGGAATGAAACCACCATCTTTTTCCTCCTCCTTGTTCCGTTCATACTCATCAAACATTTTATCAACGAGTTCATCACTTATTATCCAATCGTCCATTTAAGCTACACACAAACAAGAAACATATCATGTACACAAAGACATACGTAAACACGTAGAAGGAACAAGAGTACTAGTTTCTTACCTTATCGTCGTGACTTTTGTAGAACACAAAATTCTGTAGGTATGATTGGGGGACGAAGTGTAAACTATTTAAACAAGGGGGTTGCTTTTTGGTAAAGCTCTGTCATCATTATTTCAGCAGTACAAGATACAGACATATGACAAGACAACTCTTTTCCTCAACAATTGAGTTGCTACGTCTCTGCATTTCAGCAGTTGATGTTACTACAGTCTGCACCACTAGGGTAACGTGTTATAGGGTAACGTTTCTGCATTTCAACAGTTGATGTTACTACACTCTGCACCACTAGGGTAACGTGTTATAGGGTAACGTTTCTGCATTTCAGCAGTTGATGTTACTACACTCTGCACCACTAGGGTAACGTGTTATAGGTTGTCCAACGAATAAAAACAACTTGACTTGACAACTCATACTGATTAAAGATGAGCTGATCACTGCTTTAATAAAGCAAAGCCGGAAATAAGGGGACTTGTCAACCTTTAATGAAGCAAAGCCAGGGTCATCCCCATGTCATATCACCTTGAAGAAAAATAACTACATAAGTTAAGGGGTCGTCACATGTACACTACCACAACACTACATTGCCCCTATAAATATATACGGTTAGCACTTTATAGTTAGCTGGAACCATAATTTTCATCAAAATAATAAAATGTCATCATGGTCATGGCCCTCGTCAATGGATCCCAGTTGCTCATGTTCCAGATGTAGGTCATCAAGAGGCTGTAAATGAAGAACGCTTACAAGTGGCTACAATACCTGATCCTCCGACTGTTCCAGATGTAGGTCATTAAGAAGTACGACGAGTTTCAGGTGAGCAGTCTCCTAACGAGCAGGAAGTTAACTCCTATCCCGTTTATTACCACTGTGGTTACCTGGTAGAGGTGGTAGTCCGGGCTGACGGAGAGGATATTGGTCGCAGGATCCAATTATGCTCGCTATGGCCTAACGGATGCAATTATTTTGAGTGGATAGACGATCGTTTCCCTCCAAGGGCTATTTCTTACGCAAAGGAGCTAGAACAAGAGATTGGGCAACTTCGAACTTCTATGAATTAGCGTAACAATTAATGTGTTTGCGTACTAAAACTACTATCGTAAGCTTGTATGAATTAGCGTAACAATTAATGTGTTTGCATACTAAAACTACTAGCGTAACAATTAATGTGCATGCATTGGGAGTGGAAGAATTGTCCTAAATCATATGCTGGAGCTTATCAGGGTAAGTCTCATACGTCAACTATTATACTTGAAGCAGTAGCGTCGTACGACTTGTGGATATGGCATGCTTTTTTCGGAATGCCAGGTTCGAACAATGATTTAAACCTAGTTGAACGCTCAATGTTGTTTAACGATTTGGCGAACGGTAGATCAGTTCCACGTCATTTTACTTTAGAGGGTCACGAGTATGACCATGGATATTACCTAGGCAATGGTATATACTCGCAATGGAGTACGATTGTCAAGACAATACCGAACCCACAAAACAATAAACAAGCAAAGTTTGCAGCACTGCAAGAAGGGCAAAGAAAGGATGTAGAAAGAGCGTTTGGCGTTTTACAATCCAGATTTGCCATAGTCAGTAATCCATGCAGACTTTGGTCTCCAATTAAAATGACTAGGATAATGTATACTTGTGTTATTTTACATAACATGATTATAGAGGACGAAAGAGACATGGAGAATGATTTCAATTACGACTGCACTGCTCCACTACCTGAGATTTGGCGTGAAAATATGATTGAAAGTGAACTAGAGCTTGAGTTTCACGTCGAAAGCCAAATGGCTTACCGTAACGCACATATTCATCGAAGACTCCAGCAAGATTTAATAAATCATTTATGGAACTTTGTTGGAAGTCAGTGAAACTGTTTACCCTTGGTTGTTGTGTTTTCGTTGCTTTAGTAGTTCTAATATTGTGCTTTGTATCCTTTAATCAATATCTGAAAATATGTATTCGTTAAATGTTAGTGAAATCATGTATCCGTTAAATGTTAATGCAATCAAGCATCTTAAGTTTTTTTTGCAAATGTTGATTGTTTTTGTTTAATTACAGCTTCATGTCAAAATTTCGGTGGAAGGAAGATAAATATCACAAAATTTTCATTAAACACTCCACGCGTCTGTTAAACAACCGCTTGAGTACAAGCGGTTATTGAACAGGAGCGCGCTTGTTGAACAAACGCGTAATCCTACGCGTTTGTTCAACAACAGCTTCGGGAGTTTGGACATTCCGAAACTCTTCTCCCAGATTTCGGAACAAATCGGACTTTGCAAACTCAGTTGGAGGCCAAAACGAGTGTAGATTTCTGAAAATTGGATTTCCAACCTTTTATTGGACTTGCTCTTAAGATCGTTGTTTAGATTTACAAAACAGTTACTATAACGGCAGCGTTTAAAATCGCTATATAGATTTACAAAATATTTACTATAACAACAGTGCTAAAGTCACTGTTTAGATTTAAAACATTTATCATAACAGTAGCGTTATAATCGCTGTTTTTAAATAAAGTACCGTGTGCGACGCACACGCTTCCGTTGTTCATTTATAAACTCTGTTTATTTTAAACAATTCGAGTTCTCTTTTAAAGGTATTTACAAGCTACACATTCTTTTAACTTCTGAAATTAACTCAATTTGATTTCTGTAAATCCCTTTTATATATATTATTGCAAACTATAGAATTAATTGAATGTTACCCTCTTAATGTATTTAAATTATATTATAGGTTCATGTTAAATAAATTTAAATATCCTTTCGAGACATAATTGATTTGTAAAATTCGACATAGCCGAATTCCAATTTAAAATTCCATTGGGTTTGCCTCAATTAATTTTATATTCCTATTTTTTTGAAATATAACCCATCGTTTCTTTCGAACCAATTTTCCCACTTGAATCTCTTTTACAACTATTGCATTCAAATCCCACCTCAAATATCGGTATCAACCCCGATTACCACTTTGCTTATATAAATTCAACTTGAATTTATATTTTACTTTAATCAATGATACATATTTTATTTAATTTAAACACATCGTTATAAACAACTTCTTGTTTTAATTCGCTTAAACAAGTTTCTATTTTCTTTCCGTTTGAAATCTAATTTCTATTTTGGAAATAATTTCCTTTTTAAAACTCAAATCCCTTTTCTACATCCTAAAATATTTTACAGTATTTAAATACCAAAATTTATGGGGCCAGTGTAATTCAACCACAGCAAAATAAATAAACAGTCATGTATCACGTCATATATCACTGTAAATAAATAAAACAGTAAATAAAATGTTGAGGAATCCAGTTTGATATCTCCAACCTATTTCCCTGCATTCACAGATGTTAATCACATCGATAATATTAATTTCACATTAATATGAAATATCATAGTGGACAGAATTTATAATCGATCAATGTTATGACTATATCAACCATTTTATCAACCATTTCAATCAATCAACCATCACCCAATATAAATTACTATAAATAAATTTAGAACTCGATTATATAAAAATATAAACGAGGCAGAGATAGTGAGTTTACTCACCTTTTTTGCAGTTGGTGATTCTGCTATTGTTCCGTTTTAAAATCAAACAGTGTTTAATTTTATCATGAAGTTCTGGTGTCTATATTCTCCGCCACGTCAATTCCACAAATGTATAATTCTTCATTGTGATCCCAACGTGACTCGTCTGAACCAATTCTGTTTTCATATGATATAGATACGCATTTTAAAAGCATACACTTTAAATTGAGTTAATCAACTTCTTAATTAAAAAAATTAATTATACCAATTTCGTTTTTAACTCACGATCCAGATCTGATTTCATCTTCATTCTTATTTGTTTTACAGCATCACCCAATCAACTCATTCAGCATGTATCCTAGCAACAAATTATAACTAATATAAGTATACGTAATTTAAATCAATAATTAACTTTCTAATTGTATACTTGATTTACTTGGTTATTGTGAATGTGAATTCCATGTTGGTGCAATTTGTTTGCTTCCCTCGCCTTTCAGCATTGCCTTACTTCAGAACTCACCCACTTCGACTCATGTTCAAATGGATACCATGACCATTTAAAAACATACTTAATCCTTTTAGTTACCATAATATAAATTCAATATTTAATTATTTAATTAGGCCGCTCAGCAACACCCTCTTTTTCAACAACTCCACTCTTTTTTGTTCTTCCAAAAAAAACCCGTTGCACTATCAATTTTTCACGTAACTTAATATAAACTAACTTTCCAATAACTTAATCATTAATTATTAATTTCCATATATTTACCTTCTCTAATGACTCTCCAAACCCATAATCTTTCTCCCTGTCCAAAGAATCAACTCCGCACCATACCGCTTCCAATCCAACTTCATGCGCACCCCCTTTTCTACAGTTGTCTTCTTCTTGCCACACAACCGAAACAACCCACTCACTCATCCCCATCACCAAGTTCAGATTTTCAACCCACTATAGGAGCCTACTTTTCATCATGTTGGTCACCTAACGATGCCATCTACATCACCATATGATCAACATTCTCCCGACCATCCTTGACACTGTGATCTCGTTCACGTCCTCCAAAGGAAGTCCGACTCCCTATATCGTGAGCAGCGGCCATTCTAGCTGGCGGTCGAAACTGGTCACCAGAAAATATAGTAGAGTCTTGCAAATGATAACCTATCCTGGAGATCTTCTCTGAGCGAGTACACCCAATTGAATTATGTTGTATCAACAAATCGAAACAAAGAAACGGATGAGAATCGAATAATTTGTTTCATTTCGCTTCTGGGTTGAGAACGAAGATGAGAGGGTACCAGTATATAAACCAAAGTAACTTGACAGGCACGTGTGCACAGCTTGGAGCGCACGGTATCAGTTGCCTTGGAATGCACAGTTTTGATAAGGCTTGGTGGGC
This sequence comes from Allium sativum, assembly GCA_030737875.1. Lineage (NCBI taxonomy): Eukaryota > Viridiplantae > Streptophyta > Magnoliopsida > Asparagales > Amaryllidaceae > Allium > Allium sativum. Next base: position 394,467,261 of record CM060925.1, read on the forward strand.
ACAGTATTATTTACTTGGAACGCACGGTTGGAAAAGTCTTAGTAGTCACACTATTCTTTGTTGGGTTATATATATATATATTATTTCTCGTTTCATGTATATTGGTTGACGTTGCTGCGATGAGTACTAAGGAACGTTGTGGACTAACAAATATGAAAGGTATCTTGGATGGAGATGTGCAGTATATGTTAAAAAAAACATATAAACAAGCATAGACATTTTTTCCAATGTCTGCATGTTAAAGGAATGAGCTGACCCAAAATACAAATAGCATAAGATTGGACATGGAGGTGGAATGCAAAACAAGGATACGGGCATGTAGACATGTGTGTTTAAATGAATGTTACTTCTTCTTTATATATATATATATATATATATTCATGGGAAACTTGAAATGTGGTTGGGAGGAAAACTGAGGGGTAGATGAAACAAAGTGGCGGCAAGTGAAAGGGGCGCATGGGAACATAACATGTGTATTTAATATGGACATATTTTTATTTTTATTTTAGTTATCTGTACCCCGCTACAAAAGCCCCATTAAATTCCGAACTGCTACGGACAAAAATATGAGTGCGGTCGTGTCCAGCGAGGTACCACGATCCCAAAAATATAATAATATCGGTAGTTTAACTTATATTATGAAACCCCAAAATATTGATATGGGGTGCAAAATACTCCAAATAAAAAGTTGCGTATTTAATTAATTAAAAAATACAGTAAAATTCTCAAAATTAAATTATAACTATGTCTCAAAAGAACCTTGTCCAAATTCAAGACCGATATTTAAATATATTTAAATAAACTATTATGGTCTATATGCGATTCCATAGCGACTTTCTGAAAATTTGATTTGGACATAACTTTTTATCCTCGCTATGAAATCTGGATTTTTTACATTCGTTGGAAAGATATTTTCAAATAGATTCAAATATTTCTTGTTTCACTAAAATCCGATTTATTTTGAATCTCGTACATTCATTTAAAATTTGAAATCAAATATTCAAACTACGCGCCATTTTAAACTCGTTTTTAAATTATATTATAAATTATACGTTTAAATGTCGTTTTATTAAATAAATTCCCATATATAATTCAAATAAAATATTTAAAACAAATTTAAATCTTCAGAACTTAACGGTTAAAAATCCGGGTCGTTACACTAGAGTTAACAATGATTCTGTTGTGATTGAAATCTACGGATTGCAAGGACTACTCGCTACTGATCCATGGGGTGATTCCTATATTGGATGCAGTAGGAGAGTGCCTTTGTTTCATCCTGTTCCAGTATGACTTGTATAGACGAATGTCTGACAAAGTATTTCCAATAGGGTTACGCACATTGATTTCTTCAAACGTACTATAGTTGGTCAGCTTCCTACTAGGGTATTTTTGTGGACGTCAATTAATGATTATCTGGAGGATATGACAATGTGGCATTCAAAGTGAATAGTGACCAGATGTTCTAAGAAGATTATGACCTCTAGCCTCATCAATCGGGAATGGCATAAAATCGGGTAGGTCGCATAACTATGTGGGTTGCACCCATCAAAATGGTATATCATTTCCTGATCTGGAGAAATAAAATACCTTTGGTTGTCTCTTTTTATTTTCTGTATGTATGCTATCGGTTCGGTTGGCTGGCCCCCAACCGTGGTAATGATATTGTAATGACCCGTGTATTTACGCTTACCACTGACACAGTTATTGAATGATCGTCATTACGTGTTTTCGAATATGATTTAAAAATCTAGTCTTTGTAAATTCAAAACATGTTAATTAGTGTATGATAGCATGTATTTAACAGCACTTGCTAAAACTGGTTTATACACATTCATATATGATAGCAACTGTTTGATAGCTTTTATTTAAATTGATTTTTTATAGATGTTTGAAAAACAACACTTTTTAATAGCATGTAATTGTGATGCCATTTTTATTTTACATGTTTGTTCTTTTTTCTCAAAGGATTTAAGAAATCAAGTTGGTAAATCCTTGCTTTAAAAATTTTTAACACTTGAATTAAAGTATGACAATGTCATTTTTGTTATCAAAAACAAATATTAAAATAATGCTCTAGTTTACATATACATAGAAAAAAATGCCTAAAAACATTTCTTTGTTTCAAAACAAATGCAAGAAAAATATTTGTATTTTTAAATCATAAACCATGTATTGTCAAAATCACATTTGCATTCATATGTCACATATATCGTAAATGTGATGAGATCATTTTAGACAAAAGGACTTTTAGTTTTAAATCCTTTCTATCTCCTCTCATTTGACTTTTTTTGTGAAAATACAATTCATATTCATATTTCAAGAAAATATGAGTTATCATATCATGAACATGTGCAAACCCTTGCATATACATTGAAAACAAGAACCATGTATTGTCAATCTCTTTTCAAATCATGGTTTTTCTAAGTATTTCCTATGAGTTTTCACTTCATTCTATAGGTTTATATGTACAAATATTTTCAGATATTTGCAAATACTTGCAAGGCAAGTAGGGGTTTTAAATATGAATGGTTAAATCAACTTTTATGAGGAGATTTTGATTTGCAAACACCATGCAAAAACTGATTTTTGATGACACAAAAACGATGTTTTGAATTGTTTAAAAACCAAGAAGTATTATGAAAGTTCATATGCATTTATGTATGACAACTCATGAAGACCAATGGGGTAGTGTAGTGGTTGCATAGGGGTTTAGGGGGTGAGGGTAGGCTGAGTAAAGACATGTGAAATCAGGCCTTGCACTTAGATTTGACAAGAGAGAGGAGCATTTATTTTGAGTTGTCAAAACAATATTTTTTCTCTTTTTGCAAAACAGTTTTTTTTACACCAATATTTTATAGTTCTTACAACTATAAAAGGAACCTAGAGCACACACAAATACACACAAATCTAACATAACACAAGCACTTTATTTTGATCAAGTAGAGAGGAAGAAAAACAGCGAGAGTTCAACCATTCTTTGGTGAGTAAACCTGCATTCTTATTCCCTGTTTTCACAATTCCTGCAGTGCTGTGCTATGTGAACAATGATTTAAACTTGAATGTGTCCTTGATTAGGTAGTCTATCAGGAATGTTTAGTTTGGGTGGTGTGAGTAAAACTACTCTTAATTTTCTGTTTGAACTTACTGCAGTTTTGTAAGTAAACCTGTAGTTATTTTCTGTTTTGATGTTACTCTAGTTGTGTGCTTGAATCATAAGTGGACTTGGATCTCTTTTGTATCCTTTTTAAGTGTGGTATGGTTGTTTGTTTTGGTTTGATGTAGGGTCATTTTAGTTAATGAAACACCTTAAATGTTATAGGTTAAAGATTACATTACCTGACAATGATTCAACCACTGTCTGTTTGGTTGAACTACTACAGATGTGAATAAGGCAGTAAACATAGTTTCGAGAATAAGATTAAGATGCCATACAATGTTATAAGTCTTTACACAGTGATTAGAGTATTCAAAATCAAACCACATTGACAAAAATTCCTTACTGTCATTTTAAACAAGAACAACAGTATAAGCTCTCTGGTCCTTAAATCCAAATTGATTTTTGAAACTTAATAAAAACATGAATTGATTACCCAGATGTAATGGCGGATCGAAAAAAAGATTTTTAGAAAAGAAATCATGGTTTTTAAAAACTTGAATCTTGAGAAATCTGTGATGATCAAAAAAAGTGATCATCAGCCTTTTTCCGGCAATCAAGATGATCGGAGGGGACAAGTCTGGGCGTGGAGCTAGCTGACAGTGTAGGGGTGATGGGAAAAATACACAACAATTTTTCCATTGTTTAAATGTTGAGATTGAAAGGGATTTAGGTTTTTGTGTTCATGTTGGGTCACGGGTTTCAAACCCGTCGTGGGGGTCGCCACCGTGATCGACTGGGCCAGGATCGGGGTGGTAGGAGCGGCCGAGGTTGGTGAAGCAATGGGTGGTGGTGGCGGCCGGTCTGACAGTCGGTGTGTTGGAGACCGTGGGGTTTTTGGTGGTGCAAAATTGGAGCAGCTGTTGTTTATAAATGATGAAAGGGTGATTCGGAGGAGAAGAGGATCTGGGGTGGAGATGATCGGTCGTAGGTGATCAGGGGTACGGGCATGACATGCCGGAGGGGGTCTGGTGGCCGACCGATGGCCAGAGCAGTGGTGCACGTACACGGATGGGCGTGCACAAGTGGATGGAAAATGGTGATCTGGCACGATGGTTTCATTTGGTTTTGAGGGGTTGGCACAGCATTTTGGACGTGGTACTTTGGTGTATGGTAGTACCAGGGAGGTGTTTTGGGCCAGGGGAAAATCATGGTGGTTGGACACAATTTCATGAGTGCGCGACTATGTTCTGGGATGTGGTACTTTGCCATAATGGTCCTTTGTTTTAAACAATGTTTTAATGAAGATTTTAAAGATAAATTTAATTTAAAACTAGTTTTTAAATTAAGCAAAGGGTTTAAATAAATAAGGAGAATAAAGATTTGAATAAAAATAATTTTTTTATTTAATTTACAAGATAAATTAGAATTTTTATTTAAAGAGTGAATCAGGATTTTTGTATTTCAGTTTTCGTCAAAAACTATAAACAAAGTACAGGAGTGGAATTTAAATTAAAGTATAAATTTAATTTAAAGAGTTAGGAATGATTTCCAAACGGGATATTTTAACTGTAAAGTTTACCAAGGAGTCGTTCAACAATGGCGGTTAATATATGATGTGTGAAAGACATCGAAAAATTTACAACACGAACTGTAATTATAAATGTTAATTTATAATATAAACTTTGAATTTATTTTCAAGTGGAATATTTAAATTCAAAGAAAGGTTGGAAAACGGTATGTAACTCATACGCTAGAATTGTTGGTCTAAACTATAGTCTTAACATCCGGATATAAGGAGCAGATCATAGACAGTTCTATATTGCATATAGAACTGTAAACAATATTGTATCGTGTTTGGATTAAAAGTAAAAGAGAATTTTCTCGGTATATGATAAAAGAGGGAAAGAAGTAAATCAAGTGGAAAGAGAAAATAAATCAAGATCAAAGTAAAATTGGACGAAACGATAAAAAGAGTAAAGGTTGTAAAATGGATTATAGATCGTCAAATTTGTTCATTCATGAATAATCAGATTAAATGATGATGAGAAATATTTCTCAAAAGGAAAAATAAGATAAGAATTCATTTTTAAAATGTCAAACAAACGGAAGGGAAAAAGCACGTGCAACGCACACGCTGAAATTGACCGTTTGGAAATTTAGTCAATATACCAGATATTGACGAGATAACCATATACTATTTGGTTGGACTGTAACTGTATATGTAGATTTGATTATAATCTTGATTAGATTTATAATTTAAAGAGAAAATGTTCGTTAATCATTTCAAGGAGGCCGAAATAAATATTTCACTTTGATTTGATTATACGCCGAGCGTTAAAGATTGTTGAATCAAAGACGATGATATACAAGGACTATTTTTGAATAGTGCCTTCGGTTTGTCCAGTCCCAGGACAACTTGTATGGACGAATGTCTGACAAAGTATACCTAACTTATCGCGTAAGTTGATCTTTTCAAAACTTAGTTTGGTGGCGGAGGAATTCGTTTCTCCTAGCTTTATACCCGTAGTTTTGGCAAGATCAATTTGTGATTTGACGGGTTTGACGATGTGGCATTTAGAGAAATAAACCAGTGATGATGAAAAGTTGACGTGAGTCTAGCCTCAAGCCTCACACCCAAGAAATGACAAAAATCGGGCAGGCAGCATGGCTATGTGGGTCGCTCCCATTAGGGTGTTGTATCACCTATCTAAAGAAATTCCTTTTGTTTCTTAATCTATCGATTCTGCCCATTCGGGGATGGTTGCCATACACAACCATCGGTGATATACATTCGATACACTCAAGAGAAATGAGTGGTCGGTCATGTGAGGGCCGGATTGCAAGATGTTCTTGTTGAACCCAGATGTATTGGCCTCTAGAGATACATCATCGCAAGGTGGTCCCATACCTTGTCATAGTTGGAAATCCAATTTCCCTAAGCGCCAAGCGGTTTTAAGTTGTATACTATATAGGAGAATGTGAGATGCAAGCATTCTTCTAGATTCTAATTTATTTGTAAAAGCACCCAGATACTATGATAATATCTGTTTTAAAGTATACAGAGTGTTATGATCTCATAAGGTAAAAACCCGTTCCGTATTTACGGCTTGGTCTTATGAGATATTTTTATTTGTTTAAACAGTTTACTCATACCAGTCCCCTAACTGACCCGGAGTTTATTTGTCTGTGTTTTCCCTTAAACTCTTGGGTATTCATAACACTTGTTATGAATAGACAAGTGAATCAGGATTTGGATAAACTCGTGAAGCTGGAATGAAGATTTTGCTGTGTGCTGGTCCATCTATCTACCGTATAATTAAGTCTGTCAGTTGATCATCTATGATATGTAGAATTACTGATGTACTATGAATGGTCTGTATCATAAGACATATGATGCTCTGATGTAATATATTCCGCTGTGTAATATTATAAAGTATTATCTTTTGTGAAAATTCCGCTGTGAGATTCTGATGTTCTGTGATTTTATCTTCTATCTATTCTTTTTCTTATTAATGGCTCAACTTGAGATGTGTTCAAAAGTTGGGTCGTTACAGTTAGTATCAGAGCTTAGGTTTCTTATTACCTAGGCTTTGGGTGAGTGTGAGAGAGCGTATTTTTATATAATATTTAAAATGAATTCAAAATAAATTTAAAACAACTTTGATGATATACCTAGGTTAGTTATATCCGAGCAAGACTCGATTGATGACCTGTTATATTCAGGTAATTAAGATGAGTACCCAAGGTTGAAGGGGTCGAGCTGGGGGATCTTACACTGTTACTGGTCGTACTGCTGGATCCCAAGATCAAGGGGAAACAGTAGAGGAAGTTGCACCAGTTCAACAGGATAAGAGCTTTGCAACTATTTGTAAAGAGTATACAACTCAGGGAGGAAAAGTTTTCAAAGGAACTGAATCTTTTACTGAAGTTCAAGCTTGGATGAGGTCCTGTGAGAGGATTTTCAAAGGATTGAAGTTGAATAATGAGCAGAAACGTCTTTTGGCATCATGGCAACTTCAAGAAGCCGCTGGAATTTGGTGGGATGCTCAGACTACGAATGTTCCTGAGGAAGATTTCACTTGGGAAAAATTCAAAGAAGCTTTCGAAGCACAATTTCTACCTGCTGCTGGAAAGACGAGAATGTATCGAGAGTTCATTGACCTCAAGCAAGGAAATATGAAAGTATTTGAGTATGAGAATAAGTTCAATTCACTTTCTTGTTTCGGCCCAGAACTGATCAACACTCCACTTAAGAAAAATGAAATGTTCATTGCGGTATTAAAGGATAGCCTGCAAGTTCAAATGATTTGACATCTTAAGATTCCATTCGTTGATCTAGTGGATATGGCAGTCCGCTACGAGGCACTGGAAGGTAAGAAACCAGTTGCTAAAGCGGCACAGACGGGAGGACCTAGTGGCGAGAATTCTAATAAAAGGAAATTCAACCCGAACTGGAATAACAACAACAACAAGGGAATACCGAAGATGGGAGAGAAAGAAAAAGAGCGTTATAAAGATACGCAATGCCATAACTACAAGGAGAAAGGGCACATTGCTAGATTCTGTACAAAGCCAGCAGTCGAGAAGCCACAGCAGACTCAGCAACCAGAGCAACAGAAACCAAAGGAAACAGGTGATGTTATTCACCAAAAGTTTGCATGTTATAACTGTCGTCAGCCGGGGCACTTGGTTAAAAACTGTCCACTTATAAAGCCACAACAACCGAAAGTCTATGCTTTGATGGATAAGCCGTCAACTTCTGAGAATGTGGAAGGAGCTTCTGAAGGTAATTTACTCTTTTTATTATAAAAGGAGTTAATTAATTAGGGTCAGCCTCAAGAGAAATTAAATATGGTTGGATTAAACTTGAATTATATTCAATCATATAGATACCGGAAATCGAGTTAGAATTATAAATTTAAGTTAAAATTTGGATTTCCTAAAATTAAGGCTGGAATTGAAGGTTTATTGGATATGAACTCAGGAAATGTGAATTAATCAATTTGTGAAATCAAATCGGGTTTATGAGTCCCGAAATGGAGATCGTTAAGTACGTGAATGAAGAATTTGGGTAATACTTAATAGAGTTAAGTAAATCGATCGATGAGTGAGAAAGGAATTTTGGATGGATATTTTTGGTTTTGAATAGGACATTTCTGATGTGTGTTTTATTTATTGACGTGTGTTTACTTATATAAGTCGATAACTCTAAAACTACTACTTAAAAATTTTGGGGACGAAATTTTTATAAGGTGGGTAGAATGTAATGACCCGGGTATTTACGCTTACCACTGGCACAGTTATTGAATGATCGTCAGTACGTGTTTTCAAATACGATTTAAAAATCTAGTCTTTGTAAATTCAAAACATGTTAATTAGTGTATGATAGCATGTATTTAACAGCACTTGCTAAAACTGGTTTATACACATTCATATATGATAGCATCTGTTTGATAGCGTTTATTTAAATTGATTTTTTATACATGTTTGAAAAACAACACTTTTTAATAACATGTAATTGTGATGCGATTTTTATTTTACATGTTTGTTCTTTTTTCTCAAAGAATTTAAGAAATCAAAGTTGGTAAATCCTTGCTGTAAAAGTTTCTAACACTTGAATTAAAGTATGCCAATGTCATTTTTGTTATCAAAAACAAATATTAAAATAAGGCTCAAGTTTACATATACATACAAAAAAATGCCTAAAACATTTCTTTGTTTCAAAACAAATGCAAGAAAAATATTTGTATTTTTAAATCATAAACCATGTATTGTCAAAATCACATTTGCATTCATATGTCACATATATCGTAAATGTGATGAGATCATTTTAGACAAAAGGACTTTTAGTTTTAAATCCTTTCTATCTCCTCTCATTTGACTTTTTTTGTGAAAATACAATTCATATTCATATTTCAAGAAAACATGAGTTATCATATCATGAACATGTGCAAACCCTTGCATATACATTGAAAACAAGAACCATGTATTGTCAATCTCTTTTCAAATCATGGTTTTTCTAAGTATTTCCTATGAGTTTTCACTTCATGCTATAGGTTTATATGTACAAATATTTTCAGATTTTTGCAAATACTTGCAAGGCAAGTAGGGGTTTTAAATATGAATGGTTAAATCAACTTTTATGAGGAGATTTTGATTTGCAAACACCATGCAAAAACTGATTTTTGATGACACAAAAACGATGTTTTGAATTGTTTAAAAACCAAGAAGTATTATGAATGTTCATATGCATTTATGTATGACAACTCATGAAGACCAATGGGGTATTGTAGTGGTTGCATAGGGGTTTAAGGGGTGAGGGTAGGCTGAGCAAAGCCATGTGAAATCAGGCCTTGTACTTAGATTTGACAAGAGAGAGGAGCATTTATTTTGAGTTGTCAAAACAGTATTTTTTCTCTTTTTGCAAAACAGTTTTTTTACACCAATATTTTATAGTTCTTACAACTATAAAAGGAACCTACAGCACACACAAATCTAACATAACACAAGCACTTTATTTTGATCAAGTAGAGAGGAAGAAAAACAACGATAGTTCAACCATTCTTTGGTGAGTAAACCTGCATTCTTATTCCCTGTTTTCACAATTCCTGCAGTGCTGTGCTGTGTAAACAATGATTTAAACTTGAATATGTCCTTGATTAGGTAGTCTATCAGGAATGTTTAGTTTGGGTGGTGTGAGTAAAACTACTCTTAATTTTCTGTTTGAACTTACTGCAGTTTTGTAAGTAAACCTGTAGTTATTTTCTGTTTTGATGTTACTCTAGTTGTGTGCTTGAATCATAAGTGGACTTGGATCTCTTTTGTATCCTTTTTAAGTGTGGTATGGTTGTTTGTTTTGGTTTGATGTAGGGTCATTTTAGTTAATGAAACACCTTAAATGTTATAGGTTAAAGATTACATTACCTGACAATGATTCAACCACTGTCTGTTTGGTTGAACTACTATAGATGTGAATAAGGCAGTAAACATAGGTTCGAGAATAAGATTAAGATGCCATACAATGTTATAAGTCTTTACACAGTGATTAGAGTATTCAAAATCAAACCAGATTGACAAAAATTCCTTACTGTCATTTTAAACAAGAACAACAGTATAAGCTCTCTGGTCCTTAAATCCAAATTGATTTTTCAAACTTAATAAAAACATGAATTGATTACCCAGATGTAATGGCGGATCGAAAATAAGATTTTTAGAAAAGAAATCATGGTTTTAAAATACTTGAATCTTGAGAAATCTGTGATGATCAAAAAAAGTGATCATTAGCCTTTTTCCGGCAATCAAGATGATCGGAGGGGACAAGTCTGGGCGTGGAGCTAGCTGACAGTGTAGGGGTGATGGGAAAAATACACAACAATTTTTCCATTGTTTAAATGTTGAGATTGAAAGGGATTTAGGTTTTTGTGTTCATGTTGGGTCACGGGTTTCAAACCCGTCGTGGGGGTCGCCACCGTGATCGACTGGGCCAGGATCGGGGTGGTAGGAGCGGCCGAGGTTGGTGAAGCGATGGGTGGTGGTGGCGGCCGGTCCGACGGTCGGTGTGTTGGAGGCCGTGGGGTTTTTGGTGGTGCAAAATTGGAGCAGCTGTTGTTTATAAATGGTGAAAGGGTGATTCGGAGGAGAAGAGGATCTGGGGTGGAGATGATCGGTCGTAGGTGATCAAGTGTACGGGCATGACATACCGGAGGGGGTCTGGTGGCCGACCGATGGCCAGAGCAGTGGTGCACGTACATGGATGGGCGTGCACAAGTGGATGGAAAATGGTGATCTGGCACGATGGTTTCATTTGGTTTTGAGGGGTTGGCACAGCATTTTGGACGTGGTACTTTGGTGTATGGTAGTACCAGGGAGGTGTTTTGGGCCAGGGGAAAATCATGGTGGTTGGACGCAATTTCATGAGTGCGCGACTATGTTCTGGGATGTGGTACTTTGCCATAATGGTCCTTTGTTTTAAACAATGTTTTAATGAAGATTTTAAAGCTAAATTTAATTAAAACTATTTTTTAAATTAAGCAAAGGGTTTAAATAAATAAGGAGAATAAAGATTTAAATAAAAATAATATTTTTATTTAATTTACAAGATAAATTAGAATTTTTATTTAAAGAGTGAATCAGGATTTTTGTATTTCAGTTTTCGTCAAAAACTATAAACAAAGTACAGGAGTGGAATTTAAATTAAAGTATAAATTTAATTTAAAGAGTTAGGAATGATTTCCAAATGGGATATTTTAACTGTAAAGTTTACCAAGGAGTCGTTCAAGAATGGCGGTTAATATATGATGTGTGACAGACATCGAAAAATTTACAACACGAACTGTAATTATAAATGTTAATTTATAATATAAACTTTAAATTTATTTTCAAGTGGAATATTTAAATTCAAAGAAAGGTTGGAAAACGGTATGTAACTCATACGCTAGAATTGTCGGTCTAAACTATAGTCTTAACATCCGGATATAAGGAGCAGATCATGGACAGTTCTATATTGCATATAGAACTGTAAACAATATTGTATCGTGTTTGGATTAGAAGTAAAAGAGAATTTTCTCGGTAGAAGATAAAAGAGGGAAAGAAGTAAATCAAGTGGAAAGAGAAAATAAATCAAGATCAAAGTAAAATTGGACGAAACGATAAAAAGAGTAAAGGTTGTAAAATGGATTATAAATCGTCAAATTTGTTCATTCATGAATAATTAGATTAAATGATGATGAGAAATATTTCTTAAAAGGAAAAATAAGATAAGAATTCATTTTTAAAATGTCAAACAAACGGAAGGGAAAAAGCACGTGCAACACACACGCTGAAATTGACCGTTTGGAAATTTAGTCAATATACCAGATATTGACGAGATAACCATATACTATTTGGTTGGACTGTAACTGTATATGTAGATTTGATTATAATATTGATTAGATTTATAATTTAAAGAGAAAATGTTCGTTAATCATTTCAAGGAAGCCGAAATAAATATTTCACTTTGGTTTGATTATACGCCGAGCGTCAAAGATTGTTGAATCAAAGACGACGATATACAAGGACTATTTTTGAATAGTGCCTTCGGTTTGTCCCGTCCCAGGTCAACTTGTATGGACGAATGTCTGACAAACTATACCTAACTTATCGCGTAAGTTGATCTTTTCAAAACTTAGTTTGGTGGCGGAGGAATTCGTTTCTCTTAGCTTTATACCCGTAGTTTTGGCAAGATCAATTTGTGATTTGACGGGTTTGACGATGTGGCATTCAGAGAAATAAACCAGTGATGATGAAAAGATGACGTGAGTCTAGCCTCAAGCCTCACACCCAGGAAATGACAAAAATCGGGCAGGCAGCATGGCTATGTGGGTCGCTCCCATTAGGGTGTAGTATCACCTATCTAGAGAAATTCCTTTTGTTTCTTAATCTATCGATTCTGCCCATTCGGGGATGGTTGCCGTACACAACCATCGGTGATATACATTCGATACACTCAAGAGAAATGAGTGGTCGGTCATGTGAGGGCCGGGTTGCAAGGCGTTCTTGTTGAACCCAGATGTGTTGGCCTCTAGAGATACATCATCGCAAGGTGGTCCCATACCTTGTCATAGTTGGAAATCCAATTTCCCTAAGCGCCAAGCGGTTTTAAGTTGTATACTATATAGGAGAATGTGAGATGCAAGCATTCTTCTAGATTCTAATTTATTTGTAAAAGCACCCAGATACTATGATAATATCTGTTTTAAAGTATACAAAGTGTTATGATCTCATAAGGTAAAAACTCGTTCCGTATTTACGGCGTGGTCTTATGAGATATTTTTATTTGTTTAAACTGTTTACTCATACCAGTCCCCTGACCGACCCGGAGTTTATTTTTCTGTGGTTTCCCTTAAACTCTTGGGTATTCATAACGCTTGTTATGAACAGACAAGTGAATCAGGATTTGGATAAACTCGTGAAGCTGGAATGAAGATTTTGCTGTGTGCTGGTCCATCTATCTACCGTATAATTAAGTCTGTCAGTTGATCATCTATGATATGTAGAATTACTGATGTACTATAAATGGTCTGTATCATAAGACATATGATGCTCTGATGTAATATATTCCGCTGTGTAATATTATAAAGTATTATCTTTTGTGAAAATTCCGCTGTGAGATTCTGATGTTCTGTGATTTTATCTTCTATCTATTCTTTTTTCTTATTAATGGCACAGCTTGAGATGTGTTCAAAAGTTGGGTCGTTACAGATATATTCGGTACTCTCAAAGTATAGTGAGGGGTTGGTCATGTTCAACCTGGGTTGCAAGATGTTATTGTTGAACCCCAATGTATTCATCTCTGGAGGTACATTGTCGGGAAGGTGGTCCCGTACCTTGTTAGGAAATCTGTTCTTCAATAAGCGCCGGCAGTTTTGATTGTATACTATATATGTGGAGCGTGAGATGCAAGCGTTCCGCTAGATTGCTATTTACTTGTATTTAGACACTATCATAATAATATTGTTTTCAAAAGTATTTTGGGTTATCATAAGGTAAAAACCGTCCGTATTTATGTGCGGATTTGGTCTTTCGATTATCCTTTTCTGTAACACCCTTAAGTCCCACATCGTGGAAGTCTGTGTGAAGTGGGTACTTGTATAGTAGATCCCATCTCTTACTAAAACCGAGGCCTTTTGAGGAACAAAACCCCACACCTATACGGTGGCTAAGTTGGGGACAATATCTTGCATGAACGGAGGTGCAGGTTGTTACAGTGGTATCAGAGCCAATACCCAGTCGGAATTGTGGCTCCTGTGTGGACCACAGCGCCTGGGTGAGGTGTTTATGAGCCAACGGGGACGTTGGGCTTTGTAGGAGGGGAGAATGTAACACCCTTAAGTCCCACATCGTGGAAGTCTGTGTGAAGTGGGTACTTGTATAGTAGATCCCATCTCTTACTAACACCGAGGCCTTTTGAGGAACAAAACCCCACACCTATACGGTGGCTAAGTTGGGGACAATATCTTGCGTGAACGGAGGTGCAGGTTGTTACATTTTCTTTCGACAAGATTTTGATGTTAAAATCAAGTGTGTGATGCCTTTAAACTTAATGTGTTTTTCTCACTCTGGTTCACCAGATTGACTCGGTGTTTGTAATGCTCGGGTTAGACCGAGCTGTATAGGTTCATATTATCGGTTGCTATGAAGAGATGAGATGGACGAGTTCAGACGTGTGATATTATATATTCCGCTGTGTGTTGTATATGAGGATAGGTTATTATAACTGTCCAGATGTGTGATGTACTATGATGATTGTAAGTTTTATTTTAAGCTCTCAGTAAAGATTTATTTCTATATTATATTTTGTTCTACTGCGATGTGAGAATCCATGTATGGTGTTGTTCTTCTTTCCATTCTTCTACTCTATTATTTCCTTCTTTCTTATGTCACCCTCTAATTTCTTTCTAATAACTATCTGCTTTTCTATGCAATTTGGGTTGGACGTGACTTGTGATTGTCAACTCAATGGATACGGGAAAGTCGGTATGTTACAGCACTATTGTTGGCAGCTATACAGTGACCACCACGGGTTTCCGGGCTTTGGCGGCTCTGCTGCACCGTGTTTTTGCTGGTCAGGTTATGGTTCCTCGTTCTTGCTTTGTCCCTTGGTTTGTTCGCCCATTCTTCGTTTGGACACTCCCCGTAATGCAGGGTTATCAATCTGATGACAACTCTGCTTTTCGAAGTTCCACATGTTATGGTGTAACACGGGCGCCTTGCGTTATTACGTGTCAGCCTTATTCTCCTTCACGGTTTCCTTCGGTTTTTGCTACTACTAGTTCAGTGACCACTTCATCTCCTTATTCGCACTCGATTCCCATGCTTAGTTCGACCGAGATTTCAATCATTAACGAGTGTTTATCTCCCTTGCCAAAAACTGCCGCCGGCTAGATTAGGAGCATTGGCTACTGTCTCTTCCTACACTCCATCCATCGCCTCTTCATTGTCTTTTTCTCGTAGGAAATCTTTGTAACGAACCAGAATTTTTAGAACTTAAAATTTTAGAGTGGATTTAAATTTAGTGTTGAAAAATTATGTTTATACATGATTATTAATTTAGAATTTAAGATTTTATTTTGAAATTAAACTTATATTAAGAAATTCATTTATAATTTGAGGTTTAGTTTGTTTTTAACTTGGTGTTTGAATAGAATTTGTTGGGTATAAATTTAGTTTGATATGTAAATTAGGATTGTTTACTTAAAATCAAATGTGGAAAATGTTTTAAGCAATTGAAACCTTATTGTTGAAATTTGATTTTGGAATATCAATGTGTGACTTAATCTAATTTGAAGATCTAATTTATTTATTTAATCTGACTTATTTTGAAAATTGTTTTAATTTAATACCTGGAAAAAATTCTATTTTTTTTACACTTGTCATACTTTCTGAAATGAATTAACGCGTGTCCTCCAATCCCACCACGTGTCAAGGTTGTCTTCAACATTCCTTCTTTATTTCCTTTACCCCGTGCCCTTGTATTGTTTTGTCGTTCCTTAATTTTGTTCCTCAGCCAAAAAAATTCATTTTTACCTATTTTTTTCCCAAATCGTTCTTGCCAAATCCGATAATGGCTACACTGGAAAAGAAATCTACAACTCCACCACTTCGCTCCCACCTCCGTCGTTGGCCAACACTGTATACCCATCTGCAGCTCCACCGCGTCGTCCTCTTCTCCATCGTAAATCGACTCGCTCCCTTCCAATCGAAGTCGACTGTAACACCCCACACCCGCTAAGGTCACTCACTAAGGGAATGCCTTAACTTCGGTGGAGTAGTTTAAGTGAATATAGAACAGAAAAATTACAACAAGACAGATATAAATAATACTTGAAATCTAAAACATCATTTCATTGCAGCAGAAGATAAACATGTTTGGTTACATCTCAAAACCAACTAAAACAAGAGTCAAGTACTAAATATCCATCCTGATAAAAACATAAGTACATAATCCCACTACATAACTAATAGCCATAATAGAAAAGATAAGCTGGGCTTTACATCACGGTCCAAGCTCCAAAAGATAGATAAAGCAATCTGATCAAAGCCCACTAGTGCTAGGCCCACTATGAGAACCAGAGGGTTGGGAAAAAGATAAAAACAACGGGGTCAGACATAAGTCTGAGTGAGCCCTATAACTTTAACAATACAATCATTAAAGTAATTAGGGTATGATATAAACTTGGTACGGTGATGACTGGGGATAAATGACTACACTAAGCAGCCAACTAGATATAGGATGAACTAAGATAACGGTAAAGACGCATCTACCCACCCAAGGATAATTACTAACTGCACCACACCAGTCATTCCTACTTAAAGGTTGATCCCACCCAAGGACTTAGAAAATTTAACTAGTAGTTTCGTGTACCCCTAGCTGACTACATAGGTGTCGTCTGCCCCTATCTCCACTAGGTGTACCCACTACTCCCCAAGCGATCGACTCCCTAACGTAGATACCCGTGCTGGCCCCAAAGTGGGGTGTATCACTCCCCAAAGTGGCAACCCGATACAACCAACGGTGCACGGCTTATACCTACACGATGCAACAACGTCTTACCTACCAGCCCGGGTCCACACACGCATATGAAACCCGTTGGAATTGCGTTGCCACCGCTAACCCGTTTTTGGCCTCTTATAGTCAAGCCCAGTACGCGTGTCCCGTCCTCGACATGGGTCGAGCCCAATAAGATACATATGGGTTACTGGTTGAAATGGGCCCCAACAAGCTACCCACCTAAGATTGTCCCTTTTTCTAGTGCATCCCACTTAACCCTTTAATCATGTTTAATTACATGTTTCCACTTGGTTAAGTATTCTAATCGTATTTTCTATTGCCACCCAAGGCAACCCACTAGATTTCCACATGCCACCCAAGGCACTTACTTGATTTCCACATGCCACCCAAGGCACCCACTTAACCCCTCATGCCCCACTACATGTTTATATGGTTAAGTGTTTCTTAATTGATTAAGAACGTAACCTTTGTAAAGACCTCTCACATTAGACTGTCTTTTATGGCAGATGGATTTGCCGGCCGGTTCCGAGCAGCCTTACGCCATAACAGAGTCTAACCTCGTGTCTTTACACTTGTCACGTATTTAGTTTATGCCTAAGACCCCTCACATTGGGCCAATCATTTGTAGCCGTTGGATTTTCCAGTCGGGTCCGGGCAGTCTTATGCTACAAAAGGGTCCAACCTCGTGTATTAGTCGATTAATTACACCTAATTAATCACCCCCATATTTTGAATTAATTTTCCCTAATTAATTCCAATTCAATGATGTACATAATTGACTCAATTATGTCCATCCACTTATGGTATGCTACATCATACCAATTTCATCACAATTTTGTTAATATGAATATTAACCCCATCGTTTCCCACGTAATACGCTAACATGACATACTTAAAAGGGAAGATTCATCACAAATACAATGGGTTCAACTTAGCATAACATTAGCATCAACATGGGTTTTAAAGGTGTCAACTTGCATATATGACCATAGCATCAAACCCAACTAGCATAAATAATCAACCCAACTTGCATGAATCACATATGTCATAAAGAGGGTAACTTGCATATATTTGTGTGACATATAAAGGGGTTAACTTGCATATGTATGCATCTCATACAAAGGTGTAAACTTGCACATGTTACTTGCATATATTCAAACACCAAACTTGCATAACATGTCATATATGAACTTGCATATAATCAAACACCAAACTTGCATAACATGTCATATATGAACTTGCATATAATCAAACACCAAACTTGCATAACATGGTGTCGTAATGGATCAATGTTTATCATAGTGATTTGCATAACTAGCATCATGAACACATAGCATAAAACTTGCATAACTAGCATCATGAACATATAGCATATGACTTGCATAACTTGGACAACATCATGAACACATAGCATATGACTTGCATTACTTGCATAACATCATGAACACATAGCATGTGACTAGCATAAGTTGCATAACATCATGAACACATAGCATATGACTTGCATAACTCGCATAACATCATGAACACATAGCATATGATAACATAACTTGCATTGATCCACATACATAACCATAACCTCATTATATCCTATCATAATTAGTTTAGCAATTGCTTGCTAAAGACATAGAAACTCACAACTTGTTGATTAACACTTCTATGAAGAAGATTAAGTTGCTTGAGTTGATTAGAAGTTGATTTGAGAAGCTATCTTCTTCTACAATTTGATGGAGGCTCCTTCAAGTTGCATTTTGACGGCATAACGACGTTGTATCTATTTTTAGAATGAATTAG
Organism: Allium sativum; assembly: GCA_030737875.1. NCBI lineage: Eukaryota > Viridiplantae > Streptophyta > Magnoliopsida > Asparagales > Amaryllidaceae > Allium > Allium sativum. The sequence continues at coordinate 394,485,701 of CM060925.1, forward strand.
GGTAGTCTTAGGGTGTATTTATAGAATTAGGATGTAGTTTAGGCCCTTAGATAAACCCTAATTTAGTTTAGAGCCGTCAGATTTCGTCACAAGCCACCAAAACACAGCCCAAAGCTCAAATCAGTGCACCAGGCCAAACTGACCGACAGGTGGGGTCGACACATGGGTCGACCCCTTGGGGGGGGGTCGACACCCATGTCGACCCTAGTGTCGACACCCTCTGTCTGGCGGGAATTTTCCCGCCTCTTCTGAAATCTGTTTTGAATTTTCTGAAAACTTCTTCGGGCCTTAACTGGGTCATACGGACTCCGATTTTCGAAAACTCAGACTCTATTTCGCGTATTTTTCCGAGATGAACGCAATGGCATAGCCCATTTCCCCTGATTCAGATTTTAAAATTTAATTCTGCCCTGATTTATATCAAAACAAGTTATTCAACATACGGGGTGTTACATTCTCCCCTACTTAAAGGATTTCGTCCCCGAAATCTCTAAGTCAAGAAGAACGTATCCTACCAACCAAACAACCATCTACTCAAACCATCAAACACTGGCATCCATTGTCCTTAAAGTTTCTAATGCTGTATGAACATATGCAAAAAGTGTGTGTATATGTTTCCTGTCTAATGCAAAATCAGGCGGTCTACTGATTCAGTTGACCTCCTTAATGCAAACCATGATAGTGTCATGCATCCAATATGTATGCGAAAGAATCCTATCGACACATACTATTACTACATGTGTGCACAACCATACACCAAAATGCATCATCCATATGACAACACAACCATTATACATCCATTAATATAGCTACCTACACACAATTATATGCAATATGCAATATGAAGTGACTGAGCCGATCAAGTGTCTAAAGTGTGTGTGTATGCATCCACGAGCAACCACTAGCAAACACTTGCATCCACACGCATCCATCAATCATAACATGTCTCAAACACATGTTTCAACCATAGGTTTACCCTATCTAAAGGTCAAAGGTACTAATGAGAGGACATACTAAAGATAAGATAAGTACTAGACAAACGATAAAGGAGAAGTTAAAAGACATACCCTCAAAAAAGAAATGGGTACAGTGAACGCATCTTCGCTTCTGTCTCCCAAGTAGCATTGTTCTCATCCTCTCCCCATTGCACTTTGACTAGTCGAACCTCTCTGTTTCTCAACTTCCTAATCTCTGACCCAAGGATGCGGGTAGGAGCTCGTCGAATAGTCGCATCACGCTCTACCTCCACTTCTCTAAGCAGGCTCGGCTCTACCACCTCCGCGGTCTCATGTAGGCACTTCCTCAAATGTGACACATGGAATACGTCATGTACCCCACTAAGTCTCTCGGGTAAATCCACTCTATATGCCATCCGTCCAATCCTTTCCTTAATAGGAAACGGTCCCACAAACCTTGTTGCTAACTTCCCAACGGACCCAAAGCGAACAACTTTCTGTAATGGAGATACTTTGACAAAGACCATGTCCCCAACATCAAACTCCAAATCCGTCCTCCTCTTATCCGCGTAAGATTTCTGCCTATCTTGCGCTGCTTTCATCCTTCTTCAAATCAAATCAATCTTTTCCGAAGTCTCTCTAACCATATCGGGCCCAAGCAAAATCTTATCTGTAGATTCCCACCAACATGTAGGTGATCGACAAGGCCTTCCATAAAGAGCTTCGAAAGGAGCCATACCGATACTAGACTGAAAGCTGTTATTATACGCGAACTCCACCAATGGAAGATGCTCTTCCCATGTACCTCCAAAATCTAAGATACATAGCCTCAAAAGGTCTTCTAGAACACGATTCACCCTCTCGGTCTGGTCGTCCGTCTGAGGATGATATGCAGTGCTCAAACACAACTGAGTCCCTACTGCCTCTTGCAAACTTTTCCAAAACTCGCTAGTGAAGATAGGATCTCGATCACTCACTATGCTAGAAGGTACACCATGCAACCGAACTATCTCTCGAAGGTAAACTGAAGCTAGCCATGGAGCAGTCCTCTTGCTCTTCACGGGTATGAAATGGGCGCTCTTAGTAAGTCTGTCTACCACAACCCAAATTCCCGTATTACCCTTCCTCGATCTTGGTAACCCATCAATAAAATCCATCGAGACGCTATCCCACTTCCATTGCGGAACTTCCAATGGGTGAAGCAGCCCACCAGGTTTCTTTTGCTCCGCTTTCACTTGTTGGCACACCAAGCATCTAGCGACATACTCGGCCACATCTTTCTTCATACCGGCCCAAAAGAAAACTCGCTTCATGTCTTGGTACATCTTGTCCCCACCGGGATGAATGGTCATCTTCGAACGATGCGCATCATCTAGTATAGCCTTCCTCAAACCCTCGTCTTGCGGTACACAAAGTCTACCGTCTCTACGCAACCACCCCCTATCGTCTAGGCTGTACCTACTCAAATGGCTGGACGACTCCCCCCTTATGAGCTTCTCTACTAACTCAACCAACTGTGGCTCATCCCGCTGTGCCTCGCCAATCCATCCCAAAAGAGTAGGTCTAACCTCTAAGGATGCTAGCAAACCGGGTATAAAGTCAATGGAAGGTCTGAAATCAAACGTCGAGATAAATTCCAAGCTTCATCGTTCCACGAACAATGGACTCAAGGACAACCTTTTTCTGCTTAAGGCGTCTGCCACCACGTTACCCTTGCCAGGGGTATACGCTATCTCGAAATCATAGGATGCTAAGAACTCCATCCACCTTTGCTGTCTCAAGTTCAAATCCTTCTGAGAAAACAAGTACTTCAATGATTTGTGGTCAGTGAACAATTCGAACCTCTCTCCAAGAAGATAATGGCACCAAGTCTTAAGCGCAAAAACAATAGCGGCCAACTCTAAATCATGGGTAGGGTAATTTTTCTCGTGCGCTCTCAACTGCCTTCCACCGTAGGCTATTACCCTTCCCTCTTGCATTAAGACTGCGCCCAGTCCTGTCCCACAAGCATCGGTATAAACAACAAATGGCTTGCTCCCATCTGGCAACACTAAGACTGTAGCTGTGGTTAAAGCTCTCTTTAACCGTTGGAACGCATCATCACAATCTACGTCCCATGTGAAGACTAGATTCTTCTTTGTCAAGCGAGTTAATGGGGCTGATATTTTCGCGAAGTCCCTGATAAACTTCCTATAGTAGCCAGCCAACCCCAAGAAACTCCTCACCTCGGTAGCACTCTTCGGAACCTTCCAATCTTGGATGGATACTACCTTCGCGGGATCCACAGCTATTCCTTCCTTAGAGACCACGTGCCCTAAGAACCGCACTTCCTTCCTCCAAAAGTGACATTTAGAAAATTTATCCTTAAGGCTATGCGCTCGAAGAGTCTCTAACACTTCCCTAAGATGTACGGCATGCTCTTCTTCACTCTTAGAAAAGACTAAGATGTCATCCACAAAGACCACCACGAACTTATTAAGGTACTCCCTGAACACCCTACTCATCAAATCAACAAAGTATGCCGGGGCGTTCGTCAAACCAAATGGCATCACAAGCCACTCATAGAAACCATCGGGAGTCCTAAAGGCAGTCTTCTCTATGCTATCCTCAGCCACTCTCAACTGATGAAACCCCGTGGCCAAGTCCAACTGCGAAAACACTGAGGCGCCAACCAACTGATCAAAGAGATCATCAATCCTCGGCAATGGGTGTCTATTCTTCTTTGTGAGCTTGTTGAGTTCTCTATAGTCTACACAAAGTCTGAGGGACCCATCTGCCTTCGTGGCAAAAACTACTGGAGCACCCCACTCCGATATACTTCGTCTTATGAACCCCTTCTCAAGCAACTCCCCTACTTGCTTATGGAGTTCCCTCCTCTCACGAGGAGCCATGTGGCGCACTGGCAAAGATATTGGTTTAGCATTGTCCACCAGATATATTCGGAAGTCTATCTCCCGCTTCGGAGGTAAGCCCTTCACCTCCTCAAACACATCCGAGTATTCCCGAACCACTCTAACAGATCGCAAACTCTCGACCGAAGCGTCAAGCGATTCAAGATAACTTAGCATAACAGAATCCATGGGATTACAAGAGATCTCGAGAGTGTTACCCAAGCGGGTCATGAGCCTAACAGCTCTCCTTTCACAATCAAGAACGACACCATTACTGGATAACCAGTCCATGCCCAAAATCAACCCATAGCCCGTGAAGCCCAAAACAAAGGCATCACATCTAAACTTAACGCTAAGTATGGAAATCTTCAAACCCAAACATATCATGGACAAATAAGTGGAGTCCCCAATTGGGTTTGAAACAACCAAGGGATCATCTACTAGACTGGTGTCTAAGTGAAGTGACTCAACTAATGATGATGAGATAAATGAATGCGATGCGCCAGAGTCAAACAAAGTACGGACAGGATGATCAAACAGAAAAACCAGACTTTCAATGGAAATAGTTCTACCTCTTTCCTGAATCGATGGAACCGCGAGAGCCTGAACTTGCCACCTTGCCTGACCTGGTGCCATAAGAGCTTGCACCTGTCCTCCTGAGGTAGATCCCGTCCTTTGCCCCTTCTTAGGGCAGTCCTTCACTAGATGCCCTGCTTCGCCACAGTGGAAGCAGCCCGTCTTCTTCTTCTTCCGACAATCTTTGCTTAGGTGGCCTGGTGTCCCGCAATTGAAGCACTTTTTTCTTTCCCTTGCCACCATTGCTTTTCCTACCCTTGTTTTGCTGTTGCTGTTGAGGTCTCTTCTGATCTCCTTTCTTCTCGGGTGCCTTATTAGCATTGGGACCCTTCTCTTCCTCATGCATGAGTGCCATGTCTACTAGCTTCTCAAAGGTGGCCCCCATTGGGATGTGAGTCATAGCCAATCCATGCATTGGTTCATTCAAGCCCTTAACGAACCTCAAAGCCTTCTTCTCTGGTGTATTCGCCATGTCTATGCCAAACCTTGCTAGCTGATTAAACTTGTTGACATATTCCTTTATTGATAGGTTTCCTTGCTTTAGAGTCAAGAACCTTTCCATATACAAGTTTTCCTCCGCCCTTGAGAGAAACTTTGCCACAAACCTTTGCCTGAAATCCGCCCAAGAGTCAACAGGGCGCTCTCCATTAGTGACCTCCCACCAGAACGAGGCATCTCCCTTCATTAACCAAGCAGCTAACTTGACTTTCTTTCTTTCTTCCATCTCAAAGATATCCATCAACTCTACCACCTCCTTAAGCCAATCTCTAGCTTCCACATAAGTTTCTGATCCTTGAAAAGGTTTCCCTCCAATAGCCTTAAATTCCTTGCAAGTCTTAGCAAAAGTATCCGCTCGAGGAGGAGGAGGAAGATCGGGTGCTACTGTTGGTGGAGGAATATTTGCTGGACCCGCAGTGCCAGCCCTAGCCTCCATCAACCTCCTATACCATACTGGTATCGCTACACCCTCCGAAAAGTTAAGATCTTCAGCCATGCTGAAACAAAAAAGGAAAGATTCAAAAGGGAGAATTCGAACGATAAAGATATGGCTATTGGTGATTATGCTTTTCTTTCAAAAACTTTTCCCTTAAAAGACATGTTTTTGAAAATACTTCTTCCAAAAATGTTTTTAGAAAAATAGTTTTCTAAAAAAATTATCTGTTCCGGTAACCTTCAGCTCTGATACCACGTGTAACACCCCACACCCGCTAAGGTCACTCACTAAGGGAATGCCTTAACTTCGGTGGAGTATTTTAAATGAATATAGAACAGAAAAATTACAACAAGACAGATATAAATAATACTTGAAATCTAAAACATCATTTCATTGCAGCAGAAGATAAACATGTTTGGTTACATCTCAAAACCAACTAAAACAAGAGTCAAGTACTAAATATCCATCCTAATAAAAACATAAGTACATAATCCCACTACATAACTAATAGCCATAATAGAAAAGATAAGATGGGCTTTACATCACGGTCCAAGCTCCAAATGATAGATAAAGCAATCTGATCAAAGCCCACTAGTGCTAGGCCCACTCTGAGAACCTGAGGGTTGGGAAAAAGATAAAAACAACGGGGTCAGACATAAGTCTGAGTGAGCCCTATAACTTTAACAATACAATCATTAAAGTAATTAGGGTATGATATAAACTTGGTACGGTGATGACTGGGGATAAATGACTACACTAAGCAGCCGACTAGATATAGGATGAACTAAGATAACGGTAAAGACGCATCTACCCACCCAAGGATAATTACTAACTGCACCACACCAGTCGTTCCTACTTAAAGGTTGATCCCACCCAAGGACTTAGAAAATTTAACTAGTAGTTTCGTGTACCCCTAGCTGACTACATAGGTGCCGTCTGCCCCTATCTCCATTAGGTGTACCCACTACTCCCCAAGCGATCGGCTCCCTAACGTAGATACCCGTGCTGGCCCCACAGTGGGGTGTATCACTCCCCAAAGTGGCAACCCGGTACAACCAACGGTGCACGGCTTATACCTACACGATGCAACAACGTCTTACCTACCAGCCCGGGTCCACACACGCATATGAAACCCGTTGGACTTGCGTTGCCACCGCTAACCCTTTTTTGGCCTCGTATAGTCAAGCCCAGTACGCGTGTCCTGTCCTCGACATGGGTCGAGCCCAATAAGATACATATGGGTTGCTGGTTGAAATGGGCCCCCACAAGCTACCCATCTAAGCTTGTCCCTTTTTCTAGTGCATCCCACTTAACCCTTTAATCATGTTTAATTACATGTTTCCACTTGGTTAAGTATTCTAATCGTATTTTCTATTGCTACCCAAGGCAACCCACTAGATTTCCACATGCCACCCAAGGCACTTACTTGATTTCCACATGCCACCCAAGGCACCCACTTAACCCCTCATGCCCCACTACATGTTTATCTGGTTAAGTGTTTCTTAATTGATTAAGAACGTAACCTTTGTAAAGACCTCTCACATTAGACTGTCTTTTATGGCAGCTGGATTTGCCGGTCGGTTCCGGGCAGCCTTACGCCATAACAGAGTCTAACCTCGTGTCTTTACACTTGTCACGTATTTAGTTTATGCCTAAGACCCCTCACATTGGGCCAATCATTTGTAGCCGCTGGATTTGCCGGTCGGGTCCGGGCAGTCTTATGCTACAAAAGGATCCAACCTCGTGTATTAGTCAATTAATTACACCTAATTAATCACCCCCATATTTTGAATTAATTTTCCCTAATTAATTCCAATTCAATGATGTACATAATTGACTCAATTATGTCCATCCACTTATGGTATGCTACATCATACCAATTTCATCACAATTTTGTTAATATGAATATTAACCCCATCGTTTCCCACGTAATACGCTAACATGACATACTTAAAAGGGAAGATTCATCACAAATACAATGGGTTCAACTTAGCATAACATTAGCATCAACATGGGTTTTAAAGGTGTCAACTTGCATATATGACCATAGCATCAAACCCAACTAGCATAAATAATCAACCCAACTTGCATGAATCACATATGTCATAAAGAGGGTAACTTGCATATATTTGTGTGACATATAAAGGGGTTAACTTGCATATGTATGCATCTCATACAAAGGTGTAAACTTGCACATGTTACTTGCATATATTCAAACACCAAACTTGCATAACATGTCATATATGAACTTGCATATAATCAAACACCAAACTTGCATAACATGTCATATATGAACTTGCATATAATCAAACACCAAACTTGCATAACATGGTGTCATAATGGATCAATGTTTATCATAGTGATTTGCATAACTAGCATCATGAACACATAGCATAAAACTTGCATAACTAGCATCATGAACATATAGCATATGACTTGCATAACTTGGACAACATCATGAACACATAGCATATGACTTGCATTACTTGCATAACATCATGAACACATAGCATATGACTAGCATAATTTGCATAACATCATGAACACATAGCATATGACTTGCATAACTCGCATAACATCATGAACACATAGCATATGATAACATAACTTGCATTGATCCACATACATAACCATAACCTCATTATATCCTATCATAATTAGTTTAGCAATTGCTTGCTAAAGACATAGAAACTCACAACTTGTTGATTAACACTTCTATGAAGAAGATTAAGTTGCTTGAGTTGATTAGAAGTTGATTTGAGAAGCTATCTTCTTCTACAATTTGATGGAGGCTCCTTCAAGTTGCATTTTGACGGCATAACGACGTTGTATCTATTTTTAGAATGAATTAGGGTAGTCTTAGGGTGTATTTATAGAATTAGGATGTAGTTTAGGCCCTTAGATAAACCCTAATTTAGTTTAGAGCCGTCAGATTTCGTCACAAGCCACCAAAACACAGCCCAAAGCTCAAATCAGTGCACCAGGCCAAACTGACCGACAGGGGGGGTCGACCCCTGGGTCGACACATGGGTCGACCCCTTGGGGGGGGTCGACACCCATGTCGACCCTAGTGTCGACACCCTCTGTCTGGCGGGAATTTTCCCGCCTCTTCTGAAATCTGTTTTGAATTTTCTAAAAACTTCTTCGGGCCTTAACTGGGTCATACGGACTCCGATTTTCGAAAACTCGGACTCTATTTCGCGTATTTTTCCGAGACGAACGCAATGGCATAGCCCGTTTCCCCTGATTCAGAATTTAAAATTTAATTCTGCCCTGATTTATATCAAAACAAGTTATTCAACATACGGGGTGTTACATCGACTTCCTCTTTCAATCGCGAGTGTCCGCTGTGCCACTGAACACAGCTGTGCCGCCGCCACCTTCGTTTGCTCTGCAAATAGCCCACTTCCGTTCAGAACTCAACAGTCACCCTTCAACTCCATCATTCGAAAGTGCTGCAAATCCTTGAAGCCAACTCTTCTAGTAAAGGTGAATCTCACTTACGATTTACTTTATATGCAAGTTTGTTAACATGAATTAAAGCCAATATAATAGTTAACTTGACTGCTTCACTGTCAATGGCTGCCTTAAATCACTGTTGCATGTTATACCTTCATTATTGTTTTGGCTCAAATATATTTGTTGTGCACTTGCCTTACTTTCTTGACCCTTGGGTCATAATGTTGAATCAGTTGTTGTTGATCTCTCTAACTTGTTGCCTTGGACTAAATTTGTGAACATATTGTTGGAAACCTTTGTTGTCGGCATCTATTTACACTTGCTGTTATGTTTATGAAATTAAATTTGTTGTTCCCCCTCTTGCCTTGCTAGAACCATGCATTTAGTTCCCACTTCGTGTATTTTGGATCATGTTAGGTTAGTGGCCAACTTATTTGATTGGTTCATACACCTACATGTTGGATTGTATATGTAAATATACGTATGTGTATACATATTCCTTTCAAGTATGGATATGAACTATTTATAGTTCCACCTTGGCTATAAAGTAGTATATGATGATTTTATAGGGTAACAACGTGAGAAAGTATATATGTATACATTGTATGGGTGTAACACCCCACGTCCATTAATGTCACTCACAAAGGAAATGCATTAACTTCCATGGAGGTTATAAGTGAATATAGAACAGAAAAATTACAACAAGACAGATAATAAGTAGTACTTGAAAACTAAAACTTCATTTTATTGCAGCGGAAACATGTTTATTACATCACAAAACCATTAATCAGAGTCAAGTACATTATCCATCTTCATAAAACAAAATACATAATCCCATTAAACAAATAGCCATTAAAGAAGATAACAAGCTAGACTTTACTTCAAGGGTCCAAACTTTCCAAAGAGATGAAGCAATCCAATCAAACTCCACTAGAGCTGGGTCCAACCTGAGGACCTGGAGGGGGAAAAGGATAGAAATGGAGGGGGTCAGACATAAAGTCTGGCGAGTATGATAATTCTAACAATACTATTATCAAAATAACTAGACTAAGGCATAAGCTGGAAGACAAGTAAATTTCTATGAACTATTTGGAAGATAAAGATAGCGTTTAAGATAACGTTAAAGATAACGGTAAAGGCATACCTAATTACTAACGAATAATTACTATACTGCACCGTACATTACTACACTGCACCGCACATTACTACACTGCACCGCACTAGTCACCCTAAAGGTTGATCCCACTTGCTTCACACAAAAACAATATAAATAGCCTTACGTACCCCTAGCTGACTACATAGGTGTTGTCTGCCCCTATCTCCACTAGGTGTACCCCACTACCCACTTTCGATCGGCTCCCTACTCGTAGATGCCCGTGCTGGCCCCACAGTGGGGTGTATCACTCCCCTAAAGTGGCAACCCGATACAACTGAGAATGCACGGCTTATACCTACACGATGCAACAACGTCTTACCTACCAGCCCGGGTCCACACACGCATATGAAACCCGTTGGACTTGCGTTGCCACCACTCCCCATTTTGGCCTCTTATAGTCAAGCTCAGTATGCGTGTCCCGTCCTCGACTTGGGTCGAGCCCACAAAGATACGTTTGGGATACTGGTTGAAATGGGCCCCCACAAGCTACCCACCTAAGCTTGTCATTAATATATCCCACTTAACCCTCTTAGTCATGTTCATTTACATGTGTGTTTGGTTAAGTCTTACTAATCGTATTTCACATGCCACTAAGGGCACCCACTATATTCCTCATGCCACCCAAGGCACCTACTTAACCCCCATGTCCCACTTTACATGTTTATCTGGTTAAGTATTTCTTAATTCATTCAGGCCATAACCTCATAAAGACCTCTCACATTAGACTGACATTTATGGCAGTTGGATTTGCCGGGCGGGTCCGGGCAGTCTTACACCATAAAAGAGTCTAACCTCGTGTCTTTAAAACTGTTATGCTTTAGTTTAGGCCTAGGACCTCTCACATTGGGCTGACATTTGTGACTACTGGATTTGCCGGGTGGTTCCGGGCAGGTTTACGTCACAAACGAGTCCAACCTCGTGTCCTAAGCATTGATCGACAACTTTCAATCTTTTACCCCAGTTTTAATAATTCCCTATCCAAATTATTAATTATGTCCACTTTTATTGATGCCCATAATTGACTCAATTATGGTCATCCACTTATGGTATGCAAAATCATATCAATTGCACCCCAACATCTTATTAAATCCTTAATATTACCCCTACCCCACGTTTATACGTTCGCTTATTCAACTCATAATATAGGCTAGACTTGAATAGTCTAACGCATAGCACAAGGACAAATTACCACAACATATAGACAATAAAAATAAATCTAATCATAATAGGGGTGAAACTTGCATAAACTACGCATGTTAAGGATCAAAAGGTGTCAACTTGTTAAATGTCACAATTTACATGATATGATCATAGCCCAAATCTATACATAAACTTGCATACGGGGTTTTTTAAGCAACATAATGATGGTGTGAACTAGCATAGGATATCACATATGTCATAGCATAGTTCTAGATGTCATAATAGATGTCATGGCATATGTTCATAACTTTTCTAATCAATTTAACTTTCATATGTAACTTGTTATATAGATCAACATAGCCCAAACATGATGATTTAATTAATATGAACTAACTAGCATAGATAGTAACATCATGGCTTTTTTTTACATTTATGATTCATCGCAACTTAGCATAGAACTTTCAACATACATAACATCATCATAGCATGATTTACAACATATAGTATATCATCACCACATAGCATAGGATTAATAACATACATGATAGCATATGACAATTCACATCATCTACTCACAATCCATTCATGACTTAACCAAATTAAAATGATAATAATCTTGTTAAGACTATCATACTCACAATTATAGAAGAAAGAGAGTCGAATCAGCGCTCTTTTGATGAAGAATCGCTGTTAAGGATGGGTAGTTCTGATTTGGTTGTTGTTCTTTATCTTTAATTTGATGGCGGCTGCTCTAGGTCTAAAAATATCAGCATGACGACCATGGTCTTTGTTTACTTTTTGATTTAGAGTTTGTGTATAGGGGTCTTTTTATAGAGTTATAAATTAATTTAAGCCGTCGGATGTACTTAGAGTTAATCAAAACCATTCAATTATGATAGGGTGATGAGTCAGCCTTAATGACTCAGCAAGGAGTCAGAATGGACTCAACAACACGGGTCAGCCTGAACCAGAAAGCTGTGCAGGCTCCAGCCTCGGCCTAGGCGCACTTGGCAGGTGCGCCAGTGTAAATATGTACTGGCGCACTTCCCAAGTGCGCCAGTGCATTTTTTCTTTCTTTGCCACCAATCTTCGTTCGTCCATAACTTTTTCATCCGGTACTCGTTTCCCGCAAACTCGGACTCTATCTCCACTAGAATTCCGAGACGAACACAATGGAGCAACCCGTTTCCCACAATTCTCACGTCTGAGATTAGTTATTCTTTAATTTGTAAATATTAATATTAACAGAATTACGGGGTGTTACATTCTCTCCTCCTTAAAGGATTTCGTCCCCGAAATCTTCAAGTTAAGAAGAATGTATATCCTAACATCCAAACAACCATCTACTCAACCATCAAACACAGGCATCCATTGTCCTTATAGACTTCTAATGCTTTCATGTTTAAATGCACAGTGTGTGTGTATATGTCCATATCTAATGCAAAATCAGGCGGTCCACTGATCCAGTTGACCTCCTTAATGCAAATCATGATAGTGCCATGCATCCATTATGTATGCAAAAGTTCCCTATCGATACATATTATTTCTACATGCGTGCACAACCATTCACCAAAATGCGGTATCCATATGATAGTACAACCATTATACATCCATTTTACTAAACACAGCCATTTATATGCAATATGCAGTATGAAGTGACTGAGCCGATCTAGTGCCTAATAGTGTGTGTATATGCGTCCACGATCAACCACTAGCAAACACTTGCATCCACTTTGCATCCATCATACATAACATGTCTCAAACACATGTTTCAACAATAGGATTATCCTATCTAATGGTCAAGAATACTAACGAGAGGATACTCTAAAGGTAAGATAAGTACAAGATAAGCGATAAAGGAGAAATTAAAGGACATACCCTCGAAAAGGAAAGGGTATCGTGAACGCATCTTCTCTTCTGTCTCCCAAGTAGCGTTGCTCTCATCATCTCCCCATTGTACTTTGACCAGTCTGACCTCTCGATTTCTCAGCTTCTTAATCTCCGACCCAAGAATGCATGTAGGAGCTCGTCGAATCGTCGCATCACGCTCTATCTCCACCACTCTGAGCAAGTTCGGCTCTACCACTTCCGCGGTCTCATGCAAGCACTTCCTCAAATGTGATACATGGAATACGTCGTGTACACCACTAAGTCTCTCGGGCAACTCTACTCTATACGCCATTTGCCCAATCTTCTCCTTAATAGGAAACGGTCCTACGAACCTTGGTGCTAATTTCCCAACCGACCCAAAGCGAACAACGTTTCGTAATGGAGACACTTTGACAAAGACCATGTCCCCAACCTCAAATTCAAGATCCGTCCTTCTCTTATCCGCATATGATTTCTGCCTATCTTGCGCTGCTTTCATCCTCCTCCGAATCAAGTCAATCTTCTCCGAAGTCTCTCTAATCATATCGGGACCAAGTAAGATCTTATCGGTAGATTCCCACCAACATGTAGGCGAACGACACGGCCGTCCATAAAGAGCTTCGAATGGTGCCATACCAGTGCTAGACTAAAAGCTGTTATTATATGCGAACTCCACCAGTGGAAGATGCTCTTCCCATGTACCCCCAAAGTCTAGGATACATAGCCTCAAAAGATCCTCTAGAATGCGTTTCACCCACTCGGACTGGCCGTCCGTATGAGGATGATATGCGGTGCTCAAACATAACTGAGTCCCTACCGCCTCTTGTAAGCTTCTCCAAAATTCGCTAGTGAAAATAGGAACGCGGTCGCTCACTATGCTAGAAGGAACACCATGCAAACGAACTATTTCTCGGACGTATACAGAAGCTAACCATGGAGCAGTCCTCTTACTCTTCACTGGAATGAAATGGGCGCTCTTAGTAAGTCTATCTACTATAACCCAAATCCCCGTAATACCCTTTCTTGATCTCAGTAATCCGTCAATAAAGTCCATCGAGACGCTTTCCCACTTCCATAGTGGAACCTCCAATGGGTGAAGTAACCCACCGGGTTTCTTTTGCTCCGCTTTTACTTGTTGGCACACCAAGCATCTAGCGACATACTCGGCTACGTCCCTCTTCATACCGGCCCAAAAGTAAACTCGTCTCATGTCCATGTACATCTTGTCCCCGCCGGGATGAATGGTCATCTTCGAACGATGTGCTTCGTCAAGAATAGTCTTCCTTAGGTCATCGTCTTTTGGTACACAAAGTCTACCGTCCCTACGTAACCAACCCTTATCATCTAGGGTATACCTACGGAGATGGCTTGATGACTCCCCTCCTTTGAGCTTTTCTACTAACTCAACCAACTGCGGGTCGTCTCGCTATGCCTCGCCAATCCGTCCCAAAAGCGTAGGTCTGACCTCCAAGGATGTTAGCAAACCGGGTACGAAGTCAACAGAAGGTCTAAAGTCAAATATCGAAATGATTTCTAAGCTTCGCCACTCAACAAACAAAGGACTTAAGGTTAATCTTTTTCTACTTAAGGCGTCCGCCATCACGTTACCCTTGCCAGGGGTATATGCTATCTCGAAGTCGTAGGATGCTAAGAACTCCATCCACCTTTGCTGCCTTAAGTTCAAGTCCTTTTGAGAAAATAAGTATTTTAGCGATTTGTGGTTAGTGAATAATTCGAATTTCTCGCTAAGAAGATAATGACGCCAAGACTTAAGCGCGAAAACAATAGCGACCAACTCTAGGTCATGCGTGGGGTTATTCTTCTCATGCGCTCTCAACTGCCTTCCACCATAGGCTATTACCCTACCCTCTTGCATTAAGGCTGCGCCTAGTCCTGTCCCACAAGCGTCAGTATATACGGTAAATGGCTTACTCCCGTCTGGCAGTACTAAGACTGGGGCTGAGGTCAAAGCTCTCTTTAACCGTTGGAACGCATCATCACAATCTACGTCCAATGTGAAAAGTAGGTTCTTCTTCGTCAAGCGTGTCAATGGAGCTGATATCTTTGCTAAGTCTTTGATAAACTTCCTATAGTAGCCATCCAACCCCAAGAAACTTCTTACTTTGGAAGCATTTTTAGGAACCTTCCAATCTTGGATGGCCACCACCTTTGCGGGATCCACGGCTATCCCTTCTTTGGAAACCACGTGCCCCAAGAACCGTACTTCCTTCCTCCAGAAGTCACACTTAGAAAATTTAGCCTTAAGGCTATGCGCACGAAGAGTCTCCAACACTTCCCTAAGATGTAGGGCATGCTCTTCTTCATCCTTAGAAAAGATCAAGATGTCGTCTACAAAGACTACCACGAATTTGTTAAGGTACTTCCTAAACACCCTACTCATCAAATCAACAAAGTATGCGGGGGCGTTTGTCAAACCGAAGGGCATCACTAGCCATTCATAGAAACTGTCTGGAGTCCTAAAGGCAGTCTTGTCAATGCTATCCTCAGCGACCCTAAACTGATGGAAACCAGTGACTAAGTCCAACTGCGAAAACACTGAGGCGCCAACTAGCTGATCGAAGAGATCGTCAATCCTCGGCAGTGGGTGTCTGTTCTTCTTAGTAAGCTTATTAAGTTCTCTATAGTCCACACAAAGTCTAAGGGACACATCCGCCTTCGTGGCAAATACTACTGGAGCACCACACTCCGATATACTCCATCTTATGAACCCCTTCTCAAGTAACTCCTTCACTTGCTTATCGAGTTCCCTCCTTTCACGTGGAGCCATGTGGCGTACTGGCAAAGATACTGGTTTCGCATTATCCATAAGATATATTCGAAAATCTATCTCCCGCTTCGGAGGCAAGCCCTACACCTCCTCAAACACATCCGAATACCCTCGGACCACTCTAACAGATCGTAGATTTTCCTCAGACGCGTCAAGCGATTCTAGATAACTTAGCATAACCGAATTTATAAGATTACAAAATATTTCGAGAGTGTTGCCAAGGCGAGTCATGAGCCTAACTACTCTCCTTTCACAATCAAGAACAACCCCATTTCTGGATAGCCAATCCATTCCTAAGATTAGCCCATAGCCCGTGAAGCCCAACACATAAGCATCACATCTAAACTCAACGCCAAGTATAGAAATTTTCAAATCCAAACACATCATGGACAAATAAGCTGAGCCCCCAATTGGATTCGAAACAACTAAGGGATCCTCTACTAAACTGGTGTTCAAGTGCAGTGATTCAACTAATGATGTAGAAATAAACGAATGCGATGCACCCGAATCGAATAAGGTACGGACAGGATGGTCAAACAGAAAAACTAAGCTTTCAACAGAAATGGTTCTACCTCGTTCTTGCAGCGGTGGGACCGCGAGAGCCTGAACTTGTCCCCTTGCCTGCCCTGGTGCTATAAGAGCCTGCACCTGTCCTCCCGAGGTAGCCCCTGCCCTCTACCCCTTCCTTGGGCAGTCCTTCACTAAATGTCCTACATCGCCACAATGAAAACAGCCAGTCTTCTTTTTCTTTCGGCAGTCCTTGCTGAGATGGCCTGGGGTCCCACAGTTACAACATTTCTTCTTTCCCTTGCCGTTATTGTCTTTACCACCCTTCTTGTTTTGCTGTTGTGGTTTCTTCTTATCCCCTTTCTTCTCAGGTGCCTTATCAACTTTAGCGCTTTTCTCCTCATGCATGAGCGCCATTTCTACTAGCTTCTCAAAGGTGGCCCCCATAGGGATGTGGGTCATGGCCAACCCTTGCAACGGTTCATTCAAGACATTAACGAACCTCAGAGCCTTCTTCTCCGGCGTGTTTACTAAGTCCAAACCAAACCTTGCTAGCTGATTAAATTTGTTGACATATTCTTTCACTGACGAGCTTCCTTGCTTCAATGTCAAGAACCTTTCCATATATAGATTTTCTTCCGCCCTCGAGAGAAACTTCGCCTTGAACCTACATTTAAAATCCGCCCAAGAGTCTACAGGACGCTCCCCATTAGTGACCTCCCACCAAAACGAGGCCTCTCCCTTCATCAACCAAGTTGCTAAACGAACTCTCCTCCCTTCTTCTACTTCAAAGATTTCTAGCAATTCTTCCACCTCCTTAAGCCAATCTCTAGCTTCCACAAACGTTTCTGACCCTTGAAAGGGTTTTCCACCCATAGCTTTGAATTCCTCGCACGTCTTTGCAAAAGTATCTACGCGAGGAGGAGGAGGAGGAATGGGTGCAACTGGTGGTGGAGGAACATTGGCTGGACCTGCAGCGGCTCTAGCCTTTTATAGCCTCCTATACCATCCTGGTATCGTTACACCATCGGGTAGATTAAGATCTTCAGCCATGCTGAAACGAAAAAGGAAAGATTCAAAATGGAGAATTCGAAAGATAAAGATATATGGCTATTTGGGGATTATGTTTTTCATAAAAACTTCCTCTTTAAATTTCTCATTAAAACATGTTTTTGAAAACATTTCTTCCAAAAACAACTATTTTTCTAAAGTATTTTTTTATCTGTTCTGGTAACCTTAAGCTCTGATACCACGTGTAACACCCCACGTCCATTAATGTCACTCACAAAGGGAATGCATTAACTTCAATGGAGGTTATAAGTGAATAAAGAATAGAAAAATTACAACAAGACAGATAATAAGTAGTACTTGAAAACTAAAACTTCATTTTATTGCAGCGGAAACGTGTTTATTACCTCATAAAACCATTAATCAGAGTCAAGTACATTATCCATCTTCATAAAACAAAATACATAATCCCATTACACAAATAGCCATTAAAGAAGATAACAAGATGGACTTTACTTCAAGGGTCCAAACTTTCCAAAGAGATGAAGCAATCCAATCAAACTCCACTAGAGCTGGGTCCAACCTGAGGACCTGGAGGAGGAAAAGGATAGAAATGGAGGGGGTCAGACATAAAGTCTGGCGAGTATGATAATTCTAACAATACTATTATCAAAATAACTAGACTAAGGCATAAGCTGGAAGACAAGTAAATGTCTATGAACTATTTGGAAGATAAAGATAGCGTTTAAGATAACGTTAAAGATAACGGTAAAGGCATACCTAATTACTAATGAATAATTACTATATTGCATCGCACATTACTACACGGCACAGCACATTACTACACTGCACCGCACCAGTCACCCTAAAGGTTGATCCCACTTGCTTCACACAGAAACAATATAAATAGCCTTACGTACCCCTAGCTGACTACATAGGTGTCGTCTGCCCCAATCTCCACTAGGTGTACCCCACTACCCACTTTCGATCGGCTCCCTACTCGTAGATACCCGTGCTGGCCCCACAGTGGGGTGTATCACTCCCCTAAAGTGGCAACCCGATGCAACTGAGAATGCACGACTTATACCTACACGATGCAACAACGCATTACCTACCAGCCCGGGTCCACACACACATATGAAACCCGTTGGACTTGCGTTGCCACCGTTCCCCATTTTGCCCTTTTATAGTCAAGCTCAGTATTCGTGTCCCGTCCCCGACTTGGGTCGAGCCCACAAAGATATGTTTGGGATACTGGTTGAAATGGGCCCCCCAAGCTACCCACCTATATCCCACTTAACCCTCTTAGTCATGTTCATTTACATGTGTGTTTGGTTAAGTCTTACTAATCGTATTTCACATGCCACTAAGGGAACCCACTATATTCCTCATGCCACCCAAGGCACCTACTTAACCCCTATGTCCCACTTTACATGTTTATCTGGTTTAGTATTTCTTAATTCATTCAGGCCATAACCTCATAAAGACCTCTCACATTAGACTGGCATTTATGGCAGCTGGATTTGCCGGGCGGGTCCGGGCAGTCTTACACCATAAAAGAGTCTAACCTCGTGGCTTTACAACTGTTATGCTTTAGTTTAGGCCTAGGACCTCTCACATTGGGCTGACATTTGTGACTACTGGATTTGCCGGGCAGTTCCGGGCAGGTTTACGTCACAAACGAGTCCAACCTCGTGTCCTAAGCTTTGATTGACAACTTTCAATCTTTTACCCTAGTTTTAATAATTCCCTATCCAAATTATTAATTAAGTCCACTTTTATTGATGCCCATAATTGACTCAATTATGGTCATCCACTTATGGTATGCAAAATCATATCAATTGCACCCCAACATCTTATTAAATCCTTAATATTACCCCTACCCCACGTTTATACGTTCGCTTATTCAACGCATAATATAGGCTAGACTTGAATTGTCTAACGCATAGCACAAGGACAAATTACCACAACATATAGACAATAAAAATAAATCTAATCATAATAGGGGTGAAACTTGCATAAACTACGCATGTTAAGGATCAAAAGGTGTCAACTTGTTAAATGTCACAATTTACATGATATGATCATAGCCCAAATCTATACATAAACTTGCATATGGGGTTTTTTAAGCAACATAATGATGGTGTGAACTAGCATAGGATATCACATATGTCATAGCATAGTTCTAGATGTCATAATAGATGTCATGGCATATGTTCATAACTTTTCTAATCAATTTAACTTGCATATGTAACTTGTCATATAGATCAACATAGCCCAAACATGATGATTTAATTAATATGAACTAACTAGCATAGATAGTAACATCATGGCTTTTTTTTACATGTATGATTCATCGCAACTTAGCATAGAACTTTCAACATACATAACATCATCATAGCATGATTTACAACATATAGTATATCATCACCACATAGCATAGGATTAATAACATGCATGATAGCATATGACAATTCACATCATCTACTCACAATCCATTCATGACTTAACCTAATTAAAATGATAATAATCTTGTTAAGACTATCATACTCACAATTATAGAAGAAAGAGAGTCGAATTAGCGCTCTTTTGATGAAGAATCGCTGTTAGGGTTGGGTAGTTCTGATTTGGTTGCTGTTCTTTATCTTTAATTTGATGGCGGCTGCTCTAGGTCTCAAAATATCAGCATGACGACCATGGTCTTTGTTTATTTTCTGATTTAGGGTTTGTGTATAGGGGTCTTTTTATAGAGTTATAAATTAATTTAAGTCGTCGGATGTACTTAGGGTTAATCAAAACCATTCAATTATGATAGGGTGATGAGTCAGCCCTAATGACTCAGCAAGGAGTCAGAATGGACTCAACAACACGGGTCAGCCTGAACCAGAAAGCTGTGCAGGCTCCAGCCTCGGCCTGGGCGCACTTGGCAGGTGCGCCAGTGTAAATATGTACTGGCGCACTTCCCAAGTGCGCCAGTGCATTTTTTTCTTTCTTTGCCACCAAACTTCGTTCGTTCATAACTTTTTCATCCGGTACTCGTTTCCCGCAAACTCGGACTCTATCTCCACTAGAATTCTGAGACGAACACAATGGCGCAACCCGTTTCCCACAATTCTCATGTCTGAGATTAATTATTCTTTAATTTGTAAATATTAATATTAACAGAATTACGGGGTGTTACATTCTCCCCTCCTTAAAGGATTTCGTCCCCGAAATCTTCAAGTTAAGAAGAATGTATATCCTAACATCCAAACAACCATATACTCAACCATCAAACACAGGCATCCATTGTCCTTATAGACTTATAATGCTTTCATGTTTAAATGCACAGTGTGTGTATATGTCCATATCTAATGCAAAATCAGGCGGTCCACTGATCCAGTTGACCTCCTTAATGCAAATCATGATAGTGCCATGCATCCATTATGTATGCAAAAGTTCCCTATCGATACATATTATTTCTACATGCGTGCACAACCATTCACCAAAATGCGGTATCCATATGATAGTACAACCATTATACAACCATTTTACTAAACACAGCCATTTATATGCAATATGCAGTATGAAGTGACTGAGCCAATCTAGTGCCTAATAGTGTGTGTATATGCGTCCACGAGCAACCACTAGCAAACACTTGCATCCACTTTGCATCCATCATACATAACATGTCTCAAACACATGTTTCAACCATAGGATTATCCTATCTAAAGGTCAAGAATACTAACGAGAGGATACTCTAAAGGTAAGATAAGTACAAGATAAGCGATAAAGGAGAAATTAAAGGACATACCCTCGAAAAGGAAAGGGTATCGTGAACGCATCTTCTCTTCTGTCTCCCAAGTAGCGTTGCTCTCATCATCTCCCCATTGTACTTTGACCAGTCTGACCTCTCGATTTCTCAGCTTCTTAATCTCCGACCCAAGAATGCATGTAGGAGCTCGTCGAATCGTCGCATCACGCTCTATCTCCACTTCTCTAAGTAAGTTCGGCTCTACCACTTCCGCGGTCTCGTGCAAGCACCTCCTCAAATGTGATACATGGAATACGTCGTGTACACCACTAAGTCTCTCGGGCAACTCCACTCTATACGCCATTTGCCCAATCTTCTCCTTAATAGGAAACGGTCCTATGAACCTTGGTGCTAATTTCCCAACGGACCCAAAGCGAACAACGTTTCGTAATGGAGACACTTTGACAAAGACCATGTCTCCAACCTCAAATTCAAGATCCGTCCTTCTCTTATCCGCATATGATTTTTGCCTATCTTGCGCTGCTTTCATCCTCCTCCGAATCAAGTTGATCTTCTCCGAAGTCTCTCTAATCATATCGGGCCCAAGTAAGATCTTATCGGTAGATTCCCACCAACATGTAGGCGAACGACACAGCCGTCCATAAAGAGCTTCGAATGGTGCCATACCAGTGCTAGACTAAAAGGTGTTATTATATGCGAACTCCACCAGTGGAATATGCTCTTCCCATGTACCCCCAAAGTCTAGGATACATAGCCTCAAAAGATCCTCTAGAATGTGATTCACCCTCTCGGTCTGGTCGTCCGTCTGAGGATGATATGCGGTGCTCAAACATAACTGAGTCCCTACCGCCTCTTGTAAGCTTCTCCAAAATTCGCTAGTGAAAATAGGATCGCGGTCGCTCACTATGCTAGAAGGAACACCGTGCAAACGAACTATTTCTCAGACGTATACAGAAGCTAACCATGGAGCAGTCCTCTTACTCTTCATGGGAATGAAATGGGCGCTCTTAGTAAGTCTATCTACTATAACCCAAATCCCCGTATTACCCTTTCTCGATCTCAGTAATCCGTCAATAAAGTCCATCGAGACGCTTTCCCACTTCCATAGTGGAACCTACAATGGGTGAAGTAACCCACCGGGTTTCTTTTGCTCCGCTTTTACTTGTTGGCACACCAAGCATTTAGCGACATACTCGGCTACGTCCCTCTTCATACCGGCCTAAAAGTAAACTCGTCTCATGTCCATGTACATCTTGTCCCCGCCGGGATGAATGGTCATCTTCGAACGATGTGCTTCGTCAAGAATAGTCTTCCTTAGGTCATCGTCTTTTGGTACACAAAGTCTACCGTCCCTACGTAACCAACCCTTATCATCTAGGGTATACCTACGTAGATGGCTTGATGACTCCCCTCCTTTGAGCTTTTCTACTAACTCAACCAACTGCGGGTCGTCTCGCTGTGCCTCGCCAATCCGTCCCAAAAGCGTAGGTCTGACCTCCAAGGATGCTAGCAAACCGGGTACGAAGTCAACGGAAGGTCTAAAGTCAAATATCGAAATGAATTCTAAGCTTCGCCGCTCAACAAACAAAGGACTTAAGGATAATCTTTTTCTACTTAAGGCGTCCGCCACCACGTTACCCTTGCCAGGGGTATATGCTATCTCGAAGTCGTAGGATGCTAAGAACTCCATCCACCTTTGCTGCCTTAAGTTCAAGTCCTTTTGAGAAAATAAGTATTTTAGCGATTTGTGGTTAGTGAATAATTCGAATTTCTCGCCAAGAAGATAATGACGCCAAGACTTAAGCGCGAAAACAATAGCGGCCAACTCTAGGTCATGCGTGGGGTTATTCTTCTCATGCGCTCTCAACTGCCTTCCACCATAGGCTATTACCCTACCCTCTTGCATTAAGACTGCGCCTAGTCCTGTCCCACAAGCGTTAGTATATACGGTAAATGGCTTACTCCCGTCTGGCAGTACTAAGACTGGGGCTGAGGTCAAAGCTCTCTTCAACCGTTGGAACGCATCATCACAATCTACGTCCAATGTGAAAACTAGGTTCTTCTTCTTCAAGCGTGTCAATGGAGCTGATATCTTTGCGAAGTCTTTGGTAAACTTCCTATAGTAGCCAGCCAACCCCAAGAAACTTCTTACTTCAGTAGCATTTTTAGGAACCTTCCAATCTTGGATGGCCACCACCTTCGCGGGATCCACGGCTATCCCTTCTTTGGAAACCACGTGCCCCAAGAACCGTACTTCCTTCCTCCAGAAGTCACACTTAGAAAATTTAGCCTTAAGGCTATGCGCTCGAATAGTCTCCAACACTTCCCTAAGATGTAGGGCATGCTCTTCTTCATCCTTAGAAAAGATCAAGATGTCGTCTACAAAGACTACCACGAATTTGTTAAGGTACTCCCTAAACACCCTACTCACCAAATCAACAAAGTATGCAGGGGCGTTTGTCAAACCGAAGGGCATCACTAGCCATTCATAGAAACTGTTTGGAGTCCTAAAGGCAGTCTTGTCAATGCTATCCTCAGCCACTCTAAACTGATGGAAACCAGTGGCTAAGTCCAACTGCGTAAACACTGAGGCGCCAACTAGCTGATCGAAGAGATCGTCAATCCTCAGCAGTGGGTGTTTGTTCTTCTTAGTAAGCTTATTAAGTTCTCTATAGTCCACACAAAGTCTAAGGGACCCATCCGCCTTCGTGGCAAATACTACTGGAGCACCCCACTCCGATATACTCCATCTTATGAACCCCTTCTCAAGTAACTCCTTCACTTGCTTATCGAGTTCCCTCCTTTCACGTGGAGCCATGTGGCGTACTGGCAAAGATACTGGTTTCTCATTATCCACAAGATATATTCGAAAATCTATCTCCCGCTTCGGAGGCAAGCCCTTCACCTCCTCAAACACATCCGAATACTCTCGGACCACTCTAACAGATCGTAGATTTTCCTCAGACACGTCAAGCGATTCTAGATAACTTAGCATAACCGAATTTATGGGATTACAAAATATTTCGAGAGTGTTGCCAAGGCGACTCATGAGCCTAACTACTCTCCTTTCACAATCAAGAACAGCCCCATTTCTGGATAGCCAATCCATTCCTAAGATTAGCCCATAGCCCGTGAAGCCCAATACATAAGCATCACATCTAAACTCAACGCTAAGTATAGAAATTTTCAAATCCAAACACATTATGGACAAATAAGCTGAGCCCCCAATTGGATTCGAAACAACTAAGGGATCCTCTACTAAACTGGTGTTCAAGTGCAGTGATTCAACTAATGATGTAGAAATAAACGAATGCGATGCGCCCGAATCGAATAAGGTACGGACAGGATGGTCAAACAGAAAAACTAAGCTTTCAACAGAAATGGTTCTACCTCGTTCTTGCAGCGGTGGGACCGCGAGAGCCTGAACTTGTCCCCTTGCCTGCCCTGGTGCTATAAGAGCCTGCACCTGTCCTCCCGAGGTAGCCCCTGCCCTCTGCCCCTTCCTTGGGCAGTCCTTCACTAAATGTCCCGCATCGCCACAATGAAAACAGCCAGTCTTCTTTTTCTTTCGGCAGTCCTTGCTGAGATGGCCTGGGGTCCCACAGTTAAAACATTTCTTCTTTCCCTTGCCGTTATTGTCTTTACCACCCTTCTTGTTTTGCTGTTGTGGTTTCTTCTGATCCCCTTTCTTCTCAGGTGCCTTATCAACTTTAGCGCTTTTCTCCTCATGCATGCGCGCCATTTCTACTAGCTTCTCAAAGGTGGCCCCCATAGGGATGTGGGTCATGGCCAACCCTTGCAACGGTTCATTCAAGCCATTAACGAACCTCAGAGCCTTCTTCTCCGGTGTGTTTACTAAGTCCAAACCAAACCTTGCTAGCTGATTAAATTTGTTGATATATTCTTTCACTTACGAGCTTCCTTGCTTCAGTGTCAAGAACCTTTCGATATATAGATTTTCTTCCGCCCTCGAAAGAAACTTCGCCTCGAACCTACGTTTAAAATCCGCCCAAGAGTCAACAGGACGCTCCCCATTAGTGACCGCCCACCAAAACGAGGCCTCTCCCTTCATCAACCAAGCTGCTAAACGAACTCTCCTCCCTTCTTCTAATTCAAAGATTTCTAGCAATTCTTCCACCTCCTTAAGCCAATCTCTAGCTTCCACAAACGTTTCTGACCCTTGAAAGGGTTTTCCACCCATAGCTTTGAATTCCTCGCACGTCTTTGCAAAAGTATCTACGCGAGGAGGAGGAGGAATGGGTGCAACTGGTGATGGAGGAACATTGGCTGGACCTGCAGCGGCTCTAGCCTCTAATAGTCTCCTATACCATCCTGGTATCGTTACACCGTCGGGTAGATTAAGATCTTCAGCCATGCTGAAACGAAAAAGGAAAGATTCAAAATGGAGAATTCGAAAGATAAAGATATATGACTATTTGGGGATTATGTTTTTCATAAAAACTTCCTCTTTAAATTTCTCATTAAAACATGTTTTTGAAAACATTTCTTCCAAAAACAACTATTTTTCTAAAGTATTTTTTTATCTGTTCTGGTAACCTTAAGCTCTGATACCACGTGTAACACCCCACGTCCATTAATGTCACTCACAAAGGGAATGCATTAACTTCCATGGAGGTTATAAGTGAATATAGAATAGAAAAATTACAACAAGACAGATAATAAGTAGTACTTGAAAACTAAAACTTCATTTTATTGCAGCGGAAACGTGTTTATTACATCACAAAACCATTAATCAGAGTCAAGTACATTATCCATCTTCATAAAACAAAATACATAATCCCATTACACAAATAGCCATTAAAGAAGATAACAAGCTGCACTTTACTTCAAGGGTCCAAACTTTCCAAAGAGATGAAGCAATCCAATCAAACTCCACTAGAGCTGGGTCCAACCTGAGGACCTGGAGGGGGAAAAGGATAGAAATTGAGGGGGTCAGACATAAAGTCTGGCGAGTATGATAATTCTAACAATACTATTATCAAAATAACTAGACTAAGGCATAAGCTGGAAGACAAGTAAATGTCTATGAACTATTTGGAAGATAAAGATAGCGTTTAAGATAACATTAAAGATAACGGTAAAGGCATACCTAATTACTAACGAATAATTACTATACTGCACCGCACATTACTACACTGCAACGCACCAGTCACCCTAAAGGTTGATCCCACTTGCTTCACACAGAAACAATATAAATAACATTACGTACCCCTAGCTGACTACATAGGTGCCGTCTGCCCCTATCTCCACTAGGTGTACCCCACTACCCACTTTCGATCGGCTCCTTACTCGTAGATACCCGTGCTGGCCCCACAGTGGGGTGTATCTCTCCCCTAAAGTGGCAACCCGATACAACTGACAATGCACGGCTTATACCTACACGATGCAATAACGTCTTACCTACCAGCCCGGGTCCACACACGCATATGAAACCCGTTGGACTTGCGTTGCCACCGTTCCCCATTTTGGCCTCTTATAGTTAAGCTCAGTATGCGTGTCCCGTCCTCGACTTGGGTCGAGCCCACAAAGATACGTTTGGGATACTGGTTGAAATGGGCCCCCACAAGCTACCCACCTAAGCTTGTCATTAATATATCCCACTTAACCCTCTTAGTCATGTTCATTTACATGTGTGTTTGGTTAAGTCTTACTAATCGTATTTCACATGCCACTTAGGGCACCCACTATATTCATCATGCCACCCAAGGCACCTACTTAACCCCCATGTCCCACTTTACATGTTTATCTGGTTAAGTATTTCTTAATTCATTCAGGCCATAACCTCATAAAGACCTCTCACATTAGACTGGCATTTATGGCAGCTGGATTTGCCGGGCGGGTCCGGGCAGTCTTACACCATAAAAGAGTCTAACCTCGTGTCTTTACAACTGTTATGCTTTAGTTTAGGCCTAGGACCTCTCACATTGGGCTGACATTTGTGACCACTGGATTTGCCGGGCGGTTCCGGGCAGGTTTACGTCACAAACGAGTTCAACCTCGTGTCCTAAGCATTGATTGACAACTTTCAATCTTTTACCCCAGTTTTAATAATTCCCTATCCAAATTATTAATTAAGTCCACTTTTATTGATGCCCATAATTGACTCAATTATGGTCATCCACTTATGGTATGCAAAATCATATCAATTGCACCCCAACATCTTATTAAATCCTTAATATTACCCCTACCCCACGTTTATACGTTCGCTTATTCAACGCATAATATAGGCTAGACTTGAATAGTCTAACGCATAGCACAAGGACAAATTACCACAACATATAGACAATAAAAATAAATCTAATCATAATAGGGGTGAAACTTGCATAAACTACGCATGTTAAGGATCAAAAGGTGTCAACTTGTTAAATGTCACAATTTACATGATATGATCAAAGCCCAAATCTATACATAAACTTGCATATGGGGTTTTTTCAAGCAACATAACGATGGTGTGAACTAGCATAAGATATCACATATGTCATAGCATAGTTCTAGATGTCATAATAGATGTCATGGCATATGTTCATAACTTTTCTAATCAATTTAACTTGCATATGTAACTTGTCATATAGATCAACATAGCCCAAACATGATGATTTAATTAATATGAACTAACTAGCATAGATAGTAACATCATGGCTTTTTTTTACATGTATGATTCATCGCAACTTAGCATAGAACTTTCAACATACATAACATCGTCATAGCATGATTTACAACATATAGTATATCATCACCACATAGCATAGGATTAATAACATACATGATAGCATATGACAATTCACATCATCTACTCACAATCCATTCATGACTTAACCTAATTAAAATGATAATAATCTTTTTAAGACTATCATACTCACAATTATAGAAGAAAGAGAGTCGAATTAGTGCTCTTTTGATGAAGAATCGCTGTTAAGGTTGGGTAGTTCTGATTTGGTTGCTGTTCTTTATCTTTAATTTGATGGCGGCTGCTTTAGGTCTCAAAATATCAGCATGACGGCCATGGTCTTTGTTTATTTTCTGATTTAGGGTTTGTGTATAGGGGTCTTTTTATAGAGTTATAAATTAATTTAAGCCGTCGGATGTTCTTAGGGTTAATAAAAACCATTAAATTATGATAGGGTGATGAGTCAGCCCTAATGACTCAGCAAGGAGTCAGAATGGACTCAACAACACGGGTCAGCCTGAACCAGAAAGCTGTGCAGGCTCCAGCCTCGGCCTGGGCGCACTTGGCAGGTGCGCCAGTGTAAATATGTATTGGCACACTTCCCAAGTGCGCCAGTGCATTTTTTTCTTTCTTTGCCACCAAACTTCATTCGTCCATAACTATTTCATCCGGTACTCATTTCCCGCAAACTCGGACTCTATCTCCACTAGAATTCCGAGACGAACACAATGGCGCAACCCGTTTCCCACAATTCTCACGTCTAAGATTAGTTATTCTTTATTTTGTAAATATTAATATTAACAGAATTACGGGGTGTTACAATGGGTATATACATATGTTCATGGTTTGATTTCCCTTTCGACCTATTTTTCTCACTTCTGAATTACACATGAAATGTTAATCAGTGTGTTCCAGTAGTTTGCACTGACTTGCCATTTGTATTCTGCTATGTCCATGTTGGTATTTACATTATGCATTTTAAACTCTTTCTAAAGAAAAGAAAAAAAGAGTGTGTATATATATATATATGCGTGTGAACCTTTAAAGAGTAGGAAACAATGTTTTGTGTCATGCGTTCTTTATATGCTTAATTAAATAAGCTTCCAGCAAATGACTTGGATAGGTATATAATAGTCCTTTATTTGTCCTGTGTTTTTGATTTTGTCATGTGTTGATAAATGGGAGGCCAAAATCCATATGGCCTATTGTTGTCCTTTCGCTGGAAATTTTCATGCAGGCTATCCACCTTATTGTGCGCACTGTCATGTGTTATAAGGATAGAGTTAGTGTATACGCACTTGTCCTATGCCTTACTGCCTCAATGTTGATCATGAATGCTGACACGTTGTGTATTTTGAATTTTAGAACTTCTTATGTAAGTCAAAAGTAACTATCATATTTTAGCTTTATTTGAAGTTGACTAACTTGAAACAAAGTTAATCCTGACTCGAGTGTTTTATGTTTTTGCATGGAACGCTCAGGTCAGATACGAGCATTGCAGATTTTAAAGATTTCAGCTTGCAAACTGGAGAGAAACGTGAAGATGCAAGGCGCATATGGCGCGCACTCGACAAAAACCGTAAATCTTTCATTTGTTTAAAAATTCATGTACTGTACTTATAAATCTACCGCTGTATAAAAGTATTTTGTATAAACTCTGATATGTATATAAAAAAAATTTATTTCGCTATTATTTATATCGTATTCTGTGATTCTGTGTGTGTAATTTCTATTTAAACCTTGTAAGCTAACAACAAGCTGTCGTTTTGAGTGTATCGAGCTGGTTTAATTACCGACTTGGGACGGTCAAAATAGCAGTTCGTTATACTTTGCTTCCTATTTGGCCGAAGTCATCTTTTTGTCCTTTGCAAGGGTGTTCGAGACCTAGGCCTTGAATCCCCGCATCATTCACACTCGCTCGATAGCAACAGCCGAGAAGATCACTAGTTCTACTCGGCACACCCTTTAACTTGTCTGATCCTGTGTCTTGTGTTTTTGTCCTTTAAGTTGTATTCCATCTCGTTTTTTTATTTTTTTATTTAGGTGCTTTTATTGGGATGGGAATTTTTAGTTCTGGAACATCTGTGGCATTGGCTATGATGCGCCCCCTTCCTCGCCCTAAACGCATCGTCCAGAAACATTCCATTCGACTTGTAGCGTTTCAAGAGCCTTTCGTGGACTTTGAAGTGTTATTGCATATTATTCTATCGATAAGGTTAATGTTCAGAAAAGTTTGGAAAATATTACCCCTCTTTCTTTCGACCTTTTAAGCACGAAATATTTTAGGATTAATAAAGAGTATGAAAAAGTGGAAAACCAACAAGAGAAGGGTGTGAGAAGAAGAAGCGAGCGACTTAAAAAAAATAACAAGAAGTTCAATGATTCAAATAATTAAAAGGGAAAAAGAGTAAACCAAAATTCGATTCTCAATTTCAGTTTGAAGTAGTATACCCAAAAAAATGATGAAAAGAATAGTGGAATGGTGGAGGAAAAAAATGATGAGGAAATAAAAAATGAGAAGGAAGAAGAAAGTGAAGAGAATAAAAGAGAAGATTAAACACATGATGAAGATAATGAAAGAAATAACAATGAAGATGAGAATGGAGATGAAGCCGAAGAAGAGGAGAATAACGGAGAAGATGAAACCGATGGTGAAGAAGAGAATGAAAAAATAGCAATGAAGATAAGGATGAAGATGCAAGTGATCAAAATGATACACAAGATGAAGAAAGTGAATAAGAGAAAGATGAAGACAGTATAAATGATGAAGTTCAAGATGAACACTTCTGGATCTCGACAATTATTCTCCAAAAAGAAAAGTCCATCACCAAAGAAATATTGTGAAGAGTCCTATATTTCAACTCCAAGAATCACAGAGACAGAACATAATCAAGGCATGTGACACCCCACGTCCGTTAATGTCACTCTTTAACAGACTGCATTAAGTTCCATGAAGCGTTATAAGTAAATAAAAACATAAACATGAGAAGACAGATATAAAATAGCAGAGAAAATTTAGAACTTTATTTTCCAACAGAAAACATCGAGGTCCAAAATCTAGTTACAACATCAGTCAGAAGTACTAAAAACGAACTACATCAAATAAAAGTATCTATCTTGTACTAAAACCATTAGAGTACAGTAATATAAAATCATAGTTCCCAGAAAGAGCCATACCAGAGTAGACAAATAGTCAAAGCAGTACATCTATGCAGCTCCAAGAAGGAACAAAAGAGAGAGATTCCTAATCAAGCCTGAGCGTTCCCACCCTGAGAACCTGGGGGGAAAGGAAGAAGAAAAAAAGGAAACTAAACAGGTTAGACATAAAGTCTGGCGAGTCCAGTTACTTCTAGCATATAAATAAGTAAAAGTATCATGGCATGCATATAAATTGGATATGAGATAACAGTATCATGCAACAGATATAACGAGCAGAACATGATAAGCAGAATGAACTGAATAGATTGAGCTTTTCAAATATTTTTCTCTGCACCAATACTAGTATAACAGATATGAATGATCCCAGCTGAAACATAATGGTAGACTTAGATGTACTTCTAGTAAAGGGTTTTACCCCAAACAGTAATAACAGGTACCCTAACATAAACAATGAGTGTTACCCCAACCATAAATAACGAGTGTTATCCTAACCATAAATAACGAGTGTTACCCCAACCATAAACAACGGGCACCTAAACAGGTATGACTAGATGTACCTTAATTACTGCCCCTAATCGATCGGCTCCCTATCCCATAAATACCATGTGCTGGCCCCATAGTAGGATGTATTACTTATTAAAGTGGGAACCCCCATATAGACACAGTCGTATCTACTGGTGTTATAGCGTCTTATTATCCCTAAATAATCCGGACCCATGCACTCACATGACTCCGTCAGAACGCGCTATCAGAACACCTCTTCCCATATGAACCTCTTATAATTAGCTCAATAAGCGTGCCCCAACCCCTACCTACTTCGGGGTCCCCTTATGATACCATTTTGGTTTATTGACTGATACGGGTCCCAGACAACATATGACACAAGCCAGCCCCTAGGCTTGTATCCTCAACTACTAGGATTTTCATAGGTTATGCCTAATAATTTAACAAGCTGGCATAACCCCAACATATAAAACAAGTTAAGTTTATCGGGTTCATATAACCCCCCACTGATTTAACATATTAACTTAAACCCCACCATTCAAACAGGTTTACTTAACCCCTACACAATTTAACAGGTTCCTATAACCCCCACCTATTTAAACAGGTTAAGTATTACAGTTTCATTACATGTTCCGCTTAATCTAATTATTAAGCCTACAGATTTACATGCCCGAACCCTCATGTCATAATTCACAGTATAAGATGTACCCCAAATTATAGTCATATATCACAGTATGTATAGGTTATGCCCCCAAACCCCGGTCAAGATTCATAATACAAGATATGCCCCCAATTTAACTTTTTCAACCATTCCCAATTTCATTCGTTCACATATTTCAGCGATTGGCCTAGGCTCGAAGGTAGTCTGGCTATAAAAATAAAAAGGGAAAGAGGAAGAGAAGAGAACAGAAATAGACATAATAACAGAATAGGCTTACGATAACACAAGTATGCATATCATAAATAGGCATATAAGAACTGAACAGTAGATCAGGTGTACATGTAATGGCAGATCAGTTTAGGTATGAACCAGATTCTAAACAGACATAGGTTTAGATCCAGATTTATAGACATGTCAGGATTACTTGTTTAATGTTTATATCTAAAAATAACATGAACTCATAAAGACTGGATCTAAAGAGTAGAGAATAATAAGCAGATCTTGCAAAAGCATTTCTTGTATGCATATAAGTTGTTATTGAAGCAAAATAGGCTAACTCAATCCAAGAAGGGGTAGCATCTCATTCCCCATTGTTTTTTATGTGTAAAAACAATAGAAATGAGGTCCTATTTATAGCCTACTGCCAATGAATCTTGTTCAGAAACAAGTCTAGGTTCACAAATGAACCTGGATGGATCTCTGGTGGGTCGACACTCCCTTGAGTGGGTCGACACTCAATGGGTCCAATTCCCGCGTCCCTTCCTCGCTTTATTTTTGAACTGTTTTGAATTTTCTAAACTTGATTTGTTTATATATATATATGTATATATTTGTATATATCTTATACATATACAAACTTCTAAGCTTAATAACTTCTTCATACGATGTCCGTTTTACGCAAACTCAGAGTCTATCTTAAGCAGAATTCCAAGATGAACGCAATGGTGTAGTCCGTTTTACCTAATTCCCAACATTTGATTTAGTATTTTTTTTGTTTATCATTATAGTTTTCATATTAAAGTTACGGGGTGTTACATTCTCCCCTACTTAAAGGATTTCGTCTCCGAAATCTCCAAGTTAAAAAGAATGTATATTCTAATATCCATCAATCATCTACTCATCCATCAATCACAGACATCCATTGTTCTTAAAAGATTTTTAATGCTTATATGAACATATGAAAACATGTGTATATGTCCCTATACTAATGCGGAAGATCAGCCAGTCTACTGATTCAGTCGGACTCCTTAATGCAATGTATGTTAGTGACATGAATCCAACATGTATGCAATTAGTCCTAGTATATCATGTAAATGCTATATATGTGCACAATCATCCATCCAAATGCAACGTTCATGTGATGATACACCCAGTTCCATCCATAAAAAGAAAAATGCACACACAT
Organism: Allium sativum; assembly: GCA_030737875.1. Classification (NCBI taxonomy): domain Eukaryota; kingdom Viridiplantae; phylum Streptophyta; class Magnoliopsida; order Asparagales; family Amaryllidaceae; genus Allium; species Allium sativum. The sequence goes on from CM060925.1 coordinate 394,519,156, forward strand.
CCATATACAGTATGAAAGTGATCGGTCTAGTGCCTAGTGTATATGTGTGTGTGTGTGTGTGTGTGCGCGCGCGCATCTACAAGCATCCACCGGCAAACACTAGCATCCATCAAACAATACATGTCTCAAACACATGTTTACATCCATTGGTTCCCTACTTAAAGGTAGAAGGTTTGATCGATAGGATATACTTAAATGACAGAAACAAGTACGAATAAAAGCTTGGAAAAAGAAGTTGAGAACATACCCTTGAAAAGAAAAGGGTACGAAGTGCAAATCTTGTCACCAGTCTCCCAAGTTGCATCTTCGTAGTCTTCTCTCCATTGAACTTTCATCAACTTGACCTCCCGATTGCGAAGCTTCTTAACCTATGATCCAAGAATACGGGTAAGAACTTGTCTAACTGTCGCCTCTCATTCCACCTCTACTTCCTCAAACATACTCAGCACAACTACCATGGCTGTACCGTGCAGACACTTCTGCAAATGAGAAATGTGGAAAACATAATGAACACCCGTCAATCTTTCTGGTAGCTTCACTCTATAGGCCATTTGACCTATCCTTTACACTATGGGAAATGGCGGTACAAACCTTGGCGCCAGTTTCCCTATAGATCCAAAACGAACTACATTCCTCATAGGTGATATTTTGATGAAAACTATGTCTCCCACCTCAAACTCAATGTCGGTCCTCCTCCTATTTGCATATGACTTCTTCCTGTCCTGAGTTGTCTTCATGCATCTGCGGATAAGATTAATCTTTTTTGAAATTTCTCTAATCATCTCAGGTCCAAGTAGAAGCCTATATGTAGTCTTCCACCAACAAGTTGGTGATCTACAAGGTCGCTCGTACAATGCTTCGAAGGTGCCAAGCCAATACTAGCCTGATAGCTATTGTTGTAGGCGAACTCATCCAACGGAAGATGCTCCTACCAAGTCCCTCCGAAGTCTAGAAGACCCTCCAGAACTCTATTTACCCTCTCAGTCTGTAGATCGGTCTGAGGGTGATATGCGGTGCTCAAACATAATTGTGTTCCCTATGCCTCTTACAGGCTCTTCCAGAACTCATTAGTGAAGAAGGAATCACGATCACTCACTATACTAGAAGATACTCCATGTAGACGGACTATCTCTCGAAGATAAACTAATGCCAACCATGTTGTCGTTCTCTTATTCTTAACAGGAATGAAATGAACGCTCTAAGTAAGCCTATCAACTATAACCCAGATACTGGTGTTTCCTTTCTTCGATCTAGGCAAACCATCAATGAAATCCATAGAGACACTCTCCTACTTCCATTGTAGGACCTCCAAAGGATGAAATAAACCTCCGGGCTTCTTTTGTTCAGCTTTAACTTGTTGGCAAACCAAACTTCGAGAGACAAACTCTGCTACATCTTTCTTCATCCCAACCCAAAAGAAAATCCTCTTCATATCCCTATACATTTTATCACCGCCTGGATGGATAGTCAACCTAGAATGATGTGCTTCCTCAAGGACTGTCTTCAACAGACTCCCAATTCGGGGAACACAAAGCCTTCCATCTCGTCGCAACCACCCTTTTTCATCTGTGGAATCTATTGAGGTGACCAGAAGTATCCCCTATAATGAGCCTATCCAAGATGTTTGTTATATGTGGGTCCTCTCGCTGCGAAGTTCCTATCAGATCCATAAGTGTAGGTCGCACCTCTAAGGATGCTAACAAGTCGGGTATAAGATCAGAAGATGACCTAAAATCAAAGGTCGATATGTACTCCAGGCTCCGCCTCTCTACGAATAGTGGACTCAAAGTCATCCTCTGCCAACTCAACGCGTCTGCCACCACATTACCCTTGCCATGGGTATAAGCAATCTCAAAATCATAGGACGCTAGGAACTCCATCCATCTCTACTATCTCAAATTGAGATCCCTCTGCGAGAATAGATACTTGAGAGATTTATGATCGATATACAACTCGAACTTTTCTCCAAATAGATAATGTCTCCAAGTCTTAAGCACGAATACTATAGCAGCCAACTCTAAATCATGGGTAGGGTAGTTCTCGTGAACTCTCAACTGTCTACCATCGTAACATACTACCCTTTCCTCTTGTATCAAGACAGAACCTAGTCCTATACCACATGAATCAGTATATACCATAAACACTTTGTTCCCATTAGGAAAAGTCAAAACTGGGCTATTGTCATAGTCCTTTTCAAACGCAGGAAAGCATCCTCATAGTCAATACTCCAAGAAAATGTCAGATTCTTCTTTGATAGTCTGGTGGGTGGGGTTGATATCTCTGCGAAGTCCTTAATAAACTTCATTTAATAGTCCGCTAAACCAAGAAAACTCCTCACCTACATTGCATTCTTTGGAATCTTCCAATCTTGAACTGCAACTACTTTCGCGGGATCCACAGCTATCCCATCCTTGGAGACCACGTGCCCAAAATATCTCACTTCCTTTCTCCAAAAATGACATTTGGAGAATTTTGCCTTAAGCTGGTGCGCTCAAAGAGTAATCATAACCTCCCCCAAATGTAGGGCATGCTCTTCCTCGCTCTTCGAGATGGTTAGAATGTCATCCACAAAGACCACAACGAACTTATTCAGAAACTCCCGGAACACCCTACTCATCAGATCTGCAAAATAGGCAGGTGCATTTGTTAAACCAAAAGGCATGACTAGCCACTCAAAGAAACCATCTGGAGTTCTGAAAGAAATCTTGTCTATACTGTCCTCGACCACCCTTAACTGCTGAAAACCCATGGCCAAGCCTAACTAAGAGAAAACATATGCACCAAACAAGATGGTCAAACAAATCATCTATCCTCGGAAGTGGGTGCTTATTCTTCTTAATGAGTTTATTCAACTCCCTATAATCCACACATAAGCGAAGCCAGTCGTCCGCCTTAGTTGCAAAGACAGATAGAGCACCCCATTCAGATATGCTTCGCCTAATAAACCCATTCTCAAGTAGCTACCCTACTTGCTTTCTAAGCTCCCTCCTTTCCCTTGGATCCATGTGGCGCATAGGCGATGCGACTAGCTTCGCATTATCCACCAAATATATCCGGAAATCAATTCGTGCCTTGTAGGTAAGGCCTTAACCTCATCAAAAACATCTGAATACTCACAAACTACCGGTACAGATCGGAAATCATCGACAGATGCATCAAGTGATAGCCCATGGCGAATCCGGGCAGACTTCTTCCACAAGTTGACTCAACCTCGTGTCTTAGCACCGTTACATGTTTATTTACGCACTAGACCTCTCACATTAAATTAACAACTTGGACGCTGGATTTGCCGGGCAGTTACGGGCAGACTTCTACCACAAGTTAAATTTAACCTCGTGTCTAAGTGCAGTTACAGTTTTCTATTTACTATAGATTTTCAATATAATTTAGGCATGTCCATTCTTTCAAACTTTCACTGTAATCTATATTTTACACGTCATCATATTAAGCCCATTTTACGTTGCATGTCCTTTTTAACATGTAATTAATTTTCATCTCAAAATAACATATGATCATCAAATCATGTAATTATTTTAATTTAACATGTAATTATTCCCATTTCTACAATTAAGGGTTCAAGTACATAATTGTCACAAGCTAACATGTAATTATAACAACAGTAATCGCTACACGTATTTTTAACAATACATGTCAATAGGCAAACATTTCAGCACATTAAACGTTCCAACATATGAATTTCTAATATATTAATATTTTATTATATTAATATCTCAATATGTCATAATAGCATTTGAACACTTGTAATCATTATATCGTACACACAGCATTGAGTCAGGATTGAACCTAGTTAAGAAAATTATCCAGATTCATTGATGAATCTGGTTGGATCTAGGGGGTGTCGACCCCCCATGGGTCGCGCGAGCTGTTTTGGCGCAGAAGTTTGAATTTCGAATGTTTTAATTTCTGGAATTTATTTAACTGTTATACTTACATGTAAATTTCTTATACATATATAAATCTTTTAATGATCATTTTACGTGTATATATATATATGCATAACTTTCGTTTCGTTTTCAAAATTCAAACGGTGTTGCACCATTATTTGATTCTTGCCATATTTCATTGATTGTAGCCTTCTCTTGAACTTTATTTCTTGTGTGTATATATATTTTTGTATATATATACATATATATTCTCACATATATACATATTTTCTTTACTTTCTTATATGTATATTTTTCCTTATATGTGCATTTATACATATTTCCTCTCATGAACGGAATGAAATCCCCTGTACCCAATTTTCCCTATCCCCCTATACCTAACCAATAAGGACCCCCCGAATTCCACCTTTTTGTAATTAAGCCCTCAGACTTAATTGTAAAAAAGTGAAAATCAAGGATAGGTGATTTTCTCTCCTCATGAACATGTGTTATTTGAGTCGTTCCCTTAGTGGTGGAGATCGAACTCAGTACCTCTTGTATACAAATCACACGCTCTAACCAACTGAGCTACTAAGGCTTTTGTTGAGAAGGTTTAGAACAATGGTAGTTATTGTTCTCTTCTTAGTCATATTTTTTTTTCATATTTGTTACAATGTCTCATTTAAACCATTGCATGAATCTTTTTCTATATTTCTCTTTTATTATTAATGCATAATCAGTGCATGCAACATATTTACACCGCATGCAACCAATCCCTTCTTTGTTTTAATGCATGCATTACATTTTTATTTGCATTACCTTTATTTTATTCTTCATATATACATTTATGCCTGTGCATATATATGCATTTTTTAATTATTAAATTGCCATATAATTGCAGGGTGTTACAATAGGGCAAATGCAAGTTGTTTATGGCAACATGTATGCTCAGCATGACCAAGTCATGTATGGGAATAGGATGCAATACAAGTGCATACTCAAATTAACAAAGTTCAATCCAGTTTCAAAAAGATGCAGCAAATTCAAAGTGTGGACATAGGCAAAGCGAAGTTGAAGCATTTCAGCATGGTCAGGTGTTCAAGGTCAAGCCAAAAGTTCATGCACGACAAAATACACAAGACAATTAGCAATAAATGTCGAACAAGTAGTTCTTTAAGTTTTGAATACAGCATGTCGAAAGACAAAATCAAAACCGTTCGATGCAGTAAAAGGCAAGTTGAAATTCCCAGATTTTGAATTGGTAAAGGGTTCTTAATTTTGAATACAGCATGTTGAAAGCCATCAATTTAAAGTGCCAATAAAAAGACCAATGAATGGGCAGCAAGTAAATGGTTTTTATTATCAGCAAGAAAATTCAATATTCTCATACTTGCATGTGATAAAATTGGCAAATGGTTCAAATCAACTGATAATGTTTCCAGCATTTCCATGTGTCCAAAATTGGCAATCTGATTTTGCAAACAAACATTTCTTGCAATCAACATTCAAGGAAGAATGATAATCAAAGAGTCCCAGAAATACAGAAATACTTTTATGGCAAGAAATTTTCGTTTGTTTCCTGGAATCATTCTTTTAAATTGGCAAAGATTCAAATCGTTTTTATGAAAGCCATTAATCTCAAGTGTACTTATGGCAAGTGAATAATTGCGGCGTCTCTTTATTTGGCAAGAATTAATTTTGGCAATCAAATATTATAGTGGTTCAAAAAGTCATCTAGGATCAACATGCTTTTCACACGGATTTTTATTTGCCAAAGAAATTCATTTAAGGCAACAATTTGATTTCGAGAAAACACTGTAACATATTGGGCAGAAATGTATTCAAATCTTACTAACAAAACTTACAGTGGAACAAAAAGGTTAGCATAGAAGAATGGCAAGAAATCGCAATTACTTTCCAATTTTGTTCAATTTGTTTAGGGGAACAAAAATTCGATATCTTGTTCCTAGAAAATCACGCAACAAACCAACTGATTCATTCCAAATGAATACAAACCAAAATCACGTAAGGGAATTTTTTTCAATGGGCCACAAATATAAATTTCCATCAAAGCCATGTTCAATATAAATCAAGGCCATAAAATTATCGCAACAATCAGATAAATCACGCAGCAAAAATCAGATCCGTCATATAAGGAAATTAGAGAGATATCAGATATTTCTATTACCCTGTTTAACACGATTCATCATCGACATATTATTTGACTGAAAAACCAAGGCAAAAATTCGAAGAACCATAATTTCAAATCAAAAGAACTAACAAAGTTTTTTAGTCCCCAGAAGCCCAAATCGGCGAGCAAGGAGTATCAAACATCAAAGCCTTCGAAGCCTTCAATTTTTTATCAATTCTTGAACTTGCGATTTAGAGGATTTAAGCAAAGCCCTAATTTCATTTAGGGTCGAACGATTTTTACTTGGACAAAAGAAACAAGTATTGGCCATTTTTATAAAGGGAGAGGGTTTTGTTTATTTGTTTTTTCATTTTTGTTTTGTATTTTCTTTTGTAACTCATCGATCAGTTTTCTAGAGTATGTAAAAACTAGGGTATACCGCTTATAGGTTTGTAGCTAGGGGAAAATCTGGTCTAGTGGTTATAGATCAGTCTAGGGTTTTGAGTGTAGGACTAGAACAGGAGCAAGGGGTTCGCGAGTTTACAGGTTCTTGTAAGTGGGATCTATTTTATTACCTAGTAGAAACCTTAGTGAATGCAGCAGTAGGAAGAGTTTGCCAAAGCTGGGTATATCTGTGTGTTATTTACATTCTGCATTTACTTTGCTATTATCTGCGATCTGATTTTTTGATATCTCGTTAAAATTCAATAGACCATACACCCCCCCTCTAGGGTTAATCTAGATCCAATAAGTGGTATGAGAGCGAGGTTATTCATTAACTAGAGAGTCATGGTGCTCCCTAGTTGTCAGCCTTCTAAGAGTTAGGCCAGTCATATTCCAACTATTTTTAATGGTACGGATTTTTTAATTTGGAAATCGGAAATTGAAATCTATTTAAACTCTGTTAATTTTGAATATTGGAATATTATTGAAAATATGGGAGAGATGTAAAATAAGAAAAATAAAGTTGTCAATGCTCATGTCATGCATATTCTGTATTCTTATCTTAGTAGTAATCGGCTTAATTTGCGCAGGAAATCTGGAATACTCTCGATACAAAGTATGAAAAAATTGACAACAACAGCTCAAAACCCCAGAATGTCAACTCGGATTCAGATCTATGCTTCAAAGGAGAAACATATGAAAATTCAAGTACATCAGACGATGGAGATTCAACAGACAATAAGACTGAAAGTTTCTCAGACGAAGATTTAGTTTTTATGTGTGCCGATGTAACAACCCGGATTTTGGGGCCAATTTAAATTTTTTATTTTAGTAATTTTAATGGATTCTAATATTTAAAATAATTTATTTTAAATAAGAATGACTAAAAATTTATTTTAAGACGAATAAATTTAATTTAATTATAAAAGGAGTTTAAAACAACGTTGTAGTTTGAAAATTTGAATTTGAACTTTGATTGAATATATAGAATTCATTTTAAATCAGAATTGAATGAAACAAGAAATATTTAAATCTGTATAATCATATCTTTCTAACGAATGTGAAAAACTGAAATTTCATCGCAAAAATAAAAAGTTATGCCCAATTTAAAATCTAGAAAAGTCGCTGTAGAATTTATATATATTTTAATATAATATATAGCCCTTAAAAATAGCCATTTTTCAAACGACCTCGGTTTTCGACGAAACCACTTTTGTTGGAACCGGAATGTAAATTATTGCTAGGTTTTAATTTTCATAATTTTTCGAATTAATGTGTGAGCATGGCAGAAGAAAATGTGTTTTGTCAGTTTCAGTCAAATTTAATCGACTTGAAAATGGCCATTTTTCAAATGGTCTCAGAATTCGACGAAATTAGTTTTGTTAGGAAAGTATCGTCAAAACATAACTAGAAATAATTTTTCTGTAATTTTTAGAGTCAGTATGTGGCCCCGGTAATTTAAAATGTACGTTCGAATTTAATAGTGAAATGATTTATAATCTAATTTAAAGAAAAACATATCGTAACAACTGAATTGGGTTACGAAACATGTTCCATTATGTCCGGGACGGGGGTTATTAGCTAGGGGTGACATTCGTTGAGTTTGATTTGCAGTTCAGGATATTAAACAGGTAATTTACGAATTAAAAGGATTAAATAAAAAGGAAAATACGGTATAAATACCGTCCAATACAGTAAACCCTAGGACTAAACGTCAACAGCCGCCGCCTACCTTTTTCAATGGCCTTCCTTCTCCGAATTTAAACCCTTAAATCCTCCTTATTCGTTCATAAATTAGAAAAGTTTATAACTATAAGATCAAAGTACGAAGAGAGGGCAACCAATCCATACGGTTATGATGGACTTTCAGGTGGTGCTGGGCTCGGATTTCGAGCGTGAATAGCCACCGTTCGTGGCGTGACTCCAGGCGTAGGGGGCCACTGGCCTTCGAGCCGTTGCTGGCGATGGACGGGGCGGAGTAGCTCTTCGAGGTGGCGATGTCCGATCGGCGGATGGGTGGCTCTAGATGGGTGCGATTTGGATAATGGAAATCGGAGTTGGGTTCGTTCATCACTGTAAGAGAATAGCGAGATGTAGAAGAAAGGTTAAGAGAGTAATTAGAAGATTAATTAATTATTAATTATTTAAATAATATGATCAATATTCGAACTGTCATAACTCGCTCAAATTAAATCAGAATCGGACGAAACTGAAAGCGTTGGACTCGTATCAGAAAACTCTACAACACAGAACTGTCTAGATCTGAAACAGGACACTTTGGAAATTCAGGAAATTTCAGATCAGAATTGTTCGGTGAGATTTCTATTTTTTTAAAATTAAAATTAATTATTTATTTTATTGTGTTATTTATATATCCATTCAGTGTAAAATCCATGTTGTATGTATATATTATTTTTATTATTGATTGTGTTGTGATTGTGATGAACGATTGATTGTGATTGTGTATTCATGTTCGTTAGAATTTTGTGTATACGATAAAATCATATTTTATTGCAAATATAAAATATATTATATTCGTGGGTGTTAAAATTCGTGTATAAAGTAAAAACCATATTTTTGTTTTATATACTAAAACAAAAATGTTCATGTTTGATTTAAATAAAGTTATGGTATGTAAAGAAAATTTATTTTGTCAAACATGATTATTGAATTAGAAACATAATTTTATCAGAACTGGTTAATTAGGATAAAACAACAATTTTTGACAAACTTATTTGTTGAAAGTAAAATAACACTTTTTGGGTAAACTCGTTTATTGAAATAAAAACAAGTCATTTTGTCAAACTTGTTTATTGAAATAAAAACAAGCCATTCTGTCAAACTTGTTAGTTGAAATAAAAATAACGCTTTTGTCAAAACATGAGTATTGAAATAAAAATAACATTTCTATCAAAACTGGTAGATTGAAATAAAAGTTCTCATTTGTGTCAGAAATGTTACTCATTTTTAAACCATGTTATGTTAGAAATAAATTGTCAATTTTGTTGTATTAAAATTGACAATATAAATCGTGGCTTTTAGGTTTAATCAAAATTGTCAAAATAAGCATATCATTTATATCGAGTTAGAAGTGTCAATGCAAAATTGTCGTTTTGTCATTAGGATTTGTAAACAAGTGAAAATACCATTTTTACTTGTTGAGATTGGATTAGAAACTTGAAATTTGTAAGCAAATAAAATTTGCTCTTTATATATTATTAGAGTCCATAGAAAAATGTAAACATGTCAAATACTCTTTTATACTTCATTAGCGTACATAGAAAATGTATACATATAAAAATTCTCTTTTATATGTTAATAAAACACAAAGAAAAATGTAAACAAATAAAATATTCTTTTATTTGTCATTAGAATACATAGCAAAATGTACGTCAAATTTATTTGCCAACTAGTTATGAATTGTTGTGTCAAAAATTTAGATTACAATAAAAAGTTCATTTTATTGTTTACATTAAAACCTAGTTTTTGGTAAAAATTTAGAATAATAATAAAATATTCATTTTATTGTTTACATTGAAACATGGTTTCTGTCAAAATAAAGTTGTTTAAATAAAAACATTCATTTTGTCACTTTTAAAGGAATGAATTGAAAATGTTCATTTTTGCCATGGTAAAAGAATGAATAACTAAACATTCATTTTTATCATTGAAGTAGAAGTAAACAAAAATAATCATTTTTGTCTAAATTGAAATAATGAAATAAAAATGTATTTTTTCATACATTAAAGAAGATGAGTTAAAAATGTTTATTTTCATACATTAAAGAAGATGAGTTAAAAATGTTTATTTTCATACATTAAAGAAGTTGAATTAAAAATGTTTATTTTTACACATTAAAAAAGTAATGAATATGGAATGTATATTTTTACACATTAAAAAAGTAAATAATATGGAATGTATATTTTTACACATTAAAAAGTAATGAATATGGAATGTATATTTTTACACATTAAAAAGTAATGAATATGGAATGTACATTTTTATACATTAAAAAGTAATGAATGTGAAATGTATAAAAACATTTACTTTTGGTCACTGTAAAAGAATGAAGTAAAAATATTTCTTTTGTCAACATTAAAAAGATTAGTCAAGAATCCATATTTTGTTACATTAAAAAGTTTAGACAAAATAACATTTTTTGTTTACATTGAAAGGATTAGAAAAATTATCATATTTTGTTGCATTAAAAGGAATTAGACAAAATTACAATTTTTGTCACTTTAAAAGAATTAGAATAAAGAGACATTTTTGTCCTTTTAAAAGAGAATGGAGTAAAACATTCATTTTGTCAGTTAAAAATGAATGAGACCAAAACTATACCTCCTTTTGGTCAATAAATAAGTGTTAAGATTTTATTGTCGTTCGTTAACAAAATAAAGGATTGAAATAAAAGTTAAGATTTTTATTGTCACTTGTCAACAATAAAAAGAATGGAAATAAAAGACTAGATCTTTATTGTCATTTGTTCACAATAAAAAGAATTTAAATATATGTCTATGATGTTAAAGGCTTGATGTGTTAATATAATGTTAATATATTCATACTGAATATTACACTTCCATTTACAAGCCGACTTGTTTATGTGATTGGGTCGATAATTTTTACACATCGCCCAAGTGCACAAATAACGTATTATTTGCTTGTTAAATGAAACCCCACACGGGTGTTGGGATGATACTTGATCTACACTAGTCCCAAAATTTAGTGTAGAATCCACTTTGGTTGTTATTTGGGTGTTTGATAATTATTTATCATGATGGTTGATTTCATGCAATAGATGGTTGTTGATTGAGTCACATTCCAATAAAGGATATTCTAGAAAAGAATATTTTAGAATATATTTTGGAAAATATATTTTTATTGAAATGAATCAGATATCAACAAGAATTAATCATTAAATTTAGATTTAATGAAGTTTCCCAATTATTTAATATTAAATTGAAATTAAATTAAATAAATTTGGATTTTGGGTTTGTTGTGAATAGTGTCTTAAATAACACTGTTCTTAAAACCGCGTATGAAAAGAATAATCTTTTCTTTAGATTATTAAATTTTTCAGTTATATTTAGTAATTGATATAAGATGAAATGTGAGTTGGGTTTTTTGTGAACGGTGGTTTGAGTGACATTTGTTCTTTAACCCAACTGACAGTGAAAATATGATTTGGAATTTATAAATCTTTTATTAAGATTTAAATGGGAATTTTCCAAGAGCCAAGTTTTCCAATATAATATATTAAATTGGAATTGAATGGAATTCGAATTAATAATAACTGAAATAAGCTCCTGTAAAAGAAGACCGATACTACATATGGAATTTAAGAGGCTTTGCCGTTATTCCATTTATATTGTTGGTCGAATATAGAAATTTATAACGATTATATTTATTGATTTGATTTCTGTGAAGATTCCATATTTTATGGACGATGACTTTGGGTTTACCGTGAACTATGTTTTAAATGACATTAGTTCTTTAGCCCAGTTAAAGAATAAGATTAATTTCTTAAATTTAAATAATCATTGAATAATGATTTTTGGTATTTAAAACCCAAATCGAAGTTTTGAAAAATATTTAAAGAAAAGATTTAAGGATAATTTAAAGAATTTATTTTTGATATAATAATGTGAATATCTTGTTAGAAGAATATTCTGAATTGGAATGAGACGTTGGATGTGCTTTTATAGTATTTGATTTTTATTATAAAATACGCGAATTATTTGGAAAGACCGGGTCTAACCCATTCCAATAATTACTACGACGATGAAGAGTCGAAGATGAAGACGGTGGTTGAAGACCGACGATCTTCACATCGAATGGATGTGTTGCTACTGAGACCCATGATGGGAGTAGCTATCTTGAAAGGGCTTCAATGGTAGCCGTCCAGACGTATTGTTGAGTGTCTGGATATGCGAGGACCTTTCAGGTATCTCCGGTTTCGTTCAGACCCAGAACGGACTTGTAAATGGATGCGTGTCTGACATTGGATTTCGTTCCATGTGAATTAAATTGATTTTTATTAATATATATCTGATTGGTGGTGGAGAATTTATTCTCTGCTTAACTCCTGGTATGTATTAATAGTGATTGATCGCATGGCGTGAATTTTCGATGTGGCACGCCAAGATGCAATTGATCAAGTCTTTTATTGAAAAGCAGGGCCTCGTGGGATGATCAACGTATTGTAACAACCCGTATTTCGATAACTTGTTAAGACGAGAATCAAGGCAGAATTTAATTTTAAATTCTGAATCAAGTAAAACTGGCTATGCCATTGCGTTCGTCTCGGAAAAATACGCGAAATAGAGTCTGAGTTTTCGAGAATCGGAGTCCGTATGACCAAGTTATGGTCCGACGAAGTTTTCAGAAAATTCAAGTTCAAAAACGAGTTCTAATTTCAACATTTTGGCCTAGAAGGCTAGGCGGGAAAATTCCCGCCAGCCACCCCAAGTCGACAGCCCTATCGACTTGGGAGTCGACACGGCATGACCCAAGTCGACAGCCCTGTCGACTTGGGTGTCGACTTATGGTGGCCGGGCAGTTTTGCCTGGTGCACCTGTTTTCTGTTTTGGCTAGGTTTTTGGGCCTGGTTCGAAATCTGATGGTTCAGGTTGATCCTAGGGTTAATCTAAGGGTCCTAACTAATCCTAATCTCTATAAATAAGCCCCTAACCCTCTCCTAAAATCCTCATTATTCATTCATGCAACTAAACTATGCCAAAATTGCTCCTCTCATGGCCTCCACTCAAAACCCTAGCCTCCATCCTCTTGCCCAAAGTTTCTATCTTCATTTCTATGAGAGGTTTCATGATCATGTGAGTGTTAGAGAGTCTCTATGTTAGTATGAGAGCTTCTCAAGTTGATTTCAAGGCTAAAGCTTTGATCTTTGTTCATCAAGATGGGGTTTTTATTGATTTGGAGCTTTCATCTTTGGGTTTTTGGATGATGGCATGCATAGGCTTTGTCTCAATCTTTAATTTAATTGATTTGTGCCTTCATAGTAATGTAAGCCCTTTCCCTACTCTTAGATATTAACTATGAAGTTAAATGTTCATGTTGCAAGTTTGGGTTTGATCATTAAGTATGATACATGCTATCATGTCATGCAAGTTTATGAAGTCATTATCTTGATCTTGTGGACTAAAAGCTACAACCTTTATGTTGAAATGTTACATTATGCAACATAAGAACCCTCATAACCTTTATGTCAACTTGCATATGAAGTCATAACCCTTATATGGTGATATATGCGAGTTACTAGTCATCATTCCATGTCTTTTGTCACCATGATTCGCTTATGTGCCAAGTTTGGGTTTATGCATGTTTTTGAGGCTTAAGAATGTAACATGCAAGTTAATGAACACATTTGTGCCTCATTTTCCACCATGATTAACTTGTGGCTTGATATCCATTTTTTTCATGCCTTTGCCAAGTCTCTTCTTTTAATCCATTATGTTGTTGCGAACGTATATGCGAGTTTAAAAGCGTTGGGTTATGTTATGGCTAATTTCTAATGACATGAAAATATAACTTAAAAACATGACTTGAAATATAACATGGAAGTTGACATGTAAGTATGCTTGAAAATATGAAATTGGGAATTTACCTATTAAGTTAGGTCTACCCATACTATGGAATTGGGAATTTACCTATTGAGTTAGGTCTACCCATATTCTTAAGAAAACTTGAATATGAACATGACACTAGACTAAACATGAAAGTGACCAACTCGAGGTTGGGTTGAGTTTGCAACGTAAAACTACCCGGAACCGACCGGCCTAACTAGTAGTTGCAAACAATAGGATCCAATGTGAGAAGTTGGTCATGTTGTGCTTGAACCCGAGGTTAGACCAAGTTGTGGTGTAAAGCTACGCGGAACCGACCGGCTTAACTAGTAACCACAACAAAGTCTAATGTGAGAGGTTGAGGTGCATTAAGTAATTAATGCCACATGATAGGGTTAAGTTAATTTGATTAATGACTCTTAACCAAATATGACATGGACAAATGGGTTAAGTAATTTGATTAGGCTAACGATACTTAACAAAACATGACAAGGTTGGGTAGGTTAAGTAACTTGATTTGCCTAATGACACTTAACCATTTTTATACGGCTAGTGGACGGGGTTAAGTTAACCAACACTTAACCAAACCAACACGTGAATTTGATACGGTTAATTAAGCTTTCCTAATTCCACTTAACCGTATAATACAGTTAGGGGATGTGGTTAAGTTAACCTAGACTTAACCCATCCAATTCGGTGATTTTGAAGTGGTTAAGTTAACCAACACTTAACCAATCTAACTCGGTAATTTTGAAGTGATTAAGTAACCTATACTTAAACACTCCAACTCGGTTATTTGATAAGGTTAAGTTAACCAATACTTAACCAATCTAACGTGATAACATGATAAGGCTAAGTCACGAATCGTTTGAATACACTTGACCGATTTGACTAAGTAAATTGATAGGGTCAAGTCAATATATACTTAACCAATCTAGAATGATAATTGGACGAGGTTAAGTCGTGAATTGCTTAATATACTTAACCAACTTGACACATGGTTTGTAGGGTTAAGTCTTGAACTTGGATACTTAGCCAATTTTGATATGATTTGTAGACGGATTAAGTCATGAACTTAAGTGACACTTAATCCATTATATAAACCCTAGTTCAGAGAATTAAGTGGATAACCGTAATTAACAAGAATAACGGGAATAAGCTAAGTGGTAAACCTTAGTTGGAGAATAGCTAAGTAATAATTCTTAGTCAAGGAATTTTGGACCAGTTCATAGATTGGATGAGTAACCCGATAAGGTAGGTCATCGTTTAAGCACACGAGTAGGAGCAAGTTATCTGATTTAGATAAAGGCTTCAGCGAACTGGGTAACGAAGCAGCGGCTTCGGGAAACGTGAGGATATTCTTGGTATCCCTCTGTGAGCTGCCAGGTGATCGCACTAGGCTCATGAGAGGTTAAGGTCTTTGTTAGAAGAACCAAGAGTATGCCTTGGTTGCTATACGAGCGACCTAAAGATGGGGATGGATAGGGGATAGTCGATGATACACGGTCGTGCCCTAGATAGCATTTCGTCAGGCTACCTACCATCTTTGGTCAAGCGTGTACGTACGGAAAGGCAGAGAACACCCAAAATACCATAATTGCTATCTAATTATGGTTGCGGTAAGGCTAGGATGTGGGTTGGCCAGTAGTGTGTTCTCATACAGGATTTATCCTGTCTTGTGTTTCACTAGTTGAGGGAGTGGTCTCGTGGGACCATAGCCACGTATAGGAAAAACAGACCTTAGCATCTGCATCGGCAGATAAATCGAAAGCTCCCAACCGAGTCCTGTATTTCTTGATCTGCCCTGTGACAGGACTCGGATGGCACGATGTGATACATGTGCATACAGTCATGGAAAACGATTCACGATGAATGCGTGGGAAAAAGGGCGCGGTTGACGGTTAGCGTAATTCCTAGTGGCCCTGGGTAGTTGAACCCAAACCGAAATACGAAAACGTGCAATAGGTAAGCATAATCACTAGTGGTCCTAGGTGGCATAAGTCCTAGTTGCACAAACGATGATTCATGTTGGGAAAGCCTAGCTAGGTCTAGTGTAACAGTCCGAACGAGCTTAAGGATCATGGAATTACATCGGAGTAGTATAGAACCTCATGGGAAAGCCCGTACGGTCTACGGCAAGGAACTGAACATTTACATGGAAAGAAACATACGAGTTGAGTAACCTATAAATGCGATATATTAGGTTGACATGAACCATTACACGACTTTTGAGTAAGGGTCATTCATGGTTAACACATGATACGGTGGGGATACTAGTATGGTAGGTGCAGAGCTAAAATACAGGATAGATATCATGGGACGTTATACGTGATAGATATCTTGGGAATATTATACTTGATAGGAACCTGACGATGGGATACCTTGTTTTATCTTGACATCGTAATTTATCATGACACCTTAGTTTATCTGAGTTCAGTAGTCCATCCTGTTATTTTGATTTAGCTTATCTATCTTGTCATCATGCTTATGTTCATCTCAGTTTCTCATGTCAGTTAACTTTACTAGTTTTTATGCTGATAGTAGATAGGGCTTACTCAGTCTTTTTGACTGACCCGTTTTGTTTCGCTTCTTGTCTTCCGTCCCCCCCCCCCCCCCCCCCCAGGTTACAGGGAGGAAATACTGTTGTTTAATTCGGACTTCTTCTGCTTGAAGGTCATCATGGATGGCTTGGACTTTTCTTGGCTATGGCTACTTTACTGTTTTACTTGGAGAATAATTTTCGAAAATGTCTTTATGCTTCTTTACTATTGCAAGACAGGTTTTGATGTACTCTGATGTAAAAGGCTTTAGACCTTATTTATTCATGTTATGAAAGTTTGATTTTACTTCCGCTATTTTATATGTTCTGTCTTGTGATATTTCTGTGCATGTTTACCAATAATGCCCCTCTAAAGCTAGTGCATTCCCTTGCGAGTGACCCTAGCGGAGGCGGGGTGTTACAAGTATAGCCTATTACGGCATAGCTTTGTGTATAGCGTGACTTCGCGAGCCTCACACCCCGGTATGAGTCAAAAATGAGAGTAGGACTGCAGAGAGTGCACACGTTTCCTTCTAGCTAGGAGTAGTGCCGGTGCTTAAACTGGCTGGTATTTTACTTATGTGGATGATGGATTTTGAGGCGCCTCGGATTTTTATAGGCCATTAGTGGTCATACTATAGGTCCAAAGGGACCGGGAAGCGTGTGTTCAGGCATAACCAATCCAATGCCGATAGGCGTGGACCGACCCTGAAGATCCAAGGGTTGCCCATAGGTGTGATCTTGAGGCATTTGCTAGAGTGTCTCGAATCGGAGAGGAGCTTGCCCCTAGCCTCGACTCATGATGGAAATCCAATTTCCAATACGACCTTGCGGTTTTGATTGTAGAACTAGTATGGCGACATAGTAGGATGGGGTACTATGCCGTCTATGATTAATACATTATGATTGAAATTGCTTTTGAAATATATATATATACCCATATATAGACACACTAATATTAAATCCGTTTTATCGTATCAAGCATCTTCTAACCATTATAAGGTAAAACCCTATCCTCCGGTTTGCATTGCATTGTGTGATGGGACTTGGGTCTTATAATGGTTTCATTTTTCTAAAAAGCATTGCATTGTCTAACGATTTACTTTATTTTATGCACTGGCAATCCAATGGAGTAAACCCGTTCCGCGTTAGCGGCGTGGTCCTGGGATTAGCCTTATTATTATATAAGTTAAGTTAAGATTTCTCATACCAGTCCCATGACTGACCTGTAGTTTGTTTCACTAGCAAACTCGGCTGCCCATATTTTCCACACGGGCAGTCGAGTAGCTTTTTGCAGATATATTTACAAGATCCTGGTTTACAGCTGAAGCGGTATTCGGAAAGCTCTGTACCCGTGTATTCATTTCAGTTGTATATTTGTATTATTTTTCCGCTGCTATTTAAATGTAATTTAAGTCTCTGATATTATTGTATTTCTTTTGTGTAATGAGTTTTCATACTCTGTTATTTTCTTGTACTCTGATGTAATTGTTGTAATAAGCAATAAAATGTTCTTCAGTTTGTGTTCTAATGCGTAGTGTTCTCAAAGCAATCCAGTCTTTCCTTTACGGGAAAGTTTGGGTCGTCACTTTGGTATCAGAGCTTTGGTTTACAGAGCTCGAGAACAAGACACATTAGAACCGAACGAAAGAATTCATCAGAGATTGGATTAGTAATATCCAATGAGAATTACTCGTTAGAGATAGGATCAGTAGTATCCTAGAATGAGCGTGAAGAGTATTATTTTCTTTAAAAATATAAAAATGGAAACAAATTTAGTTTTAAAAAGTTTATCTTAAAATATGTATTTGAGTATATTATTATATTTTAATGTGGACAATCGAGTATATAAAGATTTCGGATATACGAGTAATTAATGGATATTCGAAGTTTTAATATACTGGATAGATATAGAATCACACTCTAGTCGCTTGGGGATAATTCTGGTGATGCGGCCACATCATGTAACGGCGCGATTTTCGACCCTCCGAAAACCGTGTCATTATTGAAAGAAATTAGAAGATGAGATAGAAAAGATAAAAATAAATAGAATAGAAGAATAAGAAGTTATCAGAAATCTCACAGCGGAATTTAAAAATACAAATACATTACATCATAGGGTCTGGTACATCATAATACATCAACAACTTACATCATCATAGTACATTTATATAATAATACATCATGATATGGAAATACAAATCTAACTGGATACATAGGTGTAGTTAAACTACTAGACTTGTCCTGCAACTTGAACTTCGTAAGGTTCCATTTGCCTACCTGAATTACTTGTCTACTCATAATAAATATTATGAGTACCCAAGAGTTTAGGGAAAACACAGAAAATAAACTCCGGGTCAGTCAGGGGACTGGTGTGAGTAAACACAGTTAAAAAGATGTAAATAGGGAAATAAGGAATAAGGTGTAAAAACCCGTAACTTCCCCGTAAAGGAAAGAGCGGATAGTTCGAGAACAAGCCACAACAGAACGCATACAAAAGAACATTTCACTGTATATTACAACAATGCATCAGATTACAAGAATATACAGAGTATAAAAGAATATTACACAGAAATATCAGAGATTTAAATTACATTGTATAGCAGCGGAAAATAATACAATACACAACTAGAAGGAGATATACGGATACAAAGCTTTCCGGATATCGTTCCAGCTGTCAACCAGGATCCTGTGAATAAAAATCTGCAAAACCAAAACTACTAGCTGCCCGTGTCAAAATAAGGGCACCCAGAGTTTAGGTTAAAACAATAAACTCCAGGTCAGTTATGGGACTGGTGTGAGAACTAAAATAGTTAATCTTTATTTTTAAAGCCAGGTAAATCAAGGGACCACGCCGTATAACACGGAACGGGTTTCCTCCCAAGAACACCAGTGCATATAAGTAAACAGCGCAATGCTTTTCTAAAAATGAAGCTATTATAAGACCCAGGTCCCATCACACAATGCAACGCAGCCGAGGATAGGGTTTTCCCTTATAATAGCCAAACATGCTTAGTACGTTTAAAACAAATCATTTGATACTACTATAAGTGCATAGTGTATAAAACAACTTCAAATCATAAGTATCAATCATAGGCGGCATGAATGCCCCATAACACTATGTCGCCATATATATAAGTTTACAATCAAAACCGCAAGACGTCGTATTGGAAGTTGGGTTATCATTTATGGTATGAACCGAGGCTAGGGGAAAGATCCTCACCGATTCGAGACTGCCTAGCCCGAGTCTCAGGCAAGCGCGCAGGCAAGCCTTGGAGCGACAGGGCCGGTCCACCGATGTGGATTATTATACCTGAGCACTACGTTTCGCCGCCCTTTGGGGGCGTAAGCGAACCAACTAAATGACTCCATCGGTTCGAGAACGACCGATCAATCCGAGGCGCCTCGCAACAGCAACAACCACATAAGTCAAACTCGTCAGGGCGTGTAAAACCACTGATGCCACTTTTAGCTAGGAGGAAACGTAGGCCCTCCCTGAGGTCCGTCTCCCGTTTTTGGTTCATACCGGGTGTGAAACTCGCGAATCAACGTTACACAAAGCTACGCCACAAAGGCCGTGCTTCGATCATCAACCACAAGACTTTGCTTTTCAACAGAAGCCTTGATCATTTGCATCTTAGCATGCCACACAGGCAATTTACTCCATGCGATTGATATCCATCAATATATAACCCCTGAGCTCGTACGTCTCAGAGAAGGGCGTTAAGCAAGAGAATAAATTCTCCGCCGCCAAACAGATATATATTTAATAGAGATCAATCACACGGACTAAAATCCAATGTCAGACACACAGTCCATTTACAAGTCCGTTCTGGGTCTGAACGAAACCGGAGGCACCTAGTACCCCGCATATCCATCGATCTCCAAGTACGTCTGGACGATCACCAACTGTTTCCATCTTCTTGGGTGTACAGCCCAATCAAGATCATCAGTAATCACCCCAAACGACGTGAAGACTTCCGGTCTTCGACCACCGTCTTCATCTTCGACTTATCGTCGTATTAGTTATTCAGAATGGGATAAACCCGGTCTTTCCGAATAACTCGCGTATATTTTAAATAAGTGTTACACAAACACAACATACGCCTCATTCCAATTCATCAGTCACTAACCGTAAATTAATCAAGAGAATAATTCCCCAAATATTAACCCCGAAGGCCGAAACCAACATCAGATCAATATCCAGAAAACCATTCTGCTTAGCTAACCGACAGTTAGTTCCTGATTTCACATTCATAGGGAAAGGTTCCCATTAATTTTATCCAAGATAAATTTCTTGAATTTATTCTTTAATCTATTTTTGAATATCAATTCAAACTAGTCGGGATTAGCGAACCTTACCGAAGTAATCATTTGTTTTAATTTCTTAATCCCAACCTATTCATCCCATGAAGTAAAACCGGTTATACTTCATATCTAACACCACGGTGTTATCGATAAATTCAATTACCATTTCACGTTCAAATCTAATTAAAGATTTAACTATCGCCTGGAGCAAAACTGGTGATACTCCCTTCTCGATCATTTCAATCTAATTAAAGATTCATTAAAACTCCACTTAGTTTTAATCGTTAACTGGGTTAAAGAATCAGTGTCATTTAAAAACACAGTTCACGATAAACCCAAAATCACATTCATTAATTATCGGGTTAAAGAACGAGTGTTGTTTAAAACACTGTTCACGATAAACCCAAGAATCAATATCCATTCAATTCCAATTAAATATTGTTTAATTGGTACACTTCATTAAATCTAAATAAAAAGATTTAATCTTTTCTCAACTGGGTTCAAGAACAGTGTTAGTGAAGACACAATTCACGACAAACCCAAATCGCATTTGATATTCAATATAAGGCTCTGAATAGAAAATATATCGGCTTATACTCAATATCGAATTCTACGATTAACAAATGTTGTATTGGAAATAACGATATAAATATATATCTTTCAAATTTCCATAACAACATCCGTATAATCACGAATTCCAACATCGAAATATTCCGAAGACAATTTCGATTCAATTCCACTCCAATGCGATCATTGGAAATTCTGGTTATTTTTAAAACCCTTTCAAATCCAATTTATTTATTTAAAAATAAATAGAATTATAATTCTAGTTCAAAACTAGTTTACTTCGATAAAAATCTATTTTTATCTTTTCAAATATGGAGTTTTTCCATCCCAATTCTTTCTAAATCATTTCTTATGATTTTACACAAATTATTACTATTTTTAATATTTTTATCAAGGCCCGTACAGTCGATTTCCAACAACGGCCATCGAACTGCACTTACAGCGACCTTTTTCAAATTTGATTTGGACATAATTCCAAATCCAACCGTTATATTTCAAATTTCTAATATTCATTAGAAAGCTCTTTTCGATACGAACCCAACGGTTCCGGTTTTAGGAGAATCCGACGGTCGGATCACCCGTAATGTCCGTTTGAAATAAATGTCGAGATTCACGAACTGCCGCGGCGCGGCGCGTTCTATTCAGGCCATTATATTATATATATAATATATATAATATATATTTCGTCGATTTCTATTTAAAACGAATTATATAAATAGTTTTAAAATTCGTTTCAAAAGCAACTTCAACTTCCATTTCAATTCAATTCAAAATCGTTTTTAATTCAATTCATTTCGAAATCGTTTTCAATTCAATTCATTTCGAAATCGTTTTCAATTCAATTCATTTCGAAATCGTTTTCAATTCAATTCATTTCGAAATCGTTTTCAATTCAATTCATTTCGAAATCGTTTTCAATTCAATTCATTTCGAAATCGTTTTCAATTCAATTCATTTCGAAATCGTTTTCAATTCAATTCATTTCGAAATCGTTATAAATATCAATTACGTCAAAATGGCGTCAATCTAATCAACACGGCCTCATAAATTTCTATTTTCAAATATTCTATTTCAAATATTTCTTTTTCAAAATAGTTGTTATTATCAAAATATTTCGTTCAACACATGACCAATCTCAATGGATGAGTACTGTCAACACATGAACTTTTATTTTATATCGATAAAGATGTAAATTTTATTACTAAAATATTTCGTTCAACACATGACCAATCTCAATGGATGAGTACTGTCAACACATGAACTTTTATTTTATATTATTCTTTATTTTTCAAATTGGAATGAGGCCCAATCAATTACCATATAAAGTTAATTATATGGATTTTCATACATTACACACATATAATAGCATTGAAAAATAATCAACCATCAACCAAAGTGCACTACACTGTATAAGCATCAAATATAGATATCTAACGCTTATAACAGCCTGTCAATCAATCGATCGACATATTTAATCAATCAGGATGAGTGAACTTCAATTTTCATCCCAACACCCGTGTGGGGTTTCAAACAATCAAACACAGATTTTATTTGTGCAGTTGGGCGATGTGTAAAATTTATCGACCCAATCAATGTCCTTCAAATAGGTGTACATAAACAAACCGTCTGGTTTGTAAATGAATATTTATTTATTCACATTCACCATATTCATATTTATGTTAAAAATTATATTTTTAATGATAAAACATTTTATTTTAACATATGAATTTCTATTCAGTTCATTCTTTAAATAAAATGCTATTCTTATTTTTCTAACATATTTTAGAAAATTTCGGCGGCATAACGGCACGATACTAGAAACGGGACAAGGCCTAGCCTTATCCTCGGTATAGTGAAGGCCCACGCCATTCACACATCAATCAAATTCACCAAACAACCAAATTCAAATCAAATCATCTTACTAATTTATGCAACCAAACAAATAAGTCCATGGTCTGTGGATGATTGTGTCGGGTGCTACTAAGCACCGTCTGCATCCTAGTATATATATATATATATAACTAGAAAAGAAATTGAAAGGTGAGAAATTCTCACCGATAGCTATCCAATCATCTTGACTCTTATTTTGTAGAAACCTTCGTCGTTATCGCATTTTTATCTTCTTCGTTGCTGTAGCCACTACATATGTAAAAATCGAATTTTTACTTCGCTATTCAATATATAAAAATCGAATTTTTACTTCGATGTTCAATATATAGAAATCATATTTTTACTTCGATGTTCAATATATAAAAATCATATTTTTACTTCGCTATTTTATATTTTCAAATCTAAGTATTGTATATCTTCCAATCAAAGGAAATTTATATTTTTAAAACTGAAAATAAAACAATGCTTATTCTATTCTAAAACCCATGCCAATTTTATTTATTTTAAAACACTTGCTATTTTTATCTTATAAAACGATATATATATATATATATATATATATATATTTTTTAAAACAAAGTCAATTTTTATTTTTATCTTAAACAATGCTATTTTTATATTTTCAAAACATATTGCTATTTTTATATACTGCTATCTATATATATTCTTTTTAAAACCATATTTTTAATTTACAAAGATATTTTACATTTAAAAACCAATGTTATTTATATTTTTAAAAGCCAATGTTGTTTATATTTTTAATTTCTGTTTTAAACAGAATAATTAGCTTAAGTAAAAATAATTAAAAAGAGGCAGAACCTTTCTTCCACCGTCGTATTCCTGAACATCGAAGAAACCCATGTCGCGTCTCCTCTTCGTCATCACGCATGCCGCCTCGGTTGACTGGTGTCCGATCTGAAGCCATCACTCCGACCGCCGTGAGCGGTTCCCCCAGCGCGCCAAGTGAGGTGCAACTCGCACCTGTCTCCGCCGCAAAAAGTGGACCCGAACCCGACAACTTCCTGCTGAGATTCCAACCTCCACAAAGCTTTAAAACAGATCACGGCCGTTGGTTGAATAGATCTCCCCTAGCACTACTTTTTGCCTCAGAAAGAATTGAATTCCACTGATTGGATTGAGAGATCGGGGAGGGAGAAGACGGGGCGATTCTGATCGTTCTTTGAAAGGGTGGCGGCTGTTGTTTTATGAAGTGGTAGTTAGGGTTTTGGCCAAGGTTATATAATTTAATTTTAATAATATTTTAATCCGTAAAAATGAGATTTTGCATTCGAACTCGAAATCAGACCCAAAGACTGTCGCCCCTAGCTAAATACCCCTATTTCGAATACAATGGGATATGTATCGCAAGTTGATTCGATCGTTTGAATCAGTTTCCATTAAATTGAAAGTATAATTCTTTATATATTCAATTTAAACGCACATTTCAAATTACCGGGGTCACATACTAACTCTAAAAATTCTCAAAAAATATTTTCTAGCTTCGTATTGACGATACGGTCCTAACAAAACTAGTTTCGTCGAATTCTGAGACCATTTGAAAAATGACCAATTTCAAGTCGATTAAAATCAACTGAAACTGGTCAAACGCGTTTTCCTTTGCCACGCTCACATATTTATCCGAAAAATTATGAAATTTGGAATCTAGCAATAATCTGACACTGCAGATCCAACAAAAGTGGTTTCGTCGAAATCCGAGGTCGTTTGCAAAATGTCTATTTTTAAGGGCCTGAATTCCATAGCGACTATTCAGAATTTTCAACCAGACATATCTTTTGATTCCCGCTATGAAATCTTGATTTTTCGGATTCGTTGGAAAGATATTATCAATTAGATCCAATTGTTTTTGGTTTCACTAAAATCCGGATTGTTTTGCACCCGGTACATCCAATTGAAGTTTGAAATCGAATTATCGAACTACCGCGCCATTTTCAATTCCCTTTATAATTATATATAATTATTTATATTCTAACGACGACGTATATAATATATACGTTCGATTCTATTCAAAATAAATTTCTCGTCGATATTATTTAAAATAATTCATTTTAAATAATCAAAATTCGCTAAAATTGCCAAAATAAAAATTTTAAACTGGCCAAGATTTTCGGGTTGTTACATAAGGTGTTCCGTTATTACTAGATTCAATTACTTTAGAAATCTTAAGTCCAATTCCATAACCTATCTATGGAAAACGACCCTTGTATTTTAATATCAAAACGTTTGATATTTACGATAGTATTTATCAAATAAATAATCATCTAGTGAATCGCTTGCATCTCACGTTCACGTACATAGAATAAGATCTAAACCGTCGAGCGCTTATTGGGATTTGGTTTCTAACTGACAGGGTATGGGAGCACCCACCGATCAGTGTACTCTAGAGAAGATACACTGGGGTTCAACAAGAACGTCCTGCAACCCGGCCACACATGACCGTCCACTCATTTAGCTTGAGTGTAACGAATATATTACCACCTCCACGGTTGGGAATGACCCTTCCGATTACCGAAGCTACAGCAGTGAATATAGATTTAAGAAACAAAAAGGGAATACTCTAGATGGTGATAATGTACCCTGCTTGGGTATGACCCAACTAGCCATGCTGCCTAGCCCAACTATTGTCTTTCTCGGGTTGTGAGGTTTGAAGTCACGTTACCGTTGACGGATTATTCTTCAACGTCTTTGAATATCACACCGTCCTATCTGACAGATCACTCATTTGTTTCCACAAACATATTCTGGGTATAAGGCTAAAGAAACGAATCTCTCCGCCACCAACATAATACACTTATATAAAGTCGATGTGTAAAATCTGATCGATACACGTTGTCAGATATCCGACTGTTCGGATCTGTTCTGGGATTGAACAGACCGAGGATACTATTTTGGAATAGTCCTTGCATTCTTCATCTTTATCGATTCCCGGTATGCGTCGTACAATTCGAGTCGAAGTGAAATGTTTATTCCGGACTCTTCGAAACGGTGTATGAAATATCTTTTATAGTCGATAATTGATTTTCATCTTAACTGACTTTAATTCAGTTTGCACATTCTGTATTTATAGTTTATATATACAGTATATATTTCTCTGGTTCATATCTGGATATCTTAAATATCTTTTACAATTGTATAGTTAAAGTGTGTGCGTCGCACACAAGATGTTATACAGTTTCTATCATTATTTGGAAGTGTGTAGAAAAAGCTCGTGCTTCGCACACAGTGTTTTATCTCGCTTTTCATCGATGTTTAGACGATGTTCTATACTCCGATTTGCTTTGTAAAAATATTTCTTCTTTTATTTTAACTTTAAATAAATTGTTAAATAATTTATTTAAATTAAATTATCTTTAAAACTTAAGTTCCATCTCGATGAACTTCTTCGGACAAACTTCGATTCTGACCTCACTGTCGTCTTGACTGTTCCACTTGCCTAAGCCAAATTAAAGAAAAAATTTATTTTTATTTAATTAATTAATTACTGATTAATTACATTTTATTTATTTAATTTAATTAAACTTGATTTAATTAAATTCTTGGATCTTAGAATCGGTTTTCTCTTACATTGCCAAGTCGGATCTGGCATCTCCAATCACGTGATCACCAAGGGGTGATCACTCGTTTTTACTTGCCAAACCAACCGATTTCTAGCTTGCCAAAAATCCTTGCCCAGCCCCTTGCCATGCCTCTCCAATCAGCTTGAAACCATTGTGAATCCACACGAAAAACACAGGTGATCCCCTTGCCAAAAACTCGTGCCAGATCTCCTGTCATGCCACCCCGATCAGCCTCAAAACACTGGGGAATCCACTCAAAATCAACGTGCCAACCCCTTCTCTTCCTTCTCCATTTCCTTCTTCGATTTCCTGCTCCAACGTGCACGGCTGTGCACGTACACACCACCACCCGTCACCATATCGCCACCGAACCACCACCCACAAATTCTCTTACCACAACCGATCATCTCTGACCAGTCACCACCACCATCCATCACCTCCTCCTTGAAATCACCTCCCAAGATTTGTTTACAGATAACTGCTTCGAAAAACGCTCCACCTAAACCGACCTAGACCCGCCTCCTCCGACCACCGGAGCACCTCGCACCGCCGCCATCAGATCCGCCATGACCCAACGCCGCTCCACGCTCCACCCTGGCCCACTCGATCGCCTGTAGACCCCGCACGACGCCTCCAAAACAATCGAACCCATTTTGCCTCCAAAAACACAAATCGAGCTCGTTAGCTCGAATCACTCGCTGGAAAAATCATTGGGTATTTTTCCTATGATCACCGATGTCTCCACCTCCTCCACGCTCCACGACTTGGCCATCACCCTCGTCGACCGTCGGAATTTGGTCAATATGTCATTTTCGGCCATCTCAAGCTTTCTCCCTCATCCCCACGTTTAAAATCGTGAAACCACTTTTAAAAATCATCATTTTGTTTGTTGATTACATTCATATCTCTGTAATTCAATTCTACGATGTTTGAAAATTCGGTGATTAAGTTTGAGACAGAGAATCATCTGTTTCTTGCTGTTTTCTTGTTTCAAATATATATAGATGAGGTTTGTTCTTGCTACAATGTCCATATATATTTTCGTATACAAGTTTAACTCATAAATATACCGATATAGCTTGTGTTTTGAGATCATCAAGGTATAGTTAAATAAACAGAGGTGTTTGTTCTTGACAGCAAACAACAACAGTATTCCTTTGATCAAGTTTTAAGTGATGAACTCATTACTATTTTATAAACACTTGCATACATGGTTTACTGGTGATATATACTTGGTGTTCTAGCATCTACAAGGTTGATAACAACATGATAGAACTTGCATTGACATATATGAACATGAAAGCACAAACTGTTTACAGTAAAACATGAAATCAAACTTGAACTTAGTGAGGTTTACTCACTTGTAAATAAACTCCCGAATTCTTGCTTGAAATGTGATAAAATTTCAGCAAAGACTTGTGTTTTTAGTAAAAAGAAAATGCATGCAAATAGGGTTGTATTTATAGGCACATTTTCACTTTAAACAATAGTTTTTTCCTTATGCTTTTAACTGTAAAAAAGCCACGTCTTCTACCTACCCCTTTCTCTCTCATTCGAATGGCCTAAACATTATACAGCATGTTTTTAAAGTACTTTCCACAAGAGATATTTCTACCAACGTCTCCTTAGTCTCCTCTAAGTACAAGACTATATGCTTTCATTAAATGCTCCCCTTGCTTGAATTAAATGCTCTCAACACTTACCCTCACAAAACTTAAGAGAAAAATAGTTTTCCTCTTTGATATTTGTTTGCTCTCATCATTACTTCAGCCGCACATATTTGAGTAGGTTATTAGGCTCTAATCTACTTACTAAATGATGGAGTTTGGACTTGATTTGGTTTAAAGGTCGGACTATACTTCTTGCAAATGAACTTGGTGTATATATATACTTATATATATACT
This sequence comes from Allium sativum, assembly GCA_030737875.1. Lineage (NCBI taxonomy): Eukaryota > Viridiplantae > Streptophyta > Magnoliopsida > Asparagales > Amaryllidaceae > Allium > Allium sativum. The sequence continues at coordinate 394,547,981 of CM060925.1, forward strand.
TAGGCCGTAGCATATGTATATAGAAATATATATATATATGCCTATACTTTTCATGCTATACTTATATACATAAATATATAAATATATAGGTGTTAATCTCATTACTTGTTTGCTTAGTATATGACAACTTATACATGTTAGTTGTAAAATAGGAATTTCCACACTTATTTCATGTTGCTAGCTTCCCTACACTTCCTAATGTTATAAAATGTGTCGACATTATTTCTTAAGTTGTTGAAACATTTAGTTAATATATCCTGTATATATTAAGTTATAGTGTAAATCATATATGTATACATACATATAAGTGATTATACATATTTAAATTGGTTGAGTCTTCTAGATACATTTAAATTTCCTTATTAAAATGAATGTCAGAAGCTTGAAAAAATTCAGCCATTACAGACTACCCCACTTAAAAGAATTTCGCCCCGAAATTACATAAGAAAGATAGAAAGTTTCCAAAAGAAAATATTTCATAAACTGATTGCTTTAGTACACATACACATACGACTAGTTCTATATTATCACTAGTCTCAATACATACAATAATACTAGACTTGACTACTCAAGTTCTAAACTGCCCCAAAATATACATACGTAACTATCCTCCTTCAGTCCCTGTCCTACTACTCGTCGTCAGAGATATCTATTACCTCTACGACCTCCTCGTCATTAGATATATTAAGGACCTCAACTACGTTTTATGCATCAGTCTCCTCCTCGTCATCCTCTATATAAATCAGACCCACTGGTGGTATTAAATATAGCCTCACCACGGGATATCCATACTCACCGAATACCTGTACTCCTCCTCCTGCTATGCGAAACTCGATGAGAACTTGTTCCAATCTATTCCATATTTCTGTCCTTTGGGCAACTTGCTCTTCTTGCTGGTTTCCCGTAGCAATGACTGGGGTTCCCGGAACAATGACTGGGGTTCCCGGAACAACTTGGTCTTCTTCCTCCTCATATTCTTCTTCATATTCTTCCTCATATTCTTCTTCATATTCTTCCTCATATTCTTCTTCTTCTTCGCCACCCTCATCTCCTTCACCATACCCGTCGACACTTCCACCTTCTTCTATCGCTTCATCCTCATCAGTAAAGTCTTGGTGTCCTCCATTTTGTTCCATTGGTTCGTTCCTGCCCAGCACTGATCCTTCTGATGATATGTGTGTACCTTCGTCGTCGATGGGTGATCTCTCTCGGTTGTTGTCGGAATATCCTACCCTTTGTCTCTTTGCTTGTAGCATAAGGAACTGGAGTGGTTTCACCCTCTTTCTTGCTTTGGTCTTCCACACTGGTGCCATCTAACCCGTAGGAAAATCTGGGTATAATTTCTTTATCTGCTTCTCGGTCTCCCACGTACAGTCTTTCAGGTTTTCGCTCCACTGGATCTTTAGTAGCCTCACTACTTTGTTGTGAAGTTGCTTTCCCTCTCGGTCAATAATACTGAATGGATGTCTAATCACTGTCAAGTCTGGCTCAATCTCTATCTCTTGCTGAACAGAGGGTTCCAGAATTAATGATGGATTGTGCATGTATTTTCTCAAGTGTGATACATGAAATACGTTATGAATTCCCGCCATATATTCTGGTAATTCAACTTTATATGCTTGAAAACCGATCCTCTCTAAGACACGGAAAGGTCCAACATATCTTGGTGCTAACTTTCCATATTTCCCAAATCTTACTACTCCCTTCATTGGTGAGATCTTTACAAAAACTAGATCCTCTATTTCGAATACTAAATCTCTTCGCCTTTGATCGGCATAGCTTTTCTGGCGATCCTGGGCTTCTTTCATTCTCAGCTTCACTAATTCCACTTTCTCTGCCGCCTCTCGTATCATATCCGGACCAAGTACCAATTTGTTTCCGGACTCTACCCAACATGCAGGCGCTTTACAAGGTCTTCCATATAATGCTTCATATGGTGCCATTTGTGTACTTGCCTGGTAACTGTTATTATATGAAAATTCTACTAGGTGTAAATGATCTTCCCACGATCCTCCAAAATCTAAAATACATGCTCTTAGAAGATCCTCCAATATATGATTGACTCTTTCCGTCTGACCGTCCGTTTGAGGATGGTAAGCTGTACTGAAACTTAATCTCGTTCCCAACGTTCTCTGCAAAGCTTCCCAAAATCTACTTGTGAAAATGGTATCTCTGTCGCTTACAATGCTTGTTGGAATACCGTGCAGTCGTACTATCTCTTTCGTGAATACTTCGGCTAATGTTATGGCAGTGCGCGTTGGTTTCACTGGAATAAAGTGCGCACTCTTAGTTAACCGATCTACGATTACCCAAATCCCTTCGTAGCCTCTCCTTGTTCTTGGCAAACCATCGATGAAGTCCATCGATATCATTTCCCACTTCCAGTTGGGAATCTCTAATGGTCGTAATAGTCCAGCAGTCTTTTGATGGTCTCCCTTGACTTGCTGACAACATAGACATTCATTTACGAAAGTAATGATATCTTTATTCATTCCTGACCACCAGAATACTCGTCTCATATCGTGATTCATTTTATGAATTCCTGGATGGATGCTCAACTTTGATGCATGGCATTCTTTTAAAACCTCTTGTCTTATCCCATCCATGTTAGGTACGCATAATCTGCCGTTTATTCTCAATACTCCTTGATTGTCTAACTCGAAGTCAGTCTCTTTTCCGTTTTTGACTCCTCGAATAATCTTTTCTAGTTTGGCATCCCTTTCCTGATTACTCATTATCCTTTCTTGGAGAGTCGGTGTGACTTCCAAAAGTGATAATATCGCATTTCTACTCAAGGCATCTGCCACTACGTTCGCTTTTCCCGGTGTATAAATGATATCTAAGTCATATGACGCAAGAAATTCCAACCACCGCTGTTGTCTCAGATTTAAATCTCTTTGCGTGAACAGATACTTTAATGGTTTATGATCGGTGAAAAGTTCGAATTTCCCCCCTAGCAGGTAATGTCTCCACATCTTCAATGCGAAAACGACTGCCAATAACTCCAAGTCGTGAGTTGCGTAATTCTTCTCGTGAATCTTTAACTGCCTACTTGCATATGCAATCACTTGTCCCTTCTGCATTAACACCGCTCCTACTCCTCTTACACAAGCATCGGTGTATACTGCAAATCCGCTCGTTCCATCGGGAACAGCTAATACTGGTGCTTCTGTTAATCTCTTCTTTAGTTCTTGAAACGATTTTTCACACTTTGGGTCCCACATAAACTTTTGGCCCTTCTTTGTTAACTTGGTCAGATGTGACGATATTTTGGAGTAGTCTCGGATAAATCTTCGATAGTATCCCGCTAGTCCTAGGAAACTACGAATATCGGTTGGTGTTTGAGGTTGTTTCCATAGTTGTACTGCATTTACTTTAACTGGGTCTACAGATATCCCATCTCTGTTTACTACGTGCCCCAAAAATCTTACTTCCGATTTCCAAAAGTGGCATTTTGAAAACTTTGCCTTCAACACGTGTTTTCTTAGAGTTTCTAGCACTACTCTAAGATGACCACGGTGTTCTTCTTCGGTTTTTGAAAAGATTAAAATATCGTCAATGAAAACGAGAACGAATTTATTAAGAATTTTTCTAAAGGCTCTGTTCATCAGATCTACGAAGAAAGCTGGTGCGATCGTTAGTCCGAACGGCATAACCAACCACTCATAAAAGAAATCTGGGCCTCTGAATGCTGTTAAAGGGATACAATCTTCAGAGATTCTCAATTGGTGAAACCCCGTTGCGAAATCCATCTGGGAAAATACTGTTGCTCCGTGCAATTGGTCGAAAAGGTCATCAATTCTAGGTAATGGATATCTATTTCGGATGGTTACTTTATTTAATTCTCGGTAGTCTACACACAGTCGTAGGGACCCATCAGACTTTACCACAAAAACTACCGCAGAACCCCAACTAGAAAAACTAGGTCGGATTAAGCCTTTACTCAGCAAATCCCGAGTTTGTTTCTCTAATTCCCGAACTTCCTTGGGAGCCATCCGCCTCTTTGGTTGAATCATTTGTCTAGCTCCTGGGACTAAATCAATTCGGAATTCGATCTCTCGATGCGGAGGTAAACTTCCGACTTCCTCGAATACGTTCTTGAATTCTCTAACTACTTCCAAAGTGTCGAGACTTTCTTGAGGTGCTTCTAAAGCGTATAGAAAACTACAGGTGTGAATTCCCGGTTTCCCACAAGTTATTCTAGCTTTTCGCTCTAAGCTAGTTATAAGGGTTATGATTTCTTTATCACATTTTATCTTGGCTTGGATCTTGCTTAACCATTCTAATCCAAGTATAAAATCGAAACTTTTGAAGTTTAGAACATAGAAGTCAAATCGAAAAGAGTGTGAGAGATATAAGAGAGTTATATCCTCACAACACATTTTAAGCTCAGTTTTTCCCCCTATGGGGTTTGATACGCAAGTGGGGTTCGGTGATATAATTGGTTTAAGGTCAAACTGATCTATGGTTTCGGCTGAAATAAAACTGTGTGAAGCGCCGGTATCAAATAAAACACGTAGATAAATTCCATTAAACTGTAAAGTACCTTCCAGCACTCCCTTCCCTTTCACATTCTGAGAAGTAGACGGTTCATCTTTGATTGTAAAAACCCTAGGCTGTGGTGCCCTCTTCATCAATGGACAGTCTTTCACCATGTGTCCTGGTTGATGACAGTTGAAACAGAGATTCTTCACTACCATCTCGTTCCTCTGATTCTGGTTCTGGTTCTGATTCTGTTGTTGAGGTTTCTCCTGCTGCCTCGGGTATTGCTGGGGTTTCTGTTGCTGTTGCGGGTATTGCTGGGGTTTCTGGTTCCCCTTTTGTTTGCAGAATCGTGCTATGTGTCCCTTTTGCTTGCAGTTGTGACACACCACATTCTTAAATTTACCTTCCACAGTCTGTTGCCCCGTCTTAGCTTGGCCCTAATTATCCTTCCAATCTGGGTTGACCTTCCTTTTCATGGCATTCGCCCCACTCGTCTCCCCAGTCTGGATCCTCGCTCCTGGTTTCTTTGCATCTAGTGCTTCATATCTGAGTGCTAGGTCTACTAGTTCCACAAATGGATCCTTCAAATGTCCCATCATCCTTCCTTGCAGATTATCTCTAAGACCAGCAACAAACATCTCGTTCTTTTTCAAAAGAGTATTTATCAGCTCTGGTCCAAAGATTGAAAGTGCGTTGAACTGGTTTTCGTACTCAGCGACAGACATGCTCTCCTGTTTTAAGTCAATGAAGTCTCGGTACATCCTTGTCCTTCCAGTAGCAGGTAGATACTGACCTTCAAAAGCTTCTTTGAACATGGGCCAAGTAAAGTTTTCCTCAGGATTGTTAGTAGTCTGGGCATCCCACCATATTGCTGCGGCTCCCTCCAGATTCCATGAAGCTAAGAGACGCTTATGCTCGTCATCCAACCTCAGTCCTTTAAAAATCTTCTCACACGATCTAATCCATGCTTGGACTCTGACCAGTGATTCAGTACCTCTGAAAATCTTTCCTCCCAGAGTTGTGTAATTCTTACAGACCATAGCAAAGTTAGGCTGAGTTGGTGCTCGGATTACTTCAGTAGTATCCACTTGGGTCTGGTTAACAGTGTGTCCGTTTGTCGTAGTTGCTCCGCTTGCTCCTCGGCCTCTTCCTCCACGAGAACTCATTTTCAACTCCCTGAGTACATGGATTGAAAATTAATGACTCATCGGAAAAATATGTCAAGGGATTACCTAAGTAACTACGATCTACCTATACTAAAATATAGTTTTTAGTATAAATACGCTCTCTCACTATTCCAAAGCCTAAACGTTTCCGAAGAACATAGGCTCCGATACCAACTGTAACGGCGCGATTTTCGACCCTCCGAAAACCGTGTCATTATTGAAAGAAATTAGAAGATGAGATAGAAAAGATAGAAATAAATAGAATAAAAGAATAAGAAGTTATCAGAAATCTCACAGCGGAATTTAAAAGTACAAATACATTACATCATAGGGTCTGGTACATCATAATACATCAACAACTTACATCATCATAGTACATTTATATAATAATACATCATGATATGGAAATACAAATCTAACTGGATACATAGGTGTAGTTAAACTACCAGACTTGTCCTGCAACTTGAACTTCGTAAGGTTCCATTTGCCTACCAGAATTACTTGTCTACTCATAATAAATATTATGAGTACCCAAGAGTTTAGGGAAAACACAGAAAATAAACTCCGGGTCAGTCAGGGGACTGTTGTGAGTAAACACAGTTAAAAAGATGTAAACAGGGAAATAAGGAATAAGGTGTTCCGTTATTACTAGATTCAATTACTTTAGAAATCTTAAGTCCAATTCCATAACCTATCTATGGAAAACGACCCTTGTATTTTAATATCAAAACGTTTGATATTTACGATAGTAATTATCAAATAAATAATCATCTAGTGAATCGCTTGCATCTCACGTTCACGTACATAGAATAAGATCTAAACCGTCGAGCGCTTATTGGGATTTGGTTTCTAACTGACAGGGTATGGGAGCACCCACCGATCAGTGTACTCTAGAGAAGATACACTGGGGTTCAACAAGAACGTCCTGCAACCTGGCCACACATGACTGTCCACTCATTTAGCTTGAGTTTAACGAATATATTACCACCTCCACGATTGGGAATGACCCTTCCGATTACCGAAGCTACAGCAGTGAATATAGATTTAAGAAACAAAAAGGGAATACTCTAGATGGTGATAATATACCCTGCTTGGGTATGACCCAACTAGCCATGCTGCCTAGCCCAACTATTGTCTTTCTCGGGTTGTGAGGTTTGAAGTCACGTTACCGTTAACGGATTATTCTTCAGCGTCTTTGAATATCACACCGTCCTATCTGACAGATCACTCATTTGTTTCCACAAACATATTCTGGGTATAAGGCTAAAGAAACGAATCTCTCCGCCACCAACATAATACACTTATGTAAAGTCGATGTGTAAAATATGATTGATACACGTTGTCAGACATCCGATTGTTCGGATCTGTTCTGGGATTGAACAGACCGAGGATACTATTTTGGAATAGTCCTTGCATTCTTCATCTTTATCGATTCCCGGTATGCGTCGTACAATTCGAGTCGAAGTGAAATGTTTATTCCGGACTCTTCGAAACGGTGTATGAAATATCTTTTATAGTCGATAATTGATTTTCATCTTAACTGACTTTAATTCAGTTTGCACATTCTGTATTTATAGTTTATATATACAGTATATATTTCTCTGGTTCATATCTAGATATCTTAAATATCTTTTACAATTGTATAGTTAAAGTGTGTGCGTCGCACACAAGATGTTATACAGTTTCTATCATTATTTGGAAGTGTGTAGAAAAAGCTCGTGCTTCGCACACAGTGTTTTATCTCGCTTTTCATCGATGTTTAGACGATGTTCTATACTCCGATTTGCTTTGTAAAAATATTTCTTCTTTTATTTTAACTTTAAATAAATTGTTAAATAATTTATTTAAATTAAATTATCTTTAAAACTTAAGTTCCATCTCGATGAACTTCTTCGGACAAACTTCGATTCTGACCTCACTGTCGTCTTGACTGTTCCACTTGCCTAAGCCAAACTAAAGAAAAAATTTATTTTTATTTAATTAATTAATTACTGATTAATTACATTTTATTTATTTAATTTAATTAAACTTGATTTAATTAAATTCTTGGATCTTAGAATCGGTTTTCTCTTACATTGCCAAGTCGGATCTGGCATCTCCAATCACGTGATCACCAAGGGGTGATCACTCATTTTTACTTGCCAAACCAACCGATTTCTAGCTTGCCAAAAATCCTAGCCCAGCCCCTTGCCATGCCTCTCCAATTAGCTTGAAACCATTGTGAATCCACACGAAAAACACAGGTGATCCCCTTGCCAAAAACTCGTGCCAGATCTCCTGTCATGCCACCCCGATCAACCTCAAAACACTGGGGAATCCACTCAAAATCAACGTGCCAACCCCTTCTCTTCCTTCTCCATTTCCTTCTTCGATTTCCTGCTCCAACGTGCACGGCTGTGCACGTACACACCACCACCCGTCACCATATCGCCACCGAACCACCACCCACAAATTCTCTTACCACCACCGATCATCTCTGACCAGTCACCACCACCATCCATCACCTCCTCCTTGAAATCACCTCCCAAGATTTGTTTATAGATAACTGCTTCGAAAAACGCTCCACCTAAACCGACCTCGACCCGCCTCCTCCGACCACCGGAGCACCTCGCACCGCCGCCATCAGATCCGCCATGACCCAACGCCGCTCCACGCTCCACCCTGGCCCACTCGATCGCCTGTAGACCCCGCACGACGCCTCCAAAACAATCGAATCCATTTTGCCTCCAAAAACAAAAATCGAGCTCGTTAGCTCGAATCACTCGCCGGAAAAATCATTGGGTATTTTTCCTATGATCACCGATGTCTCCACCTCCTCCACGCTCCACGACTTCGTCATCACCCTCGTCGACCGTCGGAATTTGGTCAATATGTCATTTTCGGCCATCTCAAGCTTTCTCCCTCATCCCCACGTTTAAAATCGTGAAACCACTTTTAAAAATCATCATTTTGTTTGTTGATTACATTCATATCTCTGTAATTCAATTCTACGATGTTTGAAAATTCGGTGATTAAGTTTGAGACAAAGAATCATCTGTTTCTTGCTGTTTTCTTGTTTCAAATATATATAGATGAGGTTTGTTCTTGCTACAATGTCCATATATATTTTCGTATACAAGTTTAACTCATAAATATACCGATATAGCTTGTGTTTTGAGATCATCAAGGTATAGTTAAATAAACAGAGGTGTTTGTTCTTGACAGCAAACAACAACAGTATTCCTTTGATCAAGTTTTAAGTGATGAACTCATTACTATTTTATAAACACTTGCATACATGGTTTACTGGTGATATATACTTGGTGTTCTAGCATCTACAAGGTTGATAACAACATGATAGAACTTGCATTGACATATATGAACATGAAAGCACAAACTGTTTACAGTAAAACATGAAATCAAACTTGAACTTAGTGAGGTTAACTCACTTGTAAATAAACTCCCGAATTCTTGCTTGAAGTGTGATAAAATTTCAGCAAAGACTTGTGTTTTTAGTAAAAAGAAAATGCATGCAAATAGGGTTGTATTTATAGGCACATTTTCACTTTAAACAATAGTTTTTTCCTTATGCTTTTAACAGTAAAAAAGCCATGTCTTCTACCTACCCCTTTCTCTCTCATTCGAATGGCCTAAACATTATACAGCATGTTTTTAAAGTACTTTCCACAAGAGATATTTCTACCAACGTCTCCTTGGTCTCCTCTAAGTACAAGACTATATGCTTTCATTAAATTCTCCCCTTGCTTGCATTAAATGCTCTCAACACTTACCCTCACAAAACTTAAGAGAAAAATAGTTTTCCTCTTTGATATTTGTTTGCTCTCATCATTACTTCAAGCCGCACATATTTGAGTAGGTGATTAGGCTCTAATCTACTTACTAAATGATGGAGTTTGGACTTGATTTGGTTTAAAGGTTGGACTATACTTCTTGCAAATGAACTTGGTGTATATATATACTTATATATATACTTAGGCCGTAGCATATGTATATAGAAATATATATATATGCCTATACTTTTCATGCTATACATACATATATATATATATATATATAGGTGTTAATATCATTACTTGTTTGCTTAGTATATGACAACTTATACATGTTAGTTGTAAAATAGGAATTTCCACACTTATTTCATGTTGCTAGCTTCCCTACACTTCCTAATGTTATAAAATGTGTCGCCATTATTTCTTAAGTTGTTGAAACATTTAGTTAATATATCCTGTATATATTAAGTTATAGTGTAAATCATATATGTATATACATACATATAAGTGATTATACATATTTAAATTGGTTGAGTCTTCTAGATACATTTAAATTTCCTTATTAAAATGAATGTCAGAAGCTTGAAAAAATTCAGCCATTACACATCATCAGTATTTATGTTCGAGTCTCGAAAGTGGGATTTCTATATATTTTCATTGACTGGTATGAGAACCAAAACTTAGTTAGTACACAATTGCTGTGATTTGCACTAAAAATATGATTTTTGACTATATATAAAAGTAATATATTTGAAAAGTTAATTACCTAATTGATTGCTGGTTGTGATGTTTGATTATTGGTTTAACCAACAAAATTATTGGAATGATAATTACTTTAACTAATAAGATTACTGAAACCAATAAATAAAAAATTTAATTAAGTTAGTAAATTAAACAACTTTTAGCTTCGTTCCTTTTCGAGGACGAAAAGATTTTAAGTGGGGGCGATTGTAACAACCCGGATTTTGGGGCCAATTAAAAATTTTTATTTTAGTAATTTTAATGGATTCTAATATTTAAAATAATTTATTTTAAATAAGAACAACTAAAAATTTATTTTAAAACGAATAAATTTAATTTAATTTAATTATAAAAGGAGTTTAAAACAGCGTTGCAGTTTGAAAATTTGAATTTGAACTTTGACTGAATATATAGAATTCATTTTAAATCAGAATTGAACGAAACAAGAAATATTTAAATCTGTTTAATCATATCTTTCTAACAAATCTGAAAAACTGAAATTTCATTGCAAAAATAAAAAGTTATGCCCAGTTTAAAATCTAGAAAAGTCGTTGTAGAATTTATATATATTTTAATATAATATATAGCCCTTAAAAATAGCCATTTTTCAAACGACCTCGGTTTTCGATGAAACCACTTTTGTTGGAACCGGAATGTCAAATTATTGCTAGATTTCAATTTTCATAATTTTTCGAATTAATGTGTGAGCGTGCCAGAAGAAAATGTGTTTTGTCAGTTTCAGTCAAATTTAATCTACTTGAAAATGACCATTTTTCAAACGGTCTCAGAATTTGACGAAATTAGTTTTGTTAGGAAAGTATCGTCAAAACATAACTAGAAATAATTTTTCTGTAATTTTTAGAGTCAGTATGTGGCCCCGGTAATTTAAAATATACGTTCGAATTTAATAATTAAATGATTTATAATTTAATTTAAAGAAAAACATATCGTAACAGCTGAATTGGGTTACGAAATATGTTCCATTGTGTCCGGGACGGGTGTTATTAGCTAAGGGCGACATTCGTTGAGTTTGATTTGGAGTTCGGGATATTAAACAGGTAATTTACGAATTAAAAGGATTAAATAAAAAGGAAAATACGGTATAAATACCGTCCAATACAGTAAACCCTAGGACTAAACTTCAACAGCCGCTGCCCACCTTTTTCATTGGCCTTCCTTCTCTGAATTTAAACCCTTAAATCCTCCTTATTCGTTCATAAATTAGAGAAGTTTATAACTATAAGATCAAAGTACAAAGAGAGGGCAACCAATCCATACGGTTATGATGGACTTTCAGGTGGTGCTGGGCTCGGATTTCGAGCGTGAATAGCCACCGTTCGTGGTGTGACTCCAGGTGCAGGGGGCCACCGGCCTTCGAGCCGTTGCTGGCGATGGACGGGGCGGAGTAGCTCTTCGAGGTGGCGACGTCTGATCGGCGGATGGGTGGCTCTAGATGGGTGCGATTTGGATAATGGAAATCGGAGTTGGGTTCGTTCATCACTGTAAGAGAATAACGAGATGTAGAAGAAAGGTTAAGAGAGTAATTAGAAGATTAATTAATTATTAATTATTTAAATAATATGATCAATATTCGAACTGTCATAGCTCGCTCAAATAAAATCAGAATCGGACGAAACTGAAAGCGTTGGACTCGTACTAGAAAACTCTACAACACAAAACTGTCTAGATCTGAAACTGGACACTTTGGAAATTCAGGAAATTTCAGATCAGAAGTGTTCGGCGAGATTTCTATTTTTTTTTAAATCAAAATTATTTATTTATTTTATTGTGTTATTTATATATCCATCCAGTGTGAAATCCATGTTGTATGTATATGTTATTTTTATTATTGATTGTGCTGTGATTGTGATGAACGATTGATTGTGATTGTGTATTCATGCTCGTTAGAATTTTGTGTATACGATAAAATCATATTTTATTGCAAATATAAAATATATTATATTCGTAGGTGTTAAAATTCGTGTATAAAGTAAAAACCATATTTTTGTTTTATATACTAAAACAAAAATGTTCATGTTTGATTTAAATAAAGTTATGGTATGTAAAGAAAATTTATTTTGTCAAACATGATTATTGAATTAGAAACATAATTTTATCAGAATTGGTTAATTAGGATAAAACAACACTTTTTGACAAACTTGTTTGTTGAATGTAAAATAACACTTTTTGGGTAAACTCGTTAATTGAAATAAAAACAAGTCATTTTGTCAAACTTGTTTATTGAAATAAAAACAAGCCATTCTGTCAAACTTGTTAGTTGAAATAAAAGTAACGCTTTTGTCAAAACATGAGTATTGAAATAAAAATAACATGTCTGTCAAAACTGGTAGATTGAAATAAAAGTTCTCATTTGTGTCAAAAATGTTACTCATTTTTAAACCATGTTATGTTAGAAATAAATTGTCAATTTTGTTGTATTAAAATTGACAATATAAATTGTGGCTTTTAGGTTTAATCAAAATTGTCAAAATAAGCATATCATTTATATTGAGTTAGAAGTGTCAATGCAAAATTGTCGTTTTGTCATTAGGATTTTTAAACAAGTGAAAATACCATTTTTACTTATTAAGATTGGATTAGAAACTTGAAATTTGTAAGCAAATAAAATTTGCTCTTTATATATTATTAGAGTCCATAGAAAAATGTAAACATGTCAAATACTCTTTTATACGTCATTAGCATACATAGAAAATGTATACATATAAAAATTCTCTTTTATATGTTAATAAAACACATAGAAAAATGTAAACAAATAAAATATTCTTTTATTTGTCATTAGAATACATAGCAAAATGTACGCCAAATTTATTTGCAAACCAGTTATGAATTGTTGTGTTAAAAATTTAGATTACAATAAAAAGTTCATTTTATTATTTACATTAAAACCTAGTTTTTGGTAAAAATTTAGAATAATAATAAAATGTTCATTTTATTGTTTACATTAAAACATGGTTTCTGTCAAAATAAAGTTGTTTAAATAAAAACATTCATTTTGTCACTTTTAAAGGAATGAATTGAAAATGTTCATTTTTGCCATGGTAAAAGAATGAATAACTAAACATTCATTTTTATCATTGAAGTAGAAGTAGACCAAAATACTCATTTTTGTCTAAATTGAAATAATGAAATAAAAATTTATTTTTTCATACATTAAAGAAGATGAGTTAAAAATGTTTATTTTCATACATTAAAGAAGATGAGTTAAAAATGTATATTTTTACACATTAAAAAAGTAATGAATATGGAATGTATATTTTTACACATTAAAAAAGTAATGAATATGGAATGTATATTTTTACACGTTAAAAAGTAATCAATATGAAATGTATAAAAACATTTACTTTTGGTCACTGTAAAAGAATGAAGTAAAAATATTTCTTTTGTCAACATTAAAAAGATTAGTCAAGAATCCATATTTTGTTACATTAAAAAGTTTAGACAAAATAATATTTTTTGTTTACATTGAAAGGATTAGACAAAATTATCATATTTTGTTGCATTAAAAGGAATTAGACAAAATTACAATTTTTGTCACTTTAAAAGAATTAGAATAAATGAGACATTTTTGTCCTTTTAAAAGAGAATGGAGTAAAACATTCATTTTGTCAGTTAAAAATGAATGAGACCAAAACTATACCTCCTTTTGGTCAATAAATAAGAGTTAAGATTTTATTGTAATTCGTTAACAAAATAAAGGATTGAAATAAAAGTTAAGATTTTTATTGTCACTTGTCAACAATAAAAAGAATGGAAATAAAACACTAGATCTTTATTGTCATTTGTTCACAATAAAAAGAATTTAAATATATGTCTATGATGTTAAAGGCTTGATGTGTTAATATAATGTTAATATATTCATACTGAATATTACACTTCCATTTACAAGTCATCCGACTTGTTTATGTGATTGGGTCGATAATTTTTACACATCGCCCAAGTGCACAAATAACGCATTATTTTCTTGTTGGATGAAACCCCACACGGGTGTGGGGATGATACTTGATCTACACTAGTCCCAATATTTAGTGTAGAATCCACTTTGGTTGTTATTTGGGTGTTTGATAATTATTTATCATGATGGTTGATTTCATGCAATATATGGTTGTTGATTGAGTCACATTCCAATAAAGGATATTCTAGAAAAGAATATTTTAGAATATATTTTAGAAAAAGAATATATTTTGGAAAATATATTTTTATTGAAATGAATCAGATATCAACTAGAATTAATCATTAAATTTAGATTTAATGAAGTTTCCCAATTATTTAATATTTAATTGATATTAAATTAAATTAATTTGGATTTTGGGTTTGTCGTGAATAGTGTCTTAAATAACATTGTTCTTAAAACCGCGTATGAATAGAATAATATTTTCTTTAGATTATTAAAGTTTTCAGTTATATTTAGTAATTGATATAAGATGAAATGTGAGTTGGGTTTATGGAGCAATGGGCGGGAAAAGGGGGAGGGCGCGAGGTCTGGGGAAAAGGAGGGCGAGGTGGAGTGAGGCAGGAGGTTGCGGCGGCCTGGGGGCTAGCCAGAGGCGGCGGCGCCACCATCGGAGGAGCAACGGCTCCTCCGCCTCCTTTTCTTCTTCGTCTCTTTTATAAAGATTATATTTTTATTCAATTAAAAATATGATTTTTATAAAAGAGACGAAGAAGAAAAGGAGGCGGAGGAGCCGTTGCTCCTCCGATGGTGGCGCCGCCGCCTCTGGCTAGCCCTCAGGCCGCCGCAACCTCCTGCCTCACTCCACCTCGCCCTCCTCTTCCCCAGACCTCGCGCCCTCCCCCTTTTCCCGCCCATCGCTCCATCGTCGGCGGCTGAGGGGAGAGGCCACGGTGGAGCGATGGGCGGGAAAAGGGGGAGGGCGCGAGGTCTGGGGAAGAGGAGGGCGAGGTGGAGTGAGGCAGGAGGTTGCGGCGGCCTGGTGGCTAGCCAGAGGCGGCGGCGCCACCATCGGAGGAGCAATGGCTCCTCCGCCTCCTATTCTTCTTCGTCTCTTTTTTTTTTTAAACAGAACTGAAGAAAAATAAAAGAAGGGGGGGCCAACGGATTTAAGGGGTAAGGAGAATTTTTTTTTATTTATTAATTTTTTTTTAATTTTTTATTATTTTATTTTGCGAAAAGTTGACTTTCACATACGACCTCGAAACGAGACCCACCGCCTGTCGCCCATAGCGTTTTACCCCCATTCCGAACACAATGGGACATGTTTCGTATGTTGATTCGATCGTTTGTATCAGTTTCCGTTAAATTTACATTTAAATCACTATACTGAATTTTAAACGTACATTTCAAATTACCGGGGTCACATACTAACTAGAAAAATTCAAAAAAAATATTTTCTAGCTTCGTATTGACGATACGGTCCTAACAAAACTAGTTTCGTCGAATTCCGAGACCGTTGGAAAAATGGCCATTTTCCAGTCGATTAAAATAAAACTGGTCAAACGCGTTTTCCTTTGCCACGCTCACATATTGATTCGAAAATTTATGAAATTTGGAACCTAGCAATAATTTGACATCACGGATCCAGCAAAAGTGGTTTCGTCGAAATCCGAGGTCGTTTGCAAAATGTCTATTTTTAGGGGCCTGAATTCCATAGCGACTATTCAGAATTTTCAACTGGACATATCTTTTGATTCCCGCTATGAAATTTCGATTTTTCGGATTCGTTGGAAAGATATCATCAATTAGATCCTAATGTTTTTGGTTTCACTAAAATCCGGATTGTTTTGCACCCGGTATGTTCAATTGAAGTTTGAAATCGAATTATCGAACTACGGCGCCAATTTCAATTCTATTTATAATTATATATAAATTTTATATTCTAACGACGACGCGTATAATATATACGTTCGAATTATATTCAAAATAAATTTTCTCGCCGATATTATTTAAAATAATTCATTTTAAATATCCAAAATTCGCTAAAATTGCCAAAATAAAAATTTTAAACTTGCCCAGATTTTCCGGGTTATTACAGTTTATTGTGAACGGTGGTTTGAGCGACTTTTGTTCTTTAACCCAACTGACAGTGAAAATATGATTTGAAATTCATAAATCTTTTATTAAGATTTAAATGGGAATTTTCCAAGAGCCATGTTTTCCAATATAATATATCAAATTGGAACTGAATGGAATTCGAATTAATAATAACCGAAATAAGCTCCTGTAAAAGAAGACCGATACTACATATGGAATTTAAGAGGCTTTACTGTTATTCCATTTATATTGTTGGTCGAATAAGAAATTTATAACGATTATATTTATTGATTTGATTTCTATGAAGATTCCATATTTTATGGACGATGACTTTGGGTTTACCGTGAACTATGTTTTAAATGACATTAGTTCTTTAGCCCAGTTAAAGAATAAGATTAATTTCTTAAATTTAAATAATCATTGAATAATGATTTTTGGTATTTAAAACCCAAATCGAAGTTTTGATAAATCTTTAAAGAAAAGATTTAAGGATAATTTAAAGATTATATCTTTGATATAATAATGCGAATATCTTATTAGAAGAATATTCTGAATTGGAATGAGACGTTGGATGTGCTTTTATAGTACTTGATTTTTATTATAAAATACGTGAGTTATTCGTAAAGACCGGGTCTAACCCATTCCGAATAATTACTACGACAATGAAGAGTCGAAGATGAAGACGGTGGTTGAAGACCGACGATCTTCACATCGAATGGATGTGTTGCTACTGAGACCCATGATGGGAGTAGCTACCTTGAAAGGGCTTCAGTGGTAGCCGTCCAGACGTATTGTTGAGTGTCCGGATATGCGAGGACCTTTCAGGTATCTCCGGTTTCGTTCAGACCCAGAACGGACTTATAAATGGATGCATGTCTGACATTAGATTTCGTTCCATGTGAATTAAATTGATTTTTATTAATATATATCTGATTGGTGGTGGAGAATTTATTCTCTGCTTAACCCCTGGTATGTATTAATAGTGATTGATCGCATGGCGTGAATTGTCGATGTGGCACGCCAAGATGCAATTGATCAAGGCTTTTATTGAAAAGCAGGGCCTTGTGGGATGATCAAAGTATAGCCTATTACGGCATAGCTTTGTGTATAGCATGACTTCGTGAGCCTCACACCCCGGTATGAGTCAAAAACGGGAGTAGGACTGCAGGGAGTGCACACGTTTCCTTCTAGCTAGGAGTAGTGCCGGTGCTTAAACTGGCTGGTATTTTACATATGTGGATGATGGATTTTAAGGCGCCTCGGATTTTTATAGGCCGTTAGTGGTCATACTATAGGTCCAAAGGTACCGAGAAGCATGTGTTCAGGCATAACCAATCCACTGCCGATAGGCGGGACCGGCCCTGAAGATCCAAGGGTTGCCCATAGGTGTGATCCTGAGGCATTTGCTAGAGTGTTTCGAATCGGAGAGGAGCTTGCCCCTAGCCTCGACTCATGATGGAAATCCAATTTCCAACACGACCTTGCGGTTTTGATTGTAGAACTAGTATGGTGACATAGTAGGATGGGGTACTATGCCGTCTATGATTAATACATTATGATTGAAATTGCTTTTGAAATATATATATATATATATATATATACATAGATATATACACTAATATTAAATCCGTTTTATCGTATCAAGCATCTTCTGATCATTATAAGGTAAAACCCTATCCTCCGGTTTGCGTTGCATTGTGTGATGTGACTTGGGTCTTATAATGGTTTCATTTTTCTAAAAAGCATTGCGTTGTTTAACGATTTACTTTATTTTATGCACTGGCAATCCAATGGAGTAAACCCGTTCCTTGTTAGCAGCGTAGTCCTAGGATTAGCCTTATTATTAGATAAGTTAAGTTAAGATTTCTCATACCAGTCCCATGACTGACCTGTAGTTTGTTTCACTGGCAAACTCGGGTGCCCATATTTTCCATATGGGCAGTCGAGTAGCTTTTTGCAGATATATTTACAGGATCCTGGTTTACAGCTGAAGCGGTATTCGGAAAGCTCTGTATCCGTGTATTCCTTTCAGTTGTATATTTGTATTATTTTTCCGCTACTATTTAAATGTAATTTAATTCTATGATATTATTGTATTTCTTTTGTGTAATGAGTTTTCATACTCTGTTATTTCTTGTACTCTAATGTAATTGTTGTAATCAGCAATAAAATGTTCTTTAGTTTGTGTTCTAATGCGTAGTGTTCTCAAAGCAATCCAGTCTTTCCTTTACGTGAAAGTTTGGGTCGTCACTGATGACCTAAATAAATCTGTTGATAACTCCGACTGAAAAACAAATCTCTGAAATCTAAAAATCATGGGTTGACCAACAAAATTAACTGTTTGGAATTAGTTCTTTCAAATGCCATGAAATTTGAAAATTTTGATTGTGAAAATTGTTTGAAATAAAAAACTGATCTAGTTCATCTCGATAAAAATATTCAAAGGCTTCAAGAGGAAATTCTGATTTTAAAAGATAACGAGTTTGAGCTAAAAGATTCTAACAATTATTTGCAAAAGGAATTTGAAAATTTTAAGACTACCAAAAGTTCAAAACATGAAATCACTGATTTATTTTTTGCAGAATATTGATTCGATCTTGAATGAGCTTGAAAAAGAGATTGAAAATTTCAATAAACTTGAATTTGTAAAACAAATTAAATCTAAATCTGAAATCTTTGAATCCAAGATTAAAATCAAACTGCTTGAAAACGAAAATTTGATTTTGAAACAAAATGATAAATAAAAGAGAAAGATCAACATTAATTGTTATTCAAATCTGATGAAAGAAAATTCTGATCTTAAATCCAAAATCAATTATGTTGGATTGAGTTTAAAACGTTTTTCAACCGAAGAAAAATCTTTGAATATACTGTTGAAAACTCAATTTTTTTCTAGTAATAAAAATGTCTTGGTTTTGGGAAAACAAATGATTTTGAAAAACTAAATTCTTGTGATTTTGGAAATCCTTCAAATTGCTTTGTAAACGTTCATTCTGGAAATTTGAATTCAAATAATTCCAAAGGATTTTTGAATCATGAACATGATGTGAATTTGTTTTGTAACAAATAATAACCCATTTAAACAATCCTGGATCCCAAAAGGAAATAAAAGAATTTTAACTAAATTCAAATAGGTTTAGGTTCCTAAAGGTACAAAGGTAAATTCTAATGGATTGATGTACAAACAAGTTTGGGTACCAAAACGTGTAAACGAAACTATGAGTGGTAAAACAATATTTATTAGACCACCCAATTCCCTAAATTATTAGGTACGAATGTTGGTTGAGGAACTGCTGTCCAAAGGAGAATTGAATTCAATCTATTCCGTATTTCTGTATTATTCAGAGTTCCTTTAGCAAAGTCCATTGAGTTAGAGATTCAGTGGTTCACATTGATTGCAGGTATGATCTCTAAACTCATCTTTGTTTATATTCTCTGTTTTTATTTAATTCCTCCTTCTACCTTTTTTTGTTTATTTTATTTGATTTTTATTTTATTATTTTTTAGATTCTTAACTTCAAATTGCAGTATTCATGATCTTCTAGAAATTCGCTTCATTTGAATAAAACTCTGATTTTTTAAAACATTTCTAGATCTTGAATTTAAACTTGTAAATATCTGCAATTGTTTTGAAGTTTTTTTTTTTTTTTTTGAATTCCTAACAGTGCTGAAATATTCTTGTCATATCTTGAACACTATTAATTTGAATTCTAGATTTTTTGAAGAAATGAAAATTTAATGAAATTTCACACATCCCTGCTCTTTTGAGTTGTCTTCTAATTCATTTTGGAAAGACTTGAAATTTATACTCATTACAGCACACTGCTATTTTTCAGTTGTGATAATTTATTGAATTTTGGGATTAGCTTAATTATTCCTGAATTGAAAAACTCTTGACTCAGTGGTACATCTCGAATTTCATTTTTATTCATGATCATTTTTGGTTGGATAGTTGATGGTTTGAAATCATTTGAATTATTTTGATATTTTGAATCTCACACACCTCTTAGATTTATAATTAATAATCTTGTTTGATTGATTTGGTGTATCTCAAAATTTACATCTATTCAAGTGATTTCAAATAAATTATTTTTGGATTATGAATATCTCTCAAACTTGATGTAAATTTTCTGAAAGTTTCTTTTGTGATTATCAGAAATATTTGTGAAAAATTCTCTTAGCAAGGCTGCTTTGAAATCGACTGTTGTGTTGCTCTGATAAAAGAAATCGTTTTGGAAATGTTTTTAGATAACTGCTTGGTTTGGTATCATTTGATGTTCTGACAAAATGTTCAAAGATTTTCTGATTGACTTATCTACTCTGAATTGAAAATCTTTCTTGTGCTACATCCTGAAATTCATTCTGAAATCATGATCACTTACTTGGATAGTTGATGGTTTGAAATCATTTGATATTATTTAATATCTTGAATCTCACACACTCCTTGGCTTTGGTATTAATAACCTTGTGTGATCGATTCATTGAATCTTGAAGTTTCCACATTCCTTCAAGTGATTTCAAATAAACCGTTTCTTTACATCTTGGAACAAGGTTTGTCTTCTTAGACTTGTTGTAAATTGTCTGAAAAGTTTCTTGTGAAACTCATTTTGAATTTGTCTTGCTACTCCGAAAAATGGAACTGAATTATTTGACTTATTGGCTTGGGCTTGGTGATTGGATACTGTTGTCTGAGATATCATTTTTGCCCCCAGGGTGGTATTAAAATTCCCGTTAGCAGAGACAACAAGTGGTATTTGTTTGGTAGTGCTAATTTTTTTAATCTGATTCTCATTTTGTATATATTTTTTATACCCCTCTTGCCTTGTATAAATCACTTAAAATTCCTCTTGTAATTGATTTTTCAATTTTAAAATCATTTATTAATTATTTGTTCAAAAATTGAAATCAATAACCAAATTAAACTATATTTAGAATTCATCAAAATTATTATCAGAAATTTGAAATTGTGATGAATTGTGACTATAGTATGTTTCACAATAAGAGGAGATTTTATTTAAATTTTCATGATGATTGAACAGTTGTTATAATATCTTTGAATTGGTGGTTATTTCACGAACAACTTCTTATCTACCATTATTCTACCATCCATCATGATTTTATATTAATGTGGATAGTTTATTTTATTTTTTAAAATCATCATGAATAAACAGTGGAAATTTTTGTGATAGAATAGTGACTATATTATTTTCTCAGAATTAGTGATAACTGAAAATTTCAAGAATCCGGGTATAGTTGAGCATATTTCATAATGTGATTAATTTAGAAAATTATTTCACAAACCATTTCTGTACTTATCACATTTCTATGATCCATATTGGTTTTAAATACTAAGGAGTTTTCATTTTGGAACAGAAAATAAAAAAATATAATATTCATATGTATTTCTCTAACCTCATTTAAAAATCCAAGCTATGGTCATGCATGGCTATGAGATTACTTATTTTTAAGATGCAACTGATCTCATTTAAAAATCCAAGATCTGGTTATGCGTGGTTAATATGATCTTAAATAAAAAGAAAAAGAAAAGAAAATAATTTGCTATTAATAAATTTTTATGAAATTCTCCTTGGTGTCTAAAAACCAGCCTATCAATCCATCTTCCTAATCTGTGAAATGTGTTAATATTTTATGAAATATTGTGATTTGTTGATTGGTAGTTACTGGGATTTCAGATTATTTGATTTTTTCACTTAAGTTGAATTTATAACAGTATTCCAAATTCAGCACTGTTTTGTGCCTCATCTTTTTATAAAAGATCTTTCTTTAGAAAATAATTGTAAATCATTCGTTTAAAACTCTCTCCATTTATATAAATTTCATCGTAAACCTATCATCCTACAATGTGAAATTTGCCACTAGTTCTTAGAATATTATGATTTTTGTTTGATTAATTAAGATTTAAGATGATCATTCTTCTTGTTAAGCTGATATTATATTTTTAGTTAATTATTTCATCAGTTTTTTAATTACAGTATCCTTTTGTTGATAACAAAAGGGGGAGAATGGGTTAAGATTTTGATCGATGAGTGGTTGTTTTTGAATATTTTAATATTGAAGTTTCAATTATTATTTTTCACACATGCACATATTTAGGGAAAGTTCTGCTGTAGGGGGAGCATTCAAATAGGGGGAGTGCAATAATTCACTGTCAAACACATATATTATAATATTATAATCAAAATCTTATTTTATGTTTGTCATCATCAAAAAGGGGAGATTGTTGTATCTAACAATTCTATGATTTTTGTTTGATGATAACAAACATATATTTATTATTATAAATGTGTTTGTACTTGTACTGTTATACTACATCACAGGCATAATATAATATTTATATTTAAATAGAATACTACTACACAAGAATTTAAAAATTCTAACAATATTTTATTTCAACATTTCAACAGTACAAAATTTATAACTCCACTATTTGTATATCTCGCTATGATATAGTACATTTCATTTCATACTCAATTTCATATACACTGCTCCTCACTACAATTCACTTAGTCACTAAGTTGTACAAACACTCATGTACACAGTTGTATACACATAAACTTCACTGTTTGTTATATACACATTCACACATACACTGACACAGTCTTGTCTTTAGTCTTCTGTCTCTGTCTTCACAGTTAATCCAGTCCTTTGCTTACCTATCACCCAAAAAAAAACACACAGAGTAATCTGGAATAGAAATAATTTTATATTCTAGCAAATTTAATTTTATTTTTAAAATTTATTTGCCTTAGAAATTTTGGTGTGTTTCTCATCATTTTTCATGACTTGGTCTGATTTATAATGGACATCCATCTGTGTCTAGACAGCTTGTGATATTCACAGTGATACACTGTAAATACCATAAGGTAGAAAAATTGTCTGTAGTGCTCAAATATATATAATATGTTGTCCACTATACATGTATACACATAAGTTGTATGTATATACACATATTTCTGTGCAGGGACAAATATATCAAGTCGTGTTCAGGTGAAGCCCGACACACATGCATGGTGCATGGGTCAAGTGTCCATGAACAACACAAGGGGAACAATGAAGATTTACTCAAACACACACACAAATATATATATACACACACATACATACAGTGTATGTATATACACATTGGCATTATACACACACACATACATACAGTGTATGTATATACACATTGGCATTATACACACACACATACATACAGTGTATGTATATACACATTGGCATATTCACAAGTCATGAATGCAATAACTCGACCATGCAAACCAAAAAAAATGGTGCAACAACAACATGAACGCTGCACAAGTTCATCAAATACAGGGCAGATGCAAGTTGTTTATGGCAACATGTATGCTCAGCATGACCAAGTCAAGTATGGGAATAGGATCCAATACAAGTGCATACTTAAATTAACAAAGTTCAATCCAGTTTCAGAAAGATGCAGCAAATTCAAAGTGTGAACATATTCAAAGCAAAGTTGAAGCATTTCAGCATGGTCAGGTGTTCAAGGTCAAGCCAAAAGTTTATGCTCGACAAAATATACAAGACAGTTAGCAATAAATTGTCGAACAAGTAATTCTTAAGTTTTGAATACAGCATGTCGAAAGCTATTCAATGCAGTAAAAGGCAAGTCGAAATTCCCAGATTTTGAATTGGCAAAGGGCTCTTAATTTTGAACACAGCATGTTGAAAGCCGCCATTTTAAAGTGCTAATAAAAAGATTAGTGAATGGGCAGCAAGTAAATGGTTTTCATTATCAGCAATCAAATTCAAGATTCCCAGCTTTTGCAGGTGATAAAATTGGCAAATGGTTCAAATCTACTGATAATGTTTCCAGCATTTCCATGTGTCCAAAACTGGCAATCTGATTTTGCAAACAAACATTTCCTGCAATTAATATTCAAGGAAGAATGATAATCAAAGATTCCCAGAAATACAGAAATATTTTTATGCAAGAAATCATTGTTTGTTTCCTAGAATCATTCTTTTCAAATTGTCAAAGATTCAAATCCTTTTTATGGAAACCATCAATCTCAAGTGTATTTGGGGCAAGTGAATAATTGCGGCATCTCTTTATTTGGCAAGAATTAATTTTGGCAATCAAATATTACAGTGGTTCATAAAGTCATTTAGGATCAACATGTTTTTCACACGGGTTTTTATTTGCCAAAGAAATTCATTTGAGGCAACAATTTGATTTCCAGAAAACACTGTAACATATTGGGCAAAAATTTATTCAAATCTTACCCAAAAAAATTATAGTGGGACAAAAAGGTTAGCATAGAAGAATGGCAAGAAATCGCAATTACTTTCCAGTTTTGTTCAATTTGTATTGGGAAACAAAAATTTGATATCTTGATCCCAGAAAATCACGCAACAAGCCAACTGATTCTGTAAGAACCCGAAAAATCTGAACCAATTTAAAATTTTTATTTTGACAATTTTGATGAATTTTGAATATTTAAAATGAATTATTTTAAATAATAACGACGAGAAATTTATTTTGAATAGAATTAGAAAGGAAATATTTATTTGAATCGTAGTTAGAATATAAATATTTATTTCTAATTATAAAAGGAACTGGAAATGGCGCGGTAGTTTAAAAATTCGATTTCGAGTTTCAATTGAATGTATAGGATTCAAAATAAACCGGATTTTGGCGAAACCAAAAATATTAGAATCTATTCGAAAATATCTTTCCAACGAATCCGAAAAATCCAAATTTCATAGCGGGAATAGAATGTTATGCCCAGTTGAAAGTTCAGAATAGTCGCTATGGAAATGTAGCCCTTAAAAATAGCGATTTTTGCAAATGACCTCCGTTTGCGACGAAACAACTTTTGTTGGATCTGGGATGTCAAATTATTGCTAGATTCCAAAATTCATAATTTTTGGGATCAATATGTGAGCGTGGTGCAGGAAAACGTGTTTTAACAGTTTCAATCAATTTCATCGACCAGAAAATGACCATTTTTCAAACGGTCTCAGAATTTGACGAAATTAGTTTTGTTAGGACCGTATCATCAATACGAAGCTAGAAATATTTTTTTGGAAATTTTTAGAGTCCATATGTCACCTCGGTAAATTGAAATGTATGTTTAAATTAAATATATATTGATCTATATTGTAATTTAAATGAAAACTAGTCAAAATAGCCAAACTGGCTTATAATATATATCCCATTGCGTTCGGAATGGGGGTAATTAGTTATGAACGACAATCGGTGGGTCTCGTTTGGAGGTCGAAATAAAAAATACCTTTAAGGATAATTAAATAATTTAATATATTATATAACCTTCTCTCTCTTTCCCCCTTCCTTCAGTCAAACCCGATTTCAATTAAAAAGGAAAAAAACGCGTCGCTCATCCTCCAGATCCACGCTGATGCCCGTCGCCGATGTCCAGCCCTCCCTAGCCACAGGCGCTCAGCCGTAGCGCCACCCCTTACCTCCCTTCGTTCTCCCCCCTACTTTCACCCCCTCCAGTTGAAAACCCCACCCCATGTCCAAACCAAACCCTAAGGCCACTGCCCCCTCGTTTCTCCGACCACCGCCCCTCTGCCTTCACCTCACCTCGACGTCGTGACCTCCCATTCCGCCTCCTCCTCATTTAAAAACCCACAGCCGCCACAAACCCTTTCAAAACCGCCGCCTTCAACCACCAACAGCCCGACGCCGCTCTCTACCGCCTCCAGCAGCCACTTGCGCCTCTCCCCGCCACTCAGCACGAACAATGGGCCCCTTCCTCTCTCAAAGACTCGATTTTTACAAGGAAACAATGTGAGTTTTTGTTTAATTATTTCATGCTATTGATTTAGAATAAAATATGAAGTTATAATTTTTATCATACATGAAAGGTTGGATTTTTATATTATAGAAATAATAAAAACATGATTTTTATATTATAATGATAATAAAAATATGATTTTTATATTATATAGATAATAAAAAGTTTGATCTTTATATATGTAGCGATGGGATAAAAATACGATTTTTATATATGAAGTGACGATATAAAAATGTGATTTTTATCATATATGTAGCAAAGTAAAAATATGATTTTTATCGTTTGAATGGCAATGTAAAAATGTGATTTTTATTTATGTAGCGTTGTTATAAAAATATGAAATTATTTTTAGAAAAATAAAAATATAATTTTTAGCCTATGTATGTTATTAATAAAATAACCATACAAAGAAATAATTATTGATTAGTTAAAAATATAATTTTTAACGTAGGTATACTACATAGATCGGCAATCAAAGAATGGCGGAGTGGAACCCAAAGGAGAGAACTTGTCACTTTAATTTTATTTCTAGTTAAAATATATACTAGGATGCAGATGGTGCTTAGCAGCACCCGACACCCGTCGTCCACAGACCATGGATGACTTGTTTGTTTGATTGATTGTGTTGTGATAATTGATTGTGTGATGTGAAAATGGAATAAAATATTTTATAGTTAAAAATATAATTTTTAACGTGTATATGAATAAAATAGATTTTCATAAACAAATCGGACGATTTGTTTATGTACATACATTTGACTGATATTGATTGGGATGATAAATTTTACATATTGCCCAACTACACAAATAAAGTTCATTATCTGTTGATTGAAACCTCACACGGGTATTGGGATGATATTGGACATAAACTAATCCCAATATTTAGTTGAATGTCAATCGATTGGTTGACACGCAGTTCACAAATTTCGACCATTGACTTCGAACGGATATTATGGGAGATCCGACAGTCGGATTCTCCTAAAGCTAGAACCATTGGGTTCATATCGAAAAAAGCTTTCTAATGAATACAAAAAATTAGAAATCTAATGGTTGGATTTGGAATCACGTCCAAATCAAATTTGGAAAAGGTCGTTGTAAGTGCAGTTCGACGGCCGTTTATGGAAATCGACTGTACAGGCCTTGATAAAAATATTAATAATTTGTGTAAAATGATAATAAATGATTTGGAAAGAATTAAGATGAAAAATTCCATATTCTAAAGGATATAAATATATTTTTATCAAAATGAAGTAGTTATGAACTAGAATTATAATCCAATATTTTTAAATAATTAAATTGGATTTGAAATGGTTTTAAAATAACCAGAATTTCCAATATATGAATTAGAATGGATTAGAATCGAAATTACCTTCGGAATATTTCGATATTGGGTTTCGTGATTATACGGATATTGTGGAGGAATTTGGAAGATATATATATATCGTTATTCCAATAAGATATTTGTTGGTTTCAGAATTCGACATTGAATATAAGCCGATATATTTTCTATTCAGAGGCTTGTATTTAATATCGAATTGGATTTTGGGTTTGTCGAGAATGGTATCTTCAATAATACTGTTCTTAATCCCAATGGAGTTAAAAAAAATTAGAAAATGACTGGAGATTAGCTAAGTTGAATGGTTTCCTGGGTATTGATCTGATGTTGGTTTCGGCCTTCGAGGTTAATACTTAGGGAACTGTTCTCTTACTAATTTACGGTTAGAGACTGATGGGGTTTTGGGTTTGTTGTGAACTGTGTTTTTAATGACATTCGTTCTTTAATCCATTTTACAGTGAAATGTGATTTGGAATTTATAAATCTTTTTATTAAGATTTAACGGGAATTTTCCAAAGTAAAGTTTTCCAGTTTAATATATTAAATTGGAATTGAATGGATTTCGATTGATAATAATCGAAGTGAACTTCTGTGGAGGAAGACTGTTAGTACATATGGAATTTAAAAGGCTTTGTCATTATTCCATTTATATTATTGGTTGGATACGGAAATTGACATCGATTATATATTTATTTGTTTTACCGTGAAGATTCCATGATTAATGGAATGTGATTTGGGTTTATCGTGAACGTTGTTTTAAAATAACACTTATTCTTTAACCCGATTAACAATGGAACGAGGTTTTGGCTTGTCGTGAATGGTATCTTTAATAATACTGTTCTTAGACCCAATGGAGTTAAGAAAATCAGAAACTAATTGGAGATTAGTTAAGTTGAATGATTTCCTGGGTATTGATCTGATGTTGGTTTCGGCCTTCGGGGTTAATACTTAGGGAATTGTTCACTTGTTAATTTACGGTTAGAGGCTGATGGAATGGAATGTGATTTTGGGTTTACCGTGAACCGTGTTTTAAATGACATTAGTTCTTTAACCCAGTTAAAGACAGGATATGATTTCCCAAGTTAAGTAATCATTAATATTGATTTTTGGGAAGATTAAAACCAAGTGGAGTTTTAATGAATCTTTAATTAGATTGAAATGATCGAGAATGGAGTATCACCAGTTTTGCTCCAAGCGATAGTTAAATCTTTAATTAGATTTGAACGGGAAATGGTAATTAAATTTATGAATAACACCGTGGTGTTAGTTATGGGTTAATACCAGTTTTTCTCCATGGGATGAATAGGTTAGGATTGGGAAATAAAATAAATGATTACTTCGGTGTGGTTCGTTAATCCCGACTAGTTTGGAAAACCATAACATGGTTTGAATTGTCATCCAAAGGAAGATTAAAGAATAAATTTTAAAGAATTTATCTTTGATAAATTTAATGGGAACCTTTCCCAAACTATATGAATGTTTGAATAAAAGAATATTCAGAATTGGAATGAGGCGTATGTTGTGTTTTTATAGCACTTCTTTATTATATACGTGAGTTATTCAGAAAGGTCGGGTTTATACCGATTCTAAATAACTGTTTAGACGATAAGTCGACGATGAAGACGGTGGTTGAAGACTGGAGGTCTTCACATCGTTTGGATGATTACTGATGTCTTGATTGGGTTGTACACCCAAGATGAGGTAATAAGTGCTGATCGTCCAGACGTACTTGGAGATCGACGGATATGCGAGGACCTCTCTCCTGTATTGGACATATGGGACGAGGAATAAGATGCCTCCGGTTTTGTTCAAACCCAGAAAGGACTTGTAATTGGATTGTGTGTCTGACATTGGATTTTATTCTGTATTGACTGATTTTTATTAAATATATATATGTTTGGCGGCGGAGAATTTATTCTCTTGCTTAACGCCCTTCTCTGAGACGTACGAGCTCAAAGGTTATATATCAGTAGATATCAGTCGCATGGAATGATCTGCCTGTGTGGCATGCTGAGATGCAGTGATCAAGGCTTTTGTTGGAACGCAGAGTCTTGTGGTTGATGATAAAAGCACGGCTTTAATACAGAGTAGCTTTATGTATAGCATTAATTCGTGAGCCTCACACCTCGGTATGAGTCAAAAAGGGGATCGTGACTATAGGGAGTGCACGACGTTTTTTTCTAGCCATGGGTGGTGTCAGCGTTTTACTAGCCCTGACATTTATATTATTTTTTACCTATGTGGTTGTTGGATTGCGAGGCACCTCGGTTATATCGGTCTCTACGGAGCCGATGGATAGGTCCGATAGGACCGGAAACATGTGTTCAGGAATAACCAATCCTCAAATGTAACGGAGGACCGACCCTGAAGATCCAAGGGTTACCTAGAGTGTGTAGTCCTGAGGCATTTGCTAGAGTATCTCGAAGCGGTGAGGAGCCATCCCTGGCCTCGACTCATGACGGAAATCCAATTTCCAATACATGACATTTCGGTTTTTATTTGTAGAGCCTAGTATGGCGACATGATAGATGGTACCCATGTCGCCTATGATTGATATATTTATATTTGAAGTTGATTTCTTCACTTATAGTAATAGTAAAAGATTAAATTTCGCGTATCAAGCATTATTTGACTATTATAAGGTAAAACCCTATCATCCCTCTTGCGTTGCATTGTGTGATGGGACCTGGGTCTTATAATAGCTTCATTGTTCTTTATTTAGTATTGCGCTGTTTGTTTTATGCACTGGTATTCTTGGGAGGAAACCCATTTCGTGTTATACGGCGTGGTCCCTTGATTTACCTAACTTTAAAAGTCAAATTAATAACTGTTTTAGTTCTCATAGCAGTCACATGACTGACCTAGAGTTTATTGTTTTAATCTAAACTCTGGTGCCTCTATTTTCCACATGGGCAGCCAGTAGTTTTGGTTTTGCAGATGTATATTCACGAGATCCTGGTTTACAGCTGTAATGATATTCAGAAAGCTTTGTATCCATATATCTTCTTCAGTTGTGTTTTGTATTATTTTCCGCTTCTATGTAATGTAATTTAAATCTCTAGTATTTTTCTGACGTGTAATATTTATTCATACTCTGTATATTCTTGTATTCTGATGGAATTGTTGTAATAAGCAATGAAATTTTCTTCCATTTGTGTTCTGATTTGTCTTGTTCTCAAAGCAATTCGTTTTTTCCCTCATGGGGAAGTTCGGGTCGCCACAGATTCATTCCAAACGAATACAAACCAAAATCACGCAAGGGAATTTTTTCAAGGGGACACAAATATCAATTTCAATCAAAGCCATGTTCAATATAAATCGAGGCCTCAAAATTATCACAACAATCAGATAAATCATGCAGCAAAAAATCATATCTACCATATAAGGAAATCAGAGAGCTATCAGGGATTTCTATTACCCTATTTAACACCATTCACCATCGGCATATTATTTGATTGAAAAACCAAGGCAAAAATTCAAAGAACCATCGATTTCAAATCAAAAGAACTCACAAAGTTTTTTATAAATTTGTGAACTTACGATTTGGGGGATTTAAACAAAGCCCTAATTTCATTTAGGGTCGGTCGATTTTTATTTGGACAAAAGAAACAAGTGTTGACCATTTTTATAAAGGGAGAGGGTTTTGTTTATTTGTTTTTTTAATTTTGTTTTGTATTTTCTTTTGTAACCCATCGATTAGTTTTCTAGAGTCTGTAAACACCAGGATTTATCTACTACGGATTAGTAGCTAGGGGACAATCTGATCTTGGGGACATAGATCAGTTTATTGTTTTGAGCGTAGGATTAGAACAGAAGCGAGGTGTTCGCGAGTTTACAGGGTTTTGTAAGTGGGGTCTGTTTTATTATCTAGTAGAAATCTTGAATGCAGCAGTAGGCAGAGTTTGCCGAAGCTAGGTATATCTGTATGTTATTCACATTCCGCATTTACTTACTCTGCTATTATTTGTGATCTGATATTTTAATATCTCGTATTAGTTCAGTAAACCCTATTCACCCCCTCTAGGCTTAATCTAGATCCAACAAATATAAACTTCAACAACTGGAATTCGAAGAAATAAAAGTCTCACCAATCAAGCTGTAACACCCAAAATAAGAATAACATTATCAAATATTCAGAATTAAGTAAAATGGATTGTACCGTTGCGTTCGTCTCGGAATTCTGGTTCAGATAGAGTCCGAGTTTGCGTAAAATGGACATCGTATGATGAAGTTATGGGCTGCGGAAGTTTGTCAAAGAAAACAGGAACTACACAAGCCAATTCTGGACCCCCGGACCCATGGGGGTCGACCCCTTCAAAGGAGGTCAACCCACATGAAGGGGGGTCGACCCCTCGGCGGCAGATTTTGGCAGATTAGGGGTTTTGAGTTTCTGGACGAATCTGATGGCTTTTGGTCAAATCTGAGGGTCCTGGTTCTCCATACACCTACAAATAAGACCTTATACTTAACCCTAAACCTCATAATTCGGCAGCTACGCTGGAGCTCTGCCATTACTCTCTCTATCTTCTCAAATCTATTCTAAAAATTAAAATATTAGCCTAAGAAAATTATGAATCCAGATCTAGAAGAAAGAATCAACATTAATAAAAAAGATTATTGAATCATGAAAGCAAGGTAAACTTCTAGATCCAGTATATTCAATTCTTCCTATTTCTTTCCCTTTTCTTTTAATGAAAATAGTCAATCCATGGTTATTAGGTTCCAAATCAAATTAAAGGGAAAAGGAAAACCATGGATGATAGAACGGATCAGATCCAAAATTTGGGCAAAGCATGAAAGGTGAGTGGGTTTAGGCTGTAGCCTTTAGATAATATTATGACTATCATTTAGCATTCCCCTTGTTATAAATTGTGAAATTGCCAAGTTAATTATGAATTATTGTTATAACAAGTTGAGATGTTAATATGAATAATTCATACGTTGAATTAGTTAAAGTATTGGGTGATTACATGTTGAATAAACTTGTTAGAATATGAGCAATGATTACTGTTGTTATAGTTATTTGATTCAGTTGGGGTATATTGTTGGGTAAACGACATGTCTAACTGGTTGGAGTTAAATAATTACACGATTGAATGTTTACATGTCAAAATAGAATTAAACATATGTTGAAAAGGACATGCGACAAAACATAGGCAAAATTGGACGATATATAAATTAGATTACTGTAAACTATATTACAGTAAAAAGGATAATATGCCTAAATTTTCCATGAAATAGGAATAATTGTTAAAGGACGAACATGCCTAGATTCACAGTAATTTGACACTGTAACGTTCTTAGACACGAGGATAGATTGCACTTGTGAAAGAAGTCTGCCCGGAACCGCCCGGCATATCCAACATTCACAAGTGGTAAATCTAATGTGAGGGATCTAAGTGCATAAATTAAAAACATGTAATGGTGCTAAGACACGAGGTTAAGACAACTTATGGTAGAAGTCTGCCTGGACCCGCCCGGCAAATACAGCATCCACAAAAGTAGGCTTAATGTAAGAGGTCTAGTGCTTATATATATGTATATGTATGTATATAACAAGATATGAATAAATGGAAATGATGGTAATTAAATGTCTAACTCAGAAAATAAGAAAGGAAGGTATGTAATGAACAGAGTTAGTGTGATACAAAGAAAAAGTGATGTATTTCCCTAAATGACCTATTTCTGAGAACGTGATTGCAAGTAAGCCACAGTAAATAAAGTAAGAAAAGTAAAGAAATTACTTGCTACCACAAATTTAGATGGGAGTACGTTATGAAAATAAATCACTGATTCCTTCTATCAAACTGATAAGGTGCATGAAGTGTTTTCCTTAATTAAAATAAGGAACATATATTACAGTGAATAAAGAATACTGGAATACAACAGTAAAAGAAAATGGTTTAAAAGGGGAATGATAATCACCTATTATAAATAAATAACATTAGTGAAAATGTTGTATAATAGGTAGACTTGTCCTAGGGACAAGTGAGGATTATAACTTAGGTTATAATAAACTAATAAGTAAATTGGATAACTGGTGAAATGAGATAAGGGACACTTAATTGTAAATTAAGTAATCAAAAAAGGGGAAAACCTGAAACCAGTTAAGAAAAAGGGGGAAAATGTATTATACTTAATTATAAATTAAGTAATCCAAAAACTTGGAGGTCTGAAGCCCGCTGATAAGAATAACATGTTTAGACTTGTCCTAGGGACAAGAGGAAATTATAACATATGTTATAATAAATGGGTAGAGAAACTTATTAATAGGCCTTAGTTAATAGAACTAAGTTAATAAGCAAACAACGACAAGTTGTAGTAACGGTGTAAATTGGAATTATGATTAAATGAGAAAGAATGAGGAAAACTTATGAAATAAGTTATATTTAATCATAAATAATAATTGACATGTTAATAGAAAGCATGTGAATTGAGATATACTTAATTACATATTATGTAGAACATGTTATTGTAATGATGAAGTCAAACAAGAATATAAAGGGTTGTGGATTATAAACCTTGGACCATAATCATGAGAATAACATGGTGTGGGCTTATTAATAAACTTAAATGGGTTAAGTTATATAACTGAAATTAATAAGCAAGAAGAACTTGGTAACTTGATTAAGAATTCAATATGAATTGGAATAACCAAGTTAATTGGAAACTTGATGTGGTGAGGCAAGCGTGTAAAAGAATGTTTAGACATAGGGTCTAACAACATATTAAATTGAGGCGCTTGAACTAGTCCGTACGTTTGAGGGTGAATAACCCAATGGGGTAATGATCGAGGTGTTATAAGGCATTAGGGGAGCGCACATTCATCTGATTGTTCTGATGGCTCCGAAGGACTGGAAGGGGAAGCATGCAACTTTCTGAGGTACGTAAGGTGCTCCTAGCAGTCCTCTGTGCGGTAGCAGATGTCTTAGGTTGTGCTCGAAGAGGTTGGGTCTGTGCGTAACTACCAGGTAGGTGGGCCTTGACTATAGAAGTAGCTATGTAGTTAGAATGCTATGACGCAATGGCACTAAGGTGATTCGGCGGTTGCCTCAACGCGAGGTCGGGTTAGGAACAACAAAGATAGTGGATCGTCATATACTCCTCATCGACAGCCAGAGGGATGCGAAAAGACTAGAGCTAAACCCAAGGTACCATTCACCTTTTGTTATCGGGGTAAGGGGTTGAGGGGAGATGCCAAATGGATGTTTAGATTGTTTATTGCTAGGGGCGTCGCTTACCTCTTGTAGTCTTTACTAGTTGAGGGAGGGGCCTAGGTAGGGCCATAGCCACTGTGAAAACAGACCTTAGAAATATCTATAGAGGATCTTAAAAACGGGCATGTACAGATATGGAAAAGCTCCCGTCAGAGTTCCGTGTTTCTTGTATCTCCCTGCCATGGAACTCGGTACACATTAGAGGACGTGCAATTGAGGCATCAAGCTACAATTGAAGATATGTATGGTGGATAGTCTAGATACATGCATGTCAGCTCTGGGTGGTGTATCGTAGACTTGAGGGCATTATTCCGGTATGAATTCTGATTCGAATAAGGGTGGAAGTCCGTACGATTACGTGACGTAGTAATGACAGGTATATGCGGAACGTAATATTGTTATTCGTACATCACTACGGCATAGGATGAGGGACTGCGTAAATTTCGACGGTATTACAGTAGAGACCGTGCGATCGGGGTACCATGGGATGTACCTTAATAGTGGGGGTAGCTACATATATACTGTATTAGGTTAATCCACTGGGAAGTAAATGGGTATGACGTGTGTGTAAGCCTTGAGTGTTGTTAAACCAAGAAACCTAATAAATAAGAAGATATGATTGAATGGTATATGCAGTGTTATCCAAAGTGTATAATTTAAATTCAGTCACCAGAACTTGTGTTCTGACCCCCTCCTCATAACATACTCGCAGTTAGATTTTTGGCAGAGACATAATAGCCTTGGATACTGGTTAGGCAGTATTATAAATACGGTAAGGCTATATTTTGACTATATTATATTTTATCCATTCGTTATGAGATATTTTCTGAGCTCTAAAATGTTTTATTTCTCTGTCTTTTCTACAGGATACCAGAGCAAACCAATCCGAGTTTCAATAGATTGAAACAAAAAAAAAATGGACTGTCGGAATTCGGGTTGTCACACAAGCTGAAGACTTTGAAAAGGCGACGTTGAGATAGTGATCAATCACAGAAGAGAGCATTGTTGGTTAAGGCGTTGGCTGCGAGAAGGGCGAGAGAGATGAAGAGTTCTGCAGCCGCATTTGGTGTTTGTGCTGGTTTATTTTGTTTATTTAAGCCTAATTTGAAATTAACTTAAAATAAAAAATAAACAAAGATGACAAGAATGCCTTCTCTTCAGATACGACATAATACATATATAAATTTTCAATGCATTCTGATATGACCATATCAACTTCTCATCGATGCATTCTAGAAAGAGTGCTAATCAATATACATAAAATATTCAATAGAATTGAACTTTTTCCCCCTTTCCAGAAAACCAAACAATTACAAACTAAATTTGGATGGCCTTTGGTCAAATATGTTCTCAGCAGCAATAAATAAGAAAGGACTCTAATGCAAGTGAACATGCAATGCATGAATAATGACATCATGTGAAGAAGCCAATGATATCATATTTGTTTTGCATTCAGCGCATCTGGCTGCAATCAACCTACTCTGATTGCTTACTCTGGAAGTCTTGCAGGCCTTGAACATGTCTAAAATAGAAGCCCCCTTTTTGTGATGAGATTCCGTCTTTGTTCACTCGGAGAGAAGTAATAATAGTTCACTCAAAAGGCAAGTAAGGAAGGTATTAATATAGGCGCTTGAATACCCGTGCGTAAAGCTGGGAAGGAAGCTCTTCTAAGAGAGTGGATCTCTTGAGTCTTCTTCTTAATTACTTCCCGCTTATGGTAATGTCAGTCTTTGTGGTTTCCTTTTTGGCTAGGTGAGCTAACTTAACAACAATATGCGGGGATTTCTCTTAGTAGGCGCTAGAGGTGCGAAGCGTGGTACGAGCTCGGCAGAATCATAGAATGGATAGGTCCGAACTTCGAAAGATTTCTCAGTGTATCGAAACTGAAATCCTTGAAAGAATGTTGTTTGCATTAGTTAATCTTTCTCTCTCTCCCCCCAGTAATAGAATCTCATTTCATAAAACTGTTGGTTTCGATTTGCATTAATATCTTCCTTTTCTATTTGAATCTCTCGGATAGATCATCTATTGGAAGTTCGAGAACCTATTCCTCAATATCTTGTTCATTTGCAACAATTTTTTTTCTTTGTGCGTCAGTGAAAATAATAATATTTTTTTGGAGAGAAAGACTATTTCACCAATCGAGCAGAGTGGAAGAAGGGAAAAGATTCTCGAACAAAGAAAAGGATCCAATTACTTTGAAAGAATTGAATGAGGAGTCGTATGAACTAGCAGGTTGGTGAACCATAACTCTGATAATATTGATCTAACATCATGCATAAACGGTTCTTCTATCTTGAAAAATTGGATTAAAGTAAGGACTAAAAAAAATAAGAAAAAAAAAATAGAATTGAACAACGAACCGTATAAAAGATTCGCGATATAAATAGGAAGGCGTTTCAAATACCACACATGAGTTACTGGACATGCGAGTTTGATGTATCCCATTTGACATCTTCGTATACGAGAATCAACAAATTCCACCCCACATTCTTCACAAAATTTCGGGTCATCTTTTCTGCTCCGATCACTCGATAATTTCCATAGGCACAAATTCCACTTTTTAGGGGTCTAGGGATTCTTTCACAAAATAGTCCATCTTTTTCCCGTTTATTGGTTTTATAATGAAAAGTACAGGGCTTTGTCACCTCTCCAGCTATCTCCCCATTTGGTAGGATTTTGTTGGCCCAAGCCCTTATTTGTTGAGGAGACACTAATCCAATTCAAAGTTGTTGATGTTTATACCGGTCGATCATAGAATAGAAATTCTGATTCATTAGGATCAAACTTCCTTCCGATTAATCTTAAAAATCTTTTCAGATACAAGGAAATGGTTCAATTCTAGAGCCAAAGATCGTAGTTCTCGAACGAGTAATCGAAAAGATTCTGGGGCATCCTCAGGATTAGGTACTGTTCCTCCAATAACCATAGCACCAAGTAATTCTTGAGATCAAGATTATCATCTTGAGACCTTTGCACTTCACTATTAGAAGGAACTTGAGGTAGTTCACTATTAGATAGAGCAGAAGCCTCTACAGGAGCTATCTCTCGCAAAGCTGCAAACTATGACAAAGCAAGAATATTAAGAATTGTCAAACTAACCGTCACACTCAAAGAAATGAACTCAGGTGAAGACAATAATTTAAGCAAAAAAAAAAGATATGTAACCTCAGATGAAACAAAGTGAAAGGAAGAGGAAGAGGATGTAAAAGAATCAGAAGAAGACTGATGATCCGAAGAAGCTGGGGTGATCTCAGGAACCTGGATATACGGTCATCCTTCCTAAGATAGGAACGATGATTTGTCCTCTTCTGATTCTCATCCTCTCTCTCGTGAGTTCATTATGACAATGATAATAACGGGTTGTGTTCTTTATAAAGTCTATGTTTGTGGGCCCATTCCTCAAAAGATGTTTTTACAGGATCCCTATCTACAACAATTTTCACTTCGGGTTCTGGCGAACGAATAATCATTAAGTCCTCTTTCCAGACAACACATACAAAGAGACCCGCCAACAGTCAAGTTTGTAGTGAACCTATGAAAGATAGATGAAAGATATTTTTTATAATAATAATTAGTTTCTGGCCAATCACGAATCGTAGCAACTGAAGTAATAAGCAATTGAACGGAGAAGTAACCAATTGAAGAAACTAAACCAATAACTTAACAAGACCAGTTGTTAACTCATTTGCTACTAACTCGGTCTACTTAAAGAAGCAACAAGGAAGAGCAGAGGTCCGTCCATCAATATCATGATTGGGTCGACCAGGCCAGACCATAAGAGAAATATCATGATCGGGTCGACCAGGTCAGGCCCGATCACAAGTGAATAGAAAATCGAAAACGTACATTGCTGTTCCAGCAGAAATACTTGGTTTAATTCTACCACTTCTACTGCATCCATCTCACATGTTAGGCGTAGCTGGTGTATTCGACGGCTCCCTATTTAGTGCTATGCATGGTTCCTTAGTAACCTCTAGTTTAATCAGGGAAAATACTGAAATTGAGTCTACTAATGAAGGTTATAGATTCGGTCAAGAGGAAGAAACTTATAATATCGTTGTTGCACCGACAGGGGATTCCATTAATAACCGATCGTTTTGATTCTTTGGAACAACTTGATGAATTTAGTAAATCCTTTTAGGAGTTAGCAGGCCACCAATGACCATAGATCGAACCTATCAAATTTTTATAGTGCGATGGTTAGTTATTCGTGGACTAGCTGTACCTACCTTTTTTTAGGATCAATATCAGCAATGCAATTCATCCAACGATAAACCAAATTCGCTGTGAAGTCTTTCTCTTGATGTGGTTCGCCTTGGAAATAGATCCTTTTCAATCAAATCGAGACAAGGAAGTCTCAACCCTAGTCTCCGCATTGACTTGACCTTTGTCTATGAAAAGAAGAGAAAAGAGTTCTGAAGCTAATCATTTGGGAAATAGGCAAGCACCTCATCGTTGATACAAATCCACTATACTATGTCCATACGACAGTGGAAGAGGATCCTAGCTTTGTCCCATAAGTGATTCTTGGGTCCGTTCTCATCTCCCTCAACCTGATGTGCTCAAGAAACCATACCTACAAAGTTAGACAATGTGTTGCCAATTGACAAAAACATTGCTGTAATAACTTGTGGCTTTCCCCAGTTTGGGATCCGCAACGAAAAAGCACATGCTGAAAATCTGTGAAAGATCGAAGAGTAGATCCCACCCGAGAGCCCTCAAGGTCCAGTCCAAGCCATTATTATTCTGTGTATCGGTCTATTTAGACAAGATTGATTTCACCTAACTGGAATGCCGTTCATCCCGCCCCTCTGTAATAATATCCCTTCCAAAACTGAACCCAAAGGCAACCCTTGTTATAAATTATTCAGAGCTATTTTATTAGTAATTAACCAAACCAGTTTCTAAACTTCAATTATTCAGATGAGCAAAACTAATTTGCCAAGCCTACTTGCCCCACATAATATGAAAAGAGTTTGTAGTATCCAATAGGTTGCAGGTATTCTACAACTAGAAGTTTAAAAATACTGTTTATCTACTCAAAAATTTGAAATATTTGCATATGCCAACTACCTGATATGGTATTATGCATGAATATTATTTATACTATAAAACACAAGTATTTGGAACATGTTATACCACTAATCAGCCTAAGTGAAATTTGCCATTATTTGTAGTAAAAGACACTGTCTTTAAAACTATTGAAGGAACAAAAAATGGGTACAAAATTCAACATTTAGTACCTCAGATGTAAAAAAGTAGGTGAATAGCACTTACATAACTAAGCAAACCAATTTAATATGTATAGGTTGTCGCAGTATGAATATTAAAATGAAGTGTGAAGATGTTCTATGATAGTCATTCTAGAAGCACAAAACCAAAATGATATTCCAAATCCCAAAGAGACAAGAAATGCTATACCGTAAATTTTAAAGCAAGCAAATCTGAAAACAGAAAAAGCAACCATCATTTTCAAATTGCAGATAATTATCATAATAAAAGCATGCGTGTATGTGAGTTGAAACTTGAAACTTGCAATCATGCTCAAACCATTGGGTCTATGTAAATATTTCTTCTGGGAAACTTGTGACGAGTTTCTTTCGTGAAGTAGACTAGGATGAACCAGTGCTATAAAACAAGTTATAAGCCGTGGTTTTCATGGGAGTGCTTTTGCAAGAGTAGGCAACCTTATATACTTTGTCGAGACTAGCAATTTGGTGAATTAATTGTGTAGTATGGCATACTGAGAGGTGTGGTGTGAACCTCCTTACACATTTTCCTATTTACATCTAAACTGAATCATTTTTGTTATTGCTAGAATTTTCAACGGAGAAGTATTGTCCGTGCTCTTCAGTAATTTTCTTTTAGTTTTATTATTTTACACACAAACTCAATCAAAATATCTGTATGCTTTTATCACCAAACAAAATAAATACGCTTAGGTCACCATTAAACACAGTAAACATCTTAAATCACGTTTGTATATACATGAACTAAATACAGAGAGTTTGCAGCTTCATTTTTTCATTAATAGCAAGATAAAGTAATACCACCAAATTACAAAATCAATAACTACTGTAAAATTATTAAGCATATAGATAGTAATGTTAAGCACCAAATTTAAGGTTGAAACTGAAAATAAAGACCGATTCAAGCTTCCCATATACATATGCATCAATTTTCTTATAAGGTTGTACTAACGAATCCAGTTATCCATTTTCGGATCACATTTTAACACTGATTTTCACATAATAGACTGACATATGCATCAATAATCAATAATTCAGTGGAATCAACGACATTATTCCAGTGGAGTTGAAAGCATCATTAATAACCAAGAGATCAAAATTAAATACGCATCAATATATAAGGACATACCTTCAGTGATTGATTTGGAAATGCAGAGCGCTGGATCATTGAAAGGGGCGAGAGCTGGAATGGGAGATTTGAAACAATCGCAGGAAGCAAGGTTTGGGAAAAAGAAAACGAACGCAACCTATTTTTTCGTTTTTCGCAAACACAGGTCGAGGAAGAAGGAACGAAATTTAGGCCCTGATCCCGGAGCGATTATTTCTGAAAAGATGGGCAAGCGAGAGTTATTTTTTAAACGTTAAATTATATATTTAAAAATAACAAAAATAATGGAAACACTTTTTGTAGATATAGAAACACTAAATAATTGTTTCAAGCTTAGAAACAAAAAAAAAGTGTTTCAAGTAAAAAGTATCATATGTTTCAGATTTGTTTATTTGGTGTAGTGATTGCAATTGAACAAGCTTGTTCCTTCCTTATGGTTTGCTATTTTTTTTCCTTTTGCATTATCATTTTTTAGTAATGTAACATTTTTTATCTTATATGAATAATTGCGATTTTTGGATTTGGAGTATCAGATGATGTAGTAACATCCATTATGAAATGTTTCAACTAACTGTAAAAAATAAAAATCAAATCCTCTGGTCTAATGTAATGGATTTCTATTATTATATTAAAAAAATTACATCATGTTTCATACATGTAATTACAAGTTCTTACACCTTTTATATTATTATATGATTTTGTAAGAGGAGGGTAGTGTAGATGCAAGAATAAACAACTACTTCATGCAAGAATAAATAACTATCTCGATATCATTGTCCATGACATTGGCTATTTAATAATGTTTAAAATAGACCTTAATTTGTTGCATTCAATGTTAGTTGTCATTCACTTCACTTTAGTTTCTTTTCTCACCATTTAATTCTCATAATTTGGGTTGTCACTAATAATATTTTCATTGAATATTCATTTTTGGATGAGGAATTATTTTTAAAATTTAAATGTTTATTAAATATTTTAGCTATTGCAATCTTGAATGATCTTCATAGAAAAATATTGCTTGCCCTTTTTTCATAAAACTAAGTATTTTATTACTCAATTTGTGTTCATGGCTCTTATCATTTATTTATCCCTTTAGACTTACCAAATATTTTTATTAGATATTGAAATTAGTAAGAATATATTTACGGTTGTTCAAAGGCTTTTTTATGCAAGAAAATATAAAATAATGGAGGTAAGATTGACGAAAATTCAAAACATCACGTGAAAGATTTGAGCCATGGAATATAAAGG
Organism: Allium sativum; assembly: GCA_030737875.1. NCBI lineage: Eukaryota > Viridiplantae > Streptophyta > Magnoliopsida > Asparagales > Amaryllidaceae > Allium > Allium sativum. Next base: position 394,590,117 of record CM060925.1, read on the forward strand.
AACTATAAGAACTCTTTTTTTACTATTTTTTTTTAAATACAAATATAATTATGTTACTCATCCAGTTTTGTATAACACGTATACATCCTTAAATTCATTAATAGTTCTTGCATTTGTTTGTATATAGAACTGCAAACGAAAATTCATCATGTGATGACATTAGAAAAGCTATTTTTTATATTTTTGTATGTTGGTTGCTACAGAAAACATGTTTGTAGCATACCTTTTATTGGTTACAGTGCTGGTGACCTTTATAAAATTAAGAACGATGAAGACTAAGATGTATACTAATAAAAGCTAAAGGTGTTGTTATGGAAATGCCTCATCTATTTAGGGTTGGTGTGATCTAGATTAAGCATGTGAATGAAAAAAAACAAAAGATCACCATCATATCGCAATTAGTCGTCGATTATTCAGCCGAATCAAGCTTTTTGTTGGAAGAAATATCAACATTGTCCGAGTCCAACATTTAGTTTTATTCTTAGTTTTTTATTTCAGCCATTTCAATTTTTCAAATAACAATTGTATTTTTAAGTGATTTATTTAATTAAATTAGTTCACTAATTTATGATTTATTTATTACACTTACTCTTGCAATTTTTTTCCAATTAAACATTCACTGATAGGATGACATATTTTGAGTTTTTATTTGTTTCGTTTCTTCTTTTATTTCTTAAATTCATTAATGATCTAAAGCTGTAAAAAAGCTAAAAATTGGGAGTAAATTGATCCCGCTTGATGTATACGAAAAATGTTGTATGTGCTTATGAGTGATTCATATCAATATATATAGAGCATATTTTTGGTCTTAAGTTGGTTTACATGTACAATTCATAGTGTAATTCGATTAGCATTTTTTCCAGTTACTTCCATTATCTCTTAAACTATGGTTTGCATATAATTTTTTCATTAAAATCCGAATTAAGATAAATTTTAATAAATGATTATATATTTTATATTAAACATGTTGACGGTCGGTTTTTCCACCGTTGTGCGGTTATACTAGTTTATAAAGTTTTAAAACAATGATTTTTTTGTATTTTGAAACTTAAACTAAACCTGAGCCAAATTGTCCATCGGTTTAGATCCTGCAGATTTAATCTTTAAACCGATCCATTTATAGCAACAACAACCTGTTTGACAAATCTGGGCATAGTTGACAATGATTGAGGCGCTGGAAAAAAAATGCTACATTATACAGATATGTCTGACAATTAGAGCCGAGAACTGAAAACCCGAACCGAACCGACCCGAAAAGACCCAAACCCGAATCGAACCCGTTGAGTCTCGGGTTGGGTCTAAGTGATGAAAAATATCATCAAGACTCGATCAAAACCGACCCGCATAGACCCGACAAAAAAACATTGAAATATATGTATTTTTAGTGTTATTATTCGACCCGACTCGAAGCTCGGGTCGGGTCCATATTTTTGAAATGTATAATTTAAACCCGACAAAACTGGGATCGTCTAGAACCGAGACGCGCCGGATTGGGTCTAATTGCCACCCCTAAATTACAGAACCATTTTCTGGGAAAATAGGTTATAGGATAGGTCTTCTACCTAAAATCCGGCCCAGTTGTAGCTTATTTGGAAAATATAAGTGTGTTGCTAAGGGCACCGCGGTTTCTGCTAGAGGCTACCGCGGTGTCCTTCGGTCGGCGGTTAACTGCCGATCAAATATGAGTTTGGTCGGCGGTTGTTCACCGACCAAGGCTCGGTCGGTGGATAACCGCCGACCAAACCTATGTTTGGTCGGTGGTTAACCGCCGACCGAACAACCCGCAGGTAGCCTCTAGCAACCAGTGGGGTGCCCTTAGCAACACGACGTCAAAATGTCTAGGCAAAAAACATTTCCACCCTGCATCTGCCGCTGCCACTAACGAACTCGACCTACTGTTGCCGCTGAACTCCAACTACAGCCCACCGCCTTCACCTGTTCGCATCGACAGCGATACATCTATCTCCTGAGTTTCTCCACCTTGCCTACCTCCAGCCGTGTATTTGGTGATTTTTTTTTTTTTTTAATCTCTGAAAATATTACTATGTATAAGGAAGTTGCTGATAAGACTGGCTGAATTGCTTGATTTTCGACTGCCGTAGGCAGATGAATTTTTGGACCCTCGAATACCTTGAAATCCGCCATTAAATTTATCTCTATCCGCATCAAAAATTAGGGCATTCTAGCAGTTGATGTATAAATAGCATTTAAAACTTATTTGAATTAGTATAGTTTATCTTTTAAAAATTTATATAGAAATTTAAATGTTGAAATTCATTAAATCTATCAAATTTATTTTTTCTTGAATGTTTGATCAATTTTTTTTAAAGCACATATAATTTTTAATAATTAAAATTTAAACCATATAAGTTACACTTAAAAATGATTTTCCAAACTAAATTTTAATTGTAAACTTGACTAGTCTATTTCATTATTTTAGAACTTTGATTGAATGAAATTGAAACTTGAAACTATTTCAATTTTAATTTTTAAGTAGCTTAAATTTTTGAAGAGTAATAATCAAGATGAAATGAATTTACTCAAAATTTCAAGTTGATTAGGATTGAAATTTGAATTAAAGAATCAGAGATTAAATTGTACTTAATTTATTTTTAATAAGGTGACTTGAAGTATCATGTAAATCATTGGTGGAAATACATTATGAAAAATTGCAGATACGTTTTTAGAAGTTCAAATTTCAATGTTAATAGCACTTTCAAAGTGCAGTTTTTTTGTGTTGAAAACAGAAAGGTGATGGCTCAGGTGCCCAAAAAAGCACTAGACGCAGAAAGGCGCTAAGTGCCAACATAGTATCTTTTTGCCTCTACAAATTTGATGTGGATTAACTGTATTTCGTTGCTTTTAAAACGGACCTTAGAAGTTTGAAATGGATAATAAACTTTTAAGTCAGGGCATTTTGCCTTGACAACTTTGGTGTGGAGCAGCTGCATTTCATTTCTTTTAAAACGGTCCTCAAACGTTTGAAATGGATAATAAACTTTTCAACTCAAAACAAAACAAAACAAAACAAAACAAAACAAAATAATAATAATAATAATAATAATAATAATAATAATAATAATAATAATAATATTTGCCTAGGGCTTTTTCTCTTTGACAACTTTGATGTGGATTAACTGTATGTTATTTCTTTTACAACGGTCCTTAAAAAGTTTGAGATGAATAATGAACTTTTAAGTCAAAACCAAAAAAATAATATCACTCTGGATGTTGGGAAAAGCAACAAAGTAAATGGGTTATTAGATGAAGAGAAAATTGAAGAATGTATATACAATACGCATTTGGGGGAATTATTCAGTGTATATATGGTTGTTCAAACAAAAAATATCGTACAAAATACCACTGCATTACCTAGCCCTCAAATCCAGCGAGCTCCAATCATAGTGTATCCGCCAGAAACCAAACCACCATCTGCAAGGTCTATACCTGGTCATCGCTGCCACTTTATAACTTGCCTCACTCCTTCTTTTCATTATCATCTCTCATAATTCATAGTTGATGTTTCAAATCTCATCCATTTTGGTTGAGATCTCATTTTGATACTGGAGAGACTTCAAACTTTTAAGTTTGGTAGAATCTCGTCCAAGTAAAATATCGCGAGAAATTTGAAAACCATGATTGAGACCTTGTACAAGATTCATTTTGCGAGATGCTGTCTGATTTCATGATTTTTTTCATTTAGATATCAGATTGACCTACAGAATGCATGATAAATCGATGAAACGTATCTCATCTCTTCAAATCTGAAGGTGGAACCCAGTGCACGAGGCTCCCGCGCAATAGCGGGCTCTGGGGAGGCTGATTGTACGCAATCTTTCCCTCGCACTGCGAAGAGGCTGTTTCCGGATCTCATCTCTTCAAATCTAACCATAATAATTCACAGTTTACTGTAATATTCCATGTTTAGTTCATTTTTTACCTGCATCAAACAAATAAAAATAAAAATTAATAACTGCATTAATAATATAATAATTGTAATTTCACCTTTTGTTTTGGTCAATCTATTCATGAGCAATAATTGTAAGTTTTGCCGAATTGAATTTATATTCATTCCTGCAACCAAAAACTTTCTAGTTAGGATTACTCTGTTTCTGAATTATAGCATATTCTAGCAAGGAGGTTTTAATTTACCCTTTTTTTCCGAATGACACTTGATTGAAGTACAAGAACAAGAAGATAGCATTTTATTTTGTTTCTGTGCTTGGAGTTCCATTCATATTTTTGCATTTATTTTTTCATATTTCGTTGCTATTGTAAAAGTTGTATTGCCTGTAATTTAATTGTATATGCAAATTGATTTTATATATAAAATTTGCTCCGAGAACCCGATATGTAAATCGAAGATGAACATCCGGAATACATCTGTCTCATTCAAGTCTCATTCGGTATGAGACCTCGTGTGAATTTTTGAGATGAGATGTGAACGAAATCCGATATCCGGAACCTTGCGGCTAATTCCCTTCATTTGTTGAGTCCTAATTTAAAGTTTGAAAACTGCAATTCAATCACTAGTCCAGTGTTCCTTTAATTCAATGTTCTCCATTTTCTAACCACTAATTCAAAATTTTAAATCCCTTGATTGTTTAATCTTTACAGATTAAAACCAAAAACTATTGAATTTCAAATTCATGTCATGGAAGTTAAAAGGCCATAGCGGATGAAGGGGAAGAATACATAAATTATATATTTCGATAAAAATCACAATATAACACATTATTAAATGGATGAAGTAGGAGGGTTCCATAGCCCCCTTACCTTTTAACCCCTTTTGTATCTCCTTATGTCTATTAGATTTTGTAAATTAGTGGACGAATTTGATGGTTATATAAAAGAACGAAAAGTGGTAAAGTATAAGAGAAAATAATGTCTATTTGATTCTGTAAATTAGTGGATGAATTTGATAGTTACATAAAAGAGTGAAAAATGATGAAGGTATGAAAGAACATACATTAAAATTTATTCATTAATTTGCAATTTCCAATGTTCATTATAAAGAGATTACAAAAGGACTAAAAGGCATCGTTTGCGTTACAAAAGGCCTGGTCTTCCCTCCAGGCCCAAGAGGCTCCCCTTGGGCAACCCTCCGATAAGGGTCAACAGAAGTGTGCGTTACACAAATCATCGTTTGCCTCTGCCAGTTCTGGTTCGCCTCGATGCCACTTCGCCTGATTCGCCTGCATTGTTGTTCACGTTAATCACCTCGCCTCTCCATTGTTGTTTCCTAAATCACCTCGCCTCTCCGTTGACGACTCTATTGCTGTTCGCTCTTCCTCCACTGCAGCAACACTGCTTCTTCATCGACATCTGGATTCTAGAGTTCAGTTACATTTTTTTGAATTGGTGATATATGCCCCCCTTTATTCAACAGCCTGTAGATCAAAATATTTGATATATTATTGATGTATATTGATTGTGCGAACATTGAAAGAGCAAGTGGTATTTAATCTCTAAATCTTTTTCACATAAAACAAAGTTTGGATTTGTAATAGACCCTTGTTAATTTGTTTGTCTTTTTTGTCGAGTCGATTCATGAGAGTTCTTTGTAAGAGCAAAAGTCCATTTACTAGAGTTCTTGGCAATCCAAACATTTTTTTACCAGAACACCCGTTGGTCGTGAATTTGTTGCAGTTGCACTGAGATTAAGTTCTAAGTTGTTGTGTTTACTTAGAAATTTAAGTTTAATTGAAGTTGGGGTTGTTCCTATTTCTAATTTACAGTTTGGTAAATCTGGAGTCCAACAATATATCAATTTCAGTTTAAAATACAACTGAAATTCAAGTTTAATTGAAACTAAGGGTTGTTCCCTTTCCTAATTGGAATTGCATTTTAAATTGAAATTTATCTATATTTTTCTAGTATGGTTTCTAGTTCAGTTTTTAAATTGTATTTGGTTAATGAAATTGGAGACAGGATAAATAGTTGATAAACATTTTAGTTACCAAACCGAGTCATAAATGTTTTTGTCATAATTCATTAACTATTTGAAAATATCTTGTTTTTGTATGTGAACAATGAAAAATATATTTAATAGTAAATCTGATTTAATTGTTTTTGGCTAACTGGGCTACAGACATTGCAGTCACTTCGAGCAACCCGATTGCTAGGAGTGGCCCTGTACGTACATATGCACAGATATATAAACAAAGCCAGAAAACTCATAAAAACATGTGGTACATCTGCATCATCAGATTTATCACAAAATAACACATCAATTAGGTTGTATTTTAGAACTAAAGCATTGGTAGCACTTTATTTGAATTTCTAAAATGCGAAACTTGCATAATGAGATATTTCAAGGAGTAAGTTCTGCATAATTGCGCGTCATCAGAAATGCATCTGGTGGCTTTTTCCCGCCTCAACCTGTTAAAACATTTTTCCTTCCTTTTGGACATACCTTAAAAAAGGAAGAGTATCATTATAAGTGACGTAAAATTAGGTTATGCGGCCGTTTATGCAGTCTCACAGCCAAAACATGAAATTTCCGGTGCTTTTGTGCTTCTACCAAGAAATGATCATGAACTGCATAAGATTTTATGCAGCCTCACAAGAACGTCGTCATTATAACTCTAGTCAAACAGAAAAGAGGAGTGGCGGACCAAAGAGGGGGGGGGGGGGGGGGGGGTTAGTAGTACATATTGATGACCCGTTTCTGTTGTAAAGATAATTTTACATTTTCAGCAGCATTCTGACTGTATCAGTACCAATTCTTAGTTCGGTTAGTTATGCACATCCTCTTTTCCCTATGCCTGTCAAGCTGAAGGCAATGCTTTCAAAACTTTTCCCTCTAATGTTTTCTCTTTGGTAAAAGAAGTCTACAATATATGCTATTTATTCTTCTTGAGTGTACATATAACTCAGTTTTGGAAAATGGCCGGGTGCCATATATGGGATATTTTACTGTTCCGTTCATAATATTCGTTGTTCTGCAGTTCCTCTCATTTTCTCTTCTATATGATGATATATAAGTAGTAATATTAGTATATATTCAATTGTGTATTTAAAAAAAAAACAGGGGCATATTCTTTTGTTTATCCATTGTTCAGCCATAAATGTATTATGAATTCAGTCACATAATATTGCATACGCCTTTTGGAATGTCACTCTAATTATACTAACTACACTTACGCTATTAGATTCACAAAACAATTCGACTACCTTACTTTTCAGTTTCAGTCATGTTTATACATACGTACATACATATAAGCGTCCATTTATTTTATTATATTCTTTTTCCTTTTCTTTTGTGAAGTAACATAGCGAAAGTTGACAAAGAACCATGAGGAGACGACCGGGAATTGGTGGTTTACAGAATGCAGCTGCTGCAAGGGTACGATTTGTTTCCGAATACCATCTTCAAATTATATTACCTCTGCTGTTTACATTCTTCTCGGTTCTCATTGTTAGCTATATATAGTTCTTATCTTCTAACGCAATTTAAATATTCTTAGGATCAATTTCGCATGGTTGGAGAAAATGTTGCTAAGATAAGAACCGATCTTATGAAAGAACAGCTTGCCACCTTCCGTTCGCAGTTGGAAGAATTTGCTCGTAAACACAAGGTAACTTCATCCTTATTAATTTTGTATGTTTGTGGATTTTTTCATGTCATATCTTGCTTTTTTGGGGTTTCACGGATTGTTATCTTTTCTAACCATATGGGCAGCAAAATTGGTGCTCCTGATATGTTAGAATGGTAACAATCATTAGATTTATTACAGTGAGTAGCTGTTTCGTAGTATAGTTTCTCTCATGTTTTCAGTATAGTACTTCGGCAGCTGTATATTTGGATTTTATTAAATTTATAAAAAATTTATGCATGCACACAAGTGATTTCTATGGTTTATAAAATATGTAAAAAAGATAGTAATTTGGCACATGCAGTTCTTGGTGATATAAAAATGATTTCTATGTTTATAAAAATATGTAAAAGGATAGTAATTTTTTCCATGCAGTGCCTGGGGATTTAAAAAAAAATGGAAATATGAAGTTTGGTATTGTTGAATGAATTTGACCTATTATATTTGCCAATGTAAGGTTGAGAAAAATAACTATATTATGTCCAATTATTATTATTTTTGTTTCACATTCAATTTTTTTTTGGTTTAGATTCAAAATTATTTTTGAGTTAAATTTTAATTTTACCAAAATATCAAATTTTTAATTCCAAACTAAGCAGACTTATCTATAAAAAATTATTATTGTAGTTAACTTTAGAAATTCATAGAATTGAAAAGTTTATTTTGAATTGGTATTTTGGAAGTTTATTTTGAAACAATATCAAAGTCAGAGAATATTGTGATTTTAGAGATCAATTCAAAACGAATTATATCTTATACGAAACCTTATCCATATAACAAAGATAAAGGATATATTTGGTATCACGCGTTCACAAAAAAATATTACACCAAATTTAATGCGACAACAGTCCTAAGAGCTTTGTAAAGATGCTATAATTTTATAGTTATACAAGTAGTTGTATGCTTGGTTGAAAGTTGCTGTGGTATGTGATGCGTTCTGTTTGATGCACAAATTTTACTATGAAATAGATGAAGCTGAAGGATGATATGTATAATTCAATAAATTTCCCATTATTAAAACTCTGTGCTTTGAAAACATATGCTTTTTTGTGTGTTTTTAGAGGTTAGTAAGTTAAGCTTGTAGACTTTGTATGATTTACTGATGGTGCATGCATATAAACCACTTTTACTTTATCTTTTACTCATTTCTATACTTTGCTAGTCTTACAATTTATTATTCATGACGCTTTGATCTTCCATATGGAAAAGGCAAAAGATAAACCACATAATGTCTAGTAGCAATCAGATGCCTCTCTCTCTGTGCACAAACAGTTTGTCAATAATTCAACATATTGAAATTTTCATCGTATATAACATCATATTAGAATATTTCATGTATGCAGAATGATATTCGTAAAAATCCTACTTTCAGATCACAATTTCATGAGATGTGTGCTAAAGTTGGAGTTGATCCTCTAGCTTCTAACAAGGGATTTTGGGCGGAGTTGCTAGGGATTGGTGATTTCTATTATGAGCTAGGTTGGTATTGCTATCTTCATACCACTAGTAATTTGTGTGATTATTTTCCTTTATTGCAGCCTATGCTGATAAAACTTTCTAGTTCTGATTCCAAGGAAAATAAGGCTTAAGAGTTGATCTTCTCATATTGCTTCTTAGCTCACCTTAAGCAATGAATTGAAAAGAAAAGAAAAGAAAAGAATAATGTCAGTTGAGATATTGAAACACCCCACCTTCGTTAAGGTCACTTACAAAGGGAATGCCTTAATTTCGGTGGAGCATTACAGGTAAAAGATGCAGATAAATTACAAGACAGACAATTAAAGCAGCGGCAAATAAATAAAACTTTATTTCGTTGATAAACAGCTTGTACAAAGATTGTTTTACAATACCAAAGTATCCTGTCTTGTTTAACAAAAATAAAGAAGCATAAAATGATTTCCCCAAATAAAGCATGAACCAGCCATAGCAGTAGAAGAGAGAGTCCAATGCAACACGTCAAAGAGTCTTCAAGCTTGGAAAGAGTAACGGTCCAAACAAACTTGAGCTATTCCCTCCCTGACTACCTGGGGGGGGGGGGGGGGGAGGGAGACGGAAGAAAAGAAGACGAGAGAAAGCGGGTCAGACAATAAGTCTGGTAAGTTCAGTGATTACTAGCATTTAAACAAGGAAAAAGGATCATGACAAGAGTAACAGAACATAGGACAATACCCTAATATAAGACAAGATAGGTTGAACATGTGATCGCACCCATTACTATAATCTCTGCACTACCTAACTAGTGTCTAAACTAGTAATTTGTATAATACGATCCCAACCCCCGCAGTTGTGGTAGCCTTCGGGTGTACATCTATATTTGAGAATTCCACATCAATCAGCCCAATTGCCATGAATATGTTAGATGTACCCTTACTACCCTATCGATCGACTCTCTACCTGTGTTAGCTTGCCATGTGTCTGTATCAATCGGCCCTCTCTTGCATGTAGCTACCCTGTGCTGGTCCCACCATAAGGTGTATCAATCCTTATGATAGCGACCCCGACACGATTCAAGAATGCACAGTGTAAAACTACCGGTACCCAGTGCCTGCTTTTTCCACTCCGGAGTACGTGCACGCCCGTAATCCGCCGGATCCTACACTGACGTACCCCTAGCCGCTATATCGACCGCTTACAATCAGCCCGGTAATCGTGCCCCATCCTGCCTAGCTCAGGGTACCGTGATACATCTATGTGGGTTACTGCTGAAATGAGTCCCCATTACTAGGGTTTCATATTGGTTAAGTTTATGGGCCTATATTTACTAATATTACCCACCAACCCGATGTGTACTTAACCTTCCCACCGATTCAAGCATGTTTATATAATAGTTAAATTTTGTGGGCCTATATTTACTAATATTACCCACCAACCCGATATGTACTTAACCTTCCCACGGATTCAAACATGTTTATTTAATGATTAAGTTCTGTGGGCCTATATTTACTAATATTACCCACCAACCCGATATGTACTTAACCCTCCTACTCGTCATGCCATATTGGTTAAATGGTTTTTATTAACTTAACCTTTCTTATTTATCATGTTGGATTGGTTAAATGTGACTTATTAAGTTAACCCTGTTCATTCATCAGGTTATATTTCACTCATCAAGTTATACTGGTCAAGTGTCATTAATCAATTCAAGTTAACTTAACCCATCCACCCGTCACGTCATGTTGGTTAAGTGTTTCCTTCTGGTGTTGACTTGACCTTACCTCAAATCATGTTATATTGGTTAAGTGTTGCCCTCTCGTGTTAACTTAACCCTTCCCATACATCATGTTATATAATTGATTAAGTGTTTTCCTCTTGTATTACTTAACCCCACCACATATCATTATATATTTTGGTTAAGTGTTACCTTAGTTAACTTAACCTTATCATCTGCTTAATTAACATGTTACAACGGTTAAGTGTTCTAAATTTACTTAATTTCACCCAATTGTCTTGTTAACATGTTATTACGGTTAAGTGTTCTAAATTTACTTAACCTCATCCACTTGTCTAGTTAACATGTTATTACGGTTAAGTGTTCTAAATTTACTTAACCCTACCCATCCCGACTTAGCTTTAATTTATTCATTAAAGCACCAACCACTCACATTAGACAGGTTTTGTTGTGGCCACTGGATGTGCCGGTCGGTTCCGGGAAGTTTTACACCACAACTCGGTCTAACATCGGGTCCTTTTTGGGCTTGATACACTAACCACCCACATTAGACGGTTCTTGTTGTGGTCACTGGATATGCCGGTCGGTTCCGGGCAGTTTTACACCACAACCCAGTCTAACCTCGGGTTAGGCATATTCGTCTTTTCTAAATTCACATATTTTCTATATATGTCTAATTCTTTATGTAAATTAATCTTAATTTAATCATGCCATAATTATCCTTTTGATTATAAATGGTATATCAAATATACCATTTTATGAACAAATCTATGCCATGAAATTTTCATGTTTTCCCATCGCTATCCCCGTGGAACGTACGCATGAGTCACATAAAATATTGGGCTAGTAAATTAGCCCAAACCCATAAACAAAAAGGAGTAATAAACAAGGGACATGAAATAAACATAAAATAGCATACATTTAACTTATCATGTGAAACTTGGTATAAAAGTATCATTAACTTAATTAAACAGGTCAAGGTGAACTTGTGAGTAAGTTGGATCTAATTATCATGTAAACTTGATATAAGTCTAATATGGAGGTTTAACATATAAACACAATTTTAAAACACAATTTTGCATATTGACTTATGTATGTCAAAACATAAGAAAGCTACTATAAACATATTTAAATCACAACTTAGCATGATAACTTATGTGTGTTAAACATAAGAGAACTACCATAAACATATTCGAATCACAACTTAGCATGATAACTTATGTGTGTTAAACATAAGAGAGCTACTATAAACATATTCGAATCACAACTTAGCATGATAACTTATGTGTGTGTTAAACATAAGAGAGCTACTATAAACATATTCGAATCACAACTTAGCATCATAACTTATGTGTGTTAAACATAAGAGAGCTACTATAAACATATTCGAATCACAACTTAGCATGATAACTTATGTGTGTTAAACATAAGAGAACTACTATAAACATATTCGAATCACAACTTAGCATGATAATTTATGTGTTAAAACATAAGAGAGCTTCAAATCCAAATCTTGCAACATAAATAGATTCAACTTAACATAGTTCTAAATATACATAAATGTTGATCTAACATGTAAGCATGTGATTTAGATCATAAACTTGCAAGTAACCACCAAATTATAACATGACATGTTTCACTATTCAGTTGGCATAATAAGTTCTTTACCTAATCATAATAGATTCCAATAATATACAATATGGTATGTTCATCATCACAAACATATAGGCATGATCAATCGTAATGGTAGTTTAGGATAAATGAGAATCAAACTTTATTTATCTTATACATAATCATCATTCTATATTCGAATTACAACATGTCATGATTTCATTTAAAAGAACGTTTAAATCTACGTAATAACCAACTTAGAAACTAAAAAGGAATTCTTGATTTCTGAAATCTGAAATTGGTATGCTCGCCTTTGATGTAGATCGTCGATGTGATTACTTTTAATTTGATTATGATGTAGGCTTTTATCTCGTTTCTGAATTGAAAGCGGTGACGGCTATTCCAAGTTCTCTATTGACGGCATGATAGTTCTAGAATTATTTTTGTGTGATTTTAGGTTGAGCATTAGGTTGTTTATATAGAATTTCAATTTAATTATAGCCGTCGGATAAACCTAGAGTTAACCACAACCATTCAATCAGGATAGAGTGACACCTCAACCCTAATGACTCAGCAAGGAGTCAGAAAGGACTCAACAATGAGTCACAATATGGATCAGAACACACCAGAAAGCTGTGCAGGCTTTCAGCCCGACCTGGGCGCACTTGGCAGGTGCGTCAGTGCAATTTTTGTACTGGCGCACTTCCCAAGTGCGCCAGTACATTTTTTTCTTTCTCTCTTCTGGTTTTTTTTGTTCGTCCATATCTCCTTCATACGGTGTCCGCTTTACGCAAACTCGGACTCTATCTCAAGCAGAATTCCGAGACGAACGAAATGGCGTAACCCGTTTCCCTTGATTCTCGCATTTATAATTAAATATTGTTTAATTTGTTATTATAACGTTAACAGAAAATACGGGGTGTTACAGATATGTAACAATCCCATAAGAATCCATCCAAGTATGCGCCCATGCATGTCATAGGAAAATATAACACATATCATGTCGTATATAATTAAACAAATAAGCCGTACTCGTCTCACATGAGAATGGTACCACAAATGACATGTTCCACGTACAAAGATATTACCAATGCTTTAGTCATGCTTAGGAATCAACATTGAAAAATAACCGATACGATCACCACATCGTGCTTTAAGGCTGAATGCATATATCCAAGCAGTCAAAACCTAAACCTGCAACTCCGACTTACTAAGAAGTATATGCGAGACTATAAAGACAAAGCAGACAGGTCAGATATAGATTAATATAAGCAATCCTTAAATATCACAACATTGCGTCATATTATTTAATAGATATACAACTTCATATGCATAAATTGTAACAACCCGATTTTTTGACCCTTGACGTTGACCTTAATACATCTACGATATTCACGTGTCGAACATCCAGGTGTCAGAAAACCAAATCATTACGAGTTGAAGAAAAAGAAGATTGAATATAATCTCATAATCGCAGTGGTTAACATAAAATATATAACATGTCTTTACAAACTGAAAGAACTTTTATTTAATATACATGTATAACATCAGAGTAAACAACTAATACGAACCTGGATAGTTATAACAACCTGTCTGAACTAGCTTAGATAATATCAAGAACGCTAGTACAACGGAAATAAGAATCCACGAAAGTACGTCCTGAGCTCCATCTCTTCCTCTAAGCTCCAACCATCAAACTAACCTGCCAAATATGCTTGCTCTAACCCGAACATTATTGGAAAACAATGCCCAAGTCAGTCTGCAAAACTAGCATAAAAAAACTCAAGTAACTTGAATTTTTAAAACCTTTTTGAAATAAATAGTATATCGTAAGACCACGTCGTACATAAACACGGATGAGTTTTTACCGTATGATAACAAAGCACTTCGTAAAAATTCTCATGATATTATAATAGCATCTAAATACAAATACTTATTAATCCAATTGAATTTGTTACATTTATTAAATTCCAGCATGATAGGTATACGACTATATTCGTAAAAGACACGTATTGGAGATTAGATTTCATACAATAGCAAAGTAAAAGACTACCTTTCGATCAGTACACTTCTAGAAAAATACATTGAAGGGTAGACCTGCGGTCCTTTGCCAATAGGGAACCAACTAATCACTCAACTTGATAGTACCAAGCTGCAGTCCTTTGCCAATAGGGAACCAACTAATCACTCAACTTGATAGTACCAAGCATTTCACTACTGCGGTTGTGATCAACAACTGCACTGAAGCATGCATAATCAAAGAGGGTCATCCGGTCTAGATTTGGTGACGAGGATACCTTACTTAGGTGCTACTCAGTTAGTTCTGCTACATCTTCCTTGTTTTAGCCATTTCCGATTGATGAGGCTCGAGGCGATGTTTTTACCTTTCTTCAGCAGATTTCACTTCGAATGTTCATTGTTTTCTAGTGATAATGTTAGGATAACATACATCAATACAAGTCTTTTTGGGTTTGAACGAACCAAAGACACTCCTTTTACTACATCCTATCGGGAATCACCCTTGGATTAGCAACAAGTATCATTGCAATTCGAATATTTCAGAACGTAGGGACCACTGCTACAATATATATCTTGGTAGCTAACCAGAGACGCTCAACGAGCAGTCCATTCCGTCCCTAAGCCCTCCGCCTTCAACTTTAGTCTTCAGACTGCCCTTGATTTTATCACCTTCAAAAAGTCTTCCGCATTTGCCGCTCAGTCGAATCAAATTGTTTTTCAGGTACTTGATCCGATTTCAGTCTCTTCGAAATGATAATCAATATTTTTCGATAAACTCAACCCCGATTTTTAAAAAAATAAACAAATAAGGATAACTGCGGAGTTCACCTCCTAACCATTAGTGGATGAATTTCATAATTCCTTGCCCTTAAGAACAAATGAGATTTATACGTACAGTAAATCATTGACGGGGTTGACTATGTCGTATAACTCATAATTTCCTCCAAGATATTTCCAAAGTAAGATTGATCCAAATTTGATAGTCGGTTATTTAACTGCCAGATAACACATACAACACAATTCAAGATTTACTTCCCATAGTAATCACTAAGCCTCTTTTAATTAATTTCTTACTAATTAAATTTCTTATCCATTGTCTCAAAACACACTTAATCCTCTTTTATAAGTATACATTTAAATACCAATCAAGATGTTTTCTCATTTCTAATTCACCTTTAGTGGTTTACTAGAATTCAAATCACTTCATTTAATTTTAAAAACTTCCCACCTTTCAATTAACAAATCATTTATGGAAATAACGATTTAAATTTCAATATCTACTCTCGATCTCACTTAATATTGTCCCTTGGGTAAAAATGAAACTATTCAAATTGGGTATTTATTTACCTCTTAGACCTTGACTCGACATCACTTTCATCTTTGAAAAATATAGAAGTTTACTATCTTAAGTTCCAAATGTCTAACTTAAGTTGTTCCAAATGGGATTCATTCTAAAATAAGTTCTATAAATCCGCTCATTTTTTCTCTTACGAATTCATATCATATTTCACTTGGTTTATTTCCTTCAAATAAATTTCTTCATCCAAAATCAACTCATTAGCTTTAAATCCATTTGCAAATCCAATATTAAAATTAAAACTTATTCTTATGAATTAACTTGAACCTTGTTAGTTATTAAATTAACTATGACAAACTACTTATCTTGAATACATTTAATAAAATGACTGATTTAAGTCCAAACCTCATTATTGAATAATTTGATCAACTTTTAAATCACATTCAACAAGTAATCAACCAGTCTAATCCTTGTTATTAAAACAATTGATCAGTTTAAATGCCTTATTTTTAAATAGTTAATCAATTTAAAATCTCATTAACTAATAAATTAACTAACTTAAAATGATCATTTGTAAAAATGAAACCAGCTTAATCACTTTTAAATTAAGATAATACTAATCTTTAAAAAATATTGATTAAATAATAATTAACTATTAAACAATCATTAATTCTTAAATTAAATAAATAAATAATTATTTAACTTTTAAATAAATAATTAAGTAATAGTTAGTCTTTACATATAATTTAAAGCCAAAATAATCTTTATTTGATCATGAAATAATAATTTAGAATCTTTAGTAATAATAAAACAAATATTTAACAACCCTTTTTAAATAAATAATTATTATTTGATCTTAATCAAATAATTTAAATTATTAATAATCCTTCAATAAATCATTGAATGATCATTAAACTTTAATTAACTTCTTAATTTTAAACTTAAGCATAAATTACATTTAAAATATTATTACTAAATAAATAGTAAATCAAACATCATTAGGTAATAATTCTTAAGTTTTAAACCATCATCAATGAGTAATTAATAACCTTACACATAATTAAGAAAATTTATCTTAAATAATTTAATCAACTCAAACCATTTTAAAGAATATTTTGGTTTATTCTTAAAATCTATGTTAAGCACTTTTTGAACAAATCAAAATAGAATATTAAGCTGTTAAAACGAAATATGTTAACGAGTTTTTAATAACTGAAAACTATTCAAAATTTGAGGCTTAGCGATTGGAATGGTACTTAAATAAGTTACCACAATTTCCCAACTCGAATGGGTTCACATGTCAATGTCACATACAGTATGGCTAGGTTACAAAGATTCGGACGCCCAACGACTTAACAATCAATAGTTAAATAATTATTCAATTCACACCAATCGATATTGATAATAATTATTTGTGCAATTAAATTATTATTTAGCAAGCTTAAGATGGGGTTTTATTCTGCTCAATCAATGTCCATAATAATCTACACAATTGTAATTAACTGGACATTATTTTATTTAACCAAATAAACAATACAGATTTGAAGTGTATGATTTAAACAACATTATTATTAAAAATAACGCTATTCCAAACTGTCCGTTTTAAGGTATCATAATTTTCTACTAATCTAAACATGTCAATAGATTATACTACAATGTTGTGTTCGTTGTTACGAACCCAACGTAAAAATTCGGTCGTCATTCATAGTCAAAACAAGCAAGTCATTAGATTTTCAATATAACACATGCATATATAATTTAATAACTTTAAGTTAACTCACCCTATCGAAACAAACCCAGCCCACTTGATTAAACCCGATCCAACCACAATTTTACAGCACCTCCCTCTTCTTCGAACTCCTGTACCTATATACATGCTAAACCCGTGCACATACACACCTGAACCAATCATTAGACCAGTCTGACAAGAACACCAACAAACTCGCCATCGTCCCCTCATCCCCCTCATCACCTCTACTTCTCCTCCAAAGCTCCGAACCAAAATCTGACCTATAAGTCTACTACACGACATCGATGGTGTCACGTTCCACATCTGACCATCTATCACCCCCAAAACAGCCCCTTAGGCCTTAGCTGCCTCTCGACATCCTCAACCCGAGCCGAACCCCGATTTGCTTCAACCCCTCCCAAAAGCCCTAATTGCTAACCCTAGCACCATCCAGAAAGTTTTACAGTTTGGCCATGGACTCTGTAATGCATCCAAACCACAAAAACACGAGACACAAAAAAAAAGCCAGAGCAAGATCATATTGAAAGAAGACCGCTGCAGCTTGTTTCAGGAATTTAAAACAAGTATATGATTAAAAATTGATTTTTGAATTTCCCAGTCTTTTGAATCCACAGTTTTGTCTACTGCCTTTACTGTCTAGAATTTACGCGGGCAATTTCCTTTTTTCCTTGTATAAGAGGTTTTTTTTGCCATTACAATGGTTTTGAAGAAGTGAACATCAAAGCAAAAAGTAAAAAAAAAATGAGAAGGATCGAAAATGTTGAGATGGTTTTCCTTTTATAAACTATTTAAGCTTATGTCATAAGCTTAAAACAAATTTGAAATTAGGAAATCCAAAAGACCCTCATAGCCTTACATTATCATACCATTCCACTCAAGTGCTACTTATTAAATGAAAAGGAGGCTTGTAAGAAAAATATTAATGTACAAGCTGTACAAATTAAGCACTTTTACATTAATTTACAGTTTACACTAAAGTTATTTTAATATTCACTTTATATCAAATCATTTTTTTCTTAATAATCTAAACATAAAAGTTCAAATATTATTTTATTTAAATGTCAAATCAATTTTTTTACTTAAAAAAAATGTTACGTTAAATATAATTTTAATTATTTTATTAGTAAACTTCACATCATGGTATTTAATTTACAAAATTACAGATTTAGATATATTTTAGCTTATTTACATCAAATCACTTCTTTTTATATTATTATAAAAAATATAGAATTTTTAAACCTTTTTATTATGTATAAGAATGTAAACATCAAAATATAAAATTTTAAAATTTATTAATATTATATTAAATAATACATAATCTAACACATATTTAAAAAAAAGCTTGTTTTCCTTCAGCCTACCATATGTATACAAATTAATATCAAATTATATATATATATATATATATATATATATATATAAACATTCATATATATTCTCAAAATCTTAGTATACACATACATGTATACATATTTGTCTCTAAAATAAATAAAGCTAAGTTTGTTATTGTAAAATATAAAATGGTTATTGAATCATAAAAATCATTATTTAAATGATAAAAAAATAAGTTTCCTATTATAAACTTGAATTTTAAAGGAATTTTAATAGTTAAAATTCCAAATCGAATTAAAAAAAAAGATATTCAGAAATTTAATTGATAAAATTCAACGTTACATAAACACTCATACATGCTTATGGCTCACCTGCATTTAATAAAATTATTCACACACTAACATAATAATAACCATAAAGCATTAATAACATAGTATATCAACCACAATAATATATCACCAATCAATTCCCATTTGAAGGTACTTGCAATCTCCGGTTTACCCACACTCGTATGTATTATGGTCGCTCCTGTCCTTATATCCCAAACGTTCCTTAGTCCACTGACAGACTCAATGAGAACTCCCATTCTTTGCTTACACACCAAGTATTCTACACCGAGGACATACCAAACTGCTAACTCACACCACACATGAAGACCATTACCAACACAGTCCATAAATCAAACACGATAGTTAGCAACTTCCATAAATATCCTAGGCTAAGCATATTCATTTAAATTCAAAATTTCCTCACTGTCTTCACCTATTCGATGACTTTACCATAACGGACACATGTTGTCATGAAATTAAATTCCACATTTTATTTAGATTTGACGTCCAATAGCTCTCCTTGTCGTAAGTCAAATATTTATATTCATCATTGTTATTAGACCATTGGTCTGTCGCTGTCGTTGACGATCCTTTGTCGTTGACTGCAATTTTAACTAGTTTCAGGGGTCACTAACAATTACATATCAAATTGCTCTGTTTTCACCCTCGCTGACAATATCAACATCCCATTCAACCTAATTAGCCCGCTCATAATTCATGAATGAAACAAAATATATCAACTGACTTAATTAAATTGAGGAAATTCTCGTAAAGCTTTATTTTTACAACAATCAATCAATCTACGTACAATCACATGCGCACAAATTCGTCTAATCCATGAACAAATCGACCATGATAAAATATCTCCTAATATCATCCTATATCATATCCAAATCCGTTATCTACCATCAAATCAAATAATCTTTCAACCAAACCAAAATCCATTTATTTTAAAATCACTAACACTAACGAACATATCATAAATCAAATATATCATGAAATTATATTA
Source organism: Allium sativum (assembly GCA_030737875.1). NCBI lineage: Eukaryota > Viridiplantae > Streptophyta > Magnoliopsida > Asparagales > Amaryllidaceae > Allium > Allium sativum. The sequence goes on from CM060925.1 coordinate 394,610,231, forward strand.
AAAATATGGATAATGAATAAGTGGGAGACATATTAACCAATTTCACCAAACCAATTAAGATCACGACAAATGCAAATTTTAATAAGCCAAGACGGGGGCTTCTATCTTCACCAACTGCAGTGTTTTTTTAATGGTCTTTGATAAATTTTCTATGAAATTTTAGATTGAGAAGAAAAGGTACAATCTTGGTTGTATCAAAGGAGATACGAAAAAATCGATGGTCCATTCATTTAAATGTGAAAGGGATATTGAAGGATATCTCAAGCAACGTATATGAGATTCGAAATTATGATCTTGTCTGTTTTTCAAATGGGAAAATGGGAAAGAAATGGAGAAAAAGGACACATGTGAGAATTTTTTCTGCAAAAGTTTTGACTTCATTTTTTTAAATATTCGTTTCTTACCAAAACAAAATTCATGTTATGCTCCAAATTCGCCAATGGACGTAGAATTACACATGAGACCCGTGTGGATTCGTTTAGTTGTAACGTGTCGTAATTTGCTTTGTCTTACATGCCTACCATGTAAATAACACAATAAAATAGATTTTGCTTACTACTTATGATCTATGAACATGAATTATTGTTAGACATAGAACATAAAAAAGATCCAAAATGTTAAATAGTTATACATAACTAGAACATGAATTGCATACTTTCATAAGTAACAAGCATTTAAAAAAATTACGAATATCAGAATCCTAAAATTGTAGAGCATATATGAATATGCGATATGATGATATAACACGCTAAATATACATGAAATATCAACTATTAAATATTTAACATGATTCTTTTCAGGTCTTCTATTTACCCAAGCAAAAAGAGCACCATGGTAAATTAAGATAAAATCAGGCTTTTAACAAGCTAACTAGCAAAAAGAGCCATTCGTATATCTTAAAAGGCTATTCTTCAAATAACTCGAGATGTGACTCCGATGTCTTGCATGAAGTTGATCGATTTAGTGAGTTTTTTTTAGGGTTAATTTTAGCAATTAAAGGAGGGGTTCAATATTAAAATAGCAGAAGATATAACGGTTAGATTTGAGTTTTTTCATCGTTGTTTTGGGTTAGACACATGTTTAAATTTTAGCCTAAAAAAGTCAACATTTCGGCTAATATATTGGTCGATGTTTCTATATCTCGAACGATATATTTGAAATGAGACTTATAGCGAGATATGCTTTTTTGTTTCGGAAGGATATCAAAATGAGATATCGAGCGAGATTTTGAGCAACATTTCTAAGTTTTGAAACACTGAATGACAGAGTAAAATTTAAGTGATGTTTAATTTGCTTTAATGCGGTAATTATGTTGCTGGATGCTTACATAATTATGTAGCGAGATCGTCTCTTCACCTTTCAAGGTAGTTGCTTCATGTAACTTTGTGCTGCCATCCTGTTGGAGTTGGGCTGCGCTACTTTTTTATGAGGGATGCCTATACATTTGTTATTTAGCTGTAAGTGCTGAACTGCATTTGAGTGGCTTTGCATGCACCCCTTGGAATGATTTTGATTCTGTGTGGTGCTGCTTAGAGAGCACTCTTTAAGTGTAGCATGGGTCTGCGCTTGAGTGGCTTTGCATGCACCCCTTGGAATGCTTTTGATTCTGTGTGGTGCTGCTTAGAGAGCCCTCTGTAAGTGTAGCATGGGTCTGCGCTTGAGAGTGCTATCAATGCATAAGCTTTGGTAACTAATGTTTTGGCTCGTTGGGTCCTTTGTCATGTGCACAATCCACCTATGGCTTTGCTTGTATCGGTGTAGGGCCATGTGCAGTTATGGTGTGATACATTGTGATCTTACATTTACCAGACCTAGCAATTTCTCAGCATAATTTGCCTTTTCTTAGTTTAGAATTACATAAGAGGGGCATATTTAGCACAGCTCAATGTTTGGTGTGGTTAAGTTTCATAACGTCGGCACAGTCGTAGATACTGGGTAATACAAATTGGTATTGGTCATTCTCAGATTTGTGCTCTGTTGTTTGGATGGAACAGTGCAATTTGACTTTTGGTGTGTTACTGGAGCTTTCCTAGGTTGTACAATGCTTCTTTAGAATTGCAGTGCAGTTTTAGAAGCCATGTTGTTGTTCCGCCATTCAAAGTAAATACTAACGTTGTAGATCAGTTTCTACACTTGTGTGCATCGTTTTTAGGCTCAGTATCATGATGCAGTGTCGGAATCGGGGGATCAGTGCAATCTTTGAGTCCGTCATCGTCTTAAGATTTTTGGATGCAATACTCTTCTGGACTTCACATAGCCTAACTTTTATTTTGAGAGCAGTCCTTTATATTTGGTGCTCGCCTTTTCTCTCCTTCAACAAGGTTCGGATAATATGCATGTTCCCTCAAGTCTGTAGCTATCGTAGATCAATGTGGATATGCGTTTATTCTTCCTTGCTTATTATCATGGTCCATAATTTCTCTCACTTGTTCTTTCTTTTCAAGTAAAAGAAAAAGTCTTAAATAGTCATTTCACATTTAATGCCCTTGTACCATGTCTTTCTTGTTGGCCGACTCTTTGAATGATTGTCAAATCAATCTTTTTGTTGCACAGGTAAATCTTTCTTAATCTTTGTATTCATGGCTATTGCTGTTAATCAATTGATTGACACTTAGAAAATTTTCATCATCCTCATTATGCTGTTGACATTCAAATTAATGCACGTCTCTCTCTCTCTCTCTCTCTCTCTCTCTCTCTATATATATATATATATATATATAGAGAGAGAGAGAGAGAGAGAGAGAGAGAGAGAGAGATCATCCCAATCCTCCCACTAACTCCCCCCCCCCACTAACTTATTTAATTATTAATGAGTGGATATAAATGAGGGGCAATAGGGGTGCCATAGAGCGTGCCTCATATATACGTGCATACATACATACATACATACATACATATATATATATATATATATATATATATATATTCTCTTGCTCTTTTTACGCTTTTGTTCAAGAGAGGAAAGAAAAAGGTTTAAAAAACAATCTTTTTGCTCAGTCGATTATTCAAATCTAGCTTCCTTTCCAAATCGACGTAAGAATCAATTTTTTTTAAGGGCCCTATTAATATTTTGGTAATTTTAGGCGACTAATGTGTAATGTGGCCATGACTTCTTCACCACCTACTTTATTGTTGCCTTTAAAAATAACTTGGTTGGACGATATCGAGGGTGTTTTAAATCATTTCGGGTTTGAAGGTTACAAATTCAGGGTACTTGAAATTTATGAGCATATCCATACTTCCTCAATTGGGTTTTTCCTATCTTACTTCCGAGCATTTACGCTGCGTACTCTATCTTCTTTCAAATCATGTCCTTCGCGAGTGGTTGTCCGCGATTGATCTTGTCCCCTTCCAACTTACTCTCATGTCCTATTCATTTGTAATTTCCACGTCTATTTGGTTATTCTACTTATGAGGAGCTCCAATTTTTGTTTGGTATTATATCAAGAAGCCCAACGGTAGGTGGCACTGATTTTTACTATGTTCAGGCGAAAAAAGCAATCCTGATGTCTGTCTCAAGGTAGGCTCAAAGGTGGATTGATTTATATTTATTTAAAATTTCGACAGCTTTCTGTGCCTGCAAATTGTTGGCCTATTTTTTCTGGTGATGCCACCAAGTTGTACGAGTATCATAGGAACCATATTATTGGCGCAGAGGAAAAAGCACAATTTTTTTTTTATATATATATACTAAAGAGATGATGGAAAAGTAGCGTTCGTGCGCTCAAACTGCAAATTTTCCCGTACTATTTTTAAGTTTTCCCCAATTTCGGTGAGCCTAGCGGCATAATTTGCTAAAAGCAGATTTAGGATTTATTTTTTCCACATTGCGATCACGATTTTTTTTCTTTTCTGGCCTTGAGATTTATTTTACTTACAGGTAAAATGGGTAACGATGAACTCCTAGATGCATTTCTTGCCCCTAATAAGCTGACGAAAAAGAATATCCGAAAAAGAAAGCATGACGTTGTTTAAGGTTCTAAGCAAAGCTCTAAGAAGTGAGCGGGGTGCAGATCACCTGGACCAGGGGAACAAGGATACCCTGATCCAGGTGATCTGCACCCAAGTGTGCCATATCTTCCGTTCCTCCTTCAGTAGATCTCCCTGTTTCTACTTTGGCGGCTCTTCCTAACCCCAGCACTTGGTATTTTCCTTCATCTGAGGGAGTCATATCCGATCTTGCCGAGAGGGCAAGAAGGATTGCATTGAATAATTTATCTAGTATTTCTTCGTCTTCCTGTTCTCTTCTCCCCCTTCCATTTCCTGGGCTTTTCTCTTTTGAGCTCGTGGCTGATATGAAAAGATCTTGGTGATACGTGCTTTTCCTTTCTTCTTCCTCTTCCCTTATTTTGTTTCCTTACCTGTTTTTTTAAGCTTGAGGCTTTGACGAGCGAGGCTCAGATGAAATGGCGGGAGAGCAGGTCGTGTCTTTGTCTTATGCTGCTGGGCGGGAGAGCAGTTTGTGGGAGATTTGATACATACTGTTTCGATGAAGGGGTAGCGAAGACTGCGGGGGAGGTCTTGGCCTCGAAGGATCGCGAGCTGAAGGAGTAAAATGTGAAGCTGGCTACGTTGCAGAAGAAGTTTAAGGAGGGCACTTTTGGCGTGGTCTACAAAATGTATGTCTCAGCTCGGCGTTAGTTTGATGCCAAGGTCAAATTTGATTTTCTGGGAGACTTAGTCAGGATTAGTAAAGCTCTCCCCTTCTGCCTGAGGATGCTTGTAACTTTTTATAGTTACAGGTTTCATCCATAGAATACTTCCAAATAAGAGTTCGTTCTTGGCGATGGCGAACGGTTAAAGTTGGGTGAGCGGATGATGTGTTTTTGTGATTTTGAATGGTGAATTAAGCGATCAAATTGAGCGGAGTATTGAATGGTTGTATATATTTGTTTATAACAAAAATTTTGTAATGGTAAAACTAGTAGGAAATGACGATTTTTTAAAATATAATAAAATCAAATTACAGTCCATACAACGATAAAATATAAAAATACATCAAACACATTACATACTACGTCTACGAAAGTCTGAGATCATGTACGCGACTAATGCTTGGACCTCATCATCTGCGGTCTCCTCGAGGATATCTAACATCTCGTCTCGCTTTATAGGACCATCCTCAACCCTCGTACTTAGTGGGGAAAATATGACAATACCAGCCTACTGTAGCGCTGCACCTGTTTGAAGATCCTTTAGAAGATGATCCAATAAGAGTATATCCAATTGACGGCAGAGGAGGTGCATCCGTCTGCAGAAATGATCCATAAAAAGTAGTATCCTTGGTGACGAATGGAGCGATCGGAGCAATAGGGTAAGCGCATGTGCCATTCGAGATGACACCCTCATGAAACATATCAAGTCGGCGAATCTGATGAGAGATTTGCGCTTGTATTTTTTGTACCGCCTCGCTGTAGTATTTCATCGTTGATCCGAGTCTTTCATGTAGTCTTTTTCCACGTTCCATTCCTCGCCAGATGGCTGTATAAGTGCATTTCAGTCTTTCCAAACTTCAAGTTGCGCTACTTGGTTTTCATCTGACTGTCTGTGTAGTCCAGCCCAGTCCAAGAGTTGAACTAAGTAGCGACAACCTGATAACAGGAGTAGTCGGAGGTTCGATCACCCCTGTGGATGCAGGAAAGATTTATGAAAATAGACGTCCTCTCGTCGTTCCATAAAGCGATAGGCTGGGAGGAGGCGGAAGAATCGTAGACATATCTGAAAGAACGGTAAAACAGAGAAATGTCAGAAAAAATCGAAAAAATATATATTGTAGAGAACGAAAAATATCAATATTAGAAACAAAAATTACCCGAATCGGAGATCATTCGATCGTCAAAAAATTGAAAACTTGGTGGTTTTTGAGGGGGTTTTCGGGTTCGAGCTTTAGTTGGAAAGTGGGAGAGAGGAGGGATTTTAAAGACTACGAACGGATGTTACCATTGGCGTTGGACTTGTCGGACATCAATGCTTATTTTTGAGACGTCTTCCGAAACGGTCAGAACTTTGTTTATCTGGTGGGAAGTTTGACGCTTCACGGTCAAACACAAAGTTCTGACTGCGAATGCTACCTAATATGTATGGGATCGGTCGTGGGCTATGTCAGATGTAGGAATCATGTTTTTTTATGTTTAATTTGTTGTAAGATTATTTTATACATACTATTAGTTATAGGGTAGATGAATACAGTTCAATTTTGATACATGATACGAGCAAGAGATGAAAAATTGGGTGTCATGATACGCTTGTATTCAACAGCGTGAGTTATCCAGCTTTTATTGCGAGCATGGGGGTATATTATATATTGCAAATTGCAACCAGTGTGTCTCACCTGCGGGGGATCTTCACAATTCTTTTCTGGCAGCAGAATCCTTTTTTTTTAATGGTTGTTAATTATCTCTTTAATACATGCAGGTGTCCAGATTGTTGACATATGCCTGGCAACTAGATCCCACAATGGAGGTTTGATCAACTTGCAGGAGTTGTGTACTCTTTTGCGTCAGAGGCGGAAAACTGCGAAAGAGGCGGTCTCTGAAGACGACTGTCTTCGTGCAATAAGTAAACTGAAAGTAAGATTTAAATTTAATTCCATGGTTTTATTGTTGTTTCACAACTAAAATAACCCTTTTCAGTAAGCAAGCAAATTGTTGAGATTTATTTTTGTGCAATTACAGGTCTTAGGTAGTGGTTTTGAAGTGATCTCTATTGGGAAGAAAAAGCTCATAAGATCAGTCCCAACGGAGTTGAACAAAGATCACAATGAAATTCTTGAACTTGCTCAGGTTAGATCCTTGTATATAGTAACCGAATCATTTGTCTGATTTTGTAGTCATATCCATATATTTAGCCATTTTCACTATGTAGTTGACCAATTTTCAGATTCTGTGTCATGTCTTTGGCTAACTTCAATAAAAAAAAAATCTGATAAGAAATACAGGATTTCTTCCTCTATTATTATTATAGACATGCACGCTAACTGCAGATTTTATAGGAAAACAACTTTTAGGATCCCCCTCATTTATGAATGCAAGTTGAAGCATGTAAGCGGGGAGTTAGACTGTTAACTTTTAATCATAATTGCGTTACCCTTTCAGTCATAAACCTTTCAACCATGGTTAATCAAGTTCAAGATTCTGCGGTACTTTTTTTGTCTAAACTTCGGAAAAAAAAAAAATCTGGTAGGAAACACAGGATTATTATTATTATTATTATTATTAATGATAATGATGATGATGGTGGTGGTGGTGGTGGTGGTGGTGGGATCCCCTCATTCATGAATGCAAGTTGAAGCATATAAGCGAGCAATTAGACTGTTCGCTTTTAATCATAGTTACTTTACCCTTCCAGTCTTAAACTTTTAACCATATATGATCATGTTCTAGATTCTGTGGTATTTCTTTAGGCAACTTAATTTTTTTTCTTTCTTTCCGATTTTGTACTTTATATACAAGTTTAAGTAGTATATAACATACTACATGGTAAGTGGGTTCGATCCTGCAAAGCGGGAATCAAACCCGTGACATTTTGCACCACGTCCAAATGCCCAACCAGTTCGAACAAGGGTGCTTGTCAACTTCAATAAATTGTTTCTGATAAGAAATACACGATTTGTCGCTATCAGCAGATATCATAGGAAGACGATTTCTAGAATCCCCTCATTCATTCATGAATGCTAGTTAAAACATACGACCTGGAATTGGACTGTTATCTTTTAACAATAGTTACGTGACCCTTTCAGTCTAGAACTTCTGTAACTCCACAGATGTTGTACAACAAATTGCTCGTATGATTTGGATCCTGTGAAAGGAGGACAAAATTTGAATACCTCAAGAAGTGGAAACAAACCGTAAATAGAGTCCTTTAGAAATTAACTATAAATAGGTATGGTTTTACCAGATCAGCATTTGCACATGCTCACTTATAAAGTCTGCATGCACAAATTTTCATTTTGCATGTGTGCATTTTTTAGTGCGCATGTACATATATCATTGAACGGGCCTATTTTTACAATAAGCTGTCAATGAAACTTATTTTCAAAATAAGTTTTTTCAACAAGCCTATATCTAAAATTTGTCTGAATGAAATGTTAGGAACATTGTGTGGAAGTTACGGACAAGTAAACCAACAACCATCTTTAACTGCCAGTAGGCTTGCATTCAAATTATGATCACGTTTTATGTTTCCTGTGGTCACTACTAGGATGGCATATTTAAGGCACTGTCAACCCATCTTCTACGATGTTGTTCATGAAATTAATGACCCATTGTATATTGACTCCAAACAATTTGGTCTAAATCAAATTGTTCAGTCATTCTTGTTATTGTGTTTTGTATGTTCGATCTGACATTGGAGCCTTTTTTTGCTGCAGTAAGTCTCTCAGCAATGAATTTGCCAATAGCTCCTAGTATTCACCTTTTGTTGAAGGACTTTTTGACATGATGTAATGATTTCCCAAATATTGTTACCATTGCAGCATGTTAAATAGATTGGTGTTGGCAACCATATTATGAACATTTAATATAGATGTAAGATGGCTCTACCTAAACAAACTACTTCTCTGAGTTATCTGATGTCTTAACAACTCACACAGAAATATGTTTCATACTACTGTTTTGTGTTATAACATGAAGATTTTGATGTGCTGTACTCAGTATCACAAATTTAGAGCGCTCTTCTGTTCTCAAATAATGAATCTGCAGTAGAGCAAAAAGCTTATTCAATAAACACGAATCATTTCTTGCTTAGGTATCATGCTTCTGTTTTTGACTGATATGTAGGCTCAGGGTTTTGTGCTAGTGGAAGAGCTTGAACAGAGGCTTTCATGGCCATCTGGCCGAGCCATTGATGCTCTCGAGACTTTATTGAAGGTGATTTATTACTTGTGTTGGTAACACTTTTGTACTTTCAGCGAAGATTACATGTTTGCGTAGTCAATGTGTGTGTGTGTGTGTCTTAACTTTTAGAGAGTAAGTGTTTGATAAGTATTTAGCCTTCTGATTTAAATACTAGCAAGTAAGTTCGTACTTCGTAGGTTGCAATCAACTTTCTATTCATGATATAAAAAGTGATTGCGACTTATACTAGCAAACAGTTGTGGAAGATACTCGTCATGCCATATGATAAGCATTTGGGTTTCACATAGAATTAGTTGCCGTAGACCTCATTTTAAAGCTCGGCTTCAAGATTTACATTACATTCTGAATGAATGATGCTACAGTGTTTTTTCCTTTTTGGGCTCCAATATTCACTCTAGTTTTGTCATTTTAGCCGAACTGTTTGTCGGTAAAGTAACAAAACTGATTTTGAATATTATAACACTTCTAATGTACAAAAAGCAAATTATGCTTGCAGGAGGGACTTGCTATGATTGATGACGGGCACAGAGATGGGAAACGTAGATACTGGTTTCCGTGTGTGGCTTCCGTCTCTTCTGCAGCTACTTCTGAAGCTTGGAAGCTTTAATCATCGTTTAACTCCGAAAATACTATTATATTACGATGATTGTAATATCAAATAAATATTTTTACTTGTATCATAAATGTGGTTATGTAGAAATGTAAACAGACAATGGACTGAGCTATTTTTATATAGGGGATTTTTGCCACAAGGAAAAAGAGGACAAAGTTTGCTCAAAAGGACAAGAGGCAAAAAATTTGCCCAAAAGGACATTTTCTAGTGCAAATGGTGGAATTCAGCGGGACCCCTTGTTTTTCCACTTTACACTAAAAGTTGGCATTTTGAGCAATTTTTTTGTTTTTTGTCCTTTTGGTTAAACTTTTTGGTTTTTTTGTCCTTCACACAAGTTTCCTGGGGGATTTTTGCCACAAGGACAAAAAGAGGACAAAGTTTGCTCAAAAGGACAAGAGGCAAAAATTTTGCCCAAAAGGACATTTTCTAGTGCAAATGGTGGAATTCAGCGGGACTCCTTGTTTTTCCACTTTACACTAAAAGTTGGCCTTTTGAGCAACTTTTTTGTTTTTTGTCCTTTTGGTTAAACTTTTTGGTTTTTTTGTCCTTCACACAAGTTTCCTGTTTTTATAGGGGATTTTTGCCACAAGGACAAAAAGAGGACAAAGTTTGCTCAAAAGGACAAGAGGCAAAAAATTTAACCAAAAGGACATTTTCTAGTGCAAATGGTGGAATTCAGCGGGACCCCTTGTTTTATTAGCTTTTGAGACTAAGCAGAAAATATTATTTGACATCATAATTCGCTGTCTCTTCCTCTTTTCTTTCGATTATCAATACGACCCCATGCTTATGTTATTTGGTTAAACGCTTTGATCTTCCTGCAGGGCTCCCCTGATCTCTATTTAAAGTGGTTTTTTTTTTCCCTTATAAATAGTTAATGTTGAAAGTTTATATATTAAATGTTCCCGTTATTAAGGTTGTCAACGGATGCTTTCAGATACGGATTGTGCTATATTCGCATCCGAAATCATTTTCGGATATCCATATTCCCGGATACAGACGGATATCGGATAATTATCTTATCCGTCAACGATCAATAAATCAAGAAATATAAATGAATTTTTTTAGTTTAACGTAAATGTTTTTTAAATCACGAAAGTGTGAAAAATAAACAAATATGATGAAATTAAATAGATTTAAGAAGCTAATATGCATTTAATGCATATAATATAAATCTTTAACTTAATAAAACACTAAAAAAATCTCATTTATTTTACTAAAATACATATAAATTTGAGTATAATGTTTAAAAAAATTGGTCGGATAATTTTCGGATACGAATATCAACATATCCGTATCCGTCTTTTGGATATCGGATGTTATCATCTTTTCAGATATGCATGCGGACGAATTTCGGATTTTTCGAGTGTCAAACAGCCTATCCCTTACCATGTATATGATCATTGCATTTTGCTTATAGAGGTTACATATTCAAAGCATTCCTATTGGTTACTACTGTAGTTAATACTAGAACAAATTTTCAAAAAAGACTAGTTTTTAAAACTAATGACACAAATAGGCTAGTTTCAAAATTATTTGCAAATATATGCTAGTTTTGGCCAACTTAACGAAGACGCACTTGTCAAGTGCGCCAGTGTAATATACACTGGTGGACTTGCCAACTGCTCCAGTGTAAATTTACACTGGCGCACTTGCCAAGCGCGCCAGATAAATATTGTCAAATAACAACTTCTAATTTCCTGGAGCATATACATAAATATCAAACAAAATAGTAACTAGTTTTTCATTAGCACTATTAAATATATATAATAATTGAAAACTGATAACATATTCAAAATAATTAATATTTATTTATTATTTAATATTTAATTATGACTAATTAGTAATAACAATTACTAGTTAATAATAAATTAATAACAGATAATAGTTTATTCATAATAATTAATTATTGTTAACTATTAACAATTAGTAAATAATATTTAATGAATAATATTGACTATTTGATAATTAACATTTACTATTGAATAATTAAGAAATAATAGTTAATAATTGATACTTAGCAATTAAGACTAATATTTAATATTTACTATCTAGTAATTATTTTTTTATAGTTAATAATTACCATTAAATAATTATTAATAATTACTTTTAAAAAAATAACTAAAAAGTAGTATTTAATATCTAATATTGTTTTTTTAAATTAATAAATGCTACTAGAAAGTAGTAATTAATATCTAATATTGATTTTTTTTTAAATTAATAAAGCGCGCCGATGTAAATTTATATTGGCGGTCTTGGCAAGTGCGCCCCATTTTTTTTTTTTTTTTTTTTTTTTAAAGTTGGCCAGCTTATCGCTGATCTAGCCAAAACTAGCCTATATTTGTAAATAGTTTTGAAACTAGTCTATTTGTGTAATTAGTTTCAGCTGTTAAACTTTACCAACACGAATATAGGATATAGCCATATGATGCCAGCCTTTATTGCAATCTTTTGAAACATGTATTTTTGTTTTTCCACAGTTTTTAACTGTCCTAATTTGGTAATTTTCATCAAATGCTATCAACATATACTTCCGAATGATTACGTGAAGTAGATAAATATAGTTGACATTTGGGTGAGATGGATTAAGCTGATGTACAACTGCAGTAGCATGTGTTGTGTATTTGAGTTTAGATTAACTAACTATGAGATGAATAACACTGACTAACTAACCATGAATATCCCTTTTGGCATTGGTACTTCTTATTTAAAAAAGAAAGTTCTTTTTTTAACCTATCGTGCATGCTCTGTGCTTCTCTTCTTTCAGTGTAACACAAATATCATATAACATATGTTTTTTAAGAGGAACTTTGAAAATGGAAGTTGATTATTAATTTACTTAAATTTTTGATAATATCTTTTGTTGACTTAGCTCCTGCTCCTATATTTGATTTTTTTTCAAACTCATTACCTTTGATCTATTATTAAATTTGATTAGAATAACATGTCATACATTATTTGATAAGGTTTTACTGTACCAGATTTTTGTACCTATATGATTATCCGATATTTTTAGAATTGCGACTGTTAGGATTTTTTTTATAGTATATGGAACATGTACTAGATATTTAGATAAATAGTCTGGAAAAAATATCAGGAATTTTATTTGTTTTCCCCTTGATTTGTTCCCAAATAATTTTGGTACCACAATTTAATAAGGTGTGTCTTAACAGTATCCATCTATTGTTTATGATAGATTTTACTTTTCTTTTATCAACATATTTTACCATGGCTTCACAATCAGTTCTGATTGTAATTTCTTTATGAAACATTATAAATAATCGAAATGCTTCAATGCAATATATTATAGCTAGTATTTCACAATCTAAGAATGTCATATATCCTTTTTCTTTATAAGTGCTTGAAGTATATCTACATATTTTTTATGTAGATCTAGGGTCATACCTATTGATTTTTGATAATAAGATACCTCCCCATCCATGAGATGATTCATCTGTTTCTATTATTAAATATTCTGATTCAAGTGGTAATGTTAATGGTTTTAAATTTTTGATTAGTTCTTTAATTTTTTGAACTTGCTTTATATCTTCTTCATTGAATTCTCTTTTTCCTTTGGGCTTGCTTTGTTATATAAATGTCATGTGTATTTTGATCAATTTTGTAAAAAAAGGTCTAGCATAATTTATTAATCCAAGAAATGATTGTAATTGTTTTAATTTTTCTATTTTATATGAGAATTCTAATATTTTGCTTTATATATGAGGTTGTAATTCTATTTGTCCTTTTCCTATTTTTACTCTAAAATATCTATTGTGTTTTTGAACAATTCTATTTCCTTTTTGAACATAATTAAGCCATGTATTTCAAACAGTCTTAACATGGTATATAGATGCGAGATGTGTTCTTTCTTAGTTTTAGAGAAAACAAGTACATCATCTATATAAACACAAGTAAATTTATTGCAATGTCTAAATATGTTATCCATTTTTCTTTGAAATATTTGGGGAGCATTCTTTAATCCAAATGGCATAACTAGTCATTCGTAGTGTCCTTCACTACATGTGAACGCTGTCCATGATATAGATTCTGGGTGGATTTTTATTTGCTAGAATCCAGATTTCAGATCAAATTTAGAAAACCAATAAATATCTTGTATTTTATTAATTAGAATGTCTTTATCGAGTATACAGTAATCATCTTCATTTTTATTATCATTTAGCCTAGTATAGTCCATTACCATTCCGAGTTGTCCTCGTTTTCTTTCAGATTCTTTTTATACAATAAATGTTGTTGTTCTATGTCTTGAATCTGTTTTTCTTATTATTCCTAATTTATTTAGTATTTGTATATGCATTTTGTATTCCTCTATATTCCAACTGTCATTTTTGGATGATCTAGTTTTTATTGTTATATCTGAGTTGATTATATCAAGTTTACAGTAAATTGAATCTTTTTCCCAATAATTTAAGGGGTTTCCCTATTATTTCTATTTTTTGTAACTTACTAATTATTTGGTTAATGTCATCAGTACTTAGTAAAATTCTACTTAACTTGTTTGGATTTATTAATTCTAAAATAAATTTTGTTTTTTCATATTCATCATATTCATTTAATTCAAAATTATCGTCATATTTGAAATTATCTTCATATTCTTTTTTATCCAATTTTGCAAGATCTTCTTGTAGTTCCTGTAATATTTTTATTTTTTACATTGTCTTAGTGTGTCGCAAGTACAATGTTTTTCTTTTTCTTTTATGTCCACCACTCTTCTTAAGTGTATACTCTGATAAAGTTGGTGTTAATGTAGTTTTTTTTAGATATTTGTAAATAATCTTTATTAAAAGAGAATTTTCCATTATCAGTTAATAAAAATTCTAATTCAAGTATCAAACTTATATTTCCTAAGTTTAATTCTGTTACCCATAGTTGTTTTAAGGGGTAATGTTGAGACCAGTCATTATAGGTGGTACTAAATCTTATTTGTACATTTTTTTACTATGTCTCTTATAGTGGTTGTTTTTCCATCAAATTGTATGCTTTGTTTTGGTTTTTCTGCTTTAAAGACTAAATAATGTGGTATTAATCTTGAATATATTGTAGAGCTTGTAGCGCCTGTATCTATAAACGCTAGTAATTGTATTTATATTCCTTTTATATTTAACAAGGTTGGAACTCTAAGTTCCCTTAGATTTCAGTATTACATATTAATGGTATATTAACTGGTTAACCTAGATTATTTAGGTTATTGTCAACAATTGATAATGAATTACGTGTACTAATTATTTCTAATCCTTTTCTTGTTTGTTCTATTTTTTGTAATTTTGTTTTGACTTTATCTAATTCTAGTTCGAAATTATTAATTCTTTCTTCTAGAATTTTTATTCTATCTTCATTGATTTTATTTGTCTGTGAATTGTATTTTCTTTTCATTTGGTATACTTAGTTTAAAATGTTTTCTGCACAGTCCGCTACGCCATAAACGGCCTAATGCAACGGAAAAAAATTGTTGGCACAGGCCCAAAAACTGTTGGAATAGGTCTTTGGCAACGTTTTTAGGGTGATGCAATTTTCACCGTTGCTGCAGACCACAATGACAACATTTTGACTATATGCGGAAACACAACAAATATTGTTATAGTAGAAATCTATTTAGGTCTAATCGATCTAATCGAGTTACACTATGTGTTTTAACAACTTAAAATTAGGATCTTAGCAAGAAATTAAATCAAAACTTACATAAATTGGGATTAAAATTTTATACCTGATGCGATGAATCCATAGGAATCACATCGTCTTCAAAACATAGAACAGATGGAAGAATCGAATCAAGAGCTCTCCAATTGTCGAGCCTCTAGAGGTTTTCACACGAACGAGTTCCTTTCCGATCATATCGAAGAAGAGAATGGGATATGGTGCTAGCCGCCATGATTAGGGTTACGAATTGAAAGGGTAATTCTCGGGTTTTATTTTTACATCTAAATCTAATCTAAAATGGCAATGGTTCACTCGTGCCTTTATAAGGTATAAAATAATATCTTTATAAAATCAAGTGTGCACCATGAAATAAGGAAACCGTCGTTATACCATTACAACATTAAATAGAACACCAACAAATTTGATATTTTATTTATCCAATACATGTCTTCGCTTTGTAACGTTCTAAGTGTGTGACCCCATAGGTTATTACAACATTGGCGATGATTTTTAAATCGTATTTAAAATCATAAACAGTGGTTGGCATCTAGCAATACGTCGCTACCACCCAAGTTATAATAAGATCAATGATTCGATACAACCTTTTTTGTGACCAGTGTCTCAATGTAACATAATCCTTTTAACCAATATTTCAGGATTAAACTCGAGCCACGGATCGTATCATTCTCTTTATAATTTAATCCATTTATCTTGATCGATGAGTAGACTGTTTAAAACAAATTAATATTTGAGCACGACCGTGCATTTCACAGTCTCACTCAATCAAGAGGCCCATGGATATCACTACAAATATATCGTAGGGTTCAATTCCATCTAGATCATTCATAATTTCCATTCGATTCGAGATGTATCCAATAATCACCGTTATCGTCTACTCTGTTACAGGTAACTTTAGATGATATCTGAACACAAATATCCTCGAATAAAATTATAATGATTTCAGGTTTAAGGACCATTACATCACTGTCACTATGAGAATAACTTATGATACTATTAACTATATTCCATGTAGTTTTCTCATGGTGGGTCAGCCCAATACGCTATTCTCCAGTACCTATTAATGTCTTGACACTAATATCACGTATATTAATGATCAAAGAGATGTGATCATCAGTTAATCAACATACTAGTCTCAATGTTTTATTGTTGTCATATATAAACAATAAAACTTGACTAGGGACATTTAAGAATTATAACACTTATCACATTATATAATCTCACGTTCAAGTCTTATTCGAACTATATAATTCTGTATTATTGTTCTAAGGACTTCTATTATGTTAATATTTATATTACGCAGTAAATATAACATAACAACATATTTTATTCCAAAATAATAATAACATCAATAATGTTATTAATCACATCAAATGGATTGCCTCTAGAGTATAAACTCTAACAATCTCCTACTTGCACTAGAGTCAATCATTAATGTATCGTATACACATAAAAGTATAAAACTAGTGTGACTATTAAACTTCTGCTGCGACATAATTTAATTCAGTAGGTCGGACTGCAACATTACAACTTTTGCAACTTTACAGATATGTTTATTTCCTCTGTGATCAGCTTCACATAAGAATTATATTTTTTAAATATATGTTTGGATCAATAGTGAGTTTAACGTTTTAGGCCTGAGCAATAGCCACATTGTTATCGCAATTCAAATCATTGGATCAACAATGAATTAAGTTCAATTATGAACTTCTTAATCCAAACATTTTCTTTCTCAGAATTAGTATCTATTTCTTGTTTTAACAACTAACATTATTCATAATAATCAATGTGTTATCAATATATAATATTAGAATTATTGTGTCACTCCCGCTTAATTTCTTGTGTATACAAGATTCAATGGTATTTTGTGGTTTTCGAGACATTTCGAATTCTATTTCATTCCCATTGGTATCTTAGAGACTGGCTCTCCTTTAAAAGGATATCAATTTGAGAAATAAACATTTTATCCTTTGAGAATTTATAGAAATAATATCCATTTGTTTCTTTTGGATATTCCGTAAAATAGTTATCTTATTTGGGTCCGATCTTATCAGAGGAAGGACGTTCAATAAACGCCTTACAACCAAAATCTTCGTGTTAAACACATTAGGACATTTCCTAGTCCACATCTTATCTGATGTATTCAAAATTGTTTTAGTGGGATTAAATGCAATTGTTCTAAATTTAATTTATTGGAAGATCAATATGACTTATCATTGATCGTACCACATCTTATAAGGTGCGAGTTCTCCTTTCAGACATACCATTTCAGGATGGTGTTCTAAGTAGAGTAAGTTGTGAAACAATTTCACACTCATTAGATAGTCATTAAATAATTAGCTTAAATATTCTCTTTGATCTTTTCGAGGAGAATTTATTTTCTATCAAAATTGGTTTTGAACTTCATTTTTGAATTCTTTAAACTTTTCTAAGGATTCTGATATGTGTTTCATAAGATACATATATCTACATCAACTGACATCATCAGTAAACACAATGAAGTAATAAAACCTGCCACTATCTTATGTATTCATTGCTCCATATACATCATTGTGTACGAGACCCAATATTTATCACCCTTCACTGTGTCAAGTGGAAGGTGATTCGGTAATTTTGCCTAATAAACAAGATTTACATTCTTTATATGATTTGAAATCAACAATAATTTCAAAATTCCATCATTATGTAGTTTTGATATACTTTTCTTGTTTATATTGGCTAACTGACTATGCTAAAGATGTGCCAGATTTAAATCATTAATTTTAACCGCTTAGTGTTTATGTCTAGTATATTATAGTTAATGATTTATAAAGTTCATTAACTATTTGTGAAATTCCATAGATATTTCATTTAAATAAAATGAATAATAATTGTTCTTTTATTACGAATGAAATTCAAACTTGTCTAAACAAGATTCATAATAACTTTTATTTATATGGAATTTCATAATAACAATTATTTTTATTTATTTAATTAAACCAGTATATCGCACAAGAATTAACTTCCTATGGATAATCCGGCAACATTTGCTTCATTTCCAATCGTAAGTTCACTTATCCTGTTATCAGATTTCTACTTATTTTGCAATTACTGTTAATTTACATACATTTATGTGATTCATATCTAAGTAGATTGTTATAACATTCATATCTTTTTCGGTTGAAGTCATACTTCAACTTTCCTTTTAGATCCTCTATATTTGTTAAAACAATTACGTTTTAATTTTCTTCAGGACAATCCTCAAATTTCTGTGTTAGTTAAGATATTTGATTTAATTCAATTTATCCTTATCAAAGATTAATTTAAATAATCGGAGCTATTTAATATCTATAGTAGATAATAAATAATAACCAAATCTTTAATATTTATTTAATATAAAAAAAAGTTTGACAATTAAAATTTATATTAACATAAATTTGTAATTTAAACTAAAATACGCTCCCACTCAAATTAACATCCCTCTGTTCATATATATATGTATATATATATATATCGGTATATATATATATAATGGTGTTTCAAAATCCATATATATATATATATATATATATATATATGTATATATATATATATATCAAATTGAATTCAATACAGAAGTTAATTACATAGATACATAACTTGAACGAATTTTTGCAAGTTCAAATTTATGTGTCCAGAACATAGTAGACTAGGAAAACACAGTATAAAACATAGTTTACATCTTGTATGAACTATGATTTTAACTCCAGATTTTATCAAATATTAAAACTCATTTATGGTAAAATAATTATATATTTTGTATCAAATACAGATTTAACAATAGCAAAACAATTTTACTTGAGAAATGACCTTACCTTAAATGATTACACCTTAGTTTCAATATAGCTATTAAGTATATGACAGCATATTTCATCATGTTTTAAAAGATCAAATCTTAAGGAATTTAACACATGATTAATCAGATTTAAAATGCTTTTACTTAATCCGTGGACAATGTAACATACATGTAACGAACTGGAAATCGACTCGACCAAACCAGATATTCGGGACATGTAGGGGTAAGAGTCTCCTGTTTGCCACCTAACACAAAGCTAGAACCCCCTATCATGCGTACCAAGCACTAAGAAAGTAACATTGACTGGTGTGAGTGAACAATTTAAAACAGTTTGAGAAAATAAACGATATCTTATAAGACCACACCATATAACACGGAACGAGTTTTTCTCTTATGATAATCCAAAACACTTGATTTAACTTTCAAAATCCTTTTGTAAGAAACGATAGTCTTTATATCAAAACTCTTTTGATATTATATTAGTGTATAAATCAAATAAATAACAATCTAGTGGAATGTTTGCATCTCACACTCCACATATATATAATATACAATCAAAACCACGAGCACTTATTGGGTTTCAACTATGATAAGGCATGGAACCACCTTCCGATAGTGTATCCCTAGAGCGGAATACGTTGAGTTCAACAAGAACATCTTGTTACCCGACCACACATGACCGACCACCCCTTTCGTTTGAGTGTATCAAATGTATATCACAAACGGTTGGGATCAGAAACCGTCACTACAACAAAAAGACCATATTACAACTTATGTTTTACAACTGTCACAAAATGACAATTGTTACAAAACCTAAATTTTCATTCGGCTCTCGCTCTCCTTTAACCCAAAATTTTGTTTTCCCTCCTACCGTCAGTAATTTTATTTTCCATATCTTCTATTTTGTCCACTCGTATTTTTCATCTTCCAACCAAATCGCTTTAATTGAAAATTCTAATTATGGCATCTCCTTCCCTACACCGTCTAAGAAACCCGTTTTAATCCAAATCGCTTTATTCTCTGAAGAATTTTTCTTTTGCTAGCAAAGCGAAACCACCCGCCTCCGTCGATCTATTCCATGCGAATTCGTAACTGGAACCTTGAGGCGTTTGTCTTCATCGGAGCTTCATTCTAGCAAAATAGCAGATTAGGTACATCACTCTACTTATGTCGCTGTGTATTATCAGATCTTTAGATTTCGATTTGTTTCTTTTTTTTCAATTTCAGCAATAGTAGCAGATTTGTTTTTTTTTCCAATTTCAGCAATAACAGTTAATAAAAAATGGCGTCTCTTTCTCTAGCTGCTTAAAGCGATCCTCCTCCTTCTCCTCTGTCACTCTCCCTCTTCCTTCTCCGTTTATTTCGCTGTGTTTCTATGCCTTCGAGTGTTGTTCTGTTCTGTTGCTTATCTCTAGAATCCTATTCTTGGGTTTCCATGCCTTGTGGTCTTGTTAATGAGGTATTTATGGAAATTGGGTCATTCGTTGTCTCGTGCCCTAATCTTGCTGCGATTTTGGCAGCATTGTTATGGGAATCTAGCGTTTCTGTTTTGCTTTGTTCTATTAATTCCACTTCAGTGTTGATTAAAAAAAAATCATATGAGTTAGATGCGCTCAAATATTGTTGCGTTATGGATGTTGTTGTGATAAATAAATGCCAAAAGAAAGGGTATCGTACTCAACAGCTCCATCAAAGGTGGTATTGTTGATTTCAGTTTTTTTTAATGCTTAAATTGAGGCCATGTTCTTCATAGTTGTTATTAGTTCCTCTTTTCTCTTTTTATAATGAGTTTGCTATTGTTGGTTTATTCTACATATTATTTTAGAACAGTAGACGTTCTGGTGTCTTGGTTCTGAAGAAATGGACAAATTTTCAATATTTGTCTTTATACCCTAATGAACATTAGACTTTCAGTAAAAAAATTCCCAAGGGAGTTATAGGTTTACTTAGCTTTGGTGACGATCAGGTGGGATTATTTATATAAATTTGATAGCGTTTTCTTTCCATGCATGTACATGATATTTGAGTCATATGATATGTTAAGTACTGATACTCGTGCACTTGTGAATATTATAGGTTACTGAATATGCACTGTTGTCGACGGCAATTCCAAATACAAACGCCATGCGGGAATCAACGAATGATGTGTTTACGGACATGGTGTCGGCTTCCGTTAGCATGGCCTTTTCCGCATTTGCTACCATGGCTTCTTCTGCACTTATCAAATTACCGTATTTGGTTCTACCTTATCAAATTATTTATTACTTATCATTTGCTTTATGTATGCTACCTTCATGACTCCTTTGTGTGTTTCTACGCTCTATGTAACATTCGATTGCTGAAAAAAGTGGAAATCAACAAAAGATACATGCCCTCCTAATTTATATGCCAAGTAATTTATGATGCCTAATATTAAATGTTTTTTTTACATTTGATTATCATTTTCTTAACTTACTACTTCGGATTATGCAGATTTATGAAGGCACTGTATGGCTTGCTTGATGGCTCTTCCGACAACACCAAGTACGAAAATGATTGCCGTTCAATTATTGGTAAGCAGTCTTATGTGCTTTTCACTTTGGATAAATTAATCTATAAAATTGTTAAGCAGGCAAGTTTTTACTAATTATTATTTGTTAAGCAGGTAAGTTTTTACTGATTATTATATGGTTTCATTTTCTGGATATGTTTGTCTCTTGAATCTTGATAGTGTGAGTTCTATCTTCTATGCCACTCATGGTAAATGCAAGCATGTTTTTTGTAATTATACATCTTTATGCAACTATATATGCACTATTGATTTTAAATCTTACACTGCATAGAAAATGTCAGTAATCAAGCTCTGTTTTGCTTAACATACCATGTATATACATGTAGGGATGGCAATGGGGCAGGTCTAGGATCCAAACCCGCTTGACTCACCCCTGTTTTGACCCATTTAGACCTGCCCCATAGGGTCTGCGGAGCGGGTAGACCCACGAACCGCTTTTGGAGGTCCGGGTCTAGGGTTGGGTCTGGGGCTTGGCCAACCCGCCCCAACCCGACCCGCATGATTCAAACATCATTAAAACACTTTATAACTATAATGATTACTTGTTAATCTTCTTAGGTATACATGGTTATAAGTTGAATATTATATTTTTTTCAATCAATAAATTATAAAATTTTCATATTACTTAGTTCATCAACGATAATCATATAATAACAAATGCATACATTTCGAACTATTATCTTACAACTCATTTTATTAAATTCTCTTATCATTGTGAACACATTATAATATGTATATAATTTATCGTTTAGTGATAAAAGATATAAGTATATAAATTTGTGAACATTAGAACACAATATCACCGGATCGTGGGGCAGCTCGGGTCTACCTTTACCCGTATGGGTTTCGGGTACGGGGTGAAATTCCAGACCCGCACCGGGTCTACAGAGCAGGTCTGGGGAGGGGTTTAAAAAGTCTGGGTCGGGTCTGGGGCACGAGAAACCCGCCCCAATCCGCTCCATTTCCATTCCTATATACATGCACAATGTGAACTGTGACCCTTTTCTTTGTCCACTAAGGTATGTTTCTAGAACTGTTTATACTTCACATTATCATATCAGTTCATATTTATTTATAGAAATATTAACAATGAATGCTACATAGCTTCTGTTACGTTTTATAGCTTAGGTTACTTCATACTTTAATATACTTCATTCTTATTGCTTATTATGTTACTTCATATAGTTTAATTCAAGAACACCTGCAGCATTGCAAGAAAATCTCAAATTTATTGGAAATCAACTCAAGAATGAAGACCATTGCGAGCAAATCTCAATTTCATTATGTTTGTATTACTCCTAGTGATGTATATTTATAAAAGATGACTTCAAATCATTTGGATTTTGGAGTCTGGGATAATGAACTTTGTATTTTCTTTATGTACTTGAGATACTTGTATGATTTATAAAAAATAAAATGATGAGAGTTTGAAAATTCTAATACATTGTTTTGGTTCATGTTTTAAGTTTGTTTGATATCTT
The DNA here is from genome assembly GCA_030737875.1 of Allium sativum. Lineage (NCBI taxonomy): Eukaryota > Viridiplantae > Streptophyta > Magnoliopsida > Asparagales > Amaryllidaceae > Allium > Allium sativum. Next base: position 394,633,218 of record CM060925.1, read on the forward strand.
CAGTTTTGTAGAAAATATGTTCTGAAATGAATTCTTTTATTAATAATACGTATATAATTTGTTCATATATTACAACTTTAAATAATACTTATTGTTTTATTTATAATACGTATATAATTTGTTCATATATTACAACTTTAAATAATACTTTTAATAAAATATATTACAATAGTTGTAATAAAGTTGTAATAAAATTTATTACAACGGTGGAAAACAGTTGTAAAATATACATTTCAAAACGGTGTCGCAACGGTGCAAAACAGTTGTAAAATATTTTAGTCTATTACAACTTCTTAATAGACGACGGTGGCTCCACTGTTGTAAAAAGTCTCTTACAACTGTTTTCCACCGTTGTAATATGGTCAATTTGTTGTAATGCATTTTCCCGAATGGGACAGCATCGAATAGAATAAAGAAGGAAATAAAATTTCTCTAGATAGGTGATAATACACCCTAGTTAGGAGCTACCCATATAGCCATGCTGCCTGCCTGATTCGTCATTTCCCAGTTGTTGAGGCCTGAGGCTACGATTACTTACCATTCATTAATAGCACAATCACTTTGAATGCCACATTGTCAGATCCATTAATCATTAATTGGATTACACAAATATATTCTGGATATTATGCTAAGAGAATAAATTCTCCGCTACCATATATATTTGTACAGTCCAACATATGCGATCATTGGAAATACTCTGTCATACATTCCGTCCATACATGTTCGTTCTGGGATTGAACGAAACCTAAGGCACAATTTCCATTAATCCATTTTAGGCAATTTCTACCTAGGATTAACAGAAAAAGCTCTTGCACTTTACCCCGTCTTCAATTATCTTCATATAATCTGATTCGCAATACTACTGCCAAAACGAAGTGGTTTTCAGATAATAATCCAACTGGTCTCTCCATATTGACAGCGATATTGGCAAATACTTCGATAGTCGGTTATTTAACTATAGAAGAAAAACAAACATCCATTCAAAACATCAAACAATCACTGGGTCCCTTAATTAATATTTTATTAATTTAAATTTATCATGCCCCAAAATCTCTTTAATATCTTTACCTAGATATTTCTCCAAACTCGTTTAGCCTCTCACGATTCTTGGAAAAAAAATTCCATCTATCATAACTATTTATTTTCTATATTCCAGAAAATATCACATTTTAACGTCGGAAAACATTTCCATTTGTTCCCCATGTATCAGTCACAAACTGTAAACTAGTAAGAGAACAATTTCCTAAGTATCAACCCCGAAGGCCGAGACCAACTTCAGATCGACACTTAAGAGGCAATTCAACTCAACTAGTTTCCAGTCAATTTCTAATTTCCTCAACCCCATTTCTTAACTTCTTATCAACACAATCGTTTTAATCTGCAAATCGTTTCTTTTAAATTATCGTTCACTTTAAAACGTATATACTTCCAATCCCCCAGGATTTAATTTATAAATTCCCTTTCTTTATATAAAATCTCATTATACATCTATTCGTTTATTAAATTTCATATACAATTGATAAGTAATTATCTAGTTATCTAACTTTTGTTAAAATTTTCTATCTCCTTAAATTTTCTAACAATTTTGCCAGCACCTCTTTTGTATCGGTCAATAGCTCAAACCCCAACTCGCCTCTCTATGCCCTTTCCATTAATAAAAGAAAAACAAAAAGACAAACGGCTTGTGACACCCCACATCCGTTAATGTCACTCACAAAGGGAATGCATTAAGTTTCGTGAAGCGTTATAGTAAACAGAACAGAAATATTACAAGACAGACATATAAAATAACAGCGAAATAAAAACTTTATTTATTATAAAATACCGTGGTCCAAAAACTCACATGTTTGAAAATACAAAAACCTATTACAATAACATAACTTCTGTCTTGTACCATCAGAGTACATGAATACTTAAAAGAAAACCTAATTCCCCACATAAAAGAGACAAAGTCATAGTAGAGATAAGAACTTGAGCTATACTTCAAAAGAAGCTCAAACAAGATGATAACCGAGTCTTGACCAAGCCTGAGAATTCCTTCCCTGTGAACCTGGGGGGGGGGGGGGGGGGACGGAAGAAAGAAGAGGAAACAAAATGGGCCAAACATAAAGTCTGGCGAGTCCAGTTACTTTTAGGAAGTAAATAAATAAAAGTAGCATGAAAGGCATATAAAGTGGATAAGTGAGAGATAACTACATAAAAGGCAGGTGTGACAAGGTAGACAGGATAAGATGTATACATTCCTTTTGATTACTCTATTTATTCTCTACACCAATACTAGTATAATAGATATGTAACATGATTACATACTCCCTAATTGCTTAACAAAAACAGGATGATCCCAACAGAAATATAATGGTAGTTTTAGGTGTAATCTAGTAATAGGTATTAACCCAAACAGAATTAACTCGTACCTAAATAGAATTAACGGGTATTAGCCCAGACGGAAACATAGGTACCCCACAGAAACAGACAGGACTAGATGTACCCTATTTACTACCTTAATCGATCGGCTTCCTACTCAGTAGATACTCTGTGCTGGCCCCACAGTAGGATGTATCACTTCCTAAAGCGACAACCCTTCATTTTCAAGATGTGCACAATCATATCTACTGATGTCACAACGCCTTATTTTCCCGGGCAGGCGGAGTTATGCACGCACATGACCCTGATGGAACGTGCCATCAGGACACCATCCCCCACGTTTGGGTCACTAATATTCAGCCCAGTAAGCGTGCCCTACTCCGACCTAGTTCGGAGTACTCATTTGATACCTATTTAAGGGTTACCGACTAAAACGGGTCCCACACACAAGATGATGCAAGCTCTCCCCTTCGTCTTGCATCCCCACAACTACGTTTTCCATAGATTATGCCTACCTACTAGTGTCATAAAATTTCATAATCCCAATAGGTTAAGTTTGTGGGCCTATATATACAAATATTACCCACCAACCCAAGATGTACTTAACCCTCCCACTGTTTCAAGCATGTTTATCTAACAGTTAAGTTTGTGGGCCTATACATACTAATATTACCCATCTACCCAAGATGTACTTAACCCTCCCACTGTTTCAAGCATGTTTACTTAACCCCTACTCATGTTGTTAACATAATCTCTATGGATTCAACTAGGTTAATTATTTCAATTTGTTACCATATTTTCATTTAGGGTTATAATGGGCTAGACCTCCCACATTAGGCCTAAAGCTTGTGGATGCTGGATATGCCGGTCAGGTCCGGGCAGACTTCTTCCACAAGTTGGGCCTAACCACGTGTCTTAGCCCGATTTGTATTTGTGCACTTAGGCCACTCACATTAGGTTAAACATTAGTGGTTGCTGGATATGTCGGTCAATTCCGAGTAGACTTCCACCGCTAATGCAAACTAACATCGTGCCATATGTACAATTACAATTCCTAATTGTAATTCTAGGCATTCATTATTATCCAAATTCTCACCTATGTCATTATAGGTAATATGCCCCTTTTCCCCCAATTTTGCACAAAGTGCATTATATGTCCATATTCATATCCATTAACCAAGTTATGCCAATTGTGACGACCCGCCCCGCACCAGCCGACATTTCCAAAGAAAGTGCGCTGTACAGATGTCCAACCAGCACGGGACGGTCATCAAAGAAAGGAAAAGAAATGAATTTGAACTAGCAAGGAACCTATAGTATATCTCAAAGCGCATGGAAGAAAATATTATAATTGCATAACTTTGACATAAAACAGGCGAGACAGTGCATAAGCTGAAAACTAAATCACCATAGCAGCGGAATCCATAATACAGCTTATGATCTGACATCATTATTACAATTTCAAGTTTCTGTCTCAAAAGCAAAAGAAAGAAAAGGTACACTACTAATGCCCAAGCAGTGACAAACTACGACACAGGGAGTATATATGTATATCATACGTGGAAGCCTCCTGCTCGTCTCCGGACAGCTACATGCGTATTATCACCTGACCTGTCTCTAGTCTGCCCGTTGAAGAGCACCCAGAGTAATAAGAAGAGACATAAAACTCTGGGTCAGACAAAATTCTGGTATGAGCGATAAGCAGCAAAACAGAACAATAACAGGTATACTAAACCATACCTGAACCTGGACCTGCAACCAAAGAGTTTGCATAACAAGATGTACAATACTCTAAGGTGACACTAACATATGGAGTAAAGATATGGGGGTGGGGGTGTGCATGTCATAGTGATGTCAAACAATCAAGCATAGCAACCATCCTCGCATCTCTCACTCAGTGCGTAAAGCATACGATATCCACCGCTTTGATCACCCAAATCCTTGCTATGATCACTCTGCCCCATGGAGTCATGATGGCTCCACTACACTGATCCACAGCCACTAGTCCTTGCTATGTCCACTCTGCCCCATGAAGTCATGACGACTCCACTGCACCGGCTCATATCCATGCTACGATCGCTCTGGCCCATGGAGTAATAACTACCCCACTGCATTGATCCGTGGCCTAACATCTGTCTTGGTGGTGAATCAAAGTTATGGATGTCGATAACTCCTTAGCACACATCCCGCAGCAAAGCCCAACTCATGAAGTTAACTCGTTGGTTCCCATCTGGATCCTGAGTTCTACTTCCTATTTGGACTACCTTTGCATCTCAGGTTTTGGTCATCATCCCGGTTCGTGACTCTTCGGTTCAGCTCGTGATGCTCCAGTTCTGGTCATGGTCCATGTCATGCTCCGTCTCGTGAGTCCCCGATCAGCTTGTGACATATCGTCGGGTCGTGGTCCTCCTCTACTCGGTCGTGACCATGGTGTTCGAATGTACCTCCGTTCGTTATCTTCGACTCGTAACATGGTGGCTCGTGAGGAAGCGGTTCGCGATCAAGCAGTGGTACGGCTCGTGACTTGCTTCTGGGTCATGAGCTTGCATGGTGGAGCGGTTCGTGAAAGGAGTGTTCCACGAGCGAAGTCGGGTCGTGAGCTTGCTACTGGGTCGGGTCGCCATATGTGCTTCACGAACGGGTCCATGACCAATTCCTGCAACTTTTTCCAGCAAGTTATTTACGCCATACGACGGCGTTTTCGACCAACCTAACTTGACTATACAATTTCAAAGCATTCCAAACAGTAATAGTAACATGGACAATCAACCATAAACATCAAAATAACCATATAACATGTTTATAAGGATCAAACATACCCCAAAATCCACATTTCCCCCTTAATCCCCTTAATCGTGGTTTAACCATATGATTAGCAAAACATGTCCAAATTAACCCAAATTTTTATCAGACCCCTAAAATAATATTTTAGAATTTTTTCAAATTTTTCCAAATTTTTCTGAGCCATAATTTCACTAATTATCACTAATCACCCCTAATTAGCCGTAATTAGTGAAAAACAATGCAAATAACTTACCTTAGCACAAATAAAACTTAGATCTGAAACTATCTCTGATTTGGGTCAAATCTCTATGCAACACAGCAGCTCCAACTCTGATTTGGTGTTGATTTGACGTAGATTAGCTTAATCCTTGATTATAAAGCGATTTGGGATGATTTTAGAAGGTGGAGGCCATAGCTAGGGTTAGAGAAATGTTTTAGACGGCTGAGAAAATGAAAATAGATTTTTTCCTAACTGATTTCAGCCTCCCCATAACCCTAATACCGAAATGGGTTATGGGCCTAGCTGCTAATCACCCTAATTAGGCTCGGTTATGCTGTTTTTCACCTTCTAAACCTTGTTTCAGCCATATCTCCCAAACGGTGAGTCCGTTTGGCTAATGTGACCACTCTACGGGAAGGTAAATCACCATCCGGATCTAATAGAAGGGGTTTCAAGTCAAAATTCCTTACCAATCAAAAGTTATGGCCAAAACAAGATCAGCTAGGGGCAAAACGGTCATTTAAAAATCGGTAAAAATCATGAACATGGGAAATGACCCCAATAGTTGTCTACCAAAGTTACATGACCATACGACTTCGTATGAAAAAGAAATAAATATTCTACGATCCTCCGATGCGTAGAATGCGGGTCGTTACACCAATTCTAATATTTTCCCCTGTTCCTAAACTAGCGTATTCACATAATTTTGGCGGTATGCCTATGCTAGAAAGTATCCTAGCCATACAATAAAGGAAAGGTGATGGGAAAAATAACAATAATGATTATTCTAACAAAGGTGACATAAACATACATTGGCATAGGCACAATAATAAGATGGACATAAAACAATTCTAGTAACAAGGGTAATGATAAAACTAGATCTAACATAATTAGGATATGATGACAGTCATGAATAGATCTAACAAGGGTTCATATGTCCAATAATGACAAATCTCAGTTAATAACAACATGATGATCTAGATCTAAACAAAGATCTAACTGCCCAAATAATAATAATTCCAAATTAACCACAATCCTAGACAAAGTTCAGATCCACATAGTGACATGATAATTTACCACAAAGAATTAGATCTACAAAAATAGATCTAACATACTAAAGTTTAAGATCCAAGAATAGTATAGATTCACAAATTATGATTGATCCAACAGGCATGAATATCCAAATCATAGACGTGTCACAAATTACTTTTAATTATTTAAATCTAAAAGTAGCTAACTCATAGTGTTTGGATTAAAAGAAAAAGGTAGAAAATAGAAGAGGTTGGATCTAGACTTGAATCTCTAAATTTGATTTGATTTGCTTTAGTTGATAGGTTGAAGAAGATATAGGATCTACTTCAGTTCAGATACCGGCAGAGTTTAGCCACAATGAATTCTTAATGAAGAAAACAAGAGAAATGATCATGTATACATAGCTTCCAGACCCTATGAAACCGACTGCCATGTCAGTCCTAGGGGTGTCGACACCCCTATAGGTGGGTCGACCCTGGTGTCGACACCCCTAAAGGGGTGTCGACCCCCCTCTAGGGGGGTTGACCCTAGAGCGGGATATTTGCCGCCATACGAATTTTCGATTTTTGTACCCTTTCTTTATAAGTGCTAACTCATATCTGACTCATATGTGTATCATGTGTATATACATATTTCTTCTACGTGTATACAAACTTAAAACCCTCATAACTTCATACAGTATCAGTTTTACGCAAACCAAATGTCTATCTTGACCAGAATTTCGAGATGGACGCAATGGCGCAGTCTGTTTTCCTTAATTCTGAATACTAAATTAATTATAATTTAATTTATCCTCTTTTAGTATCATTAAAAATACGGGGTGTTACATTTTCGCCTACTCAAAGGATTTCGTCCCCGAAATCTCTAAGTTGAAAAGAATGCACATCCTACCGTCCATCATTCATCTACTCATCCATCAATCATTGATATCCAATGTCCTTAAAGATTTTTAATGCTTATATGAATATATGCAAGGGTGTGTGTATATGTCCCAACTCTAATGCGGAAATCAGGCGGTCTAATGATTCAGTTGACCTCCTTAATGCAATGTATGTTAGTGCCATGAATCCAATATGTATGCAAATAATCCTATTATAACATGTTAGTTCTATATGTGTGCACACTTATTCATCCAAATGCAACATCCATATGCTAATACATCCATTTCCGTCTATAAAAGAAAAGAAAACGCACACACATCTATATGCAGTATGAGTGTGATTGAGCCGATCTAGTGCCTAATGTGTGTATATGCATCCACAGGCAGCCACTTCTAAACACTTGCATCCATTTGCATCCACCAAACATAACATGTCTCAAACACAAGTTTACAATCATGGGATTTCCTACCTAAAGGTCGAAGATTTGATCGATAGGATATACTCAAATGATAGAAGCAAGTGCGAATAAAAGCTTTGGAAAAAGGAGTTAGGAACATAGTCCCAAAAAGGGTATGAAGCACGATCCTTGTCTTTAGTCTTCCAAGTCGCATCCTCGCTGTCTTCTCCCCATTGCACTTTTATTAACTTAACCTCTCTGTTGCGCAGTTTCTTAATCCCTGATCAAAGTATATGGGTAGGAACTCATCTAATTGCCGCCTCCCGTTCCACCTCTACTTCCTCAAGCATGTTCAGCTCAACTACCCCAGCTGTATCGTGTAGACACTTCCATAAATAAGAAATGCGAAAAAACATCATGAATATCCACACATAAGTGAAGCAAGTTGTACGCCTTATTTGCAAAGACGACCGGAGCACCCTTTTCAGAAATGCTTCGCCTAATAAATCCTTTCTCAAGTAGCTCCCCTATTTGCTTACTCAGCTCCTTCCTTTCCCTCGGAGCCATATGGCGAACTGGTAATGCAACTGGCTTTGCATTATCCACCAGATATATACGAAAATTGATCTCGCGCCTCAGAGGTAAATGTCGTACCTCATTAAAAACATCGGAATAATCTCGGACTACTGGAACAGATTGCTGGTCATGGATAGATTCATCAAGAGACTCTAGGAAACTAAGCATCACCGACCTTTGTGGGTCACAAGAAATCTCGAGGGTCCTCTCATGACAAGTCAGAAGCCTAACGACCCTCTTCTTAGAATCCAGGATGGCACCATATGTGGTAAGCCAATCCATTCCTAGAATCAACCCATAGCCCATAAACCCGAGCACATACGCGTCGCATTCAAACTCGACGCCTAACATAGATATCCTCAAACCCTGACAAATCATAGATAAATAAGCCAAACCATCAATGAGGTTTGAGACAACTACGGGATCCACTACCATATTAGTAATTAAGGTGCAGAGACTCAACTGCAGAATCAGATATAAAGAGTGAGAAGCGCCAGAATAAAAAATAGTTCTAATAGAATGTTCAGAAAAAGAAACCAAACATTCAACGTAAACTTTCATACCTCTGTTCGGTACATCAGTAGTGAGAGTATGCACTTTCCCTCCAGAATATCCTTCCCTTGCTTCTTCGGGCACTCCCTAGTATAATGTCCGACTTCACTACAGTTGAAGCAAGCATTCTTCCTTTTTCTGTAGTCTTTGACCAAATGGCCCACATTCCCACAACCATGGCATTTCTTTTTGCCTTGAGCTTTGTTGTGCTTTCCACCTTCTTGTTGTTGTTCTTTCTTGGGCCATACCTTCTTATTCTGCGTTGTTTCCTCAGCCTTGGCTTCCTTCTTTTCTCCCTTGTCTTCCTCATGCATTAAGGGATACCAACAAGTTTTTCAAAATTGGCTCTGATTGGAATATAGGACATGGCTAACCCATGAAGGGGTTCATTTAGCCCTTTAGCAAATCGCAACGCCTTCTTATGTGGAGTGTCAACCAATTCCAATCCGAACCTTGCTAGCCGGCTGAATTTGTTCACATATTCCTTAACAGTCATATTCCCTTGTTTGAGTGCCAAGAACCTCTCCATTTGCATGCTTTTATCATCTTGGGAAAGGAATTTCAATTTAAATCTTTGTCTAAAATCCTCCCAAGTTTCCACCGGACGTCCATCTTGGGTAACTTCCCACAAAAATGAGGCTTTCTATTTCAGTAGCCAGGCGACTAATTGAACCTTCTTTCTATCCTCTACTTCAAAGATTACGGACAAATCCTCGGTCTCCTTGAGCCAATTCTACGCTTCTATGAATGTCTCGTTCCCATGGAATGGCTTCCCTCCCATAGCACGGAAGTCTTTGCAGATCTTAGAGAAATTATCTGCTCTTGGAGGGGGAGGAGGAGGAATGACTGGTGCAACTGGGGGAGGAACGTTTCTTTGGCCCTCTGCAGGTGCCATGGCCTCTAGATACATACGGAACCATCCAGGTATTGTAACGCCCTCCGGAATATTAGGAATGTTTGGTTCCCCAGACATGCTGAAATGAAAAAGGGAAGAGAATTAGACAAAGGACCGAAGGATATTACATATGTCTTCTTAGGGAATGTCTTTCAAAATAGACTTTTCTTTTTGAAAATGCTTTCTTTTAAAACCTTGCTGAAAATAATTTTTAAAAACTTTTATCTAATCTGGTAACCATCTCTGCTACAGAGTGTGACACCTCACGCCCGTTAATGTCACTCACAAAGGGAATGCATTAAGTTCATGAAGCATTGTAGTAAACAGAACAGAAATATTACAAGACAGACATATAAAATAACAGTGAAATAAAAACTTTATTCATCATAACATACTGTGGTCCAAAAACTCACATGTTTGAAAATACAAAAACCCATTACAATAACATAACTTCTGTCTTGTACCATCAGAGCACATAAACACTTCAAAGAAAACATAGTTCCCCAAATAAAAGAGACAAAGACATAGTAGATATAAGAACTTGAGCTATACCTCAAAAGCAGCTCCAACAAGATGATAATCGAGTCTTGACTAAGCCTGAGAATTCCCTCCCTGCAAACCTTGGGTGAGGAGGGGGGGAATGGAAGAAAGAAGAGGAAACAAAAAGAGTCAGACATAAAGTCTGGCGAGTCCAGTTACATTTAGCAAGTAAATAAATAAAAGTAGCATGACAGACATATAAAGTGGATAAGAGAGGGATAGCTACATAAAAGGCAGGTGTGACAAGGTAGATAGGACAAGATGTATACGTTTCTAATGATTACTCTGTTTATTCTCTGCACCAATACTAGTATAATAGATATGTAATAGGATTACATACTCCCTAATTGCTTAACAGAAATAGGATGATCCCAATAGAAATATAATGGTAGTTTTAGGTGTACTCTAGCAACGAGTTTTAGTCCAAACAAAATTAGCCGGTCCCTAAATAGAATTAACGGGTGTTAGCCCAGACAGAAACAGAGGTACCCCACAGAAACATATAGGACTAGATGTACCCTATTTACTACCTTAATCGATCGGCTCCCTACTCCGTAGATACCCTATGTTGGCCACATAGTAGGTGGTATCACTTCCTAAAGTGGCAACCCTTCATTTTTAAGATATGCACAACCATATCTACTAATGTCACAGCGTCTTATTTTCCCGGGCAGGCGGAGTCATGCACATACATGACCCCGATGGAACGCGACGTCAGGACACCATCCCCTACGTTTGGATCTCTTATATTCAGCCCAGTAAGCGTGACCCACTCCGACCTAGTTTGTAGTACTCGTTTGATACCTATGTAAGGGTTACTAACTGAAACGGGTCCCACACACAAGATGATGCAAGCTCTCCCCTTCGTCTTACATCCCACTACTAGGTTTTCCATATATTATGCCTACCTACTGGTGTCATAAAATTGCATAATCCCAACAGGTTAAGTTTGTGGGCCTATATATACCAATATTATCCACCAACCCAAGATGTACTTAACCCTCCCACTGTTTCAAGCATGTTTATTTAATGGTTAAGTTTGTGGGCATATACATACTAATATTACCCACCTATCCAAGATGTACTTAACCCTTCCACTGTTTCTAGCATGTTTACTTATCCCTACTCATGTTTATGTTCACATAATCTCTATGGATTCAACTAGGTTAAGTATTTCAATTTGTTACCATATTTTCATTTATGGTTATAATGGGCTAGACCTCCCACATTAGGCCTACAGCTTGTGGATGTTGGATATGCCGGTCGGTTCTGGGCAGACTTCTTCCACAAGTTGGGCCTAATCTCGTGTCTTAGCCTGATTCGTATTTGTGCACTTAGGCCTCTCACATTAGGTTCAGCATTAGTGGCTGCTGGATATGCTGGTCGGGTCCCGGCAGACTTCCACCACTAATGCAACCTAACCTCGTGCCATAATTACAATTCCTAATTGTAATTCTATACATTCATTATTATCCAAATTCTCACCTATGTCATTATAGGTTATATTCTCCTTTTTCCTCAATTTTGTACAAAGTGAATTATATGTCCATATTCATATCCATTAACCAAGTTATGCCAATTCTAATATTTTCCCCTGATCCTAAACTAGCATATTCGCATAATTTTGGCGCTATACCAAGGCTAAAAAGTAGCCTAGCCATACAATAAAGGAAAGGTGATGGGAAAAATAATAATAATGATTATTCTAACAAAGGTGACATAAACATACACTGGCATAGGCATAATAATAAGATGGACATAAAACAGATCTAGTAACAAGGGTAATGATAAAACTAGATCTAACATAATTAGGATATGATGACAATCATGAATATATCTAACAAGGGTTCATATGTCCAATAATAACAGATCTCAGTTAATCACAATATGATGATCTAGATCTAAACAAAGATCTAACTACCTAAATAATAATAATTCCAAATTAACCACAATCCTAGACAAAGGTTCAGATCCACAAAGGTGACATGATAATTTTACCACAAAGAATTAGATCTACAAAAACAGTCTAGCATACTAAAGTTTAAGATCTAAGAGTAGTATAGATTCACAAATTATGATAGATCCAACAAGCATGAATATCCAAATCACAGACGTATCACAAATTACTTTTAATTATTTTAATCTAAAAGTAACTAACTCACATTGTTTGGATTAAAAGAAAATTTAGAAAATAGCGGAGGTTGGATCTAGACTTGAATCTCTAAATTTGATTTGATTTGCTTTAGTTGATAGGTTGAAGAAGATATAGGATCCAGTTCAGTTCAGATACCGACAGATAGGGATGGCAATGGGCGGGTCTAGGGTCCAATCCCACTTGATCCACCCCTGTTTTGACCCATTTAGACCTGCTCTATAGGGTCTATGGGGCGGGTAGACCCGCGATCCACTTTTGTAGGTCCGAGTCTAGGGTCGGGTCTGGGGCATGGCTAACCCGCCCCAACCCAACCCGCATGATTGAAACATCATAAAAAAACTTTATAATTATAAGGACAAATTTTCAAAATAAGCTTGTTTTTAAAACTAATAGCAGACTTAGGCTAGTTTTGAAACTATTTGCAGAAATAGGCTTATTTTTTGGCAATAGTTGTTCAAAAACAAGTCTATTTCTGCAAATAATTTCAAAACTATCCTAAATATGCTATTAGTTTTAAAAACAAGCCTATTTTTAAAATTTGTCCTTTATATTTTTATAAGGAGCGCACTTCACAAGTGCGCCCACGTGTATTTTTTTTAAACAATTGGCCTCCTCAGCGCTGAGGTGGACAAAATAAGCCTATTTCTGCAAATAGTTTCAAAACTAGCCTAAATCCGCTATTAGTTTTAAAAACAAGGCTATTTTGAAAATTTGTCCTAATTATAATGATTACTTGTTAATCTTCTTATGCATACATAGTATAACTTGAATATTATATTTTTTCTATCAACAACTATAAATTTTTCGTAGTATTAACCAAAGTTTTAAAATGCGAAAGGCGTACTGTTAACCGGCTTCTTGGTCCGGTTCCCAAGAGTGCATTAGACACGCTCAACTCAACGTATCATGTGAAGTTGAGGCCAAAAAAGGACGCTCAGGAGGAAAGGAGACAGGATCAGGAAGGAAATGCGCTGCTCGCAACCTCGCAACATTCAGAAGACATTCGCGAACCAAGACCTCGGACCCCGCAGGAATTATGAGCCTCAAGCGCCCGATCTCGGGATCATCGCGCCCCTCGGGAAAACTTCGCACCAGGCAGGACGTGAAATTCGCACCCAGACCTGGGTTTGAAATCTCGAACCAGGAGGGTACAAAGTTTCGCACCCACGCCTGGGTTCGGAATTTCGAACCCAGTGGGTGCGAAATCTCGAACCCATCCCTGGGTTCGGAATTTCGAACCCAGCGGGTGCGAAATTCCGAACCCATGCCCGGATTCGAAATTTCGAACCCATACCTGGGTTCGGAATTTCGAACCCAGCGGATGCGTAATTTCGAACCTATGCCCGGGTTCGAAATTTCGAGGTGTGCAGGTGGTGGGTTCGAAATTCTACTAGTGGTCCCCTATTTCTACCCACTTCTACCTACCCCCACTCCTATAGATAGCCCATGGCCTCACACTTCAAAGGGGTTGGATTTTCTTCACTTGAGAGCTTCCTAGACCTCACTAATGGCATTTCCTATCTGAGGAAGAAGGAGAATTAAATATTCTTTTTCCCAAATACCTAGCATATGGCAATTATAAAAGTGAATTTAATGAGCATGGCTCTACCTTGTAATTCTTGAGTGATTAATAAAAGTTCAACATCCTTCCGAAGTGGACGTAGGCCTAATCCGCGGCCGAACCACTATAAATTCTCTTGTCATTTACCGCTTTCTCTTACTTAGTCTTGCGACCAAATTAACTATTCCTAGTAATAGGAATCTTTGGAGTTTACGACATTTTTTGCCTTCAACATTTGGTGCTTTCACTGAGAATTGAACTCAAGATTTGCGTATTTCTTCCACATTATCATCTCGACTTCGACGTGCTTAAGGTTCCTTGCTCAACCTGCTGTCGAGTCCGCTTATGATGGTAAAGAATTCAAAGAACGCAATGGTCGGCACTTTAGCCGCAGCCAAGGCCGGTACCTCCCAGCAACCTCAACCGGTAGATGTCCCAGCCACTAATGAAATCGCCCCCCTTATTGCGGACCCCAAAGCGCCCGTCATGCAAGCTCAAATTCGCGTGCTTAATGAAAGATATAAGAACACCGTGATCGAGCTCAACCAAACATCAAGAAATAACATGGACCTTATGCGACAACTTCAAAAGAGTCAACGCGTTGTCGACCAACTTCAACTAACTCGGAACAATGCTGGACCCCGACCAACCGCCTCAGAAACATCTTCTTTCGAGTCAAGGGGCCCATATCAAAGGAGACGGTTCAGCCTCATCAACAACGTCGCCGTTCGTACCAACGCCCTCGATAACGATAACGGTAACGGTCATGCCAATGGCAATGGAAACGGCAACGACGACCGAACTACAGTCACATATAGCGAGGGGGCACAACATCAAGGCCGCTCTCGCTTGGTCATCAATGGCGTACCAGGTCCTACAAACGAACCCCCTCCTCGACACAACCCGATGGTCGCTAATCAAAGTGAGGGGCAAGCTATTCCAACGGCCCACGCCCCTCCAAAACAGGATCCGCTTCACCCCTCTCCACCTCACCATCCACACCAAGACCCAATCATAGATGTCGAGGACATGGAGGAAGACGACCCGGACATCCACCATAGAAGACGACCTCGCAACAAGACTCTGGAGCCACGTCAAAATCCGTGGATCCCGATGGCGGATCCCCATCCAACTTACCTTCCCGACATGATACAAAAGGTCATGAGGGAAATGCAGGGGGGAGGGGGGAGCGCACGGCTCATGGGAAACCCACATTAGGCGTAACCCCTTCACGAGAAAAGTAAATGAGGGCGAGTGGACGAGGCGCTTTAGCATGCCACAAATGCCACTCTACGATGGTACCACTGACCCTTGTGCCTTCTTGAATCACTATGAATGGCAAATGGACTCAAGCCGGGGTGACGATTCGGCCAAATGCAAATGCTTCCCGGTCTTCCTATCCGGCACCGCCTTACTTTGGTTCTCTCGCCTCCCTCTTGATTCCATCAACAACTTCGGGCAACTAGCAACAGAGCTGGTCAAGCAGTTCAGGGTGCATATCCCAACTCCGAAGAATGCCCTCACTTTATCCAACCTGTACCAGGGGCCCGCCGAGTCGCTTAGAAGCTACCTTTCCTAGTTCAATACAACTCTCGCCGAGGTCGAGGATCCAGATCCTCGCACCATACTCTTTGAATTAGCGAAAGGTTTCCTCCCTACTTTAGAGTTCGGGGCCTGGATTGATCGAAAACAACCAAAAAGCCTCGACGCCTTTTGTGAGAAGGAAGATCAATACTTGTGCCAAGAAGAGGCAAGGCTAGGGGCATGTGGGCAGATGAACTTCCTCTATCTTTATGGGCTTAGCGCACCACCCACAAGACAACAATTAGTCATACTCCTTTCTCTCTCGCGTACGGATCTGAAGCCGCTCAAGCTTCAATCCCATCGAGTCACGTACTTCGACCCAAGGACAAACCAAGATCCACTTTTGGGATCCCTCGACTTACTGGAAGAAAAGAAGAACGAGGCCGATATTAGAGCTGCCGCTCAACGGCAGCGAGTAGCCCAATACTTTAATTCCAGGGTCCGCCATAGGGACCTCAACGTCGGCAACCTCGTTCTAAAACAGGTTTTTCCCCCACCAACAGGCCTCAAGCCTCGTTGGGAGGGTCCGTACTCTATATAACGAAAGCTTAACGATGGAACTTTCAGACTAGCCACCATCGATGGAGCTGAACTCTCAAGGGCGTGGAACAGCGAACATCTCCGCCGCTACTTTACATAACTCAGTTTACGGTTGTTTATACTTTTCAAACAATGTTCGGTTTTTTCAGAAATTCAAGGCATTGAAAAGGCTGTCACTGCCAAAAGTTATTAGTAGAAATGATGTTCATTTTCCTATCTCCTTGTTGTTTACTTCTCACGTAATGCGTCTTGTTGGTTCCAACAACCAAGCTCGATTCACGCCTGCGACCACCGCATCGGCACCCCGGGCACGGGAGCCGGCGCTGCCATTCCAATCTCTAGGCAACATTGTGTTTGAAACACTTGGCTATGCCCGACACCCCGAGCATGGGAGCCAACAACGATACTCGAATCACTGGCCCGTGGCGCGACCGAGTATAAACAACCACTAACTCGAACCTCAGCCTAGTGCGGAGGCCGAGGATAAATCGTTCCACGTCCTAGTCCAGGCAACTTGGCGCCACCTAGCGACCAACTAAGATCGATGCAAATCTCTCTTCGCCAGTTGCGGGTGCCGGTCGAACCTTGGCCCAACACCAAGACTGACCTTAAATTGTTTCTTTCCCCTTAGCTCTCAAGGCTTAGGGGCAACCCATGGCCACAATCAGACCTTACGAGCTGATGATCGGGGTTGAAAACTATGCCGACGAATAAACGATGTCTGGCGGCTTACCTCAACCCGATGAATGATGGGAGAGCCACCCACCTGGCGGACCACACAACACGACGCCCTACGCCTTCGCTATACTTGGTTTTAAGCCCGGGCCACCCAAAACAGCAGGCGCACAACCTGGTTTCGCAAACTACGGGTTTCCTGAGCTGAGGGAAACTTACTGAAACTAGCGCTCTGCCTCACCTCTCTGGAATAATTTACCCAGAGACGGCCCCTAATCGCGTTTGTGACACGTGTAACAATAAGTATGCTTATGCAAGTACAACTACATGCCCAACACTTTTACTTTCTAATGACACGGTGTACATTAGAACCACACCGTGTCTTGAAAAACCAAAAGCAAGGGCCGTACTCGCGTAAACTATCGGCCTACACTACCAAAATAATGGTAACCACTACTTAGGCTACTAACACTAACCATGTCTTTTCTTCTTTCTCTTGTGATTGTATTTTTTTGTAGATTCAATGCTCGACGGTTCATCCTTGGCACCGGGCCTCTTCTTACCAGACCTGCTTTTTCCATCTCGGCCCCTCCGAGAAGTGGTCAATTCATGAGAAGCCGAGAGGCGTCTCTCGCCCGTCCCATCACCGCTAGAAACCTCGGTAATATCAATGAGGGTGGCATGCGGCGTGGGCTTGGGGTCACCTCCAGTAGAAAGGCCGACTACAGCGTCACTCGTTTCTGGGACCGCCTTGCCTTCCCGCTCAGCTTTCTCCTTAGCCTCTTTGGCAGCCCTCCGCGCAGCAAGCTTTTGGGACCTATGCGGCGAGACGTCACCAGCTTTGGCTTTCTCAAGGGACTCAATAGTCCTCCGTTGTGCTTCCTCATCTTCCCTCTTCTTCTGGGTCTCATCGTCAACCCTCTTCTTCTCAGCCTCCTCATCGGCTCTCTTCTTTGTGACAGTGTTGGCGGCCCTTGCCTCAGCCTTCTGCTTGGTCTTCATTAGGACCTCCTTCCTGGCCACCTCGTCGTGCTCTCGCTTCTCCTCTACCTCATCGCTCTTAGCCACCATCTTGGCCTTTTGAGCTTCCACCCGGTCGGCCCTCGAGGTCACATCGGCCTCCACCGGACCTTTGCCGTGGGAACTTTTCCCATCAACTTTCTCCCCTTCATCAATCAGACCCTCATAAAGACTGGTGGTTATCTGTATATCCGAGAAGGTGTCAATATGATCCCCTCCTCCTCCAGGTTGCGCTTCCATAAACTCTCGTCCAGAATCAATCACTGGTGGGACCACAAGGGCAAGGCCCGATGTCTTGGTCGGTTCAGGAAGGGCTGCATAGAAAAAACACAATCGTTTATTCTGCAAATTCAGTAATCACGTTATCCTTTGGGATGCATTATAAAGGGAATTTACCTCCGTTTAGGGATGGCATGGAAATAATAGATGGGGCGCCTGGTGCCGTAGGCAATGTGGATCCAGTCTCTTCCAGTCCGGGGTGATCCGGGTCATACTCGTCGAAGTCTGAATCAAGGCTGTAGGAACGCTCACCACCCCCGACTCAGTGGCTAATGGACGATAGAAGCTTGCCTCGGCAAAGGTCTCCGCAACCTTAACACTCTTAGACATGACAACCTTCCCCTTCTCCTCAGCAAGCCTCGCCAACCTTTCATTCTCGGCATCCTCCTACAACAACCTCCTTCCCTCCTCCAGTTTGTCGCGTTCGTCACTATCCAGAGAACATTCACAGGCTGACACTCATCTAAAGTACTTACGTTCATTCGACGCAAGAAGGCCTCGTAAGGGACTAACCTCTCCCAGGTTTTGGCTAGCTCGCGGGGATAATCTTCGACCCACGAAATCCCAAGGAATCTCAAGGCTTTTACGTACATATTATGGATACTCTCCTCGAAGGTGGACACAATATGGAACTCCTCCTCGTTCAACTGTCCCCTCACCAGCTCTATCTCCCTTAAATATTCAACCTTTATACCCTCAGACTCACTCAGTACATCCCTGTTGCTAGCCTCGGCATCCTCATTCGCCTTTCTCATCACCTCGAGCTGCCTCTTCAACTCAGCGACCTCGGCATTCTCGGCCTGCAACCTTTCGTTCTCTTCCCTCAAAGTGGTATTGTCATCCTGGAGCTAAGCAACTTTCCCAATTTCCCTTTCCATGTCAGCACATACTTTAGACCACTCATCCTTATCCTTCTTGAGGGCTGTGTTTTCAATGGTCAAGCGACTTACTGTATCACTAAAAGTCTCACGGTCATGCGCAACCCCCGTCTTTAAAGTCGCATATGCTTGCTTCAACTCCGCTGCAATAACATGGTTAAAGGTTAAAAGCTAGGAAACGGGATAGTGGTTACAACCACGAGCAACAAATGGACCTACCTATCTCGGTTTACAAGTGGGTAACCGAGGTCTTTTCACCATCAATAGTCAATTGTCGATTGATGAGTTCTAGGTTTTTTCTCTTGATCAACTCAGAAAGGTGGAGAAAATACTTGGTAAGTTCATTGGCCTGGTGATACGCAGCTTGTACATGCATCCATATCTCTTCGGATTCCCTACTGAGAGAAGGACGTTGATCAGGGAGAGACGGCAGCTCATCGAAGTGATATAGGGGAAGTACAGCTTCAAGAATGTCCTCCTCTCCTCTACAGAAAACGCCCAGATTTGGGACTCTGTTGGATTTTGCATTCCCGTCACGACCTCCATACCCGGTCTTAGTTGACCAAACAACAACTCCCTCCCCTTAGCGGGTTGAACGGGAGCTAGAGGGGCAATGGGTGGAAGAGCTGTCGAAGGAAAGGATCGGGAACCGCCTATATTGAGCCGAGTATCTCCCACGGGTACGCGAATAGGAGGAGGAGGAGGTGTCAGAGATTGCCTAGATCGGTCCCGGCCTCGATGCCCGCCGCCTTGTTCTAGCGGAGGTGGGGCACCATACAAACTGGTGGATCTTCGTAAACTCTCGAAATAAGAACTCTGGGGATGCCGACGATCACCGCGTCCATGACCTTGTCCACCATGTCCTCCTGCCATATGTGCCAATGGACCAAGCCAAAGTTAGTCAAGTTACACACATAGGCAGACATCTATGATATGCAGTGTTATGAATGTGTGCCTTAAGTATTCTCTCAACAGACCATATGGTGGCCCGATCGAGGGAGTTAACCCCTCAGCAGCACAAGTAAGTTCTTCCAGGCTTGTCGTATTTAGCCATGGAGTCACTACTAAATCAAGTCTTTTTAAGCCATCAAACTGGCTCGCGGGTTCAAGCGAGGCAGTGGCCCCTGAGTGAGTCGCAGGAGACTGTGGTCTAACCAACGCTCCTTCCCTCTCCCATGTCGGAGGCGGGGTAGGAATGCTCAGCAACCCCTCATCTCTGGCAATCTCCTCTGGACCACGAGCCTCGCCTCCGCGCATATCTCCTTGAGGGCGAGCAGTCTATGGCAGCTCTCCACAGGGGGCATTTTCCTCTTCCGCCCAGTGATGTCGGACCAGCCGCAACTCCCTCTTTCGGCGCACTAACAACAACCGCAGGCCTGATCACAGCCCGGTTGGTGGGTAGCAACCCAGCGCAGCGGAGGCGATCCTGACTTATCACGGTGCTAGTATCACGGAAATTCTCCAGTATCGCTCGCAAAGCTTTAAGGCGTTGTCGATATTCATCCCCAGTAGGCGCCTTTGGATTTCCTGTCATAACCCAATTAAAACCATAAATAAAGAAAGGAATCAAAAAATCACGACAAGGAGCGGAGTTGGAAAAACACTTACTTCCCTCAATCCACCTCCTGGCAAATCCGGGAGGGCAACTGATGAAGAACCACTCGCGCTTAAACACTGACAGCCTGGGCCACGTCCCGACAAAGAATTTTGTGGCAGATGTCGCTTCCAGAGACCATTGAGAGGGAGAGGCTGCGCTCGTTTTCCTTAAGTGGAAGAAATATCGAATGTCTTCTCAGGTGGGTTCCCTGTGTAAAAACTCGTGGAAGAGAACATAAGTACCCAGGAGAGAAGTATAAGCATTGGGGTGCAATTGTGATGGCGCGAGACGAAAATAGAACAGGATATACCAAATGAAGTCATTATCCGAGGGCACACACTCGACAAGGAAAGCTTGTCGGTTCCAAGCAGTAAAACTCTCAGGCGGTGCATGAGCTCTGCCATCTCTCCCAGGGGCATGGGTGAAACGACACGGATTTCGCTCGGACCTAATCGATCGCTAAATCGACCAAGACCGTTCGATTCCCGCATACGCTAACTCTGGGCATACAACACATCATAACAAATAACAGAAGACTTATATAAACATTATAATAATGTTACATCAGAGTACAGAATATATCAGAGTATATCGAAATATAATACAGCGGAAGATTAACTTTACAATAAATGTAATACAATGCAAAGCGGAAATACAAACTACACAGCGGAAGACTGTAAATGCCCGGAAACAGCTTAAAGCGTCAATCCAGAATCCTGCTCAATACATCTGCAAAATAAAACTACTCGACTGCCCGTGTGGAAAATAGGGGCACCCGAGTTTGCAAGGAAAAAGCAAACTACAGGTCAGTCATGGGACTGGTGTGAGAAACTCTTCAGTTAAAATCAACTTATTTAATCATAAGACAAATCACAGGACCACGCCGCTAACGCGGAACGGGTTTACCCCCATGAATGTCAGTGTATAAACAACAATCAGTAATATATATATATATATATATATATATATATATATATATATATATGGATCTACTATGTATCAATCAACATGCAATATCCCAATCTACCCATTTAGATTAATCACCACACTTAGATTTTCCAAATCCAATTCAATTTATAGAAATTGTTCCTTTGGATTTTATTCCCGATTTCTTATTTCAATTCATTTGAAATACCTATCTAACTTTCTATATCAAAGTAGATTTCACTTCGGGATCTCAAATCAAATCGTTTGGAAATATGAATTCCAAAACATAACAATGCATACAGACAAGTATGCAACCAAATATCATGCTCCCCATCTACAAGGAAAAGGGTACGCACCTCGCAACTCGATATATAAATGTGCACCTACCCCACATAGGAGCAGGCTACACCGACGATGCACCTCCCACACATGGAGAGCATACACCGCCCTCTCACCCATACTTTTAGTCTCAGGGTTACCCGACTCTTTAGCCACATACTAAATCATTTCATATCCCGAAGTAGGGAAAATCATTTCACAACATAATAATCACAAGTACTTTCAAAATATAGTACTTCACATCAGTAATTCACACATATGATCAGTCACTATTAATCACATAACCTTTGAGCCCGTACGTCTCAAAGAAGGGTGTTAAGCAAGAGAATAAATTCTCCGCCACCAAACAGATACATCATTAATAGCAACTAATCGAATATGTGATGAACTACAATGTAAAACCATATTACATTTCCAAATCATCGGGTTTTAGGCCTCGAAATCCTTTCTGTTTTATAAAACATTTTTATAAAACATTCCCTGTCCAAAATCGGGAATACATTTCTTTTCACTTAAGAAAAATATATCATTTCAAAATCATTCATTAAATTTGAAATGAACACAACATCGCTAAACACCTTATCGTCAAATCGTGAAGTGTTTCACAAGGCGTTAGCACACAGATATTTTCAACCCAACCCAATGCTAAATGTAAAAGCATATTCTGCTCATAAACTGGTCGAGCACCATCCAAACAATCAATCAACCATAATCAATGTCAACAACTAAGTAAATTTGGTTTAATCACATCACGTGTTTTGGTAAATTTAATCACCATTCATTCATCCAAATCTAATTAAAGGTTTTTCCCCCACCAACAGGCCTCAAGCCTCGTTGGGAGGGTCCGTACTCTATATAACGAAAGCTTAACGATGGAACTTTCAGACTAGCCACCGTCGATGGAGCTGAACTCTCAAGGGCGTGGAACAGCGAACATCTCCACCGCTACTTTACATAACTCAGTTTACGGTTGTTTATACTTTTCAAACAATGTTCGGTTTTTTCAGAAATTCAAGGCATTGAAAAGGCTGTCACTGCCAAAAGTTATTAGTAGAAATGATGTTCATTTTCCTATCTCCTTGTTGTTTACTTCTCACGTAATGCGTCTTGTTGGTTCCAACAACCAAGCTCGATTCACGCCTGCGACCACCGCATCGGCACCCCGGGCACGGGAGCCGGCGCTGCCATTCCAATCTCTAGGCAACATTGTGTTTGAAACACTTGGCTATGCCCGGCACCCCGAGAATGGGAGCCAGCAACGATACTCGAATCACTGGCCCGTGGCGCGACCGAGTATAAACAACCACTAACTCGAACCTCAGCCTAGTGCGGAGGCCGAGGATAAATCGTTCCACGTCCTAGTCCAGGCAACTTGGCGCCACCTAGCGACCAACTAAGATCGATGCAAATCTCTCTTCGCCAGTTGCGGGTGCCGGTCGAACCTTGGCCCAACACCAAGACCGACCTTAAATTGTTTCTTTCCCCTTAGCTCTCAAGGCTTAGGGGCAACCCATGGCCACAATCAGACCTTACGAGCTGATGATCGGGGTTGAAAACTATGCCGACGAATAAACGATGTCTGGCGGCTTACCTCAACCCGATGAATGATGGGAGAGCCACCCACCTGGCGGACCACACAACACGACGCCCTACGCCTTCGCTATACTTGGTTTTAAGCCCGGGCCACCCAAAACAGCAGGCGCACAACCTGGTTTCGCAAACTACGGGTTTCTTGAGCTGAGGGAAACTTACTGAAACTAGCGCTCTGCCTCACCTCTCTGGAATAATTTACCCAGAGACGGCCCCTAATCGCGTTTGTGACACGTGTAACAATAAGTATGCTTATGCAAGTACAACTACATGCCCAACACTTTTACTTTCTAATGACACGGTGTACATTAGAACCACACCGTGTCTTGAAAAACCAAAAGCAAGGGCCGTACTCGCGTAAACTATCGGCCTACACTACCAAAATAATGGTAACCACTACTTAGGCTACTAACACTAACCATGTCTTTTCTTCTTTTTCTTGTGATTGTATTTTTTTGTAGATTCAATGCTCGACGGTTCATCCTTGGCACCGGGCCTCTTCTTAACAGACCTGCTTTTTCCATCTCGGCCCCTCCGAGAAGTGGTCAATTCATGAGAAGCCGAGAGGCGTCTCTCGCCCGTCCCATCACCGCTAGAAACCTCGGTAATATCAATGAGGGTGGCATGCGGCGTAGGCTTGGGGTCACCTCCAGTAGAAAGGCCGACTACAGCGTCACTCGTTTCTGGGACCGCCTTGCCTTCCCGCTCAGCTTTCTCCTTAGCCTCTTTGGCAGCCCTCCGCGCAGCAAGCTTTTGGGACCTATGCGGCGAGACGTCACCAGCTTTGGCTTTCTCAAGGGACTCAATAGTCCTCCGTTGTGCTTCCTCATCTTCCCTCTTCTTCTGGGTCTCATCGTCAACCCTCTTCTTCTCAGCCTCCTCATCGGCTCTCTTCTTTGTGACAGTGTTGGCGGCCCTTGCCTCAGCCTTCTGCCTGGTCTTCATTAGGACCTCCTTCCTGGCCACCTCGTCGTGCTCTCGCTTCTCCTCTACCTCATCGCTCTTAGCCACCATCTTGGCCTTTTGAGCTTCCACCCGGTCGGCCCTCGAGGTCACATCGGCCTCCACCGGACCTTTGCCGTGGGAACTTTTCCCATCAACTTTCTCCCCTTCATCAATCAGACCCTCATAAAGACTGGTGGTTATCTGTATATCCGAGAAGGTGTCAATATGATCCCCTCCTCCTCCAGGTTGCGCTTCCATAAACTCTCGTCCAGAATCAATCACTGGTGGGACCACAAGGGCAAGGCCCGATGTCTTGGTCGGTTCAGGAATGGCTGCATAGAAAAAACACAATCGTTTATTCTGCAAATTCAGTAATCACGTTATCCTTTGGGATGCATTATAAAGGGAATTTACCTCCGTTCAGGGATGGCATGGAAATAATAGATGGGGCGCCTGGTGCCGGAGGCAATGTGGATCCAGTCTCTTCCAGTCCGGGGTGATCCGGGTCATACTCGTCGAAGTCTGAATCAAGGCTGTAGGAACGCTCACCACCACCGACTCAGTGGCTAATGGACGATAGAAGCTTGCCTCGGCAAAGGTCTCCGCAACCTTAACACTCTTAGACATGACAACCTTCCCCTTCTCCTCAGCAAGCCTCGCCAACCTTTCATTCTCGGCATCCTCCTACAACAACCTCCTTCCCTCCTCCAGTTTGTCGCGTTCGTCACTATCCAGAGAACATTCACAGGCTGACACTCATCTAAAGTACTTACGTTCATTCGACGCAAGAAGGCCTCGTAAGGGACTAACCTCTCCCAGGTTTTGGCTAGCTCGCGGGGATAATCTTCGACCCACGAAATCCCTCGGAATCTCAAGGCTTTTACGTACATGTTATGGATACTCTCCTCGAAGGAGGACACAATATGGAACTCCTCCTCGTTCAGCTGTCCCCTCACCAGCTCTATCTCCCTTAAATATTCAACCTTTATACCCTCGGACTCACTCAGTACATCCCTGTTGCTAGCCTCGGCATCCTCATTCGCCTTTCTCATCACCTCGAGCTGCCTCTTCAACTCAGCGACCTCGGCATTCTCGGCCTGCAACCTTTCGTTCTCTTCCCTCAAAGCGGTATTGTCATCCTGGAGCTAAGCAACTTTCCCAATTTCCCTTTCCATGTCAGCACATACTTTAGACCACTCATCCTTATCCTTCTTGAGGGCTGTGTTTTCAATGGTCAAGCGACTTACTGTATCACTAAAAGTCTCACGGTCATGCGCAACCCCCGTCTTTAAAGTCGCATATGCTTGCTTCAGCTCCGCTGCAATAACATGGTTAAAGGTTAAAAGCTAGGAAACGGGATAGTGGTTACAACCACGAGCAACAAATGGACCTACCTATCTCGGTTTACAAGTGGGTAACCGAGGTCTTTTCACCATCAATAGTCAATTGTCGATTGATGAGTTCTAGGTTTTTTCTCTTGATCAACTCAGAAAGGTGGAGAAAATACTTGGTAAGTTCATTGGCCTGGTGATACGCAGCTTGTACATGCATCCATATCTCTTCGGATTCCCTACTGAGAGAAGGGCGCTGATCAGGGAGAGACGGCAGCTCATCGAAGTGATATAGGGGAAGTACAGCTTCAAGAATGTCCTCCTCTCCTCTATAGAAAACGCCCAGATTTGGGACTCTGTTGGATTTTGCATTCCCGTCACGACCTCCATACCCGGTCTTAGTTGAACAAACAACAACTCCCTCCCCTTAGCGGGTTGAACGGGAGCTAGAGGGGCAATGGGTGGAAGAGCTGTCGAAGGAAAGGATCGGGAACCGCCTATGTTGAGCCGAGTATCTCCCACGGGTACGCGAATAGGAGGAGGAGGAGGTGTCAGAGATTGCCTAGATCGGTCCCGGCCTCGATGCCCGCCGCCTTGTTCTAGCGGAGGTGGGGCACCATACAAACTGGTGGATCTTCGTAAACTCTCGAAATAAGAACTCTGGGGATGCCGGCGATCACCGCGTCCATGACCTTGTCCACCATGTCCTCCTGCCATATGACCTGCCAATGGACCAAGCCAAAGTTAGTCAAGTTACACACATAGGCAAACATCTATGATATGCAGTGTTATGAATGTGTGCCTTAAGTATTCTCTCAACAGACCATATGGTGGCCCGATCGAGGGAGTTAACCCCTCAGCAGCACAAGTAAGTTCTTCCAGGCTTGTCGTATTTAGCCATGGAGTCACTACTAAATCAAGTCTTTTTAAGCCATCAAACTGGCTCGCGGGTTCAAGCGAGGCAGTGGCCCCTGAGTGAGTCGCAGGAGACTGTGGTCTAACCAACGCTCCTTCCCTCTCCCATGTCGGAGGCGGGGTAGGAATGCTCAGCAACCCCTCATCTCTGGCAATCTCCTCTGGACCACGAGCCTCGCCTCCGCGCATATCTCCTTGAGGGCGAGCAGTCTATGGCAGCTCTCCACAGGGGGCATTTTCCTCTTCCGCCCAGTGATGTCGGACCAGCCGCAACTCCCTCTTTCGGCGCACTAACAACAACCGCAGGCCTGATCACAGCCCGGTTGGTGGGTAGCAACCCAGCGCAGCGGAGGCGATCCTGACTTATCACAGTGCTAGTATCACGGAAATTCTCCAGTATCGCTCGCAAAGCTTTAAGGCGTTGTCGATATTCATCCCCAGTAGGCGCCTTTGGATTTCCTGTCATAACCCAATTAAAACCATAAATAAAGCAAGGAATCAAAAAATCACGACAAGGAGCGGAGTTGGAAAAACACTTACTTCCCTCAATCCACCTCCTGGCAAATCCGGGAGGGCAACTGACGAAGAACCACTCGCGCTTAAACACTGACAGCCTGGGCCACGTCCCGACAAAGAATTTTGTGGCAGATGTCGCTTCCAGAGACCATTGAGAGGGAGAGGCTGCGCTCGTTTTCCTTAAGTGGAAGAAATATCGAATGTCTTCTCAGGTGGGTTCCCTGTGTAAAAACTCGTGGAAGAGAACATAAGTACCCAGGAGAGAAGTATAAGCATTGGGGTGCAATTGTGATGGCGCGAGACGAAAATAGAACATGATATACCAAATGAAGTCATTATCCGAGGGCACACACTCGACAAGGAAAGCTTGTCGGTTCCAAGCAGTAAAACTCTCGGGCGGTGCATGAGCTCTGCCATCTCTCCCAGGGGCATGGGTGAAACGACACGGATTTCGCTCGGACCTAATCGATCGCTAAATCGACCAAGACCGTTCGATTCCCGCATACGCTAACTCTGGGCATACAACACATCATAACAAATAACAGAAGACTTATATAAACATTATAATAATGTTACATCAGAGTACAGAATATATCAGAGTATATCGAAATATAATACAGCGGAAGATTAACTTTACAATAAATGTAATACAATGCAAAGCGGAAATACAAACTACACAGCGGAAGACTGTAAATGCCCGGAAACAGCTTAAAGCGTCAATCCAGAATCCTGCTCAATACATCTGCAAAATAAAACTACTCGACTGCCCGTGTGGAAAATAGGGGCACCCGAGTTTGCAAGGAAAAAGCAAACTACAGGTCAGTCATGGGACTGGTGTGAGAAACTCTTCAGTTAAAATCAACTTATTTAATCATAAGACAAATCACAGGACCACGCCGCTAACGCGGAACGGATTTACCCCCATGAATGTCAGTGTATAAACAACAATCAGTAATATATATATATATATATATGGATCTACTATGTATCAATCAACATGCAATATCCCAATCTACCCATTTAGATTAATCACCACACTTAGATTTTCCAAATCCAATTCAATTTATAGAAATTGTTCCTTTGGATTTTATTCCCGATTTCTTATTTCAATTCATTTGAAATACCTATCTAACTTTCTATATCAAAGTAGATTTCACTTCGGGATCTCAAATCAAATCGTTTGGAAATATGAATTCCAAAACATAACAATGCATACAGACAAGTATGCAACCAAATATCATGCTCCCCATCTACAAGGAAAAGGGTACGCACCTCGCAACTCGATATATAAATGTGCACCTACCCCACATAGGAGCAGGCTACACCGACGATGCACCTCCCACACATGGAGAGCATACACCGCCCTCTCACCCATACTTTTAGTCTCAGGGTTACCCGACTCTTTAGCCACATACTAAATCATTTCATATCCCGAAGTAGGGAAAATCATTTCACAACATAATAATCACAAGTACTTTCAAAATATAGTACTTCACATCAGTAATTCACACATATGATCAGTCACTATTAATCACATAACCTTTGAGCCCGTACGTCTCAAAGAAGGGTGTTAAGCAAGAGAATAAATTCTCCGCCACCAAACAGATACATCATTAATAGCAACTAATCGAATATGTGATGAACTACAATGTAAAACCATATTACATTTCCAAATCATCGGGTTTTAGGCCTCGAAATCCTTTCTGTTTTATAAAACATTTTTATAAAACATTCCCTGTCCAAAATCGGGAATACATTTCTTTTCACTTAAGAAAAATATATCATTTCAAAATCATTCATTAAATTTGAAATGAACACAACATCGCTAAACACCTTATCGTCAAATCGTGAAGTGTTTCACAAGGCGTTAGCACACAGATATTTTCAACCCAACCCAATGCTAAATGTAAAAGCATATTCTGCTCATAAACTGGTCGAGCACCATCCAAACAATCAATCAACCATAATCAATGTCAACAACTAAGTAAATTTGGTTTAATCACATCACGTGTTTTGGTAAATTTAATCACCATTCATTCATCCAAATCTAATTAAAGATTTATTCAAACCCCAATTGGTTACATCTCTAAAATCATTTCATATTGATTGTTCTACTTTTTGGAAATTAATCCTGCTTTTACGCGGGTTAAAGAACTAATGTCATTTAAACACAGTTCACGACAAACCCCAAATCCAATTTGATATTAAACACAAGGCTCTGAATAGAAAATATATCGGCTTATATTCAATATCAAATTCCGAAATCAACAAATATCGTATTGGAATAACGATATATATATCTTCAAAATTCCTCCACAATATCCGTGTAATCACGGAATCCAATATCGAAATATTCCAAAGATAATTTCGATTCAAATGCATTCCAATTCATATAATGGAAATTTCTGGTTATATTAAAACCACATCTCAATCCATTTTATTTATTTAAAAATATAGGATTATTTTTCTAGTTAATAACTAGTTCATTTCGATAAAAATATATTTTTATCTTTTCAAATATGGAATTTTTCATTTGAACTCTTTCCAAATCATTTCTTATGATTCTACACTAATTATTGATATTTTTAATAATTTTATCATCGCCCGTACAGTCGGTTTCCAATAACGGCCACCGAACTGCACTTACAACGACCTTTTCCAAATTTGATTTGGACACAATTCCAAATCCAACCGTTAGATTTCTAATTTCTCATATTCGTTGGAAAGATCTTTTCGATACGAACCCAACGGTTCCGGTTTTAGGAGAATCCGACGGTCGGATCTCCCGTAATGTCCATTCGAAGTCAATGGTCGAAATTCACGAACCGCCGCAGCGCGGCGTGTTCTATTCAGGCCATTATATATATATATATATTATATATATTTCATCGATTTCAATTCAAAACGTATTTTATAAATCGTTTTAAATTCGTTTTCAAAACGATTTCAACTTCCATTTCAATTTCAATTCAAAATTGAATTTTTCCTTATAAATTCGTTTTAAATTCATTTCAATTCAAATTTCAAATTCATTTCAATTCGAATTCATTTTCTTTTCAATTCAATTCGAATTCATTTTCTATTCAATTTAATTCGAATTCATTTTCTATTCAATTCAATTCGAATTCATTTTCAATTTAATTCAGTTCGAATTCATTTTCTATTCAATTCAATTCGAATTCATTTTCTATTCAGTTCAATTCGAATTCATTTTCCATTCAATTTAATTCGAATTCATTTTCTATTCAATTCAATTCGAATTCATTTTCACTTTAATTCAATTCGAATTCATTTTCAATTTTATATCAATATCGAATATTTTATATACAGGACAATTTTATACAGTGTATATATATATGTTAAAAATTATATTTTTAACAATCAAATCATTTTCACATTTCATATATATATATATATATATATATATATTCACATTTCAATATATACCATATTTTCACTTTCAATATATACAATATTTTCACTTTTCAATATATACAATATTTTCACTTTCAATATATACGATATTTTCACTTTCAATCGATATTTTCACATTTCAATATATACGATATTTCACTTTCAATATATATTATTTTCACTTTTCACATTAATATTTCATTTCACATCACGATCACAACACAGTACAATCAAACAAGTCGTCCATGGTCTGTGGACGACGGGTAACAGTTCATGTATGCAGTTATACAACAAATAACTGTACAGAAATAATATAGTGAGAGAATTCTCACATTGGGATCCACTCCGTCAGTTTTTATCTGAATTTCTATTTAGTTTGGATTTGATTTTTCTTGAAATTCTGATTTTCTCTGTTTCTGTTCTGGTCTATTCTGAAATGTAGAATTTTTCGTTGCGATTCCAACGAGCCCTGGTTTGCAATTTTCTGATCACGGAGTACAAAGTTATGGTATTTTAAATGTTTGAATAATTAACGTATATTAATAAATAATTAATTAATTAAATTAAACTAATTAAATCCTTATCCTTCCTCACCCCGTTCAAATCCCGTACTCCCTTTCTTCCTGTATGCTACAGGTTTCCGCTCAAACCCATGCTCAAAACTAGGGTTCAAACCCACGGCCACCATGGATGATCAGACCGGGATCAGCTGGGCCCATGAGGTGCGCTTTCACGGCGGCTACCCACACCGGCCATCCCAGACTGCTCGACGACCATCTCCACCCCCCAGCGATGCTCGAACATCTCCTCTTCTGGTTCAAAAATTGAGCTACCCCTGCAACCATAAATCATCTAACCCGTATGAAATTATTGAGCTCGAAAATCTCTGTGATTTTCGTTTATAAATCCTCTTTAATTAATGAACAGATAGATCAAATTTGGGAGAGAAGATTTGAAGAAACCCGCTGTTGGTTTTGATATGAGGAGCGACGCAAAAATAATGAGGGATTAGGGTTTCATTTTTATATTTATATATGTTTTTAATATTATTTAATTCGTAAAAATACTAGTTTATTACCACCAACCTCAAATCAAACCCAACGACTGTCGTCTATAGCTAATCACCCCCATTCCGAACACAATGGGATATGTTTCGTAACCCAATTCGCTTGTTACGACCAGTTTCCATTCAAATTAAAATATAAACCAATGTATATTGAATTTGAACTCACATTTCAATTTACCGGGGCCACATATTAATTTTAAAAATTCCAGAAAAATATTTTCTAGCTTCGTATTGACGATACGGTCCTAACAAAACTAGTTTCATCGAATTCCGAGACCGTTTGAAAAATGGCCACTTTCCAGTCGATTAAAATCAACTGAAATTGGTCAAACGCGTTTTCCTTTGCCACGCTCACATACTAATTCGAAAAATTATGAAATTTGAAACCTAGCAATAACTTGACATCACGGATCCAACAAAAGTGGTTTCGTCGAAAACCAAGGTCGTTTGCAAAATTCCCATTTTAAGGGCCAGAATTCCATAGCGACTATTCTGAAATTTTCACTGGACATATCTTTTGATTCCCACTATGAAATTTCAATTTTTCGGATTCGTTGGAAAGATATTCTCGAATAGATTCGATATTTTTGGTTTCACTAAAATCCGGTTTAATTTGAACCCGGTACATTCATTTGAAATTTAATATCGAATTATCGAACTACCGCGCTATTTTCAATTCCTTTTATAATTTAAAATAAATATTTATATTCTAATGACGACGTATATAAATATATACATTCTATTTCTATTCAAAATAAATTTCTCGTCGTTTTTATTTAAAACATTCATTTTAAATATTCAAAATTCATTAAAATAACCAAAATAAAATTTTTAAATTGGCTCAGATTTCCGGGTTATTACAATCTCCTCCACTTAAAACTTTTCGTCCCCGAAAAGGAACGAAGCCGAAAGTAGTTTAATAAATCAACTCGACTTTCTGTATTTTCTTTATGGCTTAAGTTCTTCAACTTTTCAGTTTCTAAGAACTTTTCAAATTTTTCAAAAAATTGGCTAACACCCTAAATTTTCGAAAAATTTCGCCATAACCTCCCCCGCATTGGGGACTTAAGGATATTTCATATAGCCTCCCATGGCATTCTTCAATCCAAAAGAAAAAGCGGCTAGCCAATCGGCTCATAAAATCATCCAAACCCAATGAAATACAATAAATATGTACCTATTTGTCGGGCAAACAGTTTTATTCTTCTGTTATAGCCTCCTTGCTATGACCTGTTCAATGTGAGCACATGTATATGCATGCAATTCCAAACAATTTTCAATTCAGTTCAACATTTGTTCAATTTGGCTAAATGGTCCAAAATTCTAATTAATCAACCAAAAATCAAACAACACAACCAACAATCAATTTATTGATTAAATTTTCAAATATATAGAACTTTTATATATTCAAAAATCATATTTTCTAAAACAAGATTATATATATAATCACAAATAAGTTGTATATAATCATATTACTCTCAACTCATTCTAGGGCATTTCTAACCCTATCTCTAACGAGTCACTCATTCTAGAATGCTACCGATTCTATCTCTAATGAGGATTCTTTTATAGGATATTACTAATCCTACCTCTGATGAGTCTTTTGTTCAGTTCTAACGAGTTGTACCCTAAAGATTTGAGTTAACCAAAGCTATGATACCAGCTGAAAGGACATGGATTTCGCTCGGACCTAATTGATCACTAAATCGACCAAGACCGTTCGATTCCCGCATACACTAACTCTAGGCATACAACACATCATAACAAATTACAGAAGACTTTTATAAACATCATAATAATGTTACATCAGAGTACAAAATATATCAGAGTATATCGAAATATAATACAGCGGAAGATTAATTTTACAATAAATGTAATACAATGCACAGCGGAAATATAAACTACACAGCGGAAGACTGTAAATGCCCGGACATAGCTTAAAGCGTCAATCCAGAATCCTGCTCAATACATCTGCAAAATAAAACTACTCGACTGCCCGTGTGGAAAATAGGGGCACCCGAGTTTGCAAGGGAAAAACAAACTACAGGTCAGTCATGGGACTGGTGTGAGAAACTCTACAGTTAAAATCAACTTATTTAATCATAAGACAAATCACAGGACCACGCCGCTAACGCGGAACGGGTTTACCCCCATGAATGTCAGTGTATAAACAATAATCAGCAATATATATATATATGGATCTACTATGCATCAATCAACATGCAATATCCCAATCTACCCATTTAGATTAATCACCACACTTAGATTTTCCAAATCCAATTCAATTTATAGAAATTATTCCTTTGGATTTTATTCCCGATTTCTTATTTCAATTCATTTGAAATACCTATCTAACTTTCTATATCAAAGTAGATTTCACTTCGGGATCTCAATTCAAATCGTTTGGAAATATGAATTCCAAAACATAACAATTCATACAGACAAGTATGCAACCAAATATCGTGCTCCCCATCGACAAGGCAAAGGGTACGCACCTCGCAACTCGATATATAAATGTGCACCTACCCCACATAGGAGCAGGCTACACCGACGATGCACCACCCACACATAGAGAGCATACACCGCCCTCTCACCCATACTTTTAGTCTCCGGGTTACCCGACTCTTTAGCCACATACTAAATCATTTCATATCCCGAAATAGGGAAAATCATTTCACAACATAATAATCACAAGTACTTTCAAAATATAGTACTTCACATCAGTAATTCACACATATGATCAGTCACTATTAATCACATAACCTTTGAGCTCGTACGTCTCAAAGAAGGGTGTTAAGCGAATAAATTCTCCGCCACCAAACATATACATCATTAATAGCAACTAATCGAATATCTGATGAACTACAATGTAAAACCATAATACATTTCCAAATCATTTCGAAATCATTGGGTTTTAGGCCTCGAAATCCTTTCTGTTTTATAAAACATTTTTATAAAACATTCCCTTTCCAAAATCGGGAATACATTTCTTTTCACTTAAGAAAAATATATCATTTCAAAATCATTCATTAAATTTGAAATGAACACAACATCGCTAAACACCTTATCGTCAAATCGTGAAGTGTTTCAAAAGGCGTTAGCACACAGATATTTTCAACCCAACCCAATGCTAAATGTAAAAGCATATTCTGCTCATAAACTGGTCGAGCACCATCCAAACAATCAATCAACCACAATCAATATGAACAACTAAGTAAATTTGGTTTAATCACATCACGTGTTTTGGTAAATTTAATCGCCATTCATTCATCCAAATCTAATTAAAGATTTATTCAAACCCCAATTGGTTTCATCTCTGAAAACATTTCATATTGATTGTTCTACTTTTTGGAAATTAATCCTGCTTTTACGCGGGTTAAAGAACTAATGTCATTTAAACACAGTTCACGACAAACCCCAAATCCAATTTGATATTAAACACAAGGCTCTGAATAGAAAATATATCGTCTTATATTCAATATCAAATTCTGAAATCAACAAATATCGTATTGGAATAACGATATATATATATCTTCCAAATTCCTCCACAATATCTGTGTAATCACGGAATCTAATATCGAAATATTCCATAGATAATTTCGATTCAAATCCATTCCAATTCATATATTGGAAATTTTTGGTTATTAAAACCACATCTCAATCCATTTTATTTATTTAAAAATATAGGATTATTTTTCTAGTTAATAACTAGTTCATTTCGATAAAAATATATTTTTATCGTTTCAAATATGGAATTTTTCATTCGAACTCTTTCCAAATCATTACTTATGATTTTATACTAATTATTGATATTTTTAATAATTTTATCATCGCCCGTAAAGTCGGTTTCCAATAACGGCCACCGAACTGCACTTACAACGACCTTTTCCAAATTTGATTTGGACACAATTCCAAATCCAACCGTTAGATTTCTAATTTCTCATATTCATTGGAAAGCTCTTTTTGATACAAACCCAACGGTTCCGGTTTTAGGAGAATCCGACGGTTGTATCTCCCGTAATGTCCATTCGAAGTCAATGGTCGAAATTCACGAACTGCCGCAGCGCACGCGTTCTATTCAGGCCATTATATGTATAATATATATTATATATATTTCATCGATTTCAATTCAAAAAGTATTTTATAAATCGTTTTAAATTCGTTTTCAAAACGATTTCAACTTCCATTTCAATTTCAAATCAAAATTGAATTTTTCCTTATAAATTCGTTTTAAATTCATTTCAATTCAAATTTCAACTTCATTTCAATTCGAATTCATTTTCTTTTCAATTCAATTCGAATTCATTTTCTATTCAATTTAATTTGAATTCATTTTCTATTCAATTCAATTCGAATTCATTTTCAATTTAATTCAATTCGAATTCATTTTCTATTCAATTCAATTCAAATTCATTTTCTATTCAATTCAATTCAAATTCATTTTCCATTCAATTTAATTCGAATTCATTTTCTATTCAATTCAATTTGAATTCATTTTCACTTTAATTCAATTCGAATTCATTTTCAATTTTATATCAATATCGAATATTTCATATACAGGACAATTTTATAAAGTGTATATATATGTTAAAAATTATATTTTTAACAATCAAATCATTTTCACATTTCATATATATATATATATATTCACATTTCAATATATACCAAATTTTCACTTTCAATATATACAATATTTTCACTTTTCAATATATACAGTATTTTCACTTTCAATATATACGATATTTTCACTTTCAATATATATGATATTTTCACATTTCAATATATACGATATTTCACTTTCAATATATATTATTTTCACTTTTCACATTAATATTTCATTTCACATCACGATCACAACACAGTACAATCAAACAAGTCGTCCATGGTCTGTGGATGACGGGGAACAGTTCATGTATGCAGTTATACAATAAATAACTGTACAGAAATAATATGGTGAGAGAATTCTCACATTGGGATCCACTCCATCAGTTTTTATCTGAATTTCTGTTTAGTTTGGATTTGATTTTTCCTGAAATTATGATTTTCTCTGTTTCTGTTCTGGTCTCTTCTGAAATGTAGAATTTTTCGTTGCGATTCCAACGAGCCCTGGTTTGCAATTTTCTGATCACGGAGTACAAAGTTATGGTATTTAAATGTTTGAATAATTAACGTATATTAATAATTAATTAATTAATTAAATTAAACTAATTAAATCCTTATCCTTCCTCACCCCATTCAAATCCCGTACTCCCTTTCTTCCTGTGTGCTACAGGTTTCCGCTCAAACCCATGCTCAAAACTAGGGTTCAAACCCACGGCCACCATGGATGATCGGACTGGGATCAGGTGGGCCCATGAGGTGCGCCTTCACGGCGGCTACCCACACTGGCCATCCCAGACTGCTCGACGGCCATCTCCACCCCCCAGCGATGCTCGAACAACTCCTCTTCTGGTTCGAAAATTGAGCTAACCCCGCAACCATAAATCATCTAACCCGTATGAAATTATTGAGCTCGAAAATCTCTGTGATTTTCGTTTATAAATCCTCTTTGATTAATGAACAGATGGATCGAATTTGGGGGAGAAGGATCTCAAGAAACCCGCCGTCGGTTTTGATATGAGGAGTGGCGCAAAAATAATGAGGGATTAGGGTTTCATTTTTATATTTATATATGGTTTTAATATTATTTAATTCGTAAAAATACTAGTTTATTACCACCAACCTCAAATCAAACCCAACGACTATCGTCTATAGCTAATTACCCCCATTTCGAACACAATGGGATATGTTTCGTAACCCAATTCGCTTGTTATGACCAGTTTCTGTTCAAATTAAAATATAAACCAATGTATATTGAATTTGAATGCACATTTCAATTTACCGGGGCCACATATTAACTTTAAAAATTTGAGAAAAATATTTTCTAGCTTCGTATTAACGATACGGTCCTAACAAAACTAGTTTCATTGAATTCCGAGACCGTTTGAAAAATGGCCACTTTCCAGTCGATTAAAATCAACTAAAACTGGTCAAACGCGTTTTCCTTTGCCACACTCACATATTGATTCGAAAAATTATGAAATTTGAAACCTAGCAATAACTTGACATCACGGATCCAACAAAAGTGGTTTCGTCGAAAACCGAGGTCGTTTGCAAAATTTCCATTCTAAGTGCCAGAATTCCATAGCGACTATTCTGAAATTTCCACTGGACATATCTTTTGATTCCCGCTATGAAATTTCAATTTTTCGGATTCGTTGGAAAGATATTCTCGAATAGATTCGAATATTTTTGGTTTCAATAAAATCCGGTTTAATTTGCACCTGGTACATTCATTTGAAATTTAAAATCGAATTATCGAACTACCGCGCCATTTTCAATTCCTTTTATAATTTAAAATAAATATTTATATTCTAACAACGACATATATAAATATATACATTCTATTTCTATTCAAAATAAATTTCTCGTCTTTTTTATTTAAAACATTCATTTTAAATATTCAAAATTCATTAAAATAGCCAAAATAAAATTTTTAAATTGGCTCAGATTTCCGGGTTATTACAATCTCCCCCACTTAAAACTTTTCGTCCCCGAAAAGGAACGAAGCCGAAAGTTGTTTAATAAATCAACTCAACTTTCTGTATTTTCTTTATGGCTTAAGTTCTTCAACTTTTCAGTTTCTAAGAACTTTTCAAATTTTTCAAAAATTTGGCTAACACCCTAAATTTTCGAAAAATTTCGCCATAACCTCCCCCGCATTGGGGACTTCGGGATATTTCATATAGCCTCCAATGGCCTTCTTCAATTCAAAAGAAAAAGCGGCTAGCCAATCGGCTCATAAAATCATCCAAACCCAAAGAAATACAATAAATATGTACCTATTTGTCGGGCAAACAGTTTTATTCTTCTACTATAGCCTCCTTGCTATGACCTGTTCAATGTGAGCACATGTATATGCATGTATATGCATGCAATTCCAAACAATTTTCAATTCAGTTCAACATTTGTTCAATTTGGCTAAATGGTCCAAAATTCTAATTAATCAACCAAAAATCAAACAACACAACCAACAATCAATTTATTGATTAAATTTTCAAATATATAGAACTTTTATATATTCAAAAATCATATTTTCTAAAACAAGATTATATATATATAATCACAAATACGTTATATATAATCATATTACTCTCAACTCATTTTAGGGCATTTCTGATCCCATCTCTAACGAGTCACTCATTCTAGAATGCTACCGATTCTATCTCTAATGAGGATTCTTTTATAGGATATTACTAATCCTACCTCTGATGAGTCTTTTGTTTGGTTCTAACGAGTTGTGCCCCAAAGATTTGATTTAACCAAAGCTCTGATACCAGATGAAACGACACGGATTTCGCTTGGACCTAACCGATCGCTAAATCGACCAAGACCGTTCGATTCCCGCATACGCTAACTCTGGGCATACAACACATCATAACAAATAACAGAAGACTTTTATAAACATCATAATAATGTTACATCAGAGTACAGAATATATCATAATATATCGAAATATAATACAGCGGAAGATTAATTTTACAATAAATGTAATACAATGTGCAACGGAAATATAAACTACACAGCGGAAGACTGTAAATGCCCGAACACAACTTAAAGCGTCAATCCAGAATCCTGCTCAATACATCTGCAAAATAAAACTACTCGACTGCCCGTGTGGAAAATAGGGGCACCCGAGTTTGCAAGGGAAAAGCAAACTACAGGTCAATCATGGGACTGGTGTGAGAAACTCTACAGTTAAAATCAACTTATTTAATCATAAGACAAATCATAGGACCACGCCGCAAACGCGGAACGGGTTTACCCCTATGAATGTCAGTGTATAAACAACAATCAGCAATATATATATATATATATATATATATAAATATATATATGGATCTACTATGCATCAATCAACATGCAATATCCCAATCTACCCATTTAGATTAATCACCACACTTAGATTTTCCAAATCTAATTCAATTTACAGAAATTATTCCTCTGGATTTTATTCCCGATTTCTTATATCAATTCATTTGAAATAGGTATCTAACTTTCTATATCGAAGTAGATTTCACTTCGGGATCTCAAATCAAATCGTTTGGAAATATGAATTCCAAAACATAACAACGCATACAAACAAGTATGCAACCAAATATCGTGCTCCCCATCGACAAGGCAAAGGGTATGCACCTCGCAACTTGATATATAAATGTGCACCAATCCCACATAGGAGCAGGCTACACCGACGATGCACCACCCACACATGGAGAGCATCCACCGCCCTCTCACCCATACTTTTAGTCTCAGGGTTACCCGACTCTTTAGCCACATACTAAATCATTTCATATCCCGAAGTAGGGAAAATCATTTCACAACATAATAATCACAAGTACTTTCAAAATATAGTACTTCACATCAGTAATTTACACATATGATCAGTCACTATTAATCACATAACCTTTGAGCTCGTACGTCTCAAAGAAGGGTGTTAAGCAAGAGAATAAATTCTCCGCCACCAAACAAATACATCATTAATAGCAGCTAATCGAATATGTGATCAACTACAATGTAAAACCATAATACATTTCCAAAT
Organism: Allium sativum; assembly: GCA_030737875.1. Lineage (NCBI taxonomy): Eukaryota > Viridiplantae > Streptophyta > Magnoliopsida > Asparagales > Amaryllidaceae > Allium > Allium sativum. Next base: position 394,673,429 of record CM060925.1, read on the forward strand.
CATTTCGAAATCATTGGGTTTTAGGCCTCGAAATCCTTTCTGTTTTATAAATTTTTTTTATAAAACATTCCCTGTCCAAAATCGGGAATACATTTCTTTTCACTTAAGAAAAATATATCATTTCAAAATCATTCATTAAATTTGAAATGAACACAACATCGCTAAACACCTTATCGTCAAATCGTGAAGTGTTTCACAAGGCGTTAGCACATAGATATTTTCAACCCAACCCAATGCTAAATGTAAAAGCATATTCTGCTCATAAACTGGTCGAGCACCATCCAAACAATCAATCAACCACAATCAATATCAACAACTAAGTAAATTTGGTTTAATCACATCATGTGTTTTGGTAAATTTAATCACCATTCATTTATCCAAATCTAATTAAAGATTTATTCAAACCCCAATTGGTTTCATCTCTGAAAACATTTCATATTGATTGTTCTAATTTTTGGAAATTAATCCTGCTTTTACGCGGGTTAAAGAACTAATGTCATTTAAACACAGTTCACGACAAACCCCAAATCCAATTTGATATTAAACACAAGGCTCTGAATAGAAAATATATCGGCTTATATTCAATATCAAATTCTGAAATCAACAAATATCGTATTGGAATAACGATATATATATCTTCCAAATTCCTCCACAATATCCGTGTAATCATGGAATCCAATATCGAAATATTCCATAGATAATTTCGATTCAAATCCATTCCAATTCATATATTGGAAATTTTTGGTTATATTAAAACCACATCTCAATCCATTTTATTTATTTAAAATATAGGATTATTTTTCTAGTTAATAACTAGTTCATTTCGATAAAAATATATTTTTATCTTTTCAAATATGGGATTTTTCATTCAAACTCTTTCCAAATCATTTCTTATGATTTTACACTAATTATTGATATTTTTAATAATTTTACCATCGCCCGTACAGTCGGTTTCCAATAACGGCCACCGAACTGCACTTACAACGACCTTTTCCAAATTTGATTTGGACACAATTCCAAATCCAACCGTTAGATTTCAAATTTCTCATATTCATTGGAAAGCTCTTTTCGATACGAACCCAACAGTTCCGGTTTTAGGAGAATCCGACGGTCGGATCTCTCGTAATGTCCATTCGAAATCAATGGTCTAAATTCACGAACTACCGCAGCGCGGCGCGTTCTATTCAGGCCATTATATATATATATATATATTATATATTATATATTTCATCGATTTCAATTCAAAACATATTTTATAAATCATTTTAAATTCGTTTTCAAAACGATTTCAACTTCCATTTCAATTTCAAATCAAAATTGAATTTTTCCTTATAAATTCGTTTTAAATTCATTTCAATTCAAATTTCAAATTCATTTCAATTCGAATTCATTTTCTTTTCAATTCAATTCGAATTCATTTTCTATTCAATTTAATTCGAATTCATTTTCTATTCAATTCAATTCGAATTCATTTTCAATTTAATTCAATTCAAATTAATTTTCTATTCAATTCAATTCGAATTCATTTTCTATTCAATTCAATTCGAATTCATTTTCCATTCAATTTAATTCGAATTCATTTTCTATTCAATTCAATTCGAATTCATTTTCACTTTAATTCAATACGAATTCATTTTCAATTTTATATCAATATCGAATATTTCATATACAGGACAATTTTATAGTGTATATATATGTTAAAAATTATATTTTTAACAATCAAATCATTTTCACATTTCATATATATATATATATTCACATTTCAATATATACCATATTTTCACTTTCAATATATACAATATTTTCACTTTTCAATATATACGATATTTTCGCTTTCAATATATACGATATTTTCACTTTCAATATATACGATATTTTCACATTTCAATATATACGATATTTCACTTTCAATATATATTATTTTCACTTTTCACATTAATATTTCATTTCACATCACGATCACAACACAGTACAATCAAACAAGTCGTCCATGGTCTGTGGACGATGGGGAACAGTTCATGTACGCAGTTATACAATAAATAACTATACAAAAATAATATAGTGAGAGAATTCTCACATTGGGATCCACTCTGTCAGTTTTTATCTGAATTTCTGTTTAGTTTGGATTTGATTTTTCCTGAAATTCTGATTTTCTCTGTTTCTGTTCTGGTCTCTTCTGAAATGTAGAATTTTTCGTTGCGATTCCAACGAGCCCTGGTTTGCAATTTTCTGATTATGGAGTACAAAGTTATGGTATTTTAAATGTCTGAATAATTAACGTATATTAATAAATAAATAAATAAATAAATTAAACTAATTAAATCCTTATCCTTCCTCACCCCGTTCAAATCCCGTACTCCCTTCCTTCCTGTATGCTACAGGTTTTCGCTCAAACCCATGCTCAAAACTAGTGTTCAGTCCCACGGCCACCATGGATGATCGGACCGGGATCAGGTGGGCCCATGAGGTGCGCCTTCACGGCGGCTACCCACAACGGCCATCCCAGACTGCTCGACGGCCATCTCCACCCCCCAGCGATGCTCGAACATCTCCTCTTCTGGTTCGAAAATTGAGCTACCCCCGCAACCATAAATCATCTAACCCGTATGAAATTATTGAGCTCGAAAATCTTTGTGATTTTCGTTTATAAATCCTCTTTAATTAATGAACAGATGGATTGAATTTGGGGGAGAAGGATCTCAAGAAACCCGCCGTCGGTTTTGATATGAGGAGTGGCGCAAAAATAATGAGGGATTAGGGTTTCAATTTTATATTTATATATGTTTTTAATTTTATTTAATTCGTAAAAATACTAGTTTATTACCACCAACCTCAAATCAAACCCAACGACTGTCGTCTATAGCTAATTACCCCCATTTCGAACACAATGGGATATGTTTCGTAACCCAATTCGCTTGTTACGACCAGTTTCCGTTCAATTTAAAATATAAACCAATGTATATTGAATTTGAACGCACATTTCCATTTACCGAGGCCACTTATTAACTTTAAAAATTCCAGAAAAATATTTTCTAGCTTCGTATTGAAGATACGGTCCTAACAAAACTAGTTTCATCGAATTCCGAGACCGTTTGAAAAATGGCCACTTTCCGGTCGATTAAAATCAACTAAAACTGGTCAAACGCGTTTTCCTTTGCCACACTCACATATTGATTCAAAAAATTATGAAACTTGAAACCTAGCAATAACTTGACATCACGGATCCAACAAAAGTGGTTTCGTCGAAAACCGAGGTCGTTTGCAAAATTTCCATTCTAAGGGCCAAAATTCCATAGCGACTATTCTGAAATTTCCACTGGACATATCTTTTGATTCCCGCTATGAAATTTCAATTTTTCGGATTCGTTGGAAAGATATTCTCGAATAGATTCGAATATTTTTGGTTTCACGAAAATCCGGTTTAATTTTCATCCAGTACATTCATTTGAAATTTAAAATCGAATTATCGAACTACTGTGCCATTTTCAATTCCTTTTATAATTTAAAATAAATATTTATATTCTAACGACGACGTATATAAATATATACATTCTATTTCTATTCAAAATAAATTTCTCGTCGTTTTTATTTAAAACATTCATTTTAAATATTCAAAATTCATTAAAATAGCCAAAATAAAATTTTTAAATTGGCTCATATTTCCGGGTTATTACAATCTCCCCCACTTAAAACTTTTCGTCCTCGAAAAGGAACGAAGCCGAAAGTTGTTTAATAAATCAACTCAACTTTCTGTATTTTCTTTATAGCTTAAGTTCTTCAATTTTTCAGTTTCTAAGAACTTTTCAAATTTTTCAAAAATTTGGCTAACACCCTAAATTTTCGAAAAATTTCGCCATAACCTCCCCCGCATTGGTGACTTCGGGATATTTCATATAGCCTCTCATGGCCTTCTTCAATCCAAAAGAAAAAGCGGCTAGCCAATCGGCTCATAAAATCATCCAAACCCAAAGAAATACAATAAATATGTACCTATTTGTCGGGCAAACAGTTTTATTCTTCTGCTATAGCCTCCTTGCTATGACCTGTTCAATGTGAGCACATGTATATGCATGTATATGCATGCAATTCCAAACAATTTTCAATTCAGTTCAACATTTGTTCAATTTGGCTAAATGGTCCAAAATTCTAATTAATCAACCAAAAATCAAACAACACAACCAACAATCAATTTATTGATTAAATTTTCAAATATATAGAACTTTTATATATTCAAAAATCATATTTTCTAAAACAAGATTATATATATATAATCACAAATACGTTATATATAATCATATTACTCTCAACTCATTTTAGGGCATTTCTAACCCCATGTAATAACCCGAAAATTCTGAACCAGTTTAAAATTTTTATTTTGACAATTTTAGCGAATTTTGAATATTTAAAATGAATTATTTTAAATAATATCGACGAGAACTTTATTTTGAATATAATTAGAACGTATATATTATATATGCCGTCGTAAGAATATAAATAATTATATATAATTATAAATAGAATTGAAAATGGCGCGGTAGTTCGATAATTCGATTTCAAACTTCAATTGAACGTATCGGGTGCAAAACAATCCGGATTTTGGCGAAACCAAAAATAATAGGGTCTAATTGATGGTATCTTTCCAACGAATCTGACAAATCAAAATTTCATAGCGGGAATCAAAAGATATGTCCAGTTGAAAATTCTGAATAGTCGCTATGGAATTCAAGCCCTTAAAAATGGGAATTTTGCAAACGACCTCGGATTTTGACGAAACCACTTTTGTTGGATCCGCAGTGTCAAATTATTGCTAGATTCCAAATTTCATAATTTTTAGAATCAATATGTGAGTGTGGCAAAGGAAAATGCGTTTGACCAGTTTTAGTTGATTTTAATCGACTGGAAAATGGCCATTTTTCAAACGGTCTCGGAATTCGATGAAACTAGTTTTGTTAGGACCGTATCGTCAATACGAAGCTTGAAAATATTTTTCTGGAATTTTTCAAGTTAGTATGCGACCCCGGTAAATAGAAATGCGCGTTCAAATTTAATATATAGAGTTAAATGTACATTTGACAAAAACTGATCGAAATGGTCGAATCAGCTTGCGATACATATCCCATTGTGTTCGGAATGGGGGTAAAACGCTATGGACGACAGGCGGTGGGCCTCGTTTAGAGGTCGAAAATAAAAGTTGCTTTTTAGTGATAAATAAAATAATTAAATATAAGAAAATAAAATCTTTCCTCTCCTCCCCTTAAATTCCGCTGGCCCTCCCCCTCTTTTTGATTTTCAATCGATACTAGAAAAAAAAATATATAAGACGGAAGCGGAAACCGTCTGCCATCGCGCCCCCTAGGCGGCGCCGACCACCGCCGATCCTCCACCCTATCGCTGCCGCTCGCTCCTGCAACCCCCCTTCGATCTCCACCTCGAAGACAACGCGAAACCCCTCAAACCCGCACGCGTTTCCCCTCCTTCGACCATCACCCGACCTCGCCCTCCGCCTGCGCCACCTCAGCGCGCCACCCCGACCATCCCGCTCCTCTCCCTCTTCTTCTGAAGTCAACGGCGAGCCTCCCCTTCCCCCCCTCAGCATAGTACGTTTTTTTCTTATTCATTTATTTATTATTTTTCCTTTTATTTATATATGAATAACATTGTTTTGTTCTGGTTTTAATATAATATAAAAGTTAAATTTTTGGCAAGAAAAAGGAGTGATTTTTGATTAGGTAAATTTTCGGTTTTAAAAACAATGGAAAAGCCATGATCTTTAATATAGAATGGCTTGATTTTTAAATATAAAAATATTCGCTTTTTAGTAGTAAAAATATGATTTTTATATTTTTAAAGTATTAAAAATATGATTTTTATATTTTTAAAGTATTAAAAATATAATATTTACTATATAGAAGATGTAAAAATATGATTTTTGTTTATGTAGAGAATTAAAAATATAATTTTTACATGATAGGAATATTAGAAATATCATCTTTATATGTGTAGCAAAATAAAAATGTGATTTTTATAATGTTAAATTTGAAAAGGCGAAATCTTTAAATTTGAAAAGGCGAAATCTTTAAATTTGAAAGGGTGAAATCTTTAAATTTGAAAAGGCGCGATTTTTATATATTGAATAGCATATATATTGAATAGCGAAGTAAAAATTCGATTTTTATATGTTGAATAGCGAAGTAAAAATTCGATTTTTATATATTGAATAGTGAAGTAAAAATTCGATTTTTATATATTGAATAGCGAAGTGAAGATTTGATTTTTACATATGTAGAGAATACGGGCAACGAAGAAGGATAAGAGACGAGAACGACGAAGATTTCTATAAATGAAGTGTCATGAAGTTGGATGGCTATCGGTGAGAACTTCTCACCTTTCAATTTCCTTTTCTAGTTATATATATACTAGGATGCAGACGGTGTTTAGTAGCACCCGACACCCGTCATCCACAGACCATGGATGGCATGCTTGTTAAATTGTTTGGTGAAATGAATGGATTTGATTGATGTGTGAATGGCGTGGGCCTTCACTAGACCGGGGATAAGGCTAGGCCTCGTCCCGTTTCTAGTATCGTGCCGTTATGCCACCGAAATTTTCTAAAATAAGTTAGAAAAATAAAAATATCATTTTTATTTTGTAAATGAACTGAATAAAAATTCATGTGTTAAAATGAAATATTTTATCGTTAAAAATATAATTTTTAACGTGGAAGTGAATAAAATAAATATTCATTTACAAACCAGACGGTTTGTTTATGTACACCTATTTGAAGGACATTGATTGGGACGATAAATTTTACACATCGCCCAACTGCACAAATAAAAATCTGTGTTTGATTGTTTGAAACCCCACACGGGTATTGGGATAAAATACGGTATACACCAATCCCAATAATTAGTTGTATGTCGATCGATTGATTGACAGGCTGTTATAAGCGTTAGATATCTATATTTGATGCATATACAGTGTAGTGCACTTTGGATGATGGTTGATTATTTATCGTTGCTATTATATACATTTGTTGTATGGAATCCATATAATTAACTTTATATGGTAATTGATTGGGCCTCATTCCAATTTAGAAGATAAAGACCATTATAAAATAAAGGTTCATGTGTTGATTGTACTCATCCGTTGAGATTAGTCATGTGTTGAACGAAATATTTTAATAATAAAATTTACATCTTTATCAATATAAAATAAAGGTTCATGTGTTGACTGTAATCGTCCGTTGAGATTAGTCATGTGTTGAACGAAATATTTTAATAAAAAATTTACATCTTTATCAATATAAAATAAAGGTTCATGTGTTGACCGTACTCATCCGTTGAGATTAGTCATGTGTTGAACGAAATATTTTAAAAATAGAAATATTTGAAATAGAAATATTTGAATAGGAAATATTTGAAAAAGAAATATTTGAAATAGAATATTTGAAAATAGAAATATATGAAGCCGTGTTGATTAGATTGACGCCATTTTGACGTGAACGATATTTATATCGATTTTATTCATTTTAAAATGAATATTGAAAAATGATTTCGAAATCGAATATTTTGAAATGAAATTTGAAGTGAATCGAATAGAAAACCAATTTGAATTGAATCGAATAGAAAACCAATTTGAATCGAATAGAAAACGAATTTGAATTGAATTGAATAGAAAACCAATTCGAATTGAACTGAATAGAAAACCAATTTGAATTGAATCGAATGGAAAACCAATTTGAATTGAATCGAATAGAAAACCAATTTGAATTGAATCGAATAGAAAACCAATTCGAATTGAGCTGAATAGAAAACCAATTTGAATTGAATCGAATAGAAAACAAATTTGAATTGAATTGAATAGAAAACCAATTCGAATTGAACTGAATAGAAAACCAATTTGAATTGAACTGAATAGAAAACCAATTTGAATTAAACTGAATAGAAAACCAATTTGAATTGAATTGAGTAGAAAACCAATTCGAATTGAACTGAATAGAAAACCAATTTGAATTGAATCAAATAGAAAACCAATTTGAATTGAATCGAATAGAAAACCAATTCGAATTGAATTGAATAGGAAACGAAAACGAATTCGAATTGAATTGAATAGAAAACGAATTCGAATTGAATTGAATAGAAAACGAATTCGAATTGGATTGAATTGAATATATAATGAATTCAAATTGAATTTCAATTTGAATTGAATTGTAATGAATTTTAAAACGAATTTATAAGGAAAAATTCAGTTTTGATTTGAATTGAAATGGAAGTTGAAATTGTTTTTGAAATGAATTTAAAACTATTCCTAAAATTCGTTTTAAATAGAAATCGACGAAATATATATTATATATATAATATAATGGCCTGAATAGAACACGCCGCGCCGTCGTAGTTCGTGAATTTCGACCATTTATTTCAAACGGACATTACGGGAGATCCGACCGTCGGATTCTCCTAAAACCTGAACCGTTGGGTTCGTATCGAAAAGAACTTTCTAACGAATATTAGAATTTTGAAATCTAATGGTTGGATTTGGAGATACGTCCAAATCAAATTTGAAAAAGGTCGCTGTAAGTGCAGTTCAATGGCCGTTGATGGAAATCGACTGTATGGGCCTTGATAAAATTATTAAAAATAGTAATAATTTGTGTAAAATCATAAGAAATGATTTGGGAAAAATTATGATTAAAAACTCCATATTTGAAAAGATAAAAATAGATTTTTATCGAAATGAACTAGTTTTGAACTGAAATTAAAACCCATTTATTTTTAAATAAATAAATTGGATTTGAAATGGGTTTAAATAGAATTGATTCATGGGTTTATCGTGAACTGTGTTTTAAATAACACTAGTTCTTTAACCCGATAATAAATAAAAAGTGATTTGGGTTTGTCGTGAACTGTGTTTTAAATGACACTAGTTATTTAACCCAATAAAAGGAGTTTTAATGAATCTGCAATTAAATTGAAATGTGAATTGATAATTTAAATTATCAAATCTAGAAATTGAGCGAGAATGGAGTATCACCAGTTTAGCTCCAAAGCGATAGTTAAATATTTAATCAGATTTGAACGTGAAATGATAATTAATTTTACCGATAACACTGTGGTGTTAGATGTGGAGTATTACCAGTTTTGCTTCATGGGATGAATAAGTTGGGATTGGGAAATAAAATAAATAATTACTTCGGAGTGGTTCGCTAATCTCGACTAGTTTGGAAAACCCTAATTTGGTTTGAAACGACATCCAAAGGAAGATTAAAGGATAAATTTTAAAGAATTTATCTTGGATAAAATTAATGGGAACCTTTCCCTAAGAATGTGGAATTTAAAATCTAGCTGTAGGTTAGCTAAGAAGAATGGTTTCCTGGGTATTGATCTGATGTTGGTTTCGGCCTTCGGGGTTAATATTTGGGAAATTGTTCTCTTGTGGATTTACGGTTAGTGACTAATGAATTGGAATGAGGCGTATGTTGTGTTTGTGTAACATTTGTTTTTAATATACACGGGTTGTTCGGAAAGGCCGGGTTTATACCCATTCTGAATAACTGATTCGACGATATGTCGAAGATGAAGACGGTGATCGAAGACCGGAAGTATTCACATCATTTAGATGATTACTGATGATCCTGATTGGGCTGTACACCCAAGAGGATGGAAATAGTTGGTGGTCGTCCAGACGTACTTGGAGATGGATGGATATGCGAGGAAAGTGCCTCCGGTTTCGTTCAGACCCAGAACGGACTTGTAAATGGATAGTGTCTGACATTGGATTTTATTCTGTGTTGATTGATTTCTGTTAAATATATATATCTGTTTGGCGGCGGAGAATTTATTCTCTTGCTTAACGCCCTTCTCTGAGACGTACGAGCTTAGAGGTTATATATCGATAGATATCAATCGCATGGCATGAATTGCCTGTGTGGCACGCTGAGTTGCATTGATCAAGGCTTCTGTTGAAAAGCAAAGTCTTGTGGTTGATGATCAAAGCACGACCTACGTGGCAGCTTTGTGTATAGCGTGGATTCGCGAGCCTCACACCTCGGTATGAGTCAAAAACGGGATGGGGACCCAAGGAGTGCACGACGTTTCTTTCTAGCTATGGGTGGTGTCAGTGACCTACCAGCCCTGACATTTATATACTTTTCACCTTGTGGTTTGGATGCGAGGCGCCTCGATTATAGGTCCTATAGGGCCGGGAAACGTGTGTTCAGGAATAATTAATCCTCTAACGTAAGTGAGGACCGGTCTTGGAGGATCCCAGGGTTACCCAGAGTGTGTAGTTGTAACGACCCGGATTTCGAGCGACTTTGGTTATCGGCATAAGCCCGATGTCGATAACCAAAACACGGAAAATCCTGGTAATTAGTGAAAGAAATTAGAGGGTGAGGAAAGATAAGATAGAAACTTAGAATAGAAGATTAAGAAGAACACAACATCAGAGTAACACGAATCTCACAGCGGAACGAATAAATATATTTCATAACATAACTTTAAAATACAAATCAGTACTTGAATATACATATCATTATCAAAGTACAGCACTTACAACACAGCGGAAATAACTATAGCTATAACATCCTGAAGCCTCCTGCTCCAGCTCTTCAAGTGTATCTGTAAAATCCCGACTACTTGACTGCCCGTACAAATTTAGGCACCCAAGAGTTTAGGGAAAACAACAAAATAAACTCCGGGTCAGTCATGGGACTGGTGTGAGTAAAACATTTTAAAAACAGTTCGAACAAGTAAACGATATCTCATAAGACCACGCCGCATATCGGAACGGGTTTTTCCCTTATGAGAATCCAAAATATCTTTATATCAAAAACCTTTTGATATTATAATAATGCCTATCAATCACAGTATATATAACCATTTAGCAAAAACGCTTTCATCTCACATTCTACATATATAGTATACAATCAAAACCGCAAGCACGTATTGGGTAATGGGTTTCCAACTATGACAAGGTATGGAATCACCTTTCGCTTGTGTACCTCTAGAGAGGAATACACTGGGTTCAACAAGAACATCTTGCAACCCGGCCACACATGACCGACCACTCATTTCGCTTGAGTGTATCGAATGTATATCACCAACAGTTGGGATCAGAAACCGTTTCCCGAATGGGACAGCATCAACAATAGATTTTTAGAAGTAAATGAAACTCTAGATCAGGTGATTATACACCCTACTTCGGTGCGACCGACTTAGCCATGCTGCCTGCCCGATTTCTGTCATTTACCGGATGATGAGGCTAGAAGCTACGCTTTATCATCACATCAGATTCACTTTGAATGTCACATCATCAAATCCATCAAATCACCGATTGACGTCCTCAACCATACATTATGTGTTAGTTAAAAGAAGTTTCCTTCTTCGCTTCCACTCTTGGTACAGTTGGAGAAATCAATTTACGTGATTGTCTGGAAATACTCTGTCAGACATCCGTCCATACAAGTCACCCAGGAACAGGATGAACCGAAGGCACTATTCTATAAACAGGATAGCCCTTGCATAACCCCGTCTTCAATTTCCTTTGGCATATATGATTCGCAACGCTTATGCCAATATAGAGTGGTTCTTTGGATAATAATCCAACCGGTCTCTCCATATTAACAACGTTAAAATGATCAAAACTTCGATAGTCCGTGATTTAACTATCGAATAAAAACAAGTGTGCAAACAACGATATTATTTCCAAATGGAAATTTTATCGAACAAACATCATTTAACATTAATCTCTTTAATTCATTAATTTACTTATCTCTTGTTTCCCTATATTCAATATTTCTTATTTTCTAAATTTGGAAAATATACGTTATTAACAATGAAAAACATTTCCATTTCTTGTTTTCTTTATTAGAAAACATTTCTGGTTTCTTACTTGGAAAACATTTCCAAAGCTTCTTCATTGGACTTAGACAGATGTTTAAACAAACCATCGCGATGCCAACTCAAACCATTTCCTTTACTGCCGAACCTTAACTATTCCTTAGTTAAAAACGAAGTCAATCAAGTTGGGGTAGAACTACCTCTCAGACCTTAACTGAACAACTTTTCTAATTTTGAAATAGCCAAAGTTCACTTTATATCCCTTTACTAACTTCCTTACTTAACCCTCCTTCGAATAAATCTCTATTCGATTCATTCTATTTGATTTACTCTTTTTGGTTTACTCTATTCACTTAACCCCTTTCGAATAAACTATATTCGATTTACTAACTTTATTCGAATAATCTATATTCTATTAACTCCTTTTACTTTAACTCTAATCGATTAAACTAACATCGATTAACTTCCTTTAACTTTTCTCTAATCGATTAACTAACATCGATTAGCTTCTTTTACTTTAACACTAATCGATTAACTAACATCGATTAGTTCCTTTGCTTTTACCCTAATCGATTAAACTAACATCGATTAGCTCCCTTTACTTTCTTCGAATACTATTCATTTATAAAGATTTACTTTTAGTAACAATTCTTCACTTTACAAATGATTTCCCTTTTATAAAACTCCATTTATTTAAAAACATTTTTCCCTTTTATTTATTTTCGAAATATTTCCTTTTATAAAATCTGTTGATTTTATAAAATCCCTTTATTTCAATATACATTGAAATAAATCCTTTTTACATCCTAGGGTCTTTTATGATATTTAAATATCAAATAAAAATGATCAACATCATTCCAACACCCATAATCCATGACAGATTATATAACACATCATATATCACAATATATGAAAACATTAAAATAAATGTTGAGGAATCCAGTCGGATTCCTCCAACCTGTTTCCCTGCATCACAGATGTTAAACAATATAGATAACATCACTTTTCAGTTCCATATGATATATTCTGTTAAACAGAATCAATATAGAAAATTTAACTAACTGACTAGCAGTTCAATCAAACAGTCAACATACAGTAAATCAGCCAATATCTAACAGTTCTAAACATATAACATGAAATTATAAACTGTTCAAAGTTAGTGAGATTTACTCACATTGGCGCGTTAACCGTCAAATAACGGTTTGCGTTATTTGATTGCGACGGACAATTTATTTCGCCATAAATTGTAACGAGCTCGGATGGACTTCCAGTCAGTCCCATCGAGTAGTGTCCGTCCATACGATCCCAACGGATCTTGTTTTGCTGGATTCCGACCACGTATGACAAAGTTACGACATTACGAAGTCAATACGTATTTTAAATTAAAAATAAACTTGATTTATTTTTCAAATGGGCTTAACCTTAAACTTCCCGGCCCACTACACCCGTTAAAAGCCCACACCGCACAATCCTTTCTTCCATCAGAACGCACGAATGAAATCAGCTGCTCCTTATGGCCATTCACGCCTACTTCTCCACCACATACTTCTTCAATCCTTACTTAAAACTGAAAATAAAAATATGGTGACAATCCTCATCAAAAACCCTTCCCTCCCATCCTATTTTCACTTAACTCGAAACCCCCTTCAGAAATCAACCTGATGCTTCAACTCCGACTTTGCCATCGACGCAATCCACCAGATAACGACGGAGTCCCCTTCGACGCTACCACACAACTCAGCAAGCCGACCTCCCCCTGCTTAACACCTCCATGCCCTGACCTTCCTCATTTGATGACCCCGAACCTCGCCTGGAAGGACGCCGCGAGTCAGCGGGCTGATCGAGCGCACCCGAAATCATACAAGATTGAAGTTCTGGTCATCCTGATTTTTCAATGAATTAACACCCCCGATTTTAGGATTTTGTTTCAAGTTCCTGTGATGATTTTTTTCTATTTTTATTGTATCCGATTTTTTAGGCACACCAATGAGAAGCAATCGACACCAGGATCTTAAATACAGTGGTATTTTGATTTGTGGGATTTTTCTGTGATTTGTATGAATTTTCAAGTACCACGATTTGGTTTGTGAAAGGAAACAGTGGCGGCTTTCTTTATTCGGTTTATAGAAAACGATTTTGGTCTTAAGGCTTTGTGAATAGATTTATATAGGATTCCTTTCTTGATTATTCTTGTGGAGCTTTTGAAGGCTACGTGTTCTGTTATCCACTTAGTTTCCTTTGTTGGAATGTAAGCATCCACGTAAATACATTGACGTGTTCATTTTTAGACCATAGGTTTTCTAAACAAAACGTGGTGAAGGAACGAGAACACACACACACACACACACACACACACATATATATATATATACACATTGTCCCTAAATAGCTAAGGCATACGGAGAGAACGTGTATTGATGTTTCTTGGCTTGAAGCGTACTCGACTTACTCAGTATATATGTAAAAATAAATCCAACGTTCCTTCTTACTAAAGAATAACATACCCCACTATGTAAGACTCGGTCCACATACAGACTGCTATCCACAAAGATAAACATACCGTTGTGACGAGCAAGGTGCCAGGGTCCCAAAAATACACTAATATCGGTAGATTAACCCATATTTTGAAACTTCAAAATATTGATTTCAGGATGCAAAATACTCTAAATAAAAAGTTGATTATTTAATTAATTAAAAATTACAGAAAATTCTAAAAATTAAATTATCGTTATGTCTCAAAAGAACCTTGTCTAAATTCAAACCCGATATTCAAATATATTGAAAACCCCTTTTATAACATAAATAAAGCGTCGCAAATTATAAAGGAATTCCACAGCGACTTTTCTAGAATTTGATTTGGACGTAAATCAAAATCCACACGACGTAATCCCGATTTTTCTCTTCCACTAGAAAGATATACTCCACCAGCTCCACACGTTTCTTGTTTCACAGAAATCCGGCTTAAAACAAATTCTGTATATTCAGTTGAAGTTCAAATTGCCAATTTACGAACTGCGGCGCCATTTCGAGCTCGTTTATAATTATATTATAATTATACGTTCAAACTGACATTTAAATAATATATTCATTATTCTACTTCAATTCTAAACTGAATAAAATATCACAGATGATCCGGTTCACACCATATCGCCATTTCAACCAATTCTGATTATTTCAGAATTAAATATATTATTTAATTATTATTTTAATTAAATATTCACTATTATTTTATTCAACGACCATGTAATTCACTAACCCACCATTTATACAATTAAATAAATTAATCATAATACCTCTGCCAATGCGGGTCATTACATTCTTCCCCACTTAAAATAATTTCGTCCTCGAAATTGCTAAAAGGTAGAGGACGACCCTATCGACTGGTTAGAACATATTTGTTCACTTCTTAACTTCAGTTTCCAACTGAACCAATTTAATTTCAATTAAATTATTAATTAATTCTCATCAACGAAAATTTTCAAAAATCCTGAAAATTTTCTAACGCCTCAACTCTTCGAAAAATTTCGCCAGCACCTCCTTTGTACTGGTCAATCGGTCAAACTCCCACTCGCCTCTCTGGGCCATCTCCAACTCAAAAGAAAACCAAACAGCCAAGCGGCTTGCCACTTCGGCTCATAAATCTTATATCCAATAGAAATATAAACTTGTACCTTTTGTCGGCATATCATTTTATCCTTTCCACCTGTTATCAATTTCGCGGATACAAAGGTCATCCCGATCAAATTCCAATCTGCTTTTTATCCACAACACAATCATTCGCTTACATCCAAGCCAAATCCCATTCTCAATTTCAAACTCTTAACTTCCCAATCCCATACCATTTCGGATTCTTATCTCGACAATCCAATTTTATTCAAGAACAAATTTTTCCTGATATCGTTCTATTTCCATTCAGTTTTCACTTAACTGTTTCAATTCAATTTCAGCTTACTTTCGCAAACTTCTATTTAAATTTGTTCTTAATTCAAACAGTCTCTCCCAGGGAGTTTCCAAACAGTTTACTCTTTTCAAAAATCAAATTATCCTTTTGAACATGCCACTGAGCCCTTAACTAATATTCCACTAGTTAAATCACTTCTCTATTTCTTCATCAATATCTGTTAACCAAATATTTTCAATAATCATATTGGCCTTTTATGTCATTTGAAAAACATTTCCGAATATCGCCTTCCTTTATTTTCTAAATTTTAGAAAATATACGCTATTTATAATTGGAAAATATTCCAATTACTTATCTCTTTTCCGATCTCGTTTATTTCTATACTTAGAAAATATTCTTAATTATATTTCCAAGCTTACACTTATTTGGGTTAAAACGGATGTTGTGTAAAACATCGTTACGACAACCCAAATACTATATTCAACTAACTCTTCTTCAAAATTGATCTTCGAGCCTGAAATCTTACCATTTATTTGTTAATAATGAAATCAATCAAGTTGGGGTATAACTACCTCTCAGACCTTGACTGAATAACATTTATAACATCAAAATAGATATGACTACTTACTCGAATAATCAATACCATACAACTACTGATTCACTTTTAAACACATATACACTTTCTCTTTCCATTCTTACTAGATTTTATTCCTAGTCTTCCTTTTTGATTAAACTATTCTATTTCTAAGTTCGTTTCCTTATCGACTTCTATATATATATCGATACGTTGATTTCTAACTATCAAATTATCTTAAAAATATTCTAACTTCTTAAATTCCCGGAAAAATTCGCCATAACCTCCTTTGTACTGGGAGCATCGGGAAAATTCCCAACCTGCCACACAGGCCTTTTCCAATCAAAAAGAAAAAGAAAAGCCAAGCGGCTAGCCGATATGGCGCATAAAATCTCATATATGAATTAAATACATACCTTTTTTCGAGCAATCTATTTATATACCTTCATACCTTATCCATACCTGTCTCATGTATATCCATACATTTCTAATTCATTTCAACTTAATCCAATCATTTAACTTAGTTCGTTAAGTGATTTTCAAATTGCTGGTTTGCCCATTTCACCTTTTTATTTGAATATACATGTTCAAATATAGGTTCAACTTGTTTATCAACTAATTGAATTCCATTTCAATTCTATTTGAATTTCCTATATTCAATTTCCATTTCGATTCTCTTATTCAAATTCTATATTTGAATTTCATTTCAATTTCCTTATTCAAATTCTATATTCGAATTTCGTTTCAATTTTCTTATTCAAATTCCATATTTGAATTTCATTATTCAAATCTATTTCCAAACTCCATTTGAATTTCTATACTCAAATCTATTTGAATTCTCTTTATTCAAATCTCATTTGAATTTCTATATTCAAATTCCTTTTGAATTTTCTATATTCAAATTTACATTCTATGTTTGAACTTCCTTTATTCAAATTCCTTTAAATAAGTCTCGGTTTCAATTCCTTTTGAAATCGATATTTCTATCTTTGGAAAATAGGTTCCCTTTCGACTTCACACTTGTATTTTTATTTCTGAATTATCCAATGATAATTCTTTTCACTTCATTTTATAAACTTCGTTTATAAAAGAACTATTTATAAACTTCGTTTGTAAAGGAACTTCTTGTTTTATTTCTTTTAAAACAAGTTAATATTTCAAATCTATTTCAAAATTCAACTTCTATATTATAAATCCCATTTTGAAATTCAACACACTTATCTTTCCCAAAACAAATTCAAAACAGTATCTTTGGTAGTAATTCGTCACTTACAACTCGAAAATGAATAATGATGATGCAGCTGTCATCATCAGAATCTATTTTCCAGCGATCGAAGTGAGTTCAATACTATAAAACCATTTCTAAACATTTCCACTTTGAAATTCATTTCAAAATATAATTCACACTGCTTGTAAAACAATTTAAAATCTCCCAGGATCTTAAATTTTCCTTATTTTTAATCCTAATCCATTTACAAACACTTATCCAATTCTCCAGAGTTTTAAATTCAATTTCTGGTTAAAATTTCAGATTTAACTCATCTGATTTCACGTATTTCACTTATATGAATTCTGATTGGTTATTTACATAACCATGTAATTTATAATCTTACTCGATTATAATCACAACCAATATATCCAATATATTATAATTTTGATATATATATCTTCTCTATATCGAGATATACCTTGGGTAAACTTATTTTAATTTACCCTCTTTTCAAAACATACTGTGCCGACCCATCGTACTCGAGTGTTTAGTAACTCCTACCGATACAGTGGATCAAACTGATCGACCAGAATTCATAAACGATTCAACCCATGAATCTCCACAATATAAAACAATTTTTATATCAATAACAAATACGTTCACTCGTATGTATACACTCAAACTCAATCTAGGGTATTACTAACCCTATCTGTACTGAGTCACGCCACAGAGCCAAGTAATTCTTAACTTAAGCTCTGATACCAACTGTAATTACCAGGATTTTCCGTGTTTTGGTTATCGACATCGGGCTTATGCCGATAACCAAAATCGCTCGAAATCTGGGTCGTTACAGTAGTCCTGAGGCATTTGCTAGAGTGTCTTGAAGCGGAGAGGAGCTTGCCCCTTGCCTCGACTCATGACGGAAATCCAATTTCCAATACGAGATATTTCGGCTTTATTTGTAGAGCCTAGTATGGTGACATAGAAGCATGGGATGCTATGCCATTTATGATTGATATTTATGATTGAAAATTGTTTTGACACTATACACTTATTATAGTATCAAATGATTTGTTTTAAACGTACCAAGCATGTTTGTCTATTATAAGGGAAAACCCTATCCTCCGGCTTGCGTTGCATTGTGTGATGGGACCTGGGTCTTATAATAGCTTCATTTTTCGAAAAAGCATTGCGTTGTTTATTCTATGCACTGGTATTCTTGGGAGGAAACCCGTTCCGTGTTATACGGCGTGGTCCCTTGAATTTCTCTCTTTTAAAGTAAAGTTTTAAATAACTGTTTTAGTTCTCACACCAGTCACATGACTGGCCTGGAGTTTATTGTTTTAACCTAAACTCTGGGTGCCCTTATTTTCGACACGGGCAGCTAGTAGTTTTGGTTTTGCAGATTTATATTCACAAGATCCTGGTTTACAGCTGGAATGATATCCGGAAAGCTCTGTATCCGTATATCACCTTCAGTTGTGCTTTGTATTATTTTCCGCTGCTTTGTAATTTATTGTAATCTCTGATATTTATCGAATGTAATTTATTCAATTATACTCTGTATATTCTTGTATCTGATGGAATTGTTGTAATAACAATGAAATGTTCTTCCGTCTGTGTTCTGTTTTGTCTTGTCCTCACAGTAATTCGTTCTTTCTCATCTCTTCGGAGACCGGGGAAGTTCGGGTCGCTTCATTTGGTATCAGAGCTTTGGTTTACAGAGCTCGAGAATAAGACACATTAGAACCATACGAAAGAATTCATCAGATATTGGATTAGTAATATCCAATTAGAATGACTCGTTAGAGATAGGATCAGTAGTATCCTAGAACGAGTGTGAATAGTATATTTTCCAATTGAAAACAATTTTGTTTTAAAATTTAGACCATTTTATACGTATTTGATTATTTATTTATTTTGAATTTGGACAATCTAGTATATAAAGGTTTTGCATATACACGTCATGAACGTATATTCAAAGTTTTAATATACTAGATACATATAGAGTCACACTCTAGTCGCCCGGACATGGTCCTGATGATGAAGTATACCATCACCAGTATTTATTTTCGAGTGACAAAGGTGTGATATCTATATATTTCCATTAGACTGGTGTGAGAACCAAAACCAATATAGCTAGATTTATTTGTTGTGAATTGGCATCAAAACATGATTTTCAGTATATATATCAAATTATGAAATTGAAACTCTAATTCACTAATTGATTGATGTTTGTGTTGTTTGTTTATTTGTTTGATAATTTTGAACCATTTAGCCTAATATAATCAAATATTGAACTGTATTGAAAATTGGTCACATTTGCTTGCGTACACATGTACTTACATTGAACATGTCATAGCAAGGAGGCTAGAGCCGAAGAATAAAATTTGTTTGCCCGACAAATAGGTACATGTTTACTATAATTTACTGTTTTGTTTAGGTGATGATGATTTTATGAGCCTATTGGCTAGCCGCTTGGCTTTTTCTTTTTCTTTTTGAGATCAGAAGGCCTATATGGCAATTTCGGGATTTTCCCGTGGCTCCCGGTGCAGGGGAGGTTATGGCGAAATTTTTCGAAAATTTAGGGTGTTAGCCAAATTTTTGAAAATTCTCAGAAACTGAAAAGTTGGAGGATGGAAGCCAGATCGAACGTAGAGTTGATTAATCAAGCCGCTTTCGACTTTGTTCCTTTTCGGGGATGAAAAGTTTTAAGTGGGGGAGATTGTAATAACCCGGAAATTCTGAACCAGTTTAAAATTTTTATTTTGGCAATTTTAGCGAATTTTGAATATTTAAAATGAATTATTTTAAATAATATCGACGAGAAATTTATTTTGAATATAATTAGAACGTATATATTATATACGCCGTCATTAGAATATAAATAATTATATATAATTATAAATAGAATTGAAAATGGCGCGGTTGTTCGATAATTCAATTTCAAACTTCAATTGAACGTACCGGGTGCAAAACAATCCGGATTTTGGCGAAACCAAAAATAATAGGATCTAATTGATGGTATCTTTCCAACGAATCCGACAAATCAAAATTTCATAGCGGGAATCAAAAGATATGTCCAGTTGAAAATTCTGAATAGTAGCTATGGAACTCAAGCCCTAAAAAATGGGAATTTTGCAAACGACCTCGGATTTCGACGAAACCACTTTTGTTGGATCCGCAGTGTCAAATTATTGCTAGATTCCAAATTTCATAATTTTTAGAATCAATATGTGAGTGTGGCAAAGGAAAACGCGTTTGACCAGTTTTAGTTGATTTTAATCGACTGGAAAATGGCCATTTTTCAAACGGTCTCGGAATTCGACGAAACTAGTTTTGTTAGGACCGTATCGTCAATACGAAGCTAGAAAATATTTTTCTGGAATTTTTCAAGTTGGTATGCGACCCCAGTAAATAGAAATGCGCGTTCAAATTCAATATATAGAGTTAAATGTACATTTGACGAAAACTGATCGAAATGGTCGAATCAGCTTGCGATACATATCCCATTGTGTTCGGAATGGGGGTAAAACGCTATGGACGACAGGCGGTGGGCCTCGTTTAGAGGTCGAAAATAAAAGTTGCTTTTTAGTGATAAATAATATAATTAAATAAAAAAATATAAGAAAATAAAATCTTTCCTCTCCTCCCCTTAAATTCCGCTGGCCCTCCCCCCTTTTTGATTTTCAATCGATACCAGAATAATAAAAAAAAATATAAGACGGAGGCGGAAACCGTCTGCCATCGCGCCCCCTAGGCGGCGCCGACCACCGCCGATCCTCCACCCTATCGCTGCCGCTCGCGCCTGCAACCCCCCCTCGATCTCCACCTCGAAGCCAGTGCGAAACCCCTCAAACCCGCACGCGTTTCCCCTCCTTCGACCATCACCCGACCTCACCCTCCGCCTGCGCCACCTCAGCGCGCCACCTAGACCATCCCGCTCCTCTCCCTCTTCTTCTGAAGTCAACGGCGAGCCTCCCCTTTCCCCCCCCAGCACAGTACGTTTTTTTTTCTTATTCATTTATTTATTATTTTTCCTTTTACTTATATATGAATAACATTGTTTTGTTCTGGTTTTAATATAAAAGAAAAGTTAAATTTTTGGCAAGAAAAAGGAGTGATTTTTGATTAGGTAAATTTTCGGTTTTAAAAACAATGGAAAAGCCATGATCTTTAATATAGAATGGCTTGATTTTTAAATATAGAAAGATTCGCTTTTTAGTAGTAAAAATATGATTTTTTATATTTTTAAAGTATTAAAAATATAATCTTTACTATATAGAAGATGTTAAAATATGATTTTTGTTTATATAGAGAATTAAAAATATAATTTTTACATGATAGGAATATTAGAAATATCATCTTTATATGTGTAGCAAAATAAAAATGTGATTTTTATAATGTTAAATTTGAAAAGGCGAAATCTTTAAATTTGAAAAGGCGAAATCTTTAAATTTGATAGGGCGAAATCTTTAAATTTGAAAAGGCACGATTTTTATATATTGAATAGCGAAGTAAAAATTCGATTTTTATATATCGAATAGCAAAGTAAAAATTCAATTTTTATATATTGAATAGCGAAGTAAAACTTCGGTTTTTATACATTGAATAGCGAAGTGAAGATTCGCTTTTTACATATGTAGAGAATACGGGCAACGAAGGAGGATAAGAGACGAGAACGACGAAGATTTCAATAAATGAAGTGTCGTGAAGTTGGATGGCTATCGGTGAGAACTTCTCACCTTTCAATTTATTTTTCTAGTTATATATATATATATATATATATATATATATATACTAGGATGCAGACGGTGTTTAGTAGCACCCGACACCCATCATCCACAGACCATGGATGGCTTCCTTGTTAAATTGTTTGGTGAAATGAATGGATTTGATTGATGTGTGAATGGCGTGGGCCTTCACTAGACCGGGGATAAGGCTAGGCCTCGTCCCGTTTCTAGTATCATGCCGTTATGCCACCAAAATTTTCTAAAATAAGTTAGAAAAATAAAAATATCATTTTTATTTTGTAAATGAACCGAATAAAAATTCATGTGTTAAAATGAAATATTTTATCGTTAAAAATATATTTTTTAACGTGGAAGTGAATAAAATAAATATTCATTTACAAACCGGACGGTTTGTTTATGTACACCTATTTGAAGGACATTGATTGGGACGATAAATTTTACACATCGCCCAACTGCACAAATAAAAATCTGTGTTTGATTGTTTGAAACCCCACACGTGTATTGGGATAAAATACGGTATACACTAATCCCAATAATTAGTTGTATGTCGATCGATTGATTGACAGGCTGTTATAAGCGTTAGATATCTATATTTGATGCATATACAGTGTAGTGCACTTTGGATGATGGTTGATTATTTATCGTTGCTATTATATACATTTGTTGTATGGAATCCATATAATTAACTTTATATGGTAATTGATTGGGCCTCATTCCAATTTAGAAGATAAAGACCATTATAAAATAAAGGTTCATGTGTTGACTGTACTCATCCGTTGAGATTAGTCATGTGTTGAACGAAATATTTTAATAATAAAATTTACATCTTTATCAATATAAAATAAAGGTTCATGTGTTGACTGTACTCATCCGTTGAGATTAGTCATGTGTTGAATGAAATATTTTAATAATAAAATTTACATCTTTATCAATATAAAATAAAGGTTCATGTGTTGACCTTACTCATCCGTTGAGATTAGTCATGTGTTGAACGAAATATTTTAAAAATAGAAATATTTGAAATAGAAATATTTGAATAGGAAATATTTGAAAAAGAAATATTTGAAATAGAATATTTGAAAATAGAAATATATGAAGCCGTGTTGATTAGATTGACGCCATTTTGACGTGAACGATATTTATATCGATTTTATTCATTTTAAAATGAATATTGAAAAATGATTTCGAAATCGAATATTTTGAAATGAAATTTGAAGTGAATCGAATAGAAAACCAATTTGAATTGAATCGAATAGAAAACCAACTTGAATCGAATAGAAAATGAATTTGAATTGAATTGAATAGAAAACCAATTCGAATTGAACTGAATATAAAACCAATTTGAATTGAATCGAATGGAAAACCAATTTGAATTGAATCGAATAGAAAACCAATTTGAATTGAATCGAATAGAAAACCAATTCGAATTAAACTGAATAGAAAACCAATTTGAATTGAATCGAATATAAAACGAATTTGAATTGAATTGAATAGAAAACCAATTCGAATTGAACTGAATAGAAAACCATTTTGAATTGAACTGAATAGAAAACCAATTTGAATTGAACTGAATAGAAAACCAATTTGAATTGAATTGAATAGAAAACCAATTCAAATTGAACTGAATAGAAAACCAATTTGAATTGAATCGAATAGAAAACCAATTTGAATTGAATCGAATAGAAAACCAATTCGAATTGAACTGAATAGGAAACGAAAACGAATTCGAATTGAATTGAATAGAAAACGAATTCGAATTGAATTGAATAGAAAACGAATTCGAATTGGATTGAATTGAATATATAATGAATTCAAATTGAATTTAAATTTGAATTGAATTGTAATGAATTTTAAAACGAATTTATAAGGAAAAATTCAGTTTTGATTTGAATTGAAATGGAAGTTGAAATTGTTTTTGAAACGAATTTAAAACTATTCCTAAAATTCGTTTTAAATAGAAATCGACGAAATATATATTATATATATATAATATAATGGCCTGAATAGAACGCGCCGCACCGCGGTAGTTCGTGAATTTCGACCATTTATTTCAAACGGACATTACGGGAGATCCGACCGTCGGATTCTCCTAAAACCGGAACCGTTGGGTTCGTATAGAAAAGAAATTTCTAACGAATATTAGAAATTTGAAATATAACGGTTGGATTTGGAGATACGTCCAAATCAAATTTGAAAAAGGTCGTTGTAAGTGCAGTTCAATGGCCGTTGATGGAAATCGACTGTATGGGCCTTGATAAAATTATTAAAAATAGTAATAATTTGTGTAAAATCATAAGAAATGATTTGGGAAAAATTGTGATGAAAAACTCCATATTTGAAAAGATAAAAATAGATTTTTATCGAAATGAACTAGTTTTGAACTGAAATTAAAACCCATTTATTTTTAAATAAATAAATTGGATTTGAAATGGGTTTAAATAGAATTGATTCATGGGTTTATCGTGAACTGTGTTTTAAATAACACTAGTTCTTTAACCCGATAATAAATAAAAAGTGATTTGGGTTTGTCGTGAACTGTGTTTTAAATGACACTAGTTCTTTAACCCAGTAAAAGGAGTTTTAATGAATCTGCAATTAAATTGAAATGTGAATTGATAATTTAAATTATCAAATCTAGAAATTGAGCGAGAATGGAGTATCACCAGTTTAGCTCCAAAGCGATAGTTAAATCTTTAATCAGATTTGAACGTGAAATGGTAATTAATTTTACCGATAACACTGTAGTGTTAGATGTGGAGTATTACCAGTTTTGCTTCATGGGATGAATAGGTTGGGATTGGTAAATAAAATAAATAATTACTTCGGAGTGGTTCGCTAATCTCGACTAGTTTGGAAAACCCTAATTTGGTTTGAAACGACATCCAAAGGAAGATTAAAGGATAAATTTTAAAGAATTTATCTTGGATAAAATTAATGGGAACCTTTCCCTAAGAATGTGGAATTTAAAATCTAGCTGTAGGTTAGCTAAGAAGAATGGTTTCCTGGGTATTGATCTGATGTTGGTTTCGGCCTTCGGGGTTAATATTTGGGAAATTGTTCTCTTGTGGATTTACGGTTAGTGACTAATGAATTGGAATGAGGCGTATGTTGTGTTTGTGTAACATTTGTTTTTAATATACGTGGGTTGTTCGGAAAGGCCGGGTTTATACCCATTCTGAATAACCGATTCGACGATATGTCGAAGATGAAGACGGTGATCGAAGACCGGAAGTCTTCACATCGTTTAGATGATTACTGATGATCCTGATTGGGCTGTACACCCAAGAGGATGGAAATAGTTGGTGGTCGTCCAGACGTACTTGGAGATGGATGGATATGCAATGAAAGTGCCTCCAGTTTCGTTCAGACCCAGAACGGACTTGTAAATGGATAGTGTGTCTGACATTGGATTTTATTCTGTGTTGATTGATTTCTGTTAAATATATATCTGTTTGGCGGCGGAGAATTTATTCTCTTGCTTAACGCCCTTCTCTGAGACGTACGAGCTTAGAGGTTATATATCGATAGATATCAATCGCATGGCATGAATTGCCTATGTGGCACGCTGAGTTGCATTGATCAAGGCTTCTGTTGAAAAGCAAAGTCTTGTGGTTGATGATCAAAGCACGACCTACGTGGCAGCTTTGTGTATAGCGTGGATTCGCGAGCCTCACACCTCGGTATGAGTCAAAAACGGGATGAGGACCCAAGGAGTGCACGACGTTTCTTTCTAGCTATGGGTGGTGTCAGTGACCTACCAGCCCTGACATTTATATACTTTTCACCTTGTGGTTTGGATGCGAGGCGCCTCAATTATAGGTCCTATAGGGCCGGGAAACGTGTGTTCAGGAACAATTAATCCTCAAACGTAAGTGAGGACCGGTCTTGGAGGATCCCAGGGTTACCCAGAGTGTGTAGTCCTGAGGCATTTGCTAGAGTGTCTTGAAGCGGAGAGGAGCTTGCCCCTTGCCTCGACTCATGACGGAAATCCAATTTCCAATACGAGATAATTCGGCTTTATTTGTAGAGTCTAGTATGGCGACATAGTAGCATGGGATGCTATGCCGTCTATGATTGATATTTATGATTGAAAATTGTTTTGACACTATACACTTATTATAGTATCAAATGATTTGTTTTAAACGTACCAAGCATGTTTGGCTATTATAAGGGAAAACCCTATCCTCCGGCTTGCGTTGCATTGTGTGATGGGACCTGGGTCTTATAATAGCTTCATTTTTCGAAAAAGCATTGCGCTGTTTATTCTATGCACTGATATTCTTGGGAGGAAACCCGTTCCGTGTTATACGGCGTGGTCCCTTGAATTTCTCTCTTTTAAAGTAAAGTTTTAAATAACTGTTTTAGTTCTCACACCAGTCACATGACTGACCTGGAGTTTATTGTTTTAACCTAAACTCTGGGTGCCCTTATTTTCGACACGGGCAGCTAGTAGTTTTGGTTTTGCAGATTTATATTCACAAGATCCTAGTTTACCGCTGGAATGATATCCGGAAAGCTCTGTATCCGTATATCACCTTCAGTTGTGCTTTGTATTATTTTCCGCTGCTTTGTAATTTATTGTAATCTCTGATATTTATCGAATGTAATTTATTCAATTATACTCTGTATATTCTTGTATCTGATGGAATTGTTGTAATAACAATGAAATGTTCTTCCGTCTGCGTTCTGTTTTGTCTTGTCCTCACAGTAATTCGTTCTTTCTCATCTCTTCGGAGACCGGGGAAGTTCGGGTTGCTTCATTTGGTATCAGAGCTTTGGTTTACAGAGCTCGAGAACAAGACACATTAGAACCATACGAAAGAATTCATCAGATATTGGATTAGTAATATCCAATTAGAATGACTCGTTAGAGATAGGATCAGTAGTATCCTAGAACGAGTGTGAATAGTATATTTTCCAATTGAAAACAATTTTGTTTTAAAATTTAAACCATTTTATACGTATTTGATTATTTATTTATTTTGAATTTGGACAATCTAGTATATAAAGGTTTTGCATATACGCGTCATGAACGTATATTCGAAGTTTTAATATACTAGATAGATATAGAGTCACACTCTAGTCGCCCGGACATGGTCCTGATGATGAAGTATACCATCACCAGTATTTATTTTCGAGTGACAAAGGTGTGATATCTATATATTTCCATTAGACTGGTGTGAGAACCAAAACCAATATAGCTAGATTTATTTGTTGTGAATTGGCATCAAAACATGATTTTCAGTATATATATCAAATTATGAATTTGAAACTCTAATTCACTAATTGATTGATGTTTGTGTTGTTTGTTAATTTGTTTGATAATTTTGAACCATTTAGCCTAATATAATCAAATATTGAACTGTATTGAAAATTGGTCACATTTGCTTGCATATACATGTACTTACATTGAACAGGTCATAGCAAGGAGGCTAGAGCCGAAGAATAAAATTTGTTTGCCCGACAAATAGGTACATGTTTACTATAATTTACTGTTTTGTTTAGGTGATGATGATTTTATGAGCCTATTGGCTAGCCGCTTGGCTTTTTCTTTTTCTTTTTGAGATCAGAAGGCCTATATGGCAATTTCGGGATTTTCCCGTGGCTCCCGGTGCAGGGGAGGTTATGGCGAAATTTTTCGAAAATTTAGGGTGTTAGCCAAATTTTTGAAATTTTTGAAAATTCTCAGAAACTGAAAAGTTGGAGGATGGAAGCCAGATCGAACGTAGAGTTGATTAATCAAGCCGCTTTCGACTTTGTTCCTTTTCGGGGACGAAAAGTTTTAAGTGGGGGAGATTGTAATAACCCGGAAATTCTGAACCAGTTTAAAATTTTTATTTTGGCAATTTTAGCGAATTTTGAATATTTAAAATGAATTATTTTAAATAATATCGACGAGAAATTTATTTTGAATATAATTAGAACGTATATATTATATACGCCGTCGTTAGAATATAAATAATTATATATAATTATAAATAGAATTGAAAATGGCGCGGTAGTTCGATAATTCGATTT
The DNA here is from genome assembly GCA_030737875.1 of Allium sativum. Classification (NCBI taxonomy): domain Eukaryota; kingdom Viridiplantae; phylum Streptophyta; class Magnoliopsida; order Asparagales; family Amaryllidaceae; genus Allium; species Allium sativum. Next base: position 394,701,723 of record CM060925.1, read on the forward strand.
CAAACTTCAATTGAACGTACCGGGTGCAAAACAATGCGCAACGGAAATATAAACTACACAACGGAAGACTGTAAATGCCCGGACATAGCTTAAAGCGTTAATCCAGAATCCTGCTTAATACATCTGCAAAATAAAACTACTCGACTGCCCGTGTGGAAAATAGGGGCACCCGAGTTTGCAAGGGAAAAGCAAACTACAGGTCAGTCATGGGACTGGTGTGAGAAACTTTACAGATAAAATAAACTTATTTAATCATAAGACAAATCACAGGACCACGCCGCTAACGCAGAACGGGTTTACCCCCATGAATGTCAGTGTATAAACAACAACCAGTAATATATATATGGATCTACTATGCGTCAATCAACATGCAATATCCCATTCTACCCTTTTAGATTAATCACCACACTTAGATTTTCCAAATCCAATTCAATTTACAAAAATTATTCCTTTGGATTTTATTCCCGATTTCTTATTTCAATTCATTTGAAATACCTATCTAACTTTCTATATCAAAGTAGATTTCACTTCGGGATCTCAAATCAACTCGTAAGGAAATATGAATTCCAAAACATAACAATGCATACAGACAAGTATGCAACCAAATATCGTGCTCCCCATCGACAAGGCAAAGGGTACGCACCTCGCAACTCGATATATAAATGTGCACCTACCCCACATAGGATCAGGCCACACCGACGATGCACCACTCACACATGGAGAGCATACACCGCCCTCTCACCCATACTTTTAGTCTCAGGGTTACCCGACTCTTTAGCCACATACTAAATCATTTCATATCCCGAAGTAGGGAAAATCATTTCACAACATAATAATCACAAGTACTTTCAAAATATAGTACTTCACATCAGTAATTCACACATATGATCAGTCACTATTAATCACATAACCTTTGAGCTCGTACGTCTCAAAGAAGGGTGTTAAGCAAGAGAATAAATTCTCCGCCACCAAACAGATACATCATTAATAGCAACTAATCGAATATGTGATGAACTACAATGTAAAACCATAATACATTTCCAAATCATTTCGAAATCATTGGGTTTTAGGCCTCGAAATCCTTTCTGTTTTATAAAACATTTTTATAAAACATTCCCTATTCAAAATCGGGAATACATTTCTTTTCACTTAAGAAAAATATATCATTTCAAAATCATTCATTAAATTTGAAATGAACACAACATCGCTAAACACCTTATCGTCAAATCTTGAAGTGTTTCACAAGGCGTTAGCACACAGATATTTTCAACCCAACCCAATGCTAAATGTAAAAGCATATTCTGCTCATAAACTGGTCGAGCACCATCCAAACAATCAATCAACCACAATCAATATCAACAACTAAGTAAATTTGGTTTAATCACATCACGTGTTTTGGTAAATTTAATCACCATTCATTCATCCAAATCTAATTAAAGATTTATTCAAACCCCAATTGGTTTCATCTCTGAAATCATTTCATATTGATTGTTCTACTTTTTGGAAATTAATCCTGCTTTTATGCGGGTTAAAGAACTAATGTCATTTAAACACAGTTCACGACAAACCCCAAATCCAATTTGATATTAAACACAAGGCTCTGAATAGAAAATATATCGGTTTATATTCAATATCAAATTCTGAAATCAACAAATATCGTATTGGAATAACGATATATATATCTTCCAAATTCCTCCACAATATCCGTATAATCACGGAATCCAATATCGAAATATTCCATAGATAATTTCGATTCAAATCCATTCCAATTCATATATTGGAAAATTCTGGTTATATTAAAACCATATCTCAATCCATTTTATTTATTTAAAAATATAGGATTATTTTTCTAGTTAATAACTAGTTCATTTCGATAAAAATATATTTTTATCTTTTCAAATATGGATTTTTTCATTCGAACTCTTTCCAAATCATTTCTTATGATTTTACACTAATTATTGATATTTTTAATAATTTTATCATCGCCCGTACAGTCGGTTTCCAATAACGGCCATCGAACTGCACTTACAGCGACCTTTTCCAAATTTGATTTGGACACAATTCCAAATCCAACCGTTAGATTTCTAATTTCTCATATTCGTTGGAAAGCTCTTTTCGATTCGAACCCAACAGTTCTGGTTTTAGGAGAATCCGACGGTCGGTTCTCCCGTAATATCCATTCGAAATCAATGGTCGAAATTCACGAACTGTCGCAGCGCGACGCGTTCTATTCAGGCCATTATATATATATATATATATATATATATATATATATATATTATATTTCATCGATTTCAAAACGTATTTTATAAATCGTTTTAAATTCGTTTTCAAAACTATTTCAACTTCCATTTCAATTTCAAATCAAAATTGAATTTTTACTTATAAATTCGTTTTAAATTCAATTCAATTCAAATTTCAAATTCATTTCAATTCGAATTCATTTTCAATTCAATTCAAATTCATTTTCTATTCAATTTAATTCGAATTCATTTTCTATTCAATTCAATTCGAATTCATTTTCAATTTAATTCAATTCGAATTCATTTTCTATTCAATTCAATTCGAATTCATTTTCTATTCAATTCAATTCGAATTCATTTTCCATTCAATTTAATTTGAATTCATTTTCTATTCAATTCAAATTCATTTTCACTTTAATTCAATTCGAATTCATTTTCAATTTTATATCAATATCGAATATTTCATATACAGGACAATTTTATACAGTGTATATATGTATGTTAAAAATTATATTTTTAACAATCAAATCATTTTCACATTTCATATATATATATATTCACATTTCAATATATACCAAATTTTCACTTTCAATATATACAATATTTTCACTTTTCAATATTTACGATATTTTCACTTTCAATATATACGATATTTTCACTTTCAATATATACGATATTTTCACATTTCAATATATACGATATTTCACTTTCAATATATATTATTTTCACTTTTCACATTAATATTTCATTTCACATCACGATCACAACACAGTACAATCAAACAAGTCGTCCATGGTCTGTGGACGACGGGGAATAGTTCATGTATGAAGTTATACAATAAATAACTATACAGAAATAATATAGTGAGAGAATTATCACATTGGGATCCACTTCGTCAGTTTTTATCTGAATTTCTGTTTATTTTGGATTAGATTTTTCCTAAAATTCTGATTTGCTCTGTTTCTGTTCTGGTCTCTTCTGAAATGTAGAATTTTTCGTTGCGATTCCAACGAGCCCTGGTTTGCAATTTTCTGATCACGGAGTACAAAGTTATGGTATTTTAAATGTTTGAATAATTAATGTATATTAATAATTAATTAATTAAATTAAACTAATTAAATCCTTATCCTTCCTCACCCCATTCAAATCCCATACCCCCTTTCTTCCTGTATGCTACAGGTTTCCGCTCAAACCCATGCTCAAAACTAGGGTTCAAACCCACGGCCACCATGGATGATCGGACCGGGATCAGGTGGGCCCATGAGATGCGTCTTCACGGCGGCTACCCACATCGGCCATCCCAGACTGCTCGACGGCCATCTCCTCCCCCTGGCGATGCTCGAACATCTTCTCTTCTGGTTCGAAAATTAAGCTTCCTCCGCAACCATAAATCATCTAACCCGTATGGAATTATTGAGCTCGAAAATCTCTGTGATTTTCGTTTATAAATCCTCTTTAATTAATGAACAGATGGATCAAATTTGGGGTAGAAGGATCTGAAGAAACCCGCCGTCGGTTTTGATATGAGGAGCGGCACAAAAATAATGAGGGATTAGGGTTTCATTTTTATTTTTATATATGTTTTTAATATTATTTAATTCGTAAAAATACTAGTTTATTACCACCAACCTCAAATCAAACCCAACGACTGTCGTCTATAGCTAATTACCCTCATTCCGAACACAATGGGATATGTTTTGTAACCCAATTCGCTTGTTACGACCAGTTTCCGTTCAAATTAAAATATAAACCAATGTATATTGAATTTGAACGCACATTTCAATTTACCGGGGTCACATATTAATTTTAAAAATTCCAGAAAAATGTTTTCTAGCTTCGTATTGACGATACGGTCCTAACAAAACTAGTTTCATTGAATTCCGAGACCGTTTGAAAAATGGCCACTTTCCAGTCGATTAAAATCAACTGAAACTGGTCAAACGCGTTTTCCTTTGCCACGCTCACATATTGATTCGAAAAATTATGAAATTTGAAACCTAGCAATATCTTGACATCACGGATCCAACAAAAGTGGTTTCGTCGAAAACCGAGGTCGTTTGCAAAATTCCCATTTTAAGGGCCAGAATTCCATAGCGACTATTCTGAAATTTCCACTGGACATATCTTTTGATTCCCACTATGAAATTTCAATTTTTCGGATTCTTTGGAAGGATATTCTCGAATAGATTCGATATTTTCGGTTTCACTAAAATCCGGTTTAATTTGCACCTGGTACATTCATTTGAAATTTAATATCAAATTATCGAACTACCGCGCCATTTTCAATTCCTTTTATAATTTAAAATAAATATTTATATTCTAACGACGATGTATATAAATATATACATTCTATTTCTATTCAAAATAAATTTCTCGTCGTTTTTATTTAAAACATTCATTTTAAAAATTAAAAATTCATTAAAATAGCCGAAATAAAAATTTTAAATTGGCTCAGATTTCCGGGTTATTACATTCTCCCCCACTTAAAACTTTTCGTCCCCGAAAAGGAACGAAGCCAAAAGTTGTTTAATAAATCAACTCAACTTTCTGTATTTTCTTTATGGCTTAAGTTCTTCAACTTTTCAGTTTCTAAGAACTTTTCAAATTTTTCAAAAATTTGGCTAACACCCTAAATTTTCGAAAAATTTCGCCATAACCTCCCCCGCATTGGGGACTTCGGGATATTTCATATAGCCTCCCATGGCCTTCTTCAATCCAAAAGAAAAAGCGGCTAGCCAATCGGCTCATAAAATAATCCAAACCCAAAGAAATACAATAAATATGTACCTATTTGTCGGGCAAACAGTTTTATTCTTCTTCTATAGCCTCCTTGCTATGACCTGTTCAATGTGAGCACATGTATATGCATGCAATTCCAAACAATTTTCAATTCAGTTCAACATTTGTTCAATTTGGCTAAATGGTCCAAAATTCTAATTAATCAACCAAAAATCAAACAACACAGCCAATAATCAATTTATTGATTAAATTTTCAAATATATAGAACTTTTATATATTCAAAAATCATATTTTCTAAAACAAGATTATATATATATAATCACAAATACGTTATATATAATCATATTACTCTCAACTCATTCTAGGGCATTTCTAACCCCATCTCTAACGAGTCACTCATTCTAGAATGCTACCGATTCTATCTCTAATGAGGATTCTTCTATAGGATATTACTAATCCTACCTTTGATGAGTCTTTTGTTCGGTTCTAACGATTTGTACCCCAAAGATTTGAGTTAACCAAAGCTCTGATACCAGCTGAAACGACACGGATTTCGCTCGGACCTAATCGATCGCTAAATCGACCAAGACCGTTCGATTCCCGCATACGCTAACTCTGGGCATACAACACATCATAACAAATAACAGAAGACTTTTATAAACATCATAATAATGTTACATCAGAGTACAGAATATATCAGAGTATATCGAAATATAATACGGCGAAAGATTAATTTTACAATAAATGTAATACAATGCACATCGGAAATATAAACTACACAGCGGAAGACTGTAAATGCCCGGACATAGCTTAAAGCGTCAATCCAGAATCCTGCTCAATACATCTGCAAAATAAAACTACTCGACTGCCCGTGTGGAAAATAGGGGCACCCGAGTTTGCAAGGGAAAAGCAAACTACAGGTCAGTCATGGGACTGGTGTGAGAAACTCTACAGTTAAAATCAACTTATTTAATCATAAGACAAATCACAGGACCACGCCGCTAACGCGGAACGGGTTTACCCCCATGAATGTCAGTGTATAAACAACAATCAGTAATATATATATGGATCTACTACGCATCAATCAACATGCAATATCCCAATCTACCCTTTTAGATTAATCACCACACTTAGATTTTCCAAATCCAATTCAATTTACAAAAATTATTCCTTTGGATTTTATTCCCGATTTCTTATTTCAATTCATTTGAAATACCTATCTAACTTTCTATATCAAAGTAGATTTCACTTCGGGATCTCAAATCAAATCGTTTGGAAATATGAATTCCAAAACATAACAATGCATACAGACAAGTATGCAACCAAATATCGTGCTCCCCATCGACAAGGCAAAGCGTACGCACCTCGCAACTCGATATATAAATGTGCACCTACCCTACATAGGAGCAGGCTACACCGACGATGCACCTCCCACACATGGAGAGCATACACCGCCCTCTCACCCATACTTTTAGTCTCAGGGTTACCCGACTCTTTAGCCACATACTAAATCATTTCATATCCCGAAGTAGGGAAAATCATTTCAGAACATAATAATCACAAGTACTTTCAAAATATAGTACTTCACATCAGTAATTCACACATATGATCAGTCACTATTAATCACATAACCTTTGAGCTCGTACATCTCAAAGAAGGGTGTTAAGCAAGAGAATAAATTCTCCGCCACCAAACAAATACATCATTAATAGCAACTAATCGAATATGTGATGAACTACAATGTAAAACCATAATACATTTCCAAAATCATTTCGAAATCATCGGGTTTTAGGCCTCGAAATCCTTTCTGTTTTATAAAACATTTTTATAAAACATTCCCTATCCAAAATCGAGAATACATTTCTTTTCACTTAAGAAAAATATATCATTTCAAAATCATTAATTAAATTTGAAATTAACACAACATCGCTAAACACCTTATCGTCAAATCGTGAAGTGTTTCACAAGGCATTAGCACACAGATATTTTCAACCCAACCCAATGTTAAATGTAAAAGCATATTCTACTCATAAACTGGTCGAGCACCATCCAAACAATCAATCAACCACAATCAATATTAACAACTAAGTAAATTTGGTTTAATCACATCACGTGTTTTGGTAAATTTAATCACCATTCATTCATCCAAATCTAATTAAAGATTTATTCAAACCCCAATTGGTTTCATCTCTGAAATCATTTCATATTGATTGTTCTACTTTTTGGAAATTAATCCTGCTTTTAAGCGGGTTAAAGAACTAATGTCATTTAAACACAGTTCACGACAAACCCCAAATCCAATTTGATATTAAGCACAAGGCTCTGAATAGAAAATATATCGGCTTATATTCAATATCAAATTCTGAAATCAACAAATATCGTATTGGAATAACGATATATTTATATCTTCCAAATTCCTCCACAATATCCGTGTAATCACGGAATCCAATATCGAAATATTCCAAAGATAATTTCGATTCAAATCCATTCCAATTCATATATTGGAAATTTCTGGTTATATTAAAACCATATCTCAATCCATTTTATTTATTTAAAAATATAGGATTATTTTTCTAGTTAATAACTAGTTCATTTCGATAAAAATATATTTTTATCTTTTCAAATATGGAATTTTTCATTCGAACTCTTTCCAAATCATTTCTTATGATTTTACACTAATTATTGATATTTTTAATAATTTTATCATCGCCCGTACAGTCGGTTTCCAATAACGGCCACTGAACTGCACTTACAGCGACCTTTTCCAAATTTGATTTGGACACAATTCCAAATCCAACTATTAGATTTCTAATTTCTCATATTCGTTGGAAAGCTCTTTTCGATACGAACCCAACGGTACCGGTTTTAGGAGAATCCGACGGTCGGATCTCCCGTAATGTCCATTCGAAGTCAATGGTCAAAATTCACGAACTGCCGCAGCGCTGCGCGTTCTATTCAGGCCATTATATATATAATATTTATATATTATATATTTCATCGATTTCAATTCAAAACGTATTTTATAAATCGTTTTAAATTCGTTTTCAAAACGATTTCAACTTCCATTTCAATTTCAAATCAAAATTGAATTTTTCCTTATCAATTCGTTTTAAATTCATTTCAATTCAAATTTCAAATTCATTTCAGTTCGAATTCATTTTCTTTTCAATTCAATTCGAATTCAATTTCTATTCAATTTAATTCGAATTCATTTTCTATTCAATTCAATTCGAATTCATTTTCAATTTAATTCAATTCTAATTCATTTTCTATTCAATTCAATTCGAATTCATTTTCTATTCAATTCAATTCGAATTCATTTTCCATTCAATTTAATTTGAATTCATTTTATATTCAATTCAATTCGAATTCATTTTCACTTTAATTCAATTCGAATTCATTTTCAATTTCAATATATACAATATTTTCACTTTTCAATATATACGATATTTTCACTTTTAATATATACAATATTTTCACTTTCAATATATACGATATTTTCACATTTCAATATATACGATATTTCACTTTCAATATATATTATTTTCACTTTTCACATTAATATTTCATTTCACATCACGATCACAACACAGTACAATCAAACAAGTCGTCCATGGTCTGTGGACGATGGGGAACAGTTCATGTACGCAGTTATACAATAAATAACTATACAAAAATAATATAGTGAGAGAATTCTCACATTGGGATCCACTCTGTCAGTTTTTATCTGAATTTCTGTTTAGTTTGGATTTGATTTTTCCTGAAATTCTGATTTTCTCTGTTTCTGTTCTGGTCTCTTCTGAAATGTAGAATTTTTCGTTGCGATTCCAACGAGCCCTGGTTTGCAATTTTCTGATTATGGAGTACAAAGTTATGGTATTTTAAATGTTTGAATAATTAACGTATATTAATAAATAAATAAATAAATTAAACTAATTAAATCCTTATCCTTCCTCACCCCGTTCAAATCCCGTACTCCCTTCCTTCCTGTATGCTACAGGTTTTCGCTCAAACCCATGCTCAAAACTAGTGTTCAGTCCCACGGCCACCATGGATGATCGGACCGGGATCAGGTGGGCCCATGAGGTGCGCCTTCACGGCGGCTACCCACAACGGCCATCCCAGACTGCTCGACGGCCATCTCCACCCCCCAGCGATGCTCGAACATCTCCTCTTCTGGTTCGAAAATTGAGCTACCCCCGCAACCATAAATCATCTAACCCGCATGAAATTATTGAGCTCGAAAATCTCTGTGATTTTCGTTTATAAATCCTCTTTAATTAATGAACGGATGGATCGAATTTGGGGGAGAAGGATCTGAAGAAACCCACCGTCGGTTTTGATATGAGGAGCGGCGCAAAAATAATGAGGGATTAGGGTTTCATTTTTATATTTATATATGTTTTTAATATTATTTAATTCATAAAAATACTAGTTTATTACCACGAACCTCAAATCAAACCCAACGACTGTCGTCTATAGCTAATTACCCCCATTTCGGACACAATGGGATATGTTTCGTAACCCAATTCGCTTGTTACGACCAGTTTCCGTTCAAATTAAAATATAAACCAATGTATATTGAATTTGAACGCACATTTCAATTTACTGGGGCCACATATTAACTTTAAAAATTCCAGAAAAATATTTTCTAGCTTCCTATTGACGATATGGTCCTAACAAAACTAGTTTCATCGAATTCCGAGACCGTTTGAAAAAGGGCCACTTTCCAGTCGATTAAAATCAACTAAAACTGGTCAAACGCGTTTTGCTTTGCCACGCTCACATATTGATTCAAAAAATTATGAAATTTGAAACCTAGCAATAACTTGACATCACGGATCCAACAAAAGTGGTTTCGTCGAAAACCGAGGTCATTTGCAAAATTTCCATTCTAAGGGCCAGAATTCCATAGCGACTATTCTGAAATTTTCACTGGACATATCTTTTGATTCCCGCTATGAAATTTCAATTTTTCGGATTCGTTGGAAAGATATTCTCGAATAGATTCGAATATATTTGGTTTCACTAAAATTCGGTTTAATTTGCACCCGGTACATTCATTTGAAATTTAAAATCTAATTATCGAACTACCGCGCCATTTTCAATTCCTTTTATAGTTTAAAATAAATATTTATATTCTAACGACGACATATATAAATATATACGTTCTATTTCTATTCAAAATAAATTTCTCGTCGTTTTTATTTAAAACATTCATTTTAAATATTCAAAATTCATTAAAATAGCCAAAATAAAAATTTTAAATTGGCTCAGATTTTCAGGTTATTACAATCTCCCCCACTTAAAACTTTTCGTCTCCGAAAAGGAACGAAGCCGAAAGTTGTTTAATAAATCAACTCAACTTTCTGTATTTTCTTTATGGCTTAAGTTCTTCAACTTTTCAGTTTCTAAGAACTTTTCAAATTTTTCAAAAATTTGGCTAACACCCTAAATTTTCGAAAATTTTCGCCATAACCTCCCCCGCATTGGGGACTTCGGGATATTTCATATAGCCTCCCATGGCCTTCTTCAATCCAAAAGAAAAGGCGGCTAGCCAATCGGCTCATAAAATTATCCAAACCCAAAGAAATAGAATAAATGTGTACCTATTTATCGGGCAAACAGTTTTATTCTTCTGCTATAGCCTCCTTGCTATGACCTGTTCAATGTGAGCACATGTATATGCATGCAATTCCAAACAATTTTCAATTCAGTTCAACATTTGTTCAATTTGGCTAAATGGTCCGAAATTCTAATTAATCAACCAAAAATCAAACAACACAACCAACAATCAATTTATTGATTAAATTTTCAAATATATAGAACTTTTATATGTTCAAAAATCATATTTTCTAAAACAATATTATATATATATAATCACAAATACGTTATATATAATCATATTACTCTCAACTCATTCTAGGGCATTTCTAACCCCATCTCTAACGAGTCACTCATTCTAGAATGCTACCGATTCTATCTCTAATGAGGATTCTTTTATAGGATATTACTAATCCTACCTCTGATGAGTCTTTTGTTCGGTTCTAACGAGTTGTACCCCAAAGATTTGAGTTAACCAAAGCTCTGATACCAACTGAAACGACATGGATTTCGCTCGGACCTAATCGATCGCTAAATCGACCAAGACCGTTCGATTCCCGCATACGCTAACTCTGGGAATACAACACATCATAACAAATAACATAAGACATTTATAAACATCATAATAATGTTACATCAGAGTACAGAATATATCAGAGTATATCGAAATATAATACAGCGGAAGATTAATTTTACAATAAATGTAATACAATGCACAACGGAAATATAAACTACACAGCGGAAGACTGTAAATGCCCGGACACAGCTTAAAGCGTCAATCCAGAATCGTGCTCAATACATCTGCAAAATAAAACTACTCGACTACCCGTGTGGAAAATAGGGGCACCCGAGTTTGCAAGGGAAAAGCAAACTACAGGCCAGTGATGGGACTGGTGTGAGAAACTCTACAGTTAAAATCAACATATTTAATCGTAAGACAAATCACAGGACCACGCCGCTAACGCGGAACGGGTTTACCCCCATGAATGTCAGTGTATAAACAACAATCAGTAATATATATATATATATATATATATATATGGATCTACTATGCATCAATCAACATGCAATATCCCAATCTACCCATTTAGATTAATCACCACACTTAGATTTTCCAAATCCAATTCAATTTACAGAAATTATTCCTTTGGATTTTATTCCCGATTTCTTATTTCAATTCATTTGAAATACCTATCTAACTTTCTATATCAAAGTAGATTTCACTTCGGGATCTCAAATCAAATCGTTTGGAAATATGAATTCCAAAACATAACAATGCATACAGACAAGTATGCAACCAAATATTGTGCTCCCCATCGACAAGGCAAAGGGTACGCACCTCGCAAGTCGATAAATAAATGTGCACCTACCCCACATAGGAGCAGGCTACACCGACGATGCTCCTCCCACACATGGAGAGCATACACCGCCCTCTCACCCATACTTTTAGTCTCAGGGTTACCCGACTCTTTAGCCACATACTAAATCATTTCATATCCCGAAGTAGGGAAAATCATTTCACAACATAATAATCACAAGTACTTTCAAAATATAGTACTTCACATCAGTAATTCACACATATGATCAGTCACTATAAATCACATAACCTTTGAGCTCGTACGTCTCAAAGAAGGGTGTTAAGCAAGAGAATAAATTCTCCGCCACCAAACAGATACATCATTAATAGAAACTAATCGAATATGTGATGAACTACAATGTAAAACGATAATACATTTCCAAATCATTTCGAAATCATCGGGTTTTAGGCCTCGAAATCCTTCCTGTTTTATAAAACATTTTTATAAAACATTCCCTATCCAAAATCGGGAATACATTTCTTTTCACTTAAGAAAAATATATCATTTCAAAATCATTCATTAAATTTGAAATGAACACAACATCGCTAAACACCTTATCGTCAAATCGTGAAGTGTTTCACAAGGCGTTAGCACACAGATATTTTCAACCCAACCCAATGCTAAATGTAAAAGCATATTCTGCTCATAAACTGGTCGAGCACCATCCAAACAATCAATCAACCGCAATCAATATCAACAATTTAGTAAATTTGGTTTAATCACATCACGTGTTTTGGTAAATTTAATCACCATTTATTCATCCAAATCTAATTAAAGATTTATTCAAACCCCAATTGGTTTCATCTCTGAAATCATTTCATATTGATTGTTCTACTTTTTGGAAATTAATCATGCTTTTACGCGGGTTAAAGAACTAATGTAATTTAAACACAGTTCACGACAAACCCCAAATTCAATTTGATATTAAACACAAGGCTCTAAATAGAAAATATATCGGCTTGTATTCAATATCAAATTCTGAAATCAACAAATATCGTATTGGAATAACGATATATATCTTCCAAATTCCTCCACAATATCCATGTAATCACGGAATCCAATATCGAAATATTCCAAAGATAATTTCGATTCAAATCCATTCCAATTCATATATTGGAAATTTTTGGTTATATTAAAACCACATCTCAATCCATTTTATTTATTTAAAAATATAGGATTATTTTTCTAGTTAATAACTAGTTCATTTCGATAAAAATATATTTTTATCTTTTCAAATATTGAATTTTTCATTCAAACTCTATTCAAATCATTTCTTATGATTTTACACTAATTATTGATATTTTTAATAATTTTATCATCGCCTGTACAGTCGGTTTCCAATAACGGCCACCGAACTGCACTTACGACGACCTTTTCCAAATTTGATTTGGGCACAATTCCAAATCCAACCGTTCGATTTCTAATTTCTCATATTCGTTGGAAAGCTCTTTTCGATACGAACCGAACGGTTTCAGTTTTAGGAGAATCCGACGGTCGGATCTCCCGTAATGTCCATTCGAAGTCAATGGTCGAAATTCACGAACTGCCGCAGCGCGGCGCGTTCTATTCAGGACATTATATATATAATATATATATATTATATATTTCATCGATTTCAATTCAAAACGTATTTTATAAATCGTTTTAAATTCGTTTTCAAAACGATTTCAATTTCAAATCAAAATTGAATTTTTCCTTATAAATTCGTTTTAAATTCATTTCCATTCAAATTTCAAATTCATTTCAATTCGAATTCATTTTCTTTTCAATTCAATTCGAATTCATTTTCTATTCAAATTAATTCAAACTCATTTTCTATTCAATTCAATTCGAATTCATTTTCAATTTAATTCAATTCGAATTCATTTTCTATTCAATTCAATTCGAATTTATTTTCTATTCAATTCAATTCGAATTCATTTTCCATTCAATTTGATTCGAATTCATTTTCTATTCAATTCAATTTGAATTCATTTTCACTTTAATTCAATTCGAATTCATTTTCAATTTTATATCAATATCGAATATTTCATATACAGGACAATTTTATACAGTGTATATATATATATATGTTAAATTTTTTATTTTTAACAATCAAATCATTTTCACATTTCATATATATATATATTCACATTTCAATATATACCATATTTTCACTTTTCAATATATACGATATTTTCTCTTTCAATATATATATGATATTTTCACTTTCAATATATACGATATTTTCACTTTTCAATATATACGATATTTCACTTTCAATATATATTATTTTCACTTTTCACATTAATATTTCATTTCACATCACGATCACAACACAGTACAATCAAACAAGTCGTCCATGGTCTGTGGACGACGGGTAACAGTTCATGTATGCAGTTATACAACAAATAACTGTACAGAAATAATATAGTGAGAGAATTCTCACATTGGGATCCACTCCGTCAGTTTTTATCTGAATTTCTATTTAGTTTGGATTTGATTTTTCTTGAAATTCTGATTTTCTCTGTTTCTGTTCTGGTCTATTCTGAAATGTAGAATTTTTCGTTGCGATTCCAACGAGCCCTGGTTTGCAATTTTCTGATCACGGAGTACAAAGTTATGGTATTTTAAATGTTTGAATAATTAACGTATATTAATAAATAATTAATTAAATTAAACTAATTAAATCCTTATCCTTCCTCACCCCGTTCAAATCCCGTACTCCCTTTCTTCCTGTATGCTACAGGTTTCCGCTCAAACCCATGCTCAAAACTAGGGTTCAAACCCACGGCCACCATGGATGATCAGACCGGGATCAGCTGGGCCCATGAGGTGCGCTTTCACGGCGGCTACCCACACCGGCCATCCCAGACTGCTCGACGACCATCTCCACCCCCCAGCGATGCTCGAACATCTCCTCTTCTGGTTCAAAAATTGAGCTACCCCTGCAACCATAAATCATCTAACCCGTATGAAATTATTGAGCTCGAAAATCTCTGTGATTTTCGTTTATAAATCCTCTTTAATTAATGAACAGATAGATCAAATTTGGGAGAGAAGATTTGAAGAAACCCGCTGTTGGTTTTGATATGAGGAGCGACGCAAAAATAATGAGGGATTAGGGTTTCATTTTTATATTTATATATGTTTTTAATATTATTTAATTCGTAAAAATACTAGTTTATTACCACCAACCTCAAATCAAACCCAACGACTGTCGTCTATAGCTAATCACCCCCATTCCGAACACAATGGGATATGTTTCGTAACCCAATTCGCTTGTTACGACCAGTTTCCGTTCAAATTAAAATATAAACCAATGTATATTGAATTTGAACGCACATTTCAATTTATCGGGGCCACATATTAACTTTAAAAATTCCAGAAAAATATTTTCTAGCTTTGTATTGACGATACAGTCCTAACAAAACTAGTTTCATCGAATTCCAAGACCGTTTGAAAAATGGCCACTTTCCAGTCGATTAAAATCAACTAAAACTGGTCAAACGCGTTTTCCTTTGCCAAGCTCACATATTGATTCGAAAAATTATGAAATTTGAAACCTAACAATAACTTAACATCACGGATCCAACAAAAGTGGTTTCGTTGAAAACCGAGGTTGTTTGAAAATTTTCCATTTTTAAGGGTCAGAATTCCATAGCGACTATTCTGAAATTTCCACTGGACATATCTTTTGATTCCCGCTATGAAATTTCAATTTTTGGATTCATTGGAAAGATATTCTCGAATAGATTCAAATATTTTTGGTGTCACTAAAATCCGGTTTAATTTGCACCCGGTACATTCATTTGAAATTTAAAATCGAATTATCGAACTACCACGCCATTTTCAATTCCTTTTATAATTTATAATTAATATTTATATTCTAATGATGACGTTTATAAATATATACGTTCTATTTCTATTCTAAATAAATTTCTCGTCGTTTTTATTTAAAACATTCATTTTAAATATTCAAAATTCATTAAAATAGCCAAAATAAAAATTTTAAATTGGCTCAGATTTCCGGGTTATTACAATGGGCATTATCCACCAGTATGCTAAATCACGCCGCCATGTTTCGGACCGCGGTAGCATCCATACACAAGGGTACTGAATCGGTAGGTTTCTCCAAAATCACCGCGTCAGGCTACATGTCCGGAGCTACGGAGGTGTGGGCGCATCCTCACCCATGATATCCACATCCTCGGCCTCTTCAGTCACGACCGGGGAATATTGCCGTTCAAGTTGCTCCCCGTGCTCAGACGCTTTGGGCGAACTGGTTGTATGAGGAGTTGATCCTTCGGTGGTCTCAAGCTCGCTGCCAGACGAGCTACCTCTAGGGGTTAGGATTGAATGTGTGTGATAAGGGCTGGGAAGCCTCGGCTTCCGTAATCTTTCTGGTCTTTGATCTTGTCTGCATCTTCAGCTATACTTTAACGCATCAGTATTAGAACGGGCAGTATAGTGATCTATACCCCTCGTGTTGGGGACAACTAATATGTGCGTGTAATGCTATGCAAAAATCAGTTACATAAAGAAAGTCCAGAACAATTCGAAATAGTCCAAGTCCCAGTCCGGTTGTTTTCTCTATCCTATGTGAACAATCCTAAAACCCCGCTCGCGCGGTTAACAACTTATGCATCAACACTAAGCATGCAAATCAAGAGACGGGTATCCGGAAGCCAAAGTCCAATGGCACGACGGATTATAAGCCCGGCGCATCAAAGACAGAGTCCCGAGCCATGCCGGGTTCGAAATTTCGAACCCCAGGTTCGAAATTTCAAACCCAGAAGGGTTTAAAATTCTGTACCCATTCGGGTTCAGAAATTCGAACCTCTCCAGGTTCGAAATCTCGAATCCAAACAGAGGGTTCGGAAATTCGAACCCACGGTGTTCGAAAATTTGAACCCACAAGGGTTCGATGCTTCAACCCCACGGAGCTCGAAAATTCGAACCCATGAGGGTTCGAGACTTCAAACCCATGAAGTTTCGCACCGACGCATGGGTTCTGAATTTTGAACCCCATGGGTGCGAAATCTTGAACCCATCCTTGGGTTCGGAATTTCGAACCTAGCGGGTGCGAAATTACGAACCCATGCCTGGGTTCGAAACTCCGAACCCATACCTGGGTTCGGAATTTCGAACCCAGCGGGTGCGAAATTTCGAACCCATGTCGGGGTTTGAAATTTCGGGGTGTGCAGGTGGTGGGTTCGAAATTCTTCTAGTGGTCCCCTAGTTCTACCTACTTCTACCTAATCCTACCTACCCCCACTTATATAAATAGCCCATGGCCTCACACTTTAAAGGGGTTAGATTTTCTTTACTTGAGACCTTCCTAGAGCTTCCTAGACCTCATTAATGGCATCTCATATTTGAGGAAGAAGGAGAATTAAATATTCTTTTTCCCAAATACCTAGCATATGGCAATTATAAAAGTGAATGTAATGAGCATGGCACTACGTTGTAATTCTTGAGTGATTAATAAAAGTTCAACATCCTTCAAAAGTGGACGTAGGACTAATCCACGACCGAACCACTATAAATTCTCGTGTCATTTACCGCTTTCTCTTACTTAGTCTTGCGACCAAATTAACTATTCCTAGTAAAAGGAATTATTAGTGTTTACGATATTTTTTGCCGTCAATACGTACGTGAGGCATTTTCAGGTCTACGAGGCGAGGCATAAGCCTCGAAACGTTGAGGCGTAAGCTTTTCGAGTAAAAACAAAATGCAAAACAAATAAAGAAATTCTGACACTTTAAATTAACCAATGTAAAAAAATGAAAAACAAATAATTTAACATTCGACTTTTACCAAGTAGATTTTTTTATTATAGTTTAAAAATAAATTATCGAAACTCATGATTCAAATTTTGATTTCTTAAAACTATTTAAAGATTACATCAAACTCAATTTTGATACGTTCTATCAATTCAAATCGATTTGCAAATTTATTTCGAGATTTAACAAAATTTATTGAAAAGCATTCTTTAAATAATAATGAGAAAATTAATTACATTGCTCATGATCTTTATTTCATAAAAAATCTTACTTGATCGTGTCGATATTGAAATTGAAAAGTAAAAAATGCTAAAAAATTCTTAAATTTTATCTTTTTTTATTTCCATTATATAATTAAAGTTCAATAACTTTTATCTGTCCCAAAATCTACAATTAAAAATAAAAAGGTTTTTAAGTCATATTCCTCAGCTGTTTGAGGCGTGCGAGGCGTATGCTTTATGCGCTTTGTATGCCTCAAGTTATCGATGCATAAGCTTTAGTGGTAAAAAGCCTTTTGGAATAAGTCTCAAGCCGTTTTATCTCTTATTTCCTCGAGGCGGGCCTTGAGGCGAGTATCGAGGCGGTTTTTTTTAAAACAATGGTATTAAGTTACATAAATGATAATCATACAATAACAAATGCATACATTTTGAAATATTATCTTACAACTCATTTTATTATGTTCTCTTATCATTGCGAACACATTACAATATGTATATAATTTATCATTTAGTGATAAAAAATATAAGTATATAAATTTTTGTACATTAGAACACAATATCACTGGGTCGTAGGGCGGGTCAGGTCTACCCTGACCCGTACAGGTTTCGGGTACGGGGCGAAATTTTAGATCCGCACCGGGTCTACGGGGAGGGTCCGGGGCAGGGTTTAAAAAGTCCGGGTCGGGTCTGGGGCACGAGAAACCCGCCTCATTGTCATTCCTACCAGCAGAGTTTAGCAACCATGAATTCTTATTGAAGAAAACAAGAGAAATGACCACGTATAAATAGCTGCCAGACCCTCTGAAACCGACTGCCACGTCAGCCCTAGGGGTGTTGACACCCCTGAAGGGGGCTCGACCCCGGTGTCGACCCCCCTCTAGGGGGGTCGAGCACCTAGAGCGGGAAATTTGCCGCTAGACGAATTTTTGTTTTTTGGACCCTTTCTAGATTATTGTTGACTCATATCTGACTCATATGTGTATCATGTGTATATACATATTTCTTCTGCGCGCATACAAACTTAAAACCCTCATAACTTCTTCATACGGTGTCCGTTTTACGCAAACCAAATGTTTATCTTGACCAGAATTTTGAGATAGACGCAATGGCGCATTCCGTTTTCCTTAATTCTGAATATTAAATTAATTATAATTTAATTTATCCTCTTTTAGTATCGTTTAAAATACGGGGTGTTACACGGCTTGCCGATTCGGCGCATAAAAACTCATATGGAATTTAAACATGTACTTTTTTGTCAGGCACTCAAATTATAATGTTCATACACTTCATTTCGTTCCTGTCTAACCCATATACGCCTATTCCTAATTTATTCCAACTCAGTTCGATCATTTTTAACTCAATTCGCTAATTTATTCTTTAATTAACTCTTTTGCCTATTCCACCTTTTTAATTTAACATATCACATTCATATACAATTTTAATTTTCTTATAAACTAATAAAATTCCATTTTCAATTCAAGTTTCATATTTGATTTCGAATTTGAATTCACCAGTTCAATTTACTTAACCAAAACCCAGTTTCATACCAAAACTCGATTAACTAATTTTTCTTCAATTTAGTTAATTCTGTTCAATAATTAAAAATATGATTTTTGTTTCAAAAATTAGTTCATTTACTCCACTTGAGTTCATATTTATTTTGTATCTCAAGTCTGAATTTTTCTAATGGAAATTCAAATTTTATTTATTTAAATAAACCGTTATGGTTTTACAATGGTTATGGCGCTGTTTTTTTGAAAATTTGATTTCGACATAACTCAAAACTATAAGACGAAATCCATAATTTTCTCTTCCATTAGACAACTATTATCAAATCTGTCCTGATGGTTCTTATTTCAAAGAATTCCAACTTAAATTGAGTTCTATACATTCAATTGAAGTTTGAAACGTTAATTTACGAACTACCGCGCTGCAGCGAGTTCATTTTAATTAAATTTACATATAAACCTTTGAAATTTGTTTATAAATAAATTTCGACTCCATTCTTATATATTTAAAAATTTATTCAGTCCATTTATCAAATCCAACTTTATATTCTTGATTATCTCTATCCGTTGATTATTTCATAACTTAGTTATAAATTTATTTATAAGTGAAACTTCTATACTAAATTCCAGTTCCTTTATAAATAAATTGTTTATAAAATTTGATGTAATCGAATTTTAAATTATAAATTCGTTGGAATTTTCTTAATTCAATTTATACTCCAAATTTTGGAATAAAATTAATCATTCTATTTCGAACCATTTTCCAATTCACTTTTAAATTCATACTTGAATTTAAACGTCTAAATTATCTAATGATAATTTATTTTACTAGATTTATAAACATCGTTTATAAGTCCAACTTCCTTGTTTTATATATTAAAACAAGTTTCATTTCAAAATCTTTTTGAAACTCAATTCCTTTTATATCCCGAATTCCGAAATAAAAACCATCGTTCCCTTTTCGAAATGATTTCAAATTCTATTTTTAAATTCATACTTGAATTTAAAATTCTAAATTATTTCATGATAATTAATTCACTACATTTATAAACATCATTTATAATTTTACTTGTTTTATATATTAAAACAAGTTCTATACAAATCTATTTAAAACCCGATTCTTTCTTTGGAATATTTTATTATTTTTAACTTATATATAAATATGGAATCTATTTTCATAATTTATTTCAGCTTCTATCTAATACAATTTAAATATCCTATTTAGGAATAATTTATTTTGTAAATCCAACATAATCGAATTCAAATATAAATCCTATGGATTTATTCAATTTAATTTCCATTCCGAACATCAGAATAAATTTCATCGTTTACTATTTAAAACGATTTTTCAATTCATATTCGAATTTAAATATTCATATTATACAATGATTATTTATTTCCCTTCAGTTATAAATACCAATTATAAATTCATTTCAATTTCCCCACATTATCCAATTTAAAATATTCCATTTAATTTATAAACACCGTTTATAAATTTATTACTTGTTTTTATTTCTAGTCCATTCGAAATTCAAATTCTATTTTTGAAAAATAGATTTTCCATTTCAAATCTCAAAATCCCTTTTCACGATATTTTTATAATCAACATTTAGGGCCAGTGATATTCAACCAATCAAAAACACACAATTATCAACCATAGGTTTTTTAAAACATCATATATGATAATATATATGGAATCAAACAAATAATAATATTTTTGAGGAATCCAGTTAGATCCCTCAAACCTGTTTTTCCTGCATCCACAGACGGCAGCCAACATAAATAATACCCATCTTGCTTCAAGGTAGGATATCGCGATATAGAAGGTCACCCACTGAAACACCCCACTCAGTTAAGGTCACTCACAAAGGGAATGCCTTAACTTCGGTGAAGCGCTTTAGGTAAAAGATGCAAATAAATTACAAGACAGACAAATAAAACAGCGGAAAATAAAGTCATTTTATTAACAATGTGATTCAGTCAAGCTTTTACAACAATTTTTACACTAAATCACTTTTCGAACTGCGTTCACACTAAGCCACTTTTTAGCCATTCCCCTAAAACAAAAATATGGCGCTGGCGGGGATCAAACTTTGTACCTCTTGTATGCAAGTCATATGCTCTAACCAAATGAGCTACTAAGTCTTTTGCTTACAAACCTTAGAACAATGCTAAACATTATTCTTTTCTGATTCTTCTTTTTCATGTTTTGCTGCAATATTTAATTTAAAGATATCTTCTTCATACGGAGTCCGATTTACGCAAACTCGGACTCTATCTCAAGCAGAATTCCAAGATGAAAGCAATGGCGCAACCCGTTTCACCTATTTCTTCTTTTTTAAATTAATTATTCTTTAATTTGTTATTTTAATATTTTCAGAAAATACGGGGTGTTACATTCTCCCCTCCTTAAAGGATTTCGTCCCCGAAATCTTCAAGTTAAGAAGGATGTATATCCTACCATCCAATCATCCATCTACTCAACCATCAAACACATGCATCCATTGTCCTTAAAAAGACATCTAATGCCTTCATGATCATATGCATAGTGTGTGTACATGTCCTTATCTAATGCAAAATCAGGCGGTCTACTGATTCAGTTGAAATCCTCAATGCGAATTATGTCAGTGCCATGAGTCCCTCATGTATGCAATTATTCCTAATCGTACTTTATAACTTCTACATGAGTGCACAATCATTTAACTAATGCAACATCCATATGATAACACATCAAGTCTCAGTTCATATGTATAAAAATCCACTCATGCATATGCAATATGAAAATGACTGAGCCAATCTAGTGCCTAATGTGTGTATATGCATCCACGAGCAACCACTAGCAACCACTTGCAACCACCAATCATAACATGTTTCAAACAAATGTTTACATACATTGGCTTCTACCTAAGGATTGAAGATATGACCTAGAGGATATTCCTAAAAAGGTAGAAACAAACATGCATAAAATTCCTAGAAAAAGAGATCAAGGATACACCCTTAAGAAAAAGGGTATGATGCGCGTGTCTTATCTTCAGTCTCCCACGTCGCGTCTTCTTGAGCTTCACTCCAATGTACCTGTGACGGCCCGCCCGGACCAGTCGGCATTTCCTCCGAAAGTGCGCTGTACACATACCTGACTAGCACGGAACGGTCGCCAAAGAAAGGAAAGAAGAAAGTGAACTAACAAAGAACCTGTAGAATGTCTCACAGTGCACGGAACAAAATATAATAACAACATACTTGGCATAAAATAGGCGAGACAGCGCATAAGCTGAAAACTAAACATCGTAGCAGCGGAAAATCCAAATACAGCTTATGTTCCACATCATCATAATTACAACTTTAAAACTGTCTCTAAAGCAAAAGAAAGGTACACTACTAATGCCCAAAGTAGTGACCAGCAGCGACACAGGGAGAATATCTATATATGTCATACGTGGAAGCCTCCCGCTCGTCTCCGGTACAACTACTCGTGCGTCACCAGCTAACATGTCTCTAGTCTGCTCGTTTAGGAGCACCCAGAGTAATAATAAGAGACATAAAACTCTGGGTCAGACAAAAGTCTGGTATGGGCGATAAGCATCAAACAGAACAATAACAGGTATACTAAACCATGCCTGAACCTGGACCTGCAACCAAAGAGTTAGCACTACATAATGTACAATACTCTAAGGTGTCACTAACATATGGTGTAAAGAATACGGGGGTGGGGGTGTGCATGTCATAGTGATGGAAAACAAATCAAGCATGGCAACCATCCTCACATCTCTCACTCAGTGCGTAAAGCATACGATGTCCACCATTCGATCACTAAACCCATCGAGGTAATGATGGAGTTCGACTTGCACAACTACTTCTACCACCAAGCTTATCCCATGGGATCATGACCAAACCTTTTCAAATGACCCCGCTTCATTGGTCTATAGCCCACTAATCGTACCTAGGCCACTGTGGCCCTGAATCCATCCACTTACCTCCCATAAATAGTGATCCAAAGTCCTAGACATCGACAACCCCTTAGCACACGTCCCGCAGCAAAGTCCAATCATGAAGTTAACTCATTGGTTCCCAACTGGATCCTGAGTTCTACTTCCTATTTGGACTACCTTCGCATCTAGGGTCTTTGGTCGAGTTGGTGTTGGTCTTCAGAAGAGTCATCGCGTAGTAGGAGGAGAGGTCCAAACTCGGTTCGTTTCGGTCTGTGGTGCTCAGGCTACCCGTTTAGTTCAGCTTATTTCCCCTCCTTCGCCACGGTTTGGGTTCACCTCCTCCATGCGGTTCGGTTCAGGTTCACCTCCTCCATACGGTTCGGTTCGGTTTCCCTCCTCAATGCGGTTCGGTTCGGGTTCCCTCCTCATTGCGGTTCGGTTCGGGTTCCCTCCTCAATGCAGTTCGGTTCGGGTTCCCTCCTCAATGCGATTTGGTTCGGGTTCCCTCCTCAATGCGGTTCGGTTCGGGTTCCCTCCTCAATGCGGTTCGGTCGGGTTCCCTTCTCAATGCGGTTCGGTCGGGTTCCCTTCTCAATGCGGTTCGATTCGGGTTCCCTCCTCAATGCGGTTCGGTCGGGTTCCCTTCCCAATGCGGTTTGGTTTGGGTTCCCTCCTCAATGAGGTTTGGTTCGGGTTCTCTACTCAATGCGGTTCGGTTCGGGTTCCCTCCTCAATGCGGTTCGGTTTGGGTTCCCATCCGATCCGATCCAGTTCGGGTACTTTCCTGCACTTTTCCTGCAACTTCCAGCGACGGTCTATACGCCACCCGACGGCGTTTTCTACCACTCTAACTATTTTAGACAATCACAAAGCATACCATACAGTCATAGCAACAAATAGAAGTGATCACAAACACCAAAACAACAACTTGATAGGTTAAAATGGATCAAACATAACCAAAACCCCATATTTCCCCTTAATCATGTTCAAGTATAATTAATGATAGGATTAGCAAAACTTAACCAAATTAATCCAAGTTTCCAACAGAGGTCTAAAACATCATTTCGAATTTTATAAATATTTTTCCAGATTTTTGACATGTATAATTTCACTAATTATCACTAATTACCCTTAATTAACCATAATTAGTGATGAACTATGCAAATCACTCACCTTTGCTACAAATAAATTATCAAATCTGAAATGATTCTCTGTTTGGCGCTGTTCCCAAGGCTATGCAGCAGTTCTACCTCGATTCTTGTGCTAATCCGCTTTGATTTGATATGGATTTGGCTTAATTAGCGATTAAAAGGTGATTTGGGTGTTTTAGCAAGTGGAGGCCATTGCTAGGTTGAGAGGAATGTCTTAGGCGGCTGGAAAATGAAGTAAAATTCGTTTTCTAAACCATATCAGCCCTCTTATACACTTAATCCGGAAATACCCCAGTGGGCTTAGTTGTTAATCATCCGGTTAGGCCCAATTAAGCTGTTTTTCACCATCTAAAACTTGTTTCAGCCATATCTCCTTAACGGTGAGTCCGTTTGGCTAATGTGACCACTCTACGGAAGGGTAAACCATCATCCGGACCTAACGGAAGCGGTTTGAGGTCAAAACTCCTTTCCAATCAAAAGTTATGGCCAAAACAAGATCAGCTAGGGGCAAAACGGTCATTTAAAAATCGGCAAAAATCATGATCATGGGAAATGACCCCACTAGTCGTCTCCCAAAGTTACATGACCATACGACTTCGTATGTGAAAAAAATAAATATTCTACGATCCTTCGATTTGTATAATGCGGGTCGTTACATTCTTCCCCCTTAAGAAATTTCATCCCCGAAATTCCTTAACCCAAAACATACAAAGGATCCCGCATGCCTACCAGCCATATACAACAGTCAAACATGTAAAACAAACAAAACAAACCTATTCTAGCATGCGGAAAGACTAAATCGAAACGGAAATCTTACAGGTGAAGAGTTCTGGATACGTCTTCCTAATGCTCTCCTCTGTCTCCCAAGTACAGCCATTCTCATCCTCGCCCCACTGAACTTTGACTAATTTCACCGCCTTCCTTCGAAGTTGCTTCGTATCGTTCCCAACAATACGCATAGGCTTGCGGTTCCCAACCGCCTCAGGTTCAACCTCGATATCATCCAACTGATCAGGTGAAATAGTCACATCGGGGTCGTGCACGAACTTCCTGAACTGGGAAACATGAAATACGTTGTGAACTCCTGCCATCTTTTCTGGTAATTCAACTTTATATGCCAAATTCCCAATTTTCTCAAGAACTGGGAATGGACCAACAAATCTTGGTGCTAACTTGCCTCTCCTACTAAATCGTATCACGCTCTTCAACGGAGAAATCTTGACAAACACCAAGTCGCCAATGGAGGACTTTAATTCTCTTCTCCTCTTATCAGCATAACTCTTCTGCCTATCTTGGGCAGCCTTCACTCGCTGTTGGATAACCTTAATCTTGTCTGATGTTTCTCTTATTACTGCTGGTCCAAGCACATATTTCTCACAGGTCTCTAACCAACATGACGGTGAGTTTCACGGTCTTTCGTACAAAGCTTCAAATGGAGCCATACCAAACTGGATTGATAACTGTTATTATAGGAAAACTCTACTAGATGCAGATGGTCATCCCATGATCCACCAAAATCCAATACACAAGCTCTTAAGAGATCTTCTGATACACGATTCACCCTCTCTGTCTGACCGTCGGTTTAAGGATGATACGCGGTACTGAGATGTAATTCTGATCCTAATGCCTCTTGTAAGCTCTTCCAAAATCCACTAGTGAATAACGGATCTCGGTCACTCACAATGCCTTTGGGTATTCCATGAAATCTCACTACCCACTTCATATACAGTTCAGCTAACTTAGTTGCCATTCTACTCGACTTGACGGGTATAAACCTTACGCTCTTAGTCAATCGGTCCACAATCACCCAAATGCTATCATGGCCCAATCTAGTCCTTAGTAACCCATCAATGAAATCCATTG
Source organism: Allium sativum (assembly GCA_030737875.1). Lineage (NCBI taxonomy): Eukaryota > Viridiplantae > Streptophyta > Magnoliopsida > Asparagales > Amaryllidaceae > Allium > Allium sativum. The sequence goes on from CM060925.1 coordinate 394,728,104, forward strand.
AGACTTGTTCCCATTTCCATTCTGGAATTTCTAATGGTTGCAACAAACTACTAGGCTTCTTTTGCTCAGCTTTAACTAGCTGGCAATTCATGCATTTGGATATAAACTTCCCAACGTCTCTTTTCATTCCTTCCCAGTAGTAGGTCTGCTTCATGTCTCGATACATCTTGTTACCACCGGGGTGTATAGTCAGTTTTGAGTGATGACATTCTCTAAGCACTTCATCTCTCAATCCATTGACATTGGGTACAACTAGTCTTCCATCTTTTCTAAGCCATCCATCTCGATCAAGCCCATACTTGTTCATCCCTTCGTTGATTCCCATCTCTAACTTTGAGATGATTTCCAATAGTTTGGATCGTTCCTCTGACTGGAACCAATCTGCTCAATCAAAGTGGGTCTGCTCGTCAAACTTGCTAATATTTCTGGATCCAATTCGCACTTTGGTCTGATATCATACCCAGCGATGTACTCCAGTTGCTTCCATTCTAGAAACATAGCCTCTAAACTGGCATGTCTTCCACTCAATGCATCAGCTACCGCGTTGCCCTTTCCTGATGTATATGCGATGTCGAAATCATAGGAAGCTAAGAATTCTAACCATCTTTGCTGTCGGAGATTTAGATCCTTCTGAGAGAAGAGATACTTTAACGATTGGTAAACAACTCGAATCTTTCTCCCAAGAGATAATGTCTCCACATCTTCAATGCGAACATGATCGCTGCCAATTCCAATTCATGGATAGGATATATTTTCTCATGCGGTTTCAGTTGCCGACTTGCATAAGGTACAACCCTACCTCCTTGCATCAATATAGCACCTAGTCCAGTACCACAGGCATCCGTGTATACCGTCATCTCTTCATTCCCCTTAGAAATGATTAACACTAGTGCGCGCATCAACTTTTCCTTTAAACTCTTGAATGCATTCTCGCACTTTTCGTCCCAGACGAAGGCTTGATTCTTCTTGGTCAACTGAGTCAACAGTGCTGCTATCTTGGAGAAGTCTTGGATAAACTTACGATAATATCCAGCTAACCCCAAGAAACTTCTTATGTTTGTTGCATTCTTGGGCGTAGACCAATCTTGTACCGTAGCCACCTTCGCAGGGTCCACGACGATACCATTTTCTGAAACAACATGGCCCAAGAATCTCACCTCCCTCCTCTAGAAGTGGCACTTAGAAAACTTTGCTTTCAATTGGTGTTTTCTCAACACCTCCATCACTACCCTTAAATGTTCCTTGTGTTCTTCCTTTGTCCTCGAATAAACAAGTATATTGTCCATGAACACAAGAACAAACTTATTCAACTGATCTCTGAACACCCTATTCATAAGATCCACAAAATATGCTGGTGCATTGGTTAGCCCGAATGGCATGACCAACCACTCATAAAATCCAGACGACGTCTGAAATGCCGTTTTAGCTATACTCTCAGCTTCCACTCTAAGCTGATGAAAACTTGTCATGAGATCCAACTGAGAGAACACTCTCGCGCCACTCAACTGATCAAACAAATCATCTATCCACGGTAGAGGATACTTATTCTTCCTCGACACCTTATTCAACTCGTGGTAGTCTACACACAATCGAAGGGAACCATCAGCCTTGGTAGTAAACACAACTGGTGCTCCCCACTCAGAAACACCTCTTCTGATAAATCCCTTCTTCAAAAGATCGCTTACTTGCACCCCGAGCTCTCGCTGCTCCCTTGGTGCCATACGATGAAGTGGCATCACTATAGGTCTGGCATCTTTCACTAAATCAATACGGAACTCAATCTCTCGGTGTGGTGGAAGTCCGGTCACTTCCTCGAAGACGTCCGGATACTGGCCAACGACGGGAAAACCTGACAACTCATCATGCGGGATGTCGAGGGAATTTAGAAAACTAGCCATTACCCCATCACTAGGTAGACCACCAAACACTACCCTCCGCCCATCATTCGCTCTAGCAGTCACCAAAAAGCCCCCACAGTCTACCACCACCCCGTATCTTTGGAGCCAATCGACTCCCAGAATAATACTAAACCCAGTAAAGCCCAAAACAAAGCAATCACAAACAAACATGCATCCATGACTCGATAAGACCACATTACGGAAAACTATGCTAAGGCTAGTCGAACCACCAATCGGGTTCATCACTACTAAAGGTCTATCGACTATCTCGGGCTCCAATCCCAACCTATCTACCAGGTCACTCGATATGAAGGAAAGGGAAGATCCAGTATCAAACAATACTCGAACATGAACATCATAAACAGAAAGCATACCTTGGATAACGACATTCTTTCCTTTCTCCGCCGCAGTTGGGGCATTCGACGAAGAAGGAACAGCATTGATAGCATATGCTTTCACAATCTGCTTTTCCTTAGGGGGTTGCGGACACTTGTCCTTGTGATGTCCTGCTTGGCCATAGTTGAAGCACTTCCTATCCGCTGGCTTGGCCCGACACTCTTTGGCATAGTGGCCCTTCTTACCACAGCTGAAGCACTCAACATCTTTCTTATTCTTTTTCTTCTGGCCATCCTTAGTCTGGTTCTGTTTTCTCTTATTCTGAGAACCATTCTTGCCTCCACCGCTTGCTTGCGGCTTTGGCTCTTCTGCAAATGCGACCTCAGTCTTCGACTTAGGGTATAGGCTCTCTGATCTCAAAGCTTTCCCCACAATCGATTCAAATGTCTCATCGATGTGGTTAATAAGCCTTTCCCCCAAGTACTGATCCAAGCCTGTTATGAACTTCTCATTCTTCTTCTCGGGAGTGTCAATGAGGGATAACCCATACTTCGATAAAGTATCGAATTCTGCAATATACTCCGAGACAGCTCTGCCATTCTGCTTGAGTTCCAAGAATTTCTTAAACAACACTGACTTCTGAGCAGCTGGAATGAATTTATCGCTAAAGCGAGCCTTAAAATGATCCCAAGTAATCTGATCCTCGGGAGTAGCTTCCTTTATAGCATTCCACCAATTCATTGCCCGCCCTTGCAGCTGACGGGACGCTAGCTTTATTTTCATCGCATCCTTGATACCTAAGTCTTCGAAGATACGCTCGCAGATATCCAACCAATCCTGAACTTCTATAGCCGATTCCGTTCCATGGAACGGCTTTCCACCAAGACTAGTGTAATCCTTGCATAGCTTGGCGAAATAGGCTCTAGGCGCCTGCACCACTACACCACCACCATTTGCAGCATTGGGAGCTGCTCCTTGCACATTTCTAAGCATCTCTCTCATGAAGTCAGTAAACATAGCCCTCATGTCAGGAGCATTCCCATTGTTGGCTCCTCTACCAGCACCCCTCGTATATCGGCTCATCGTTCAATCTGTAAAGGGGAACGATTAACCATTCTCTTTGTGGTGTCACTGTAGTGCAACTTCATCCTTAGCTATACTAATAGTATATATATATAGCTTTTGAAAACCCAAAATAATCACAAATACGCGCTCTCATATACGTATTATCTCTCCCTAGTGTCTTTCCCTAGGTTAACTACGCAACCTAGAGCTCTGATACCAAGTGTGACGGCCCGCCCGGACCAGTCGGCATTTCCTCCGAAAGTGCACTGCACATACCCGACTAGCACAGAACGGTCGCCAAAGAAAGGAAAGAAGAGAGTGAACTAATAAAGAACCTATAGAATGTCTCACAGCACACAGAACAAAATATAATAACAACATACTTGGCATAAAACAGGCGAGACAGCGCATAAGCTGAAAACTAAACATCGTAGCAGCGGAAAATCCAAATACAGCTTATGTTCCACATCATCATTATTACAACTTTAAAACTGTCTCTAAAGCAAAAGAAAGGAAAGGTACACTACTATTGCCAAAAGTAGTGACCAACATCGACACATGGAGAATATCTATATATATCATACGTGGAAGCCTCCTGCTCGTCTCCGGTACAACTACTCGTGCATCACCAGCTAACTTGTCTCTAGTCTGCTCGTTTAGGAGCACCCAGAGTAATAAGAAGAGACATAAAACTCTGGATCAGACAAAAGTCTGGTATGAGAAATAAGCATCAAAACAGAACAATAACAGGTATACTAAACCATACCTGAACCTGGACCTGCAACCAAAGAGTTAGCACTACATACTGTACAATACTCTAAGGTGCCACTAACATATGGTGTAAAGAATACGGGGGTGGGGGTGTGCATGTCATAGTGATGGCAAACAAATCAAGCATGACAACCATCCTCACATCTCTCACTCAGTGCGTAAAGCATACGATGTCCACCACTTCGATCACTAGAACCATCGAGGTAATGACGGAGTTCGACTTGTACAACTATTGCTACCACCAAGCTTATCCCATGGGATCATGACCAAACCTTTTCAAATGACCCCACTTCATTGGTCTACAGCCCACTAGTCATACCTAGGACACTGTGGCCCTGAATCCGTCCACGTACCTCCCATACATAGTGATCCAAACTCCTAGACATCGACAACCCCTTAGCACACGTCCCGCAACAAAGTCCAATCATGAGGTTAACTCATTGGTTCCCAACTGGATCCTGAGTTCTACTTCCTATTTGGACTACCTTCGCATCTCGGGTCTTTGGTTGAGTTGGTGTTGGTCTTCAGAAGAGTCATCACGTAGTAGGAGTAGAGGTCCAAACTCGGTTCGGTTCGGTCTGTGTTGCTCAGGCTCCCCGTTTAGTTCAGCTTATTTCCCGTCCTTCGCCACGGTTCGGGTTCACCTCCTCCATGCGGTTCGGTACTGGCTCACCTCCTCCATACGGTTCGGGTTCCCTCCTCAATGCAGTTCGGTTCAGGACCCCTCCTCAATGCGGTTCGGTCCGGGTTCCCTCCTCAATGCGGTTCGGTTCGGGTTCCCTCCTCAATGCGGTTCGGTTCGGGTTCCCTCCTCAATGCGGTTCGGTTCGGGTTCCCTCCTCATTGCGGTTCGGTTCGGGTTCCCCCCTCTATGCGGTTCAGTTCGGGTTCCCTTCTCAATGCGGTTCGGTTCGGGTTCCCTCCTCAATGCAGTTCGGTTCGGGTTCCCTCCTCAATGCGGTTTGGTTCGGGTTCCGATCCGATCCAATTCGGGTACTTTCCTGCAACTTCCAGCGACTGTTTATACGCCACCCGACGGCGTTTTCGACCACTCTAACTATTTTAGACAATCAAAAAGCATACCACACAGTCGTAGCAACAAATAGAAGTGATCACAAACACCAAAACAACAACTTGATAGGTTAAAATGGATGAAACATAACCAAAACCTCATATTTCCCCTTAATCATGTTCAAGTATAATTAATGATAGGATTAGCAAAACTTAACCAAATTAACCCAAATTTATAACAGAGGTCTAAAACATCATTTCAAATTTTATAAATATTTTCCAGATTTTTAACATGTATAATTTCACTAATTATCACTAATTACCCTTAATTAACCATAATTAGTGAGGAACTATGCAAATCACTCACCTTTGCCACAAATAAAATATCAAATCTGAAATGATTCTCTGTTTGGCGCTGTTCCCAAGGCTATGCAGTAGTTCTACCTCGATTCTTGTGCTAATCCGCTTTGATTTGATATAGATTTGGCTTAATTAGTGATTAGAAGGTGATTTGGGTGTTTTAGCAAGTGGAGGTCATTGCTAGGTTGAGAGGAATGTCTTAGGCGGCTGGAAAATGAAGTAAAATTCATTTTCTAAACCCTAGCAGCCCTCTTATACTCTTAATCCCGAAATACCCCAGTGGGCTTAGCTGTTAATCACCCGGTTAGGCCCAATTAAGCTGTTTTTAACCATCTGAAACTTGTTTCAGCCATATCTCCCAAACGGTGAGTCCATTTGGCTAATGTGACCACTCTACAAAAATGTAAACCATCATCCGGGCCTAATAGAAGTGATTTCAGGTCAAAGCTCCTTTCCAATCAAAAGTTATGGCCAAAACAAGATCAACTAGGGGCAAAACGGTCATTTAAAAATCGGAAAAATCATGAACATGGGAAATGACCCCACTAGCCGCCTCCCAAAGTTACATGACCATACGACTTCGTATGTGAAAAAAATAAATATTCTACGATCCTTCGATGCGTAGAATGCGGGTCGTTACAGTACCTTAACTATTTTAACTTCACAGTTGCGAAGCTTCTTGACCTCCATTTCCAAAACTCACTAGTAAAGATAGGACCTCGATCACTTACTATGCTAGAGGGTATCCAATGTAGTCGAGCTATCTTTCCAAGATAAACAGGTGTGAGCCACGATACCAAGTGTATATACTAAGATGATTAGAGGTCTCTCCTCTACTTAGCTTATCCATCATGTTACAAATATGAGGGTCTAAAGCTAAAGGTTGCTATGTACTTTTTACCTCTCTTAAGGCCAGTCTTTTTCTACATAGGGCGCCTTCCACAACCATTTATTTCTTACGCAAACCATCCTAGTCGAACTCGACATCCCTAAAGTACAAGCCCTAAAGGCCTAAACCAATATCAGAAAAGCACCCAAGGAATACCTCCTCCGAATTTGGACGATTTATGTGAGATGATACTAGCAAAACAACCAAACAATTGAGCACTTAACCGACTCTGGCTATCCTCGCCAATCTTGCCCCAAGACTATCGTTGATCGCATAACTGGCTTTGCATTGTCAACTAGATATATGCAGAAGTCTATCTCGAGTTTTAAGGGGAAAATCCCTAACCTAATCAAAAACATCTGCGTTCTCATGGACTACTCTAGCGGATCGCAAATCGTCGATAGATGCATCAGGTGATTCTAGGTAGCTAAGCCTAACTGATCCCCTCAGGATCGCACGAAATCTCGAGGGTATTCCCGAGGCAAGTAAAAAGTCTAACTACCCTCGTTTCACAATTACTAACTAACCAATCCATGCCTAGAATCAACCCATAGCCCATGTAACCAAAAACATAAGCATTACACTTAAACTCAATCCTTAATATAAATATTCTCAAATCCTTACAAACCAAAGATAAATGAGCCGAACCACCAACCAGATTTGAGAAAATAATGCGATCTCCTATTATACTAGTAATAAGGTGCAAAGACTCAACTACAGAAGCAGATATGAGCGAATGTGAAGCGCTGAAATCAAAAAGATTACTGACAGGATAATCAAAAAGAAAAACTAAACTTTACTATCTTTCTCTCATGTACGCTGGCGGTGAGATCATGCACTTGCCCTCCTGAAAATCCTGTCCTTTGTTCTTGCCCTTCTCCTTAATTATATGACACGTTATACTATGATAATGACACTTCCTCTTGTCTTAGGTTTTACTATTCTTTCCTACTTTGCGAACCAAGTCCATATCCATGAGTTTCTCATCCTTGAGTTGTGCTCCTTAGCCAAACTCCCTCATTCTCATCTTTACCATCCTTGTGTAACATGTTGACAAGTCTCTCGAAAGCTGCCTCCATTGCACGAAAAATCCCACAAAGCTTGAAAGAAATTTAGCCGCAGGTGGAACTACTGCGGCTATAGATGGAAGTTGGGCACTTCTTTGCCCTTTTACAGGTGTTGTAGTCTCATCAAGCCTACAAAACCATGCCGCGATTTGGTTGCCTCCCAGAAAGCTAGGAGCCCCGGAGACTCAGGAAAGAAGGAAACAAGGATTCAAATAGAGGATCAAAAGATAGTGCATATGGCTTTGGGGAATATGCATTTAGAACAAAACTTTTCTTTTGAAAATGCTTCTTTTAAAACCGTTTTGAAAATATTTTTTCAAATCTTTTATCTGATCTGGTAACCTTCAGCTCTGATACCAAGTGAAACACCCCACCTCCGTTAAGGTCACTCACAAAGGGAATGCCTTAACTTCGGTGAAGCGCTTTAGGTAAAAGATGCAGATAAATTACAAGACAGACAAATAAAACAGCGAAAAATAAAGTCATTTTATTAACAATGTGATTCAGTCAAGCTTTTACAACAATTTTCACACTAAACCACTTTTTGAACTGCGTTCACACTAAGCCACTTTTTAGCCATTCCCCTAAAACAAAAATATGGCGCTGGCGGGGATCGAACTTTGTACCTCTTATATGCAAGTCACATGCTCTAACCAAATGAGCTGCTAAGTCTTTTGCTTACAAACCTTAGAACAATGCTAAACATTATTCTTTTCTCATTCTTCTTTTTCATGTTTTGCTGCAATATTTAATTTAAAGATATCTTCTTCATACGGAGTCCGATTTACGCAAACTCGGACTCTATCTCAAGCAGAATTCCGAGATGAACGCAATGGCACAACCCGTTTCACCTATTTCTTCTTTTTCAAATTAATTATTCTTTAATTTGTTATTTTAATATTCTCAGAAAATGCGGGGTGTTACACCCACTATCATATTGGGGGCGTATAGGGTCATCCGCTAATGATACTGCAGGCATCTGCTAATGATACTGCGGGAATCCGCTAATGGTACTACGGGAAATATTCAACCACCAATATATATATATATATATATATATATATAATAGCCACAATCACCAATCCTAAATAACTAATAAATATATAGAATAGACACAAAAATATTTAAAAGCATCCAAACAACGAACAATTATTTTTAACGATTAAAAATAATTCTAAATAATAAATGCTGAGTGAGATTTACTCACCGTGATTTTTATTCGTCGATTTATCTAATTTCAAGCAAACATTTAAAATTAGACAAAAATCCTGATTAACTCTAAGTGCTTCCAAATCAGTTCCATTGTATAATATTCGACGATACGCTTTCAATGCTCTTCATTTATTCGAATCTGATATCTTATGGGATACGTACACGTGTTACGAGTTCTGAATATAATTAAATCATATTAACTTGATTAATAATTAACTAATTAATCACTTTATTACCTTCTTCATGTTACTCTGTTTTGCCCAATTATCCATTATCAGAAAGCTTCGAACTCAAGAAAAAGAAGTCGCGGCTTCCCTTTGTCGCCTTGGCCACTGATCACTATGCAGACCCTAGCAGTCCACCTCTCTCTGCTGCCTCCATAACTAAACCAAAATATTGACCTCGTTGCCACCCATATCAAAGCCAACTTTGATGAACTCTACCCCTTACAGTTCATCTATCGACACATTTAGTTGCCGAAGACCATCAAAACCCGTACTCTATCTCTTTACCACGTGTGACACCCTATGTCCGTTAATGTCACTCTATAAAGAACACATTAAGTTTCGTGAAGCGTTATTGGTAAATAAGAACATAATATCACAAGACAAACATGTAAAATAGCAGCGGAATAAAAAACTTTATTTAAATCAAAACATCATGGTCCCAAATACTGAGTTTACATCATAGGTTTGAAATAACCAATTACATTAATAATCTGTCTTGCCAAAAATATCGGAGTACAAAAGCATAAAACCATATTTCCCAAGTGAAGCCATAAGAGAGTTGACCAAAAGTCAAAGCGATACATCAATATCCAAAATCCAAGCTAAGCTGAAAGAATCCAAATCAACTCTAAGCACTTCCACCCTGAGAACCTGGGGGGGATGGGGGAATGGAAGAGAGAGAAGACGAAACAAAATGAGTCATACATAAAGTCGGGCGAGTCCAGTTACTTTTAAATATAAATAAATAAAAGTATCATGGCAGGTATAAAAAACTGGAAGAACAAGATAACAGTAACAATAACAAGTGTGAACTGAGCAAGATAAGATGAACATGATATAATGTGCTTCTTAAATACATTTCTATACACTGCACCGATATTAGTAAATAAAAACAGAATGATCCCTACCAATACCGGTCCATTACATTTTCTTGATTATTAGGTTACTTGGGTTAGTAGAACTCAAGACGTATCCGCGCATCATACCCATTTACTTTCCCATGGATTCAACTAATACAATATATGTAGATATCTCTCAATATTGAGATACACCCCATGGTACCCCACTCGCAGGGTCTCCACCGAAATGAACGCAGTCCCTCATCACGCCGGAGTGATGTACGGATCTCTATATAACAATGTTACATTCCGCATATATCTGTCATTACTATGCTAGTAAGCGTACGGACTGCCACCATCAATCGAATCAGATTCCTTATCGGAATAATGCCCTCTACTCTAGGATACACCACCCAGAGCAGATATGCATGTATTTAGACTGTCCCATGTATGTACTGTAATTGTAGCTCGATGCCTCAATCGCACGTCCTCTAATATGCACCGAGTTCCATGGCAGGGCTAAACAAGAAACACAGAACTCGGCCGGGAGCTTTTCATTACCTGTACAGGGCCGTCTTTAAGAGCCTCCAACTACATATATTCCTAGGGTCTGTTTTCCATGGTGGCTATGGCCCCACCTCGGCCCCTCCCTCAACTGGTAAAGACTACAAGAGCTAAGTGACCGCCCCTAATAACAACCAATCTAAACATCCATGTGGCATCTCCCCTCAACCACGTACCTCGATAGTGAAAGGTCAAATGGTATCTTGGGTTTAGCTCTAGTCTTTTTGCATCCCGCGGGTTGCCGATGACGGGTATCCAACGATCTACTATCCTTGTCGGTCGTGACCCTCTACCTCCTCGTGAGGCAATCACCAAACCACCCTGGTGTGACCTCATCACAACATTCTGACAGCATAGCTACATCTGTAGTCAAGGCCCACCGACCTAGTAGTTACGCGCAGAGCCAATCTTTGCGAGCATAGCCTAAGACATCTGTCATCGCATAGAGGACTACTAGGAGCACCCTACATACCTCAGGAAGCCGCATGCTTCCCCTTCCAGTCCTTTGGAGCTGTCAAATCAATCAAATGAATGTGCGCTCCCCTCGTGCCTTATAACACCTCGATGATCTACCCCATCAGGTTATTCACCCTCAAACGGGCGGACTGGTCCAAGCGCCTCACTTTAATATGTTATTAAACTCTATGTCTAATCATTCTATTACGCTCTTGCTTTTCCTCCTCGGGTTTCCTTTTAACTTGGTTATCCCCATTCATATTGAATTTTTAATCAAGTTACCAAGTACCTCTTGCTTATTAATTTTGGTTATATAAGTTAACCCCTTTAAGTTCATTAATAAGCCGCAACAAGTTATTCTCTAGATTGTGGCCCAAGGTCTATAATCCACAATCTCTTTTATATTTTCATCGTCTGATTCCATAGTTACAATAACATGTTCGTATTTGTTCTGTAATTAAGTACGTCTCATTTTACATGTTTCCTTCTTAACAAGTCATTGATATAAATATAACTTATATCATTTCATAAGTTTTCCTCATCCTTTCTCATTTAATCATAAATTCAATTTACACCGTCACTACAACTTATCGTTGTTTACTTATTAACTTAGTTTTCTTAACTAAGGCCCATTAACAATTTTCTCAACCCATTAATTATAACCTACATTATAATTTCCTCTTGTCCTTAGGACAAGCCTAAGCATGTTATTCACATCAGCGGGTTCCAGACTTTTAGATTACTTAATTTATAATTAAGTACCTCTTATCTTATTACACAAGTTGTCTCATTTCCTTACAAGTTATGCTTACCCTAAACGGTGTCTTTTAATTACATAACTTTATTATTTCTACCGGTTATGTATACCACTAGGTGTCTTTAATTACATAACCTTATCGGTTAAGTTTATGGGCATAGATGTAAATATTACCCACCCCCTCCGATTTACTTAACCTACCCACTGTTCCCCCAATTTTACTAAACCCCAAATTTAGTTTATATTCGTACAATCCCTATGGATTCAACTAGGTTAAGTATTCAAGATTTATTACCATATTTTCATTTATGGTTACCGTATGTTAGACCTCCTACATTATGCCTGTCATTTGTAGATGCTGGATATGTCAGTCGAGTCCGGGCATACTTATTCCACAAATTGGGCTTAGCCTCGTGTCTGAGCACGTCTCGTATTTGCTCACTTAGACCTCTCACATTAGGTTCAACATCAGTGGCTGTTGGATATGCTGGTTGGGTCCGGGCAGACTTCCACCACTAATGCAACCTAACCTCGTGTCTAAACGTTACTATGGTTCCATTATTTTAGGCATATTCAAATAAATCTCCTTATTCCAAATATAGAATTTCATGCCCCCCTTCAATTCATATTTACAATTTTCTATTTCAATTATAGGTTTTCATGCCCTAAAGGTTCCAGTTTATGCCCCAAATTAACATTTGCATATGTCACAATCTATGCCCAATTTCATAATAACATATGTTCCAACCTATACCCCCAAATCAATATTTACCTATTCCAATACAAATTTTGCCCAAATTTATGTTCACCTATTTTCCAAATTATGCCTAAAATTCAAATTCACATACATTTCAATTTTTTCCCCAAATGTGTTTACACATGTCCCAATTTATGCCCAAATTATATTCATATTTTCCAATACCAATTATGCCCCAAAGTTATGTCTTTCCCAATCGTTCCCAATTTCGCAATTTTTTAGTGTTAGGCCTAGGCTCGAAGGTAGATTGGCTATATAAAAATAAAAAGGGAAAAGAGGGAGAGAAGTGAATCAGAACATACATAATAACGAATTAATAACATAACGGTAGAAATAGGCATAAAAACTGAATGGACATATTATGACATCATTAGACTTGGTGATGATATAAACATATAAGAATAGATTAGAGGAATATGTCATAATAGAACGATTAGGCATCGAATCAAGATTCAATTTTTATATACATATCACGATTACTATTTAAATATTCAGATCTAAAAATAACATGAACTCATAGTGAACAGATCTTAAGGAAATGGATCCAAATTACTGCGAAGAACACGTTGAATTTATTGTTGTAGCAATCGTCGAATTTGTATAATGCTTGCTGAATTGGTTTTGGAGAAGACTAGGCCATTCAATCTACATTGCAGCAGAGCTTCACCGTCGCCGCCATTTTCAGATGAATAAAACCAAGGTTTAGTGTCCTTTATATAGCCTTAGGATCAATGAATCATGCTTAGAAAAGTGTCCAAATACAAAACAAAGTATTTTGCCTCGATTTGTTCAGGGGCGGGTCGACCCCCTTTGGGTAGGTCGACCTATGGGTCGAACCCCCTTTGGGTGGGTAGACCCACCAGGGCAGGAAATCTGCCGCCTTCCCAAATTTCGAATTTCGAATTTTTGGACCCATTTTTGAATTTCCGAACCTATTATATATATATATATTCTTCCTATGCGTATACAAACTTCAAACCTTAATGACTTCTTCATACGAAGTCCGTTTTATGCAAACCAGGTGTATATCTTGACCAGAATTTCGAGATGGACGCAATGGCGTAGTTCGTTTCCCTTATTTCAGAATAGTGAATTAATTATTCTTTAATTCATCATCTTTAGTGTTGTTAAAATTTCGGGGTGTTACAATCTCCCCTACTCAAAGGATTTCGTCCCCGAAATCTCTAAGTTAAAAAGCACGTATATCCTAACATCCAACAATCATACATTCATGTAGCAATCACAGGCATCCAATGTCCTTAAGGAATTTCTAATGCTTTTATGAACACATGCAATTGTGTATGTATATGTCCGTAAACTAATGCGAAAAATTAGGCGGTCTACTGATTAAGTTGACCTCCTTAATGCAATGTATATTTGCACCATGTAACCAAATGTATGCAAATTATCCTAATACGTGTAAGTTCTATATGTGTGCACAATCATCCATCCAAATGCAACATCAATGTAACGATATGCCCATTTTCATCCATAAAAATTTAAAATGTACACACACCGATATGCAATATGTAAGTGATTAAGGCGATCTAGTGCCTATTGTGTGTATATGCATCCACGAGCAATCACTAGCAACCACTTGCATCCATCAAACATAACATGTCTCAAACACATGTTTACATTCATTAGTTTTCTACCTAAAGACTTGATCGATAGGAGATATTCAAACGATAAATACAAGTATTAATTCGAAACTTGGAAAAGAAGCTAAGGACATATTCTCGAAAAGGAAAGGATATGATGCGCAAATCTTGTCTTCAGCCTCCCAAGTAGCATTTTTGCAGCCCTTTCCCCATTGCACTCTTACTAGCTTCACTTCTTTGTTGCACAATTTCTTAACCTCCAATCCAAGTATGCAAGTTGGAACTCGTCCAATCATTGCTTCATTCTCTACTCACTTCCTCTCACAAGTTTGGCTCCCCTACCTCGAACTTTGAACACTTTTTCGCCTCTTGAATGAATAGTCATCTTAGAATGATGTGCTTCCTCATGGATTGTATTCAGTATGTTTCCTATTCCAATATAATTTACCTATCAAACCTCTTCTCAAATAGCTCCCCTACTTGCATATAAAGTTCCCTCTTTTCTTTTAGGAGTCATATTTCACACAGGCAATGCAACTGGCTTTGCATTGTCCACCAAGTATATGCGGAAACCAATCTCGTGCCTCGAGGGTAGACCCCGAAACTCATCAAAAACATCAGGATACTCACAACTATTGGTACAGATTGCAAATCATCGATGGATATATCAAGAGGTTCTTAGAGACTAAGCATGGCCCTTTTGGGGTCATAAGAAATCTCGAGAATCTTTCTATGGCAAGCCAGAAGTCTAATGACCCTCCTCTCACAATCTAGAATGGCTCCATATATGTGGTTAACCAATCCATCCCCAGAATCAAACCGTATATCCTAAGATCAAGAACATGTGCATCACAACCAAACTCGATGCTAACACAGAGATTCTCAAATCCCGACAAATCCTCGATAAATGAGACGTACCTCCAATGGGGTTTGAGAGAATAATGAGATAGAAACTATACAAGTATCTTGGTGCAGAGACTCAACTAAAGGATCAGATATAAAAGAAAGCGAAGTGCTAGAAAAAGAATCCTATAGGATGATCATAAATAGAAATCAACTGTTCGACGGAAACTTTCCTACCCCTATCCTGTCCACCAGCTATGAGAACATTATTTTTCCCTCTAGAAGTTCCTGCCCTCTGGCCTTGTCCTTGTCTCTTTGGGCACTCCTTAATAAGGTGTTCCGCCTTACCAAAGTGGTAACAACGCCTTTCCTCTTTCTGCAATCCTTTTTCAGATGACCCACCGTTCCGAAGTTATGGTATTTCCTCATTTCTTCTTTCATATATATTTCCTTCTTAATCCATCATTTTCTTTCATCGTTGGGTTGTGCTCCTCAGCCCCAAATCGGTTATTCTATTTTCTGCCACATGTTACCTAGTCTCTTGAAAGTTGCCTCCATCGCACGGAAATCCTTACGAGGCTTGAGAGAAAACAAGCCGCAGGTGAAACCACTGCGGCTAAAGATGGAGGTTGGGCACTTCTTTGCCCTTTGACATGTACCGTGTTTTTAACATGCCTATAGAACCATGCCAAAATAGGGATACCCTTCGGGAAGAAATGGTTTCCCGGAAAAAAAGGAAAAGGAATCAAGTGGAGAATCAAGATGGTATTTATGGCTTTGGGAAATATGATTTTCAAAAATAGACTTTTTATTTTAAAATACTTTGTTGTTGAGACCTTTTTGAAAACCATTTTCAAAATATTTTATTCAAACTTATAACCATATGCTCTGATACCAAATGTGACACCCCACATCTGTTAATGTCACTCTATAAAGAATGCATTAAGTTTTGTGAAGCATTATTGGTAAATAAAAACATAATATAACAGGACAGACAATTAAAATAGCAGCGGAATTAAAAACTTTATTTAAATCAAAACATCATGGTCCCAAATACTGAGTTTACATCATAGGTTTGAAATAACCAATTACATTAATAATCTGTCTTGCCAAAAATATCGGAGTATAAAAGCATAAAACCATATTTCCGAGGTGAAGCCATAAGAGAGTTGACCAAAAGTCAAAGCGGTACATCAATATCCAAAATCCAAGCTAAGATGAAAGAATCCAAATCAACTCTAAGCACTTCCACCCTGAGAACCTGGGGATGGGGGGGGGGGAACGGAAGAGAGAGAAGAGGAAACAAAAAGGATCAGACATAAAATCTGGCGAGTCCAGTTACTTTTAAATATAAATAAATAAAAGTATCATGGAAGGTATAAAAAAAAGGAAGAACAAGATAACAGTAATAATAACAAGTGTGAACTGAGCAAGATAAGATGAACATGACATATTGCGCTTCTTAAATACATTTCTCTACACTGCACCGATATTAGTATATAAAAAATAGAATGATCCCTACCAATACTGGTCCATTACATTTTCTTGATTATTAGGTTACTTGGGTTAGTAGAACTCAAGACTTATCCGCGCATCGTACCCATTTACTTTCCCATGGATTCACCTAATACAATATATGTAGCTATCTCTCAATATCGAGATACTCCCCATGGTAACCCAATCACATGGTCTCCACCGAAATGAACGCAGTCCCTCATCCTATGCCGGAGTGACGTACAGATCTCTATATAACAATGTTTAGTTCCACATATATCTTTCATTACTATGCTATGTAAGCGTACGGACTGCCACCATCGATCGAATCAGATTCCTTATCAGAATAATGCCCTCTAGTTACGATACACCACCCAAAGCAGATATGCATGTATATAGACTATCCCATGCATGTACTGTAATTGTAGCTCAACGCCTCATTTACACGTCCTTTAGTGTGCACTGAGTTCCGTGGCACTAAACAAGAAACATGGGACTCAACCAGGAGCTTTTCCACACCTGTATAGGCCTGCCTTTAAGAGTCTCCAAATACAGATATTCCTAGGGTCTGTTTTCCATGGTGGCTCTGGCCCTACCTCGGCCCCTCCCTCAACTAGTAAAGACTACAAGAGCTAAGAGACCACCCCCAATAACAACCAATCTAAACATCCATGTAGCGTCTCCTCTCGACCCTGTACCTCGACAGTGAAAGGTGAAATGTTATCTTGGGTTTAGCTCTAGTCTTTTCGCATCCCGCTGGCTGCCGATGACGGGTATCCGACAATCTACTATCCTTGTTGGTCGTGACCCTCTGCCTCCTCGTGAGACAACCGCCGAACCACCCTGGTGTCACCTCGTCACAGCATTCTGACTGCATAGCTGCATCTGCAGTCAAGGTCCACCCACCTAGCAGTTACACGCAGACCCAACCTCTACGAGAACAGGCTAAGACATCTGTCACCGCACAGAGGACTACTAGGAGCACCCTACGTACCTCAAAAAGCTGTGTGCTTCCCCTTACAGTCCTTTAGAGCCGTCAAATCAATCAGATGAATGCGTGCTCCCCTCATGCCTCATAACACCTCGATGATCTACCCCATTGGGTTATTCACCCTCAAACGTGCGGATTGGTCCAAGCGCCTCACTTTAATATGTTATTAGACCCTATGTCTAATCATTCTATTACGCGCTTGCTTTTCCACCAAGAGTTTCCTTTTAACTTGGTTATCCCCATTCATATTGAATTCTTAATCAAGTTACTAAGTTCCTCTTGCTTATTAATTTTTGTTATATAACTTAACCCCCTTAAGTTCATTAATATGCCCGCAACATGTTATTCTCTAGATTATGGCCAAGGGTCTATAATCCACAATCTCTTTTATATTTTCATTGTCCGATTCCATAGTTACAATAACATGTTCTTAATTAATCTGTAATTAAGTACGTCTCATTTTACATGTTTCCTTTTTAACATGTCATTATTTATGTAAATATAACTTATATCATTTCATAAGTTTTCCTCATCCTTTCTCATTTAATCATAAATTCAATTTACACTGTCACTACAACTTATCGTTGTTTACTTATTAACTTATTTTTCTTAACTAAGGCCCTTTAACAAGTTTCTTAACCCATTAATTATAACCTATGTTATAATTTCCTCTTGTCCTTAGGACAAGCCTAAGCATATTATTCACATTAGCGGGTTCCATACTTTTAGATTACTTAATTTATAATTAAGTACCTTTTATCTTATTATACAAGTTGTCTCATTTCCTTACAAGTTATGCTTACCCTAAACGGTGCCTTTTATGTACATAACTTTATTGTTTCTACCGGTTATGTATACCATTAGGTGTCTTTAATTACATAACCTTATTGGGTTATGTTTATGGGCATATATGTAAATATTACCTACCCCTTCAATTTACTTAACCCACCCACTTTTCACTTAATTTTACTTAACCCCAACTTTAGTTTATATTCATACAATCCCCATGGATTCAACTAGGTTAAGTATTTAAGATTTATTACCATATTTTCTTTTATGGTTACAGTATGCTAGACCTCCCACACTAAGCCTGCCATTTGTGGATGCTGGATATGCTGGTCGGGTCCGGCAGACTTATTCCACAAATTGGGCTTAACTGTAACACCCCGTAATTTTAAATATTAAAATTAAAAAATTTAAGAACACTTAATTTTTAGACGAAGAATTAAGGGAAACAGGTAGCGCCATTGCGTTCGTCTTGGAATTCTACTTGAGATAGAGTCCGAGTTTGTGTAAATCGGACACCGTATGAAGAAGTTATTAAGGTTTGAAGTTTGTATACGTGTGGGGAGAATATATATATATATATATATATATATATATATATATTGGGTTCAGTACTTCAGAAATAGGTCCAGAAAGTCAAAAATGGGTTCAAAATTCAAAATCACCCAAAACAGGCTTGGCGGGAAAATTCCCGCCAGAGGGTGTCGACCCCCCTTAAGGGGAGTCCACATAGGTGTCGACCCCCCAAGGGGTGTCGACATAGGTGTCGACCCTCCCAGATCTTGGCGAAATATCTCGTTTTGTACCTGGCAAATGTGGCAGTGACGATTTTATGGGTCTTAGGGCTATGTGGTGACTTCTGATTGGCCTACGATTCATTCTCTTGGGCTGGATGGTTCGGATGGACCCTAGGTTGATCTAAAGGCTCTTAATAATCCTAGACATCTATATATACACTCATAACCCAACCCTAATTCTATTGCTCCAAAGCTCTGTCACCGCCATCATGCTGTTCATCTTCAATCTA
Organism: Allium sativum; assembly: GCA_030737875.1. Lineage (NCBI taxonomy): Eukaryota > Viridiplantae > Streptophyta > Magnoliopsida > Asparagales > Amaryllidaceae > Allium > Allium sativum. The sequence goes on from CM060925.1 coordinate 394,747,055, forward strand.
GCCTAGCCACCTCCTTCTTCTCCTTAAACCAGAAATCAAGTTAGAGAACTCCAAATCAAAGGAGAGGTTTTCTTCTACAATCAACTTTGGAGATTAATCAACATCAAATTAGAGTTTCTGCAACAACAACAACGATTCATATATCTTTTCTTAATCCTAGCAAGGTAAGTTCATGTTATTTTCAGATTTGAACACCTGATTGTAATCTTGACATGTAATAAAATGAATCAAGTCTATGTCTGATTGTAGGATAATTTTTTCAGATTTATCTCTATCCTACTATTGAATCCAAAATTTTACATGCCTAAGAAGTTATTATATCGATTCAATCATGTCTATCTTTGTTGTACATCAGGCGTACAATCCTATTTGGTTCATGATGTTATTCTTATGCCTGCGATAATGATTGTATCAGTTTATTCAAGAATCTATCTTTGTTGGATCTAAATTTCCTGTATTAGGTCTGTTGTTGCATGCCTATTTTTATGCCTATTCTTATTTTATGCTCCTTCTCTCTCTTCCCTTATTTCCTTTTTCTTTGATGAACCTAGGTTACCTTCGAACCTAGGCTGAAGTCGCGAAATATGAACGGTTGGAATACATGGAATATTTGGGTATAACCTATTTTAGGTAAATATTGCACATAACATATTTGGTGAAATAATTGGGCATAACTTGTAATTGATATTGGGTATTTTTAACTGCAAGTTTGAGGTTAATTGGCACGTAAACCAAGTTTTGGGCATAAACTGTAAACTGGAATATTAAATCTAGATTGGGCATAACTATTAATTGGAACGCCAAACTTAATATATATTGTGATTTTGGAGCATGACTATTATTGTAAATTTGGGAAGATTGGGTGTAGCCTATTTTGATTAAAAACTTGTAATTGAATTTGTGGGGCATAACTTACAATTAGCTTTGCTAGGCATAACTTGAGAATCGAAAAATGACTAGTTTTGTGAATTTGGGATAATTAGCATATAAAATCTAGACTTAGACATGTACGGTAAATATGTAAATTTGCTAAAAGTTGAACGTGCCTAACCCGAGGTTAGATTGAGTTGCGGTGTAAAACTGCACGGAACCGCCCGGCACATCCAGTAACTGCAACAACACAGATCTAATGTGAGAGGTTAGCGCATTTAGCCCAAAACCTGAGGTTAGAATGAGTTTGCGGTAGAAGTCTGCTCGGAACCGCCCGACACATCCAGCAACCGCAAACAATAGTTCTAATGTGAGAGGCTAAGGCATTAATGAATGAATTAATGCTAATAAACAAGACATGATGAATGAGTAGGGTTAAGTTAATAGGAAACACTTAACCAATATAAAAGGAAGAATGAGTAGGGTTAAGTTAATAAGAAACACTTAACCAATATAACATGATGAATGAGTAGGGTTAAGTTAATGGATAACACTTAACCAATGTAACATGACAAGTGGGTGGGTTAAGTTAACTCGACTGGATTGATGACACTTAACCAATACAACATGATGAATGGGTGGGTTAAGTTAACTTGAATTGATTGATGACACTTAACCAATATTACAAAGTGGATAAGGTTAAGACAAGCTTAACCAATAATACATATGGACTTGACAAGGGGAAGGGTTAAGTAAATCTTAGGTAAGTGGGCAATATTAGTGTATATAGGCCCACAAACTTAACCGTTATATAAAACGTGTGTGAATTAGTGGGAAGTTTAAGTAACATATGAATAGGCAACACTTAACCAGTACAACATGTTAATTAAGCAAATGGGTGGGGTTAAGTAAATTGGGAACACTTAACCATTATAACATGTTGATTAGGAAACCCAAGTAACGGGGACCCATTTTAGGAGTAACTCACATAGATGTATCATGGTACCCTGAACTAGGCAGGGTAAGGCACGATTACTGGGCTGATTATAAGCGGTCAAAATAGCGGCAGGTGGTGCAGCAATGTAGGTCTCGACGGAGTACGAGCGTGCACGTGCTCCAGAGCGGGAAAAGCAGGCACTGGGCATCAGTAGCATACACTATACAACTTGATTTGTGTCGGGTTTCCACCATAAGAATTGATACACCCCATGGTGGAACCAGCACAGGTATCTACAATCAAGCGGGGCCGAATGACACAAGTAGTGAATACATACGAGTTAGGGAGCCGATCGGTTAAGGTAGTAAGGATACATCTAACATCTCATGGCAATTAGGCTGATTGAGGTAAGATCCTCATACTAGATGTACACGTGAAGGCTACCACAATTGCGGGGTTGGGATCACCTTATTATATAACACTGGATACTAGTAGGGGATACAGATCCTTTTTCACAGGATACTAGTTGGGACACTAGTAGGGAATACAAATCATTCTATAAAGACACTAGTTAGGATGCTAGTTGGGTGGTGCAAAGAAAATAGGAAATCAGGGAATGAACCGTAGCGCAATTCAGTGTATCTTGCCGTGTCATATCGAACAATGCGGTATAGGAAATACCTTAATAATTAGAAGCGCAACCATCATATCATGTTCATCTTGTGTACCTTGTCATATCTATCGTTCATCATTTGTTGGTTTGCTATGCTTATTATCATGGTTATGTCGTGTATCCAGTTTATTCATGTCATGATGCTTTTATCTATTTACAAGCTGAAAGTCACTGGACTTACCAAACTTATGTCTGACCTACTTTGTTTTCTCCTCTTTTCTTCCAACCCCCCCAGGTTCACGGGGAGGGACATAGCTCAGTTTTTTTTCCAAGCTCGAAGATAGTCGATGTATAGCTCTGAACTCTCTTTTCCACTGCTATGGCTGGCTCATGCTTTATTGAGGAATATCATTGTCGCTTTATGCTTCTTTATTTTGTTAAACAAGACAAATGCTTTGTTGTAATGGGTATTGGTGTTCTGGGTGTTGGAAAACAATTTTTGTACAAGCTGTTTACCAAGCTGCTGCTTATCAATAAAAGTAAAGTTTAATTTATTTTCCGTTGTATAGATTTTTGTCTGTTTTGTAATTTATCTATTCTATACACTTATGATGCTCCACTGAAGTTAATGCATTCCCTTTGTGAGTGACCTTAACGGAGGTGGGGTGTTACATGTGGTGTCAGAGCTGAAGGTTACTAGAACAGAGAAAAAGGATTTTGAAAACCGTTTTCAATAGTATTTTTATAAAGATATATTTACAAAAACATGTTTTAAAGAAGCAAATTTCAAGAGAAAAGTATTGTTTTTGAAAGGCATATTCCCCAAAGTCATATGCACTATCTTTCGGTTCTCTATTTGAATCTCTTCTTCCTTTCTTTTCGCCATAGTCTCGTAGGCATATGACATGTCGAAGGCGAAGTAGTGCCCAACCTCCATCTGTACCCGCAGTAGCTTCACCTGCGGCTAATCTTCTTTCAAGCTTTGTAGGTTTCCGTGCGATGGAGGTAGTTTCGAGAAACTTGTCAACAAGCTACACAAGGATGGTAAGGATGAGAGTAAGGGAGTTTGGGCTAAGGAGCACAAGCACAAGAATAAGAAGCTTGTTGATATGGCTTAATCCACGCAGAAGGAGAAAGGTGAAAAGAAAGAGGCCAAAGTGGAAGAATTACAAACAAGGGATTGGAATATAAGAATGGTGGAAGAAATAATAGATCCCGCGACAAGAGGAAGTGTCTTTTCTATGGTATAGCGGGTCATTTAATTGTAGGAAGAAGAAGACATGTGGTTGTTTTCAGTATGGTGAAGCAGGGCATCTTTTCAAGGATTGCCCGAAGGACAAGGGCAAGGGCAGAGGACAGGACCTACTTCTGGAGGACAGGTTCATGCTCTCATGGAACCAGGACAGGAGAGAGATAGAAACATTTTTGTTGAAAGTTTGATTTTCCTTTTCTGAACTTTGTTTGACTCTGGCACTTCACATTCTTTTCTATCTTCTTCCATAGTTGAGTCTCTGCACCTTAGTACTAGTAGGGTAGAGGACCCCTTATTGTCTCAAATCCAATTGGTGGTTCGGCTCATTTATCTTTGGTTTGAAAGGAATTGAGGATAGTTATATTAAGTATTGAGTTTAATGTTTCATGGGCTATGGGTTGATTCTAGGTTTGGATTGGTTAGCTTGTAATTATGAAAGGAGGGTAGTTAGACTTTTGACTTGCCTCGGGAATACCCTCGAGATTTCGTACGATCCTAAGGGATCAGTTTGTCTTAGCTACCTAGAATCACTTGATGCATCTATCGACGATTTGCGATCCGTTAGAGTAGTCCATGAGTACGCGGATGTTTTTGATTAGGTTAGGGGTTTGTCCCCTAAAACACGAGATAGACTTCTGCATGTATCTAGCTGACAATGCAAAGCCAGTTGCATTACCTGTGCGATACATGACTCCAAGGGAAAGGAAGGGTTCAGTAAACAAGTGAAAGGGTTACTTGAGAAAGGGTTCATAAGGCGAAGTACTTCTAAATGGGGTGCTCCAGTTGTTTTCGCCACAAAGGCGGATGGTTCATTTCGCTTGTGCATATATGATATTTTGGTTTTCTCTAAAAGTGAGGAAGAGCATGCTTTGCATCTAAGGGAAGTCTCAGATACCCTCAAAGCACATCAACTTAAGGCTAGGTTCTCCAAATATCATTTTTGGAGAGAAGAAGTAAGGTTTCTAGGACATGTGATATCTAAGGAAGGGATAACAATAGATCTCGCAAAAGTAGTTGCGGTGCAAGATTCGAAGGTCCCAAGGAATGCAACGGGAGTAAGAAGTTTTCTTGGTTTAGTGGGCTGGTATAGGAAGTTAATTAAGGACTTTGCGAAGGTATCGGCCCCACTTACTGGATTAACGAAGAAGAATCTAACCTTTGCTCGGGATATTGATTGTGATGTCACTTTCCAACAATCGAAGAGGGCTCTTACAATGGCGACAGTTTTGACTTTTACTTTACGGTAGTAAAAGGTTTACGGTTTACGCGGATGCATGCGGCATGGAACTAGGCGTCATTTTGTGTAAGGAGGAAGGGTAAGGTCGTAGCGGATGCCTTAAGAAGAAAAAGGTTGACTTCAAGTCCTCTTTATGTGAAAAGGAAAAGTTTAGAGTACATATCAACCTTTGATTTTAAAATTTTCGGTTAAGTTAGTAGTTGGCATCACTAGGAGTAAGACCTGCGCTTTTGGTTCAAATAGGGACTTCACAAAGAAAAGACTCTCAAATAGTTGATTCAATGGGTAAGTTAAGTAGAGAAGAGACCTCTAGTCACCTTAATAAATAAAATTGGTAATATGGTTAGCATCTGCTTACTTTCAAGAGATAGTTCTTGGAATGTTAGCATGACACAACAGAAGTTGTAGTGTCGAGTATACTAGAAGGAGAAGAGGTGGAACGAGAGGCGACGGTGAAATGAGTTCCAACTTATATTTTGGAAACAGAAATTAAGAAGCTACGCAATCGTGAAGTTAAGACAGTCAGAGCACGATGGAGTGAAGCTCAAGAAGATGCGACTTCGAAGACTGAAGACTAGATACACGCATCATACCCTTTTGGGGGTATATCCTTGATTCCTCTTTTTTCTGTAAAGTTTATTTGCATGCTAGTCTTTATCTTTTTAGTATATCCTCTCGGTACTATCCTCGATCCTTTGGTAGAAACCAATGGATGTAAACATGTATTTGAAACATGTTATGATCGATGGTTGCAAGTGGTTGCTAGTGGTTGCTCATGGGTGCATATACACACACATTAGGTACTAGATCGGCTCAGTCACTTTCATATTGCATATGCGTATATGTATTTGTATATGGATTGAAACTTGATGTGTTATCATATGGATGTTGCATTTGTATGAATGGTTGTGCACTCATGTAGAAGTTATAAAGTACGATTAGGAATAATTGCATACATGATGGGCTCATGGCACTGAAATAATTCGCATTAAGGAGGTCAATTGTATCAGTAGACCGCCTGATTTTGCATTTGGGTAAGGACATATACATACACTATGCATATGTTCGTAAAAAGCATTAGAAACCATTTTAAGGACAATGGATGACTATGATTTAATGATTGAGTAAATGGATGTTGGATGGTAGGATACACATTCTTCTTGATTTGAAGATTTCGGGGACGAAATCCTTTAAGGAGGGGAGAATGTAACACCCCATAATTTTAAATATTAAAATTAACAAATTTAAGAACACTTAATTTTTAGAAGAAGAATAAAGGGAAATGGGTTGCGCCATTGCGTTCGTCTGGGAATTCTACTTGAGATAGAGTCCGAGTTTGCGTAAATCAGACAACGTATGAAGAAGTTATTAAGGTTTGAAGTTTGTATATGCGCGGGGAATATATATATATATATTGAGTTCAGTACTTCAGAAATATGTCCAGAAAGTCAAAAATGCGTTTGAAATTCAAAATCAGCCAAAACAGGCTGGGCGGGAAAATTCCCGCCAGAGGGTGTCGCCCCCCTTAAGGGGAGTCAACATAGGTGTCATCCCCCCTAGATCTGGGCGAAATATCTCGTTTTGTACCTGGCAAACGTGGCAGTGACGATTTTATGGGTCTTAGGGCAATGTGGCGACTTCTGATTGGCCTGCTGACTCATTCTGTTGAGCTGGATGGTTCAGATGGACCCTAGGTTGATCTAAAGGCTCTTAATAATCCTAGACATCTATATATACACTCATAACCCAACCCTAATTCTATTGCTCCAAAGCTATATCAACGCCATCATGTTGTTCATCTTCAATCTAGCCTAGCCACCTCCTTCTTCTCCTTAAATCAGAAATCAAGTTAGAGAACTCCAAATCAAAGGAGAGGTTTTCAACTTTTGAGATTAATCAACATTAAATTAGAGTTTCTGCAACAACAACGATTCATATATCTTTTCTTAATCCTAGCAAGGTAAGTTCTTGTTATTTTCAGATTTGAACATCTGATTGTAATCTTGACATGCAATAAAATGAATCAAGTCTATGCCTGATTGTAAGATAATTTTTTTAGATTTATCTCTATCCTTCTATTGAATCCATAATTTTACATGCCTAAGAAGTTATTATATCAATTCAATCATGCCTATCTTTGTTGTACATCAGGCGTACAATCCTTTTTGGTTCATGATGTTATTCTTATGCCTGCGATAATGATTGTATCAGTTTATTCAAGAATCTATCTTTGTTGGATCTAAATTTCCTGTATTAGGTCTGTTGTTGCATGCCTATTTTTATGCCTATTCTTATTTTATGCTCCTTCTCTCTCTTCCCCTATTTCCTTTTTCTTTGATGAACCTAGGTTACCTTCGAACCTAGACTGAAATCACGAAATACGAACGGTTGTAATACGGTGAATATGTGGGTATAACCTATTTTGGGTAAATATTGGACATAACATATTTGGTGAAATAATTGGGCATAACTTGTAATTGATATTGGGCATTTTTAATTGCAAGTTTGAGGTTAATTGGCATGTAAACCAAGTTTTGGGCATAAACTATAAACTGGAATATTAAATCTAGATTGGGCATAACTATTGGTTGGGACGCCAAACGTAATATATATTGTGATTTTGGAGCATGACTATTATTGTAAATTTGGGACGATTGGGTGTAGCCTATTTTGATTAATAACTTGTAATTGAATTTGTGGGGCATAACTTGCAATTGGCTTTGCTAGGCATAACTTGAGAATTGGAAAATGACTAGTTTTGTGAATTTGGGATAATTAGCATATAAAATCTAGACTTGGACATGTACGGTAAATATGTAAATTTGCTAAAAGTTGAACGTGCCTAACCCGAGGTTAGATTGAGTTGCGGTGTAAAACTGCACGGAACCGCCCGGCACATCCAGTAACTGCAACAACACAGATCTAATGTGAGAGGTTAGCGCATTTAGCCCAAAACCTGAGGTTAGAATGAGTTTGCGGTAGAAGTCTGCTCGGAACCGCCCGACACATCCAGCAACCGCAAACAATAGTTCTAATGTGAGAGGCTAAGGCATTAATGAATGAATTAATGCTAATAAACAAGACATGATGAATGAGTAGGGTTAAGTTAATAGGAAACACTTAACCAATATAAAAGGAAGAATGAGTAGGGTTAAGTTAATAAGAAACACTTAACCAATATAACATGATGAATGAGTAGGGTTAAGTTAATGGATAACACTTAACCAATGTAACATGACAAGTGGGTGGGTTAAGTTAACTCGACTGGATTGATGACACTTAACCAATACAACATGATGAATGGGTGGGTTAAGTTAACTTGAATTGATTGGTGACACTTAACCAATATTACAAAGTTGATAGGGTTAAGGCAAGCTTAACCAATAATACATATGGACTTGATAAGGGGAAGGGTTAAGTAAATCTTGGGTAAGTGGGCAATATTAGTATATATAGGCCCACAAACTTAACCGTTATATAAAACGTGTGTGAATCGGTGGGAAGGTTAAGTAACATATGAATAGGCAACACTTAACCAGTACAACATGTTAATTAAGCAAATGGGTGGGGATAAGTAAATTGGGAACACTTAACCATTATAACATGTTGATTAGGAAACCCCATTTATGGGGACCCATTTCAACAGTAACCCACATAGATGTATCATGGTACCCTGAACTAGGCAGGGTGGGGCACGATTACTAGGCTGATTATAAGCTGTCAAAATAGCGGCGGGTGGTGCAGCAATGTAGGTCTCGACGGAGTACGGGCGTGCACGTGCTCCGGAGCGGGAAAAGTAGGCACTGGGCATCAGTAGTATACACTGTGCATCTTGATTTGTGTCGGGTTGCCACCATAGGAATTGATACACCCCATAGTGGGACCAACACAGGTATCTACAATCAAGCAGGGCTGAATGACACAAGTAATGAATACATACGAGTTAGGGAGCCGATCGGTTAAGGTAGTAAGGATACATCTAACATCTTCATGGCAATTAGGCTGATTGAGGTAAGATCCTCATACTAGATGTACACCTGAAGGCTACCACAATTGCGGGGTTGGGATCACCTTATTATATAACACTGGATACTAGTAGGGGATACAGATCCTTTTTCACAGGATACTAGTTGGGACACTAGTAGGGAATACGAATCATTCTATAAAGACACTAGTTAGGATGCTAGTTGTGTGGTGCAGAGAAAATAGGAAATCAGGGAAAGAACCGAAGCGCAATTCAGTGTATCTTGCCTTGTCATATCGAACGGTGCGGTGTAGGAAATATTTTAATAATTAGAAGCGCAACCATTATATCATGTTCATCTTGTGTACCTTGTCATATCTATCGCTCATCATTTGTTGTTTGCTATGCTTATTATCATGGTTATGTCTTGTATCCAGTTTATTCATGTCATGATGCTTTTACCCATTTACATGATGAAAGTCACTGGACTTACTAGACTTATGTCTGACCTAGTTTGTTTTCGCCTCTTTTCTTTCGTTTCCCCCAGGTTCACAGGGAGGGACTTAGCTCAATTTTCTTTCCAAGCTCGAAGATAGTAGATGTATAGCTCTGAAGTCTCTTTTCCACTGCTATGGCTGGCTCATGCTTTATTGGGGAATATCGTTGTCACTTTATGCTTCTTTATTTTGTTAAACAAGACATATGCTTTGTTGTAATGGGTATTGGTGTTCTGGGTGTTGGAAAACAATCTTTGTACAAGCTGTTTACCAAGCTGCTGCTTATCAATAAAAGTAAAGTTTAATTTATTTTCCGTTGTATAGATTTTTGTCTGTTTTGTATTTTATCTGTTCTATACACTTATGATGCTCCACTGAAGTTAATGCATTCCCTTTGTGAATGACCTTAACGGAGGTGGGGTGTTACATTAACCTTGTGTCTGAACACGTCTCGTATTTGCGCACTTATAACTCTCATATTAGGTTCAACATCAGTGGCTACTGGATATGCCGGTCAGGTCCGGGCAGACTTCCACCACTAATGCAACCTAACCTCGTGTCTAAGCGTTACTACGGTTCCATTATTTTAGGCATATTCAAATAAATCTCCCTTTTCCAAATATAGACTTTCGTGCCCCCTTTCAATCCATATTTACAATTATTCTATTTCAATTATAGGTTCATGCCCTAAATCAATATTCACATGTGTTAACAGTTTATGCCCCAAATTAACATTTGCATATGTCACAATCTATGCCCAATTTCATAATTACATATGTTCCAACTTATACCTCAAATCAATATTTACATATCCAACACAAATTTTGCCCAAATTCATGTTCACCTATTTTCCAATATATGCCTAAAATTAATATTCACATACATTCCAATTCATGCCCCAAATCAGTATTTACACATGTCCCAATTTATACCCTAATTATATTCATATTTTCCAATACCAATTATGCCCCAAAGTTATGTCTTTCCCCATCGTTCCCAATTTCACACATTCGTAATTTTTTAGCGTTAGGCCTAGGCTCGAAGGTAGCCTAGCTATATAAAAATAAAAAGGGAAAAGTGGGAGAGAAGAGAATCAGAACAGGCATAATAACGAATCAATAACATAACGGTAGAAATAGGCATAAAAACTGTAACAACCCAGAAAATAGGAACCAATTTAAAATTTTTATTTTGGCAATTTTAATGAATTTTGAATATTAAAACTATTTATTTTAAATAATAATGACTAAAAATTTATTTAAATCGAAATTAGAACGAATAAATTTATTTTAATTATATAACGAGCCTAAAATGGCATGGCAGTTTGAAAATTTGATTTCAAATTTCAAATGAATGTACATGATTCAAAATAAATTGGATTTCAGTGAAACAAGAAATATTTGAATTTGTTCGAAAATATCTTTCCAATGAATGTGAAAAATCTAGATTTCATAACGGGAATAAAAAGTCATGTCCAGTTGAAAATTCAGAATAGTCGCTATGAAATATATATATATATATATTTTAATATAATAAATAGCCATTTTGCAAACGACCTCCGTTTTCGACGAAACCACTTTTATTGGATCCGGAATGTCAAATTATTGCTGGATTCCAAAATTCATAATTTTTGGAATCAATATGTGAGTGTGGTGAATTTAAACGTGTTTGGTCAATTCAATTTGAATTTAATCGACTGGACAATGACCCTTTTTCAAACGGTCTCCAAATTCGATGAAATTAATTTTGTTAGGACCGTATCGTCAAAACAAAACTAGAAATAATTTTTCAGGAATTTTTAGAGCTAGTATGTGGCCCCGGTAAATTAAAATATATGTTTGAATTCAATATATATTGATTTATATTTTAATTGAAATGAAAACGGATCGAAATAGTCAAATTGGCTTGCGGGACATATCCCATTGTGTTTGGGATGGGGATAATTAGCTAAGGGCGACAGTCGTGGGGTCTTGTTTGGAGTTCGTATGCATAATCACACTTTTTGGAGAAAATAAAATAATAATTAATTATATATAAAACCCCCTCCATATCCTTTTTCTCTCCCTTCCCTTTTTATTCTCTAACCTAAATCGATCGTGGAAAGAAAAAACACCTTCAGCCGCCGCCCACGCCTCTGCCCCTACCGTCGTGCACCAGGGCGCCGCACCCCCTCCGGCCATTACCGTCACCTTCCCTCTTCCCTCCTCTCTCCAGCGCGAATTCAAGGCCTAGCCCCCCCAAATCAATGATGCAGGCCCCCACAGCGCCACCGTTGTCCTCCGCTCCCCACTGCCTCCACCGCCGATCAGGCCGCTCCCCTTGCAGTCTGGCGCCGCGACTCCCCCACTCCCCCTTTCAAACAGTGAGTTTTTTATTGATTTACATTTAATTTATTTACAGTTTTAATATATGTATAGCAATGTAAAGATCTGATTTTTTTTAAATAAAGATATGATTTTTTAAAAATAAAGATATGATTTTTTTAAATAAAGATATTATTTTTAAAATAAAGATATGATTTTTACTATGAGGATAACGGATTAAAAATAAGATTTTTATTATATGAATGACATATAAAAAACGATTTTTATATATAAAGTAGCGATATAAAAATGTTATTTATATATGAAGTAGCGGCATGAAAATATGATTTTTATATAGGTGATAGCGATATAAAAATGTGATTTTTATATATATAGTGATATGATAAAAATATGATTTTTGTTCTATAAACATCGTTATAAAAAAGTGAATTTTATAAATATGACATTGAAATAAAAATGTGATTTTTTTAATAAATGTTGATTAAAATATGATTTTTAAGGTATAAACATCATATTAAAAATGTGACTTTTACTATGAATGGCTTGGAAAGGATTGCGTTGGAATTTCAGACAAATCCAAACAGTTCAGAAATTCAGAAATAAAGAATGGAGGACTGGATCCCAAAGGTGAGAACATCCCACTCTAATTTATTTTCTAGTTAAATATATATACTAGGATGCAAACTGCGCTTAGTAACACCCGACACCTTTGATAGAAACCATGGATGTTTGGTGATTTTTGGATTGAGTGATTTATTTGTTTGAGTGTGATTTGGGATGTGAATTAAATTGAATTGATTAGAATTGGTATGTGTATGGCGCGAGCCAGTATTAGACAAGGGATAAGGCTAGACCTTATTCCGGTTCTAGTATCGCGCCGTTATGCTGCTGAAATTTTCTAAAAATATTAGAATAATAAAAATATCATTTTTATTGTATAAATGAACTATATAAAATATTCATGTGTTGAAATAAATATTTTATCGATAAATATATAATTTTTAACGTGTATATGAATGAAAATAAATATTCATTTACAAATCGGACGATTTGTTTATGTACACATGTTTAACTGATATTGATTGGGATGATATATTTTACACATCGCCCAACTGCACAAATAAAATATGTGTGTGTTGATTGAAACCCCACACGGGTATTGGGATGATATTGGACATACACTAATCCCTATATTTAGTTGTATGTCAATCGATTGGTTGACAGACTGTTGTAAGCGTTAATTATTTATATTAACGCTTATGCAGTTGTGTAATGCACTCTGGATGATGGTTGACTATGTTTGATTATTGTTGTGTACATGTGTGTATGAAATACATATAAATAAAATTATATGATAATTGATTGTGTCTGATTCCAATTCGGAAAGAAAAAATATTTTAAATTAACGAATATTTTAAAATGATGAAAAATGAATATTTTAAAATAATATTCAGTAATGGATCAAAATATGATTTTGATGTCCGATTTGGGATGGACACGAAAATATTGAAATATATGAAGCCGTGTTGATTAGATATACGCCATTTTGACGCGAATGATATTTATATCGATTTTATTCATTTTTAATAGTGAATATTGAAAAGGAAGTGATTTCAAAATCTAATGTTTTGAAAATATTATCATTTATATATTAATGATATGGAATATTCAATTTTGATTTAAAATTGAATATGAAGTTGAAATCGTTTTTAAAACGATTGATAAAATACGTTTTAAATGGAAATTGACGAAATACATATAATATATTATATATATATATATTAAATAGCCTAAATAGAAACGCGCCGCGGCAGTTCGCGAATTTCGACCATTGACATTACGGGTGATTCGACGGTCAGATTCTCCTAAAACTGGAACCGTTGGGTTCGTATCGAATAGAGCTTTCCAATGAATATAAGAGATTTGAAATCTAATGGTTGAATTTGGAATTATATCCAAATCGAATTTGGAAAAAGTCGCTGTAAGTGCAGTTCGATGACCGTTTATGGAAATCGACTGAAAAGGCCTTAATAAAATTATTAAAAATATTAATAATTTGTGTAAAATCATAATAAATGATTTGGAAGGAATTAGAATGAAAAATTCCACGTTTGTAAAGATAAAAATATATTTTTATCGAAATGAACTATTTATTAACTAGAATAATAATATAATATATTTAAATAAATAAATTGGATTTGAAATGGGTTTAAAATAACCAGAATATTCCAGTAAATAAATTGGAATGGTTTGGGATGGAAATAATCTTCAGAATATTTCGACATTGGATTCCGTGATTATACAGATATTGTGGAGGAATTTGGAAGAAAAATATATCGTTATTCCAAAAATGATATTTGTTGATTTCAGAATTTGATATTGAATATAAGTCGATATAATTTCTGTTCAGAGCCTTGTATTTAATATTAAATTGGATTTTGGGTTTGTCATGAACGGTGTCTTAAATAACACTGTTTTTAAACCCAATTGAGAAAAGAATAAATCTTTTAATTAAGATTTAGTGAAGTTTTCCGATTAATTAATATTTAATTGGAATTGAATAAAAGATTTGGATTTTGGGTTTGTCGTGAATGGTGTCTTCAATAACACCTTTCTTAAACCCCGGTTGAAAAGAATAAATCTTTTAATTAAGGTTATTAAAGTTTCCAGTTACATTTGGTAATTGGAATAAAATGGAATGTGAATCGGATTTATCGTGAACTGTTTTTTTAACGACATTCGCTCTTTAACCTGATTAACATCGAAATATGATTCGGAATTCATAAATCTTTTAATTAAGATTTAGGGGAATTTTTCCAAAGAAAAGTTTTCCAATTTAACAAAATAAATTGGAATGGTATTCAGCTTGGTAATAATCGAAGTGAACTTCTGTGGAGGAAGACTGTTACTATATATGGAATTTAAAAGGCTTTGCCGTTATTCCATTTATATTATCAGTTGGATATGGAAGTTTATATCGATTATATATATTGATCTGTTTTACGTGAAGATTCCATAATCAATGGAATGTGATTTTAGGGTTTATCGTGAACTGTGTTTTAAATAACATTAGTTCTTTTACCCATTTAAAGATAAGATTAATTTCTTAACTTTAAATAATCATTAAGTAATGATTTTTGGAGATTAAAACTGAATTAGAGTTTTAATGAATCTTTAATTATATTGGAATGTGAAAGGGGATAACTAAATTTATCGAATTCATGAAATGATCGGGAATGGAGTACCATCAATTTTACTCCAAGTGATAGTTAAATCTTTAATTAGATTTGAAAATGAAATGGTAATTAATTTTCCGATAACACTGTGGTGTTAGATATGGAGTATTACCAGTTTTTCTCCATGATATGAATAGGTTGGGATTGGGAAATATAATAAATGCTTACTTCGGTAAGGTTCGCTAATCCAGACCAGTTTGGATAAACCTTAATTTGGTTTGAATTGATATCCAATGGAAGATTAAAGAATAAATTTAAAGGATTTATCTTTGATAAAATTAATGGGAACCTTTCCCAAAGGATATGAATATTTAAATAAAAGAATATTCAGAATTGGAATGAGGCATATGTTGTGTTTTTATAGCACTTGTTTATAATATACGCGAGTTATTCGGAAAGGCCGAGTTTATACCATATTCAAAAGGCGCCTAGGTTACGAAGTAAGGTCTCTCACCCTCATCTTAGAATGACTGATCTCTGTGATTTTGAATAGATTCTGGATTAGTTAGTTTTATTTCTCGATGTGGCCGGGAAGGGATATAACTCAGCGGTAGAGTGTCACCTTGACGTGGTGGAAGTCATCAGTTCGAGCCTGATTATCCCTAAACCCAATAGGAGTTTTTCTATTTTGACTTGTTCCCCGCAGCGATTGAACGAGAATGGATAAAAGGCTTGTGGGATTGACGTGATAGGGTAGGGATGGCATTATGAATAACTGATTCGGCGATAAGTCGACGATGAAGACGGTGGTTGAAGACATGAGGTCTTCACATCGTTTGGATGATACTGATGTCTTGATTGCGCTGTACACCCAAGACGGGGTAATAAGTGGTGATCATCCAGACGTACTTGGAGATCGACCGGATATGCAAGGACCTCTCTCCTGTATTGGACATGTGGGACGAGGAATAAGGTGCCTCCGGTTTCGTTTAGACCCAGAACGAACTTGTAAATGGATGTGTGTATGACATTGGATTTTATTCTATGCCGATTGATCTCTATTAAATATATATTTGTTTGGTGCCGGAGAATTTATTCTCTTGCTTAACACCCTTCTCTGAGATGTACGAGCTCAAAGGTTATATATCGATAAACATCAGTCGCATGGCGTGAATTTCCTGTGTGGCATGCCGAGATGCAAATGATCAAGGCTTCTGTTGGAAAGCAGAGTCTTGTGGTTGATGATCAAAGCACGGCTTTAATATAGCATAACTTTGTGTATAGCGTTAATTCGCAAGCCTCAGACCCCGATGTGAACCAGAAACGGGAGATGACCTCAGGGAGGACATGCGTTTCTTTCTAGCCAGGAGTGGTGTCATGGTATGGAGCCTAGACATTTTTACTTATGTGGATGATGGAAAGCGAGGTGCCTTGGTTATATCGGTCACTATGGGGCCGATGGATGGTTTGGTCGATATACTGACCATTTTTACACCCCATAGGGCGGGGAAACGCACTGTTCAGGCATTTTAATCCACTCCGTGTGGACCGGCCTTGACGATCCAAGGCTTGCTTGCATGCTTGCCTGGGGCTCGGGCTTGAGAGTCTCGAAGCGGTAAGGACGATCCCTTACCTCGGTTCACAAACAGAAATCCAATTTCCAATACGTGACTTTTCGGTTTTAGTTGTAAACCTATATGGCGACCTAGTAACATGGGATGCTATGCCGTCTATGATTGATACATTTATATTTGAAGTTGATTTCCTCACTTATGGTAATAATAAAAGATAAAATTTTGCATACCAAGCATTATTTGGCTATTATAAGGTAAAACTCAATGCTCAGGCTTGTGGTTCATTGTGTGATGGGACCTGAGTCTTATAATAGTTTCATTTCTTTATTTAGCATTGCGATGTTTGTTATATGTACTGGTATTCTTGGAGTTAAACCTATTCCGTGTTATATGGCGCGGTCCCTTGATTTATCTAACTTTAAAATTAAGATAATAACAGTTTTAGTTCTCACTCCAGTCACATAACTGACCTGGATTTTATTGTTTTGACCTAAACTCTAGGTGAACCTATTTTCCACACGGGTAGCTAGTAGTTTTGGTTTTGCAGATATTATATTCACAGGATCCTGGTTTACAACTGGAGCTATATTCGGAACGCTATGTATCCATGTATTTCTTTCAGTTGTGTTTTGTATTATTTTCCACTGCATTGTAATTTGTAAATATCTGATATTTATCAAATGTATATTATTTTTTCATTCTCTGCATATTCTTGTACTCTGATGTAAATTGTTGTAATAGCAATGAAATGTTCTTCTGCTTGTGTTCTGATTTGTCGTGTTCTCAACTCAACCAGGCTTTCCCGTAAGGGCGAGTTTGGGGTGTTTCAAAAACCGAATGGACGTATTATGACAAGATTAGACTTGGTGACAATATAAACATATAAGAACATATCAGAGGAATATGTCATAGTAGAACTTATTAGGCACGGATTCAAGATCCAATTTTTATATACATATCACGGTTACTATTTAAACATTCAGATCTAAAAATAACATGAACTCTCAGTGAATAGATCTTAAGGAAATGGATCCAAATTACTGCGAAGAACATGTTGAATTTTTTGTTGTAGCAATCTTTGAATTTGTATAATGCTTGCTGAATTGGTTTTGGAGAAGACTAGGCCATTCAATCTACGTTGCAGCGCAGCTCCGCCGTCGCCGCCATTTTCAGATGAATAAAATCTAGGTTTAGGGTCCTTTATATGGCCTTAGGATCAATGAATCTTGCTCAGAAAGGTGTCCAGATACAAAATGAAGTATTTCAACCAGATCTGTTTAGGGGTGGGTCGACCTCCCTTTGAATGGGTTGACCTATTGGTTGACCCCTTTGAGTGGGTCTACCCCCCTTTGGGTGGGTAGACCCACCTAGGCGGGAAATCTGCCGCCTTACCAAATTTGAATTTTGAACCGAATTTCGAATTTCTGGACAAATTTTTGAAATTTTGAACCTATTATATATATATATATATATTCTTCCTGTGCGTATACAAACTTCAAACCTTAATAACTTCTTCATATGAAGTCCGTTTTATGCAAAACATGCTTCTATCTAGACCAGAATTTCAAGGCGGACGCAATGGCGCATTTCGTTTCCCTTAATTCCGAATATTGAATTAATTATTCTTTAATTCATCATCTTTAGTGTCATTAAAATTTTGCGGTGTTACATTATCCCCTACTCAAGCGATTTCATCCCCGAAATATCTAAGTTAAGAAGCATGTATATCCTAACATCCAACAATCATACATTCGTCTAGCAATCACAGGCATCCATTGTCCTTAAGGAATTTCTAATGCTATTATGAACACATGCAGTTGTGTGTGTATATGTCCGTAAACTAATGCGAAAGATCAGGCGGTCTACTGATTCAGTTGACCTCCTTAATGCAATGTATGTTTGCGCCATGTAACCAAAATGTATGCAAATTATCCTAATACATGTAAGTTCTATATGTGTGCACAATCATCCATCTAAATGCAACATCAATGTAACGATATGCCTATTTTCATCCATAAAAATTTAAAATGTACACACATCAATATGCAATATGTAAGTGATTGAACCGATCTAGTGCCTATTGTGTGTATATGCATCCACGAGCAATCACAAGCAACCACTTGCATCCCTCAAACATAACATTTCTCAAATACATGTTTACATTCATTAGTTTTCTACCTAAAGACTCGATCGATAGGATATATTCAAACGATAGATACAATATTAATTTGAAACTTGGAAAAAGAAGTTAAGGACATATTCTCGAAATGGAAAGGATATGAAGCGCGAATCTTTTCTTCAGCCTCCCAAGTAGCGTTCCTGTGGCCCTTTCCCCATTGCACTATTACTAGCTTCACTTCTTTGTTGCACAATTTCTTAACCTTCGATCCAAGTATGCAAGTCGAAACTCGTCCAATCATTGCTTCCTTCTCTACTTTCACTTCCCCTCGCAAGTTTGGCTCCATTACCTCAAACTCTATACACTTTATCGCCTCTTGAATGAATAGTCATCTTAGAATGTTGGGCCTCCTCAAGGACTGTCTTCAATAGGTTTCCCATTCCGATGTAATTTACCTATCAAACCTCTTCTCAAATAGCTCCCCTACTTGCTTACAAAGCTCCCTCTTTTATTTTAGGAGTCATATGTCCCACAGGCAATGTGACTGGCTTTGCATTGTCCACCAAGTATATGCAGAAACCAATATCGTGCCTCGGGGGTAGACCCCGAACCTCATCAAAAACATCAGGGTACTCACAACTATTGGTAAAGATCGCAAATCATCGATAGATATATCAAGAGGTTCTTGGAGACTAAGCATGAAAGACCCTTTTGGGGTCATAAGAAATCTCGAAAGTCTTTCTATGGCAAGCCAGAAGTCTAATGACCCGGCTCCCACAATCTAGAATGACACCATATATATGGTTAACCAATCCATCCCTAGAATCAAACTGTATCTCCTGAGATCAAGAATATATGGATCACAACCAAACTCGATGCCTGACACAGAGATTCTCAAAACATGAAAAATTCTCAATAAATGACCCGTACCTCCAATAGGGTTTGAGACAATAACGGGATCCAAAACCATACTAATATCTAGGTGCAGAGACTCGACTAAAGGATATGATATAAAAGAAAGCGAAGCACGAGAAAAAGAATCCTAATAGGATGATCAGAAATAGAAATCAATTGTTCGACGGAAACTTTCCTACCCCTATCCTGTCCACCAACTATGAGAACATTAGCTTGCCCTCGATAAGTTCCTACCCTCTGGCCTTGTCCTTGTCTCTTTGGGCACTCTTTAATAAGGTGTCCCGCCTTGCCTAAGTGGTAACAACGCCTTTCCTCTTTCTACAATCCTTTTTCAGATGACCTACCAATCCAAAGTTATGGTATTTCCTCGTTTCTTCTTTCATATATATTTCCTTCTTAAGCCATCATTTTCTTTCATCTTTGGGTTGTGCTCCTTAGCCCCAACTCGCTTAATCTACTTTTTGCCACATGTCAGCTAGTCTCTTGAAAGTTGCCTCTATTGCATGGAAATCCTTACGAGGCTTGAGAGAAAATAAGCCGCAGGTGAAACCACTGCGGCTAAAGATGGAGGTTGGGCACTTCTTTGTCCTTTAACATGTACCGTGGTTTTAACATGCCTACGGAACCATGCCGAAATAGGGATACCCTTTCGGGAATAAACAGCTCCCCGAACAAAAAGGAAAAGGAATCAAGCAGAGAATCGAGACGGTATTTATGGCTTTGGGAAATATGATTTTCAAAAACAGATTTTTTATTTTAAAATACTTTGTTTTTTAGACCTTTTTGAAAACCATTTTCAAAATATTTTATCCGATCTTATAAACATATGCTCTGATACCAAATGTGACACCCAACGTCCGTTAATGTCACTCTTTAAAGAATGCATTAAGTTTCGTGAAGCGTTATTGGTAAATAAGAATGTTATATCACAAGATAGACATGTAAAATAGCAGCGGAATTAAAAACTTTATTTAAATCAAAACATCATGGTCCCAAATACTGAGTTTACATCATAGGTTTGAAATAACCAATTACATTAATAATCTGTCTTGCCAAAAATATCAAAGTACAAAAGCAAAAAACCATATTTCCCAGGTGAAGCCATAAGAGAGTTGACCAGAAGTCAAAGCGGTACATCAATATCCAAAATCCAAGCTAAGCTGAAAGAATCTAAATCAACTCTAAGCACTTCCACCCTGAGAACCTTGTGGGGGGGGGGGGGGGAGGGAGGAACGGAAGAGAGAGAAGAGGAAACAAAAAGGGTCAGACATAAAGTTGGCGAGTCCAGTTACTTTTAAATATAAATAAATAAAAGTACCATGGCAGGTATAAAAACGGGAAGAACAAGATAACAGTAACAATAACAGGTGTGAACTGAGCAAGATAAGACGAACATGATATATTGCGCTTCTTAAATACATTTCTCTACACCGCATCGATACTAGTATATCAGAAATAGAATGATCCCTACCAATACCGCTTCATTACATTTTCTTGATTATTAGGTTACTTGGGTTAGTAGAACTCAAGACTTATCCTTGCATTGTACCCATTTACTTTCCCATGGATTCACCTAATACAATATATGTAGCTATCTCTCAATATTGAGATGCACCCCATGGTAACCCACTCGCATGGTCTCCACCGAAATGAACGCAGTCCCTCATCCTACGCCATAGTGACATACAGATCTCTATATAACAATGTTATGTTCCGCATATATCTGTCATTACTATGCTACGTAAGCGTACGGACTGCCACCATCGATCGAATCAGATTCCTTATCGGAATACTGCCCTCTAGTCCATGATACACCACCCAGAGCAGTTATGCATGCATCTAGATTGTCCCATGTATGTACTTAATTGTAGCTCGATGCCTCTATCGCATGTCCTCTATGTGCACCGAGTTCCGTGGCAGGGCTAAACAAGAAACACAGAACTTGGCCGGGAGCTTTTCCATACCTGTACAAGCTCACCTTTAAGAGCCTCCAAATACAAATATTCCTAGGGTCGATTTTCCATGGTGGCTATGGCCCCACCTCGTCCCCTCCCTCAACTAGTAAAGACTACAAGAGCTAAGAGACCACCCCTAATGACAACCAATCTTAATATCCATGTGGCGTCTCACCTCAACCCCGTACCTCGATAGGTCGTGACCCTCTGCCTCCTCGTGAGGCAACCTCCGTACCACCCTGGTGTCACCTCATCACAACATTCTGATTGCATAGCTACATCTACAGTCAAGGCCCACTCACCTGATAGTTACGCGCAGACCCAACCTCTGCGAGCACAGCCTAAGACATCTGTCACCGCATAAAGGACTACTAGGAGCACCCTACGTACCTCAGGAAGCCATGTGCTTCCCCTTCAAGTTCTTTGGAGCCGTTAAATCAATCATATGAATGTGCGCTCTCCTCGTGCCTTATAACACCTCGATGATCTACCCCGTCGGGTTATTCACCCTCAAACGTGCGGACTGGTCCAGGCGCCTCACTTTAATATGTTATTAGACCCTATGTCTAATCATTCAATTAAACGCTTTCTTTTCCTCCTCAGGTTTCCTTTTTACCTGGTTATCCCCATTCATATTGAATTCTTAATCAAGTAACCAAGTTCCTCTTGCTTATTAATTTTGGTTATATAACTTAACCCCTTTAAGTTCATTAATAGGCCCGCAACATGTTATTCTCTGGATTGTGGCCCAAGGTCTATAATCCACAATCTCTTTTATATTTTCATCGTCCGATTCCATAGTAACAATAACATGTTCTTATTTAATCTGTAGTTAAGTACATCTAATTTTACATGTTTCCTTTTTAGCATGTCATTGATGCAAATATAACTTATATCATTTCATAAGTTTTCCTTATCTTTCTCATTTAATCATAAATTCAATTTACACCGTCACTACAACTTATCGTTGTTTATTTATTAACTTAGTTTTCTTAATTAAGGCCCTTTAACAAGTTTCTTAACCCATTAATTATAACCTATGTTATAATTTCCTCTTATCCCTAGGACAAGCCTAAGCATGTTATTCACATCAGCGGGTTCCAGACTTTTAGATTACTTAATCTATAATTAAGTACCTCTTATCTTATTACACAAGTTGTCTCATTTCCTTACAAGTTATGCTTACACTAAACAGTGTCTTTTAATTACATAAGTTTATTATTTCTACCGGTTATGTATACCACTAGGTGTCTTTAATTACATAACCTTATCAGGTTAAGTTTATGGGCATATATGTAAATATTACCCACCCCCTTCGATTTACTTAACCCACCCACTGTTCACTAAATTTTACTTAACCCCAAATTTAGTTTTATTCATATAATCCCTATAGATTCAACTAGGTTAAATATTCAAGATTTATTACCATATTTTCATTTATGGCTACAGTATGCTAGACCTCCCACATTAAGCCTGCCATTTGTGGATTCTGGATATGCCGGTCGAGTTCGGGCATGCTTATTCCACAAATTGGGCTTAACCTCGTGTCTGAGCATGTCTCGTATTTGCACACTTAGACCTCTCACATTAGGTTCAACATCAGTGGCTGCTGGATATGTTGGTCGGGTCCGGGCAGACATCCACCACTAATGCAATTTAACCTCGTGTTTAAGCGTTACTACGGTTCCATTATTTTAGGCATATTCAAATAAATCTCCCTGTTTCAAATATAGACTTTCATGCCCCCTTTCAATTCATATTTACAATTTTTCTATTTCAATTATAGGTTTCCATGCCTAAATAAATATTCATATGTGTTCGAGTTTATGCCCCAAATTGACATTTGCATATGTCACAATCTATGCCCAATTTCATAATTACATATGTTCTAACTTATACCCCAAATCAATATTTACATATTCCAATACAAATTTTACCCAAATTCATGTTCACTTATTTTCCAATATATGCCTAAAATTCATATTCACATACATTCCAATTTATGCCCCAAATCAGTGTTTACACATGTCCCAATTTATGCCCAAATTATATTCATATTTTCCAATACCAATTATGTCCTAAAATTATTTCTTTCCCAATCGTTCACAATTTCGCACGTTCGCAATTTTTTAGCGTTAGGCCTAGGCTCGAAGGTAGCCTGGCTATATAAAAATATAAAGGGAAAAGAGGGAGAGAAGAGAATCAAAACAGGCATAATAACGAATAAATAACATAACGGTAGAAATTGGCGTAAAAATTCGAATGGACATATTATGACAAGATTATACTTGGTGACGATATAAACATGTAAGAACAGATCATAGGAATATGTCATAGTAGAACTGATTAGGCACCGATTCAAGATCCAATTTTTATATACATATCACAATTACTATTTAAATATTTTGGTCTAGAAATAGCATGAACTCACAGTGAATAGATCTTAAGGAAATGGATCTAAATTAATACGAAGAACATGTTGAAATTTTTGTTGTAGCAACCGTTGAATTTGTATAATGCTTGCTGAATTGGTTTTGGAGAAGACTAGGCCATTCAATCTACGTTGCAGTAGAGGTCCGCCATCGCCGCCATTTTAAGATGATTAAAACCTAGGTTTAGGGTCCTTTACATAGCCTTAGGATCAATGATTCTTGCTCAGAAAGGTGTCCAGATACAAAACGAAGTATTTCACCCAGATCTGTTCAGGGGTGGGTCGATCCCCTTTTGAGTAGATCGACCTCTGAGTCGACCCCCCTTTGGGTAGGTCGACCCCCTTTGGGTCGGTAGACCCACCTGGGCGAGAAATCTGCCGCCTTCCCAAATTTCGAATTTTGAACCGAATTCCGAATTTCTGGATCTATTTTTGAATTTCTGAACCTATTATATATATATATAAATATTCTTCCTGTGCGTATACAAACTTCAAACCTTAATAACTTCTTCATACGAAGTCCGTTTTACGCAAATCAGGTGTCTATCTTGACCAGAATTTCAAGACGGACGCAATGGCGCAGTTTATTTCCCTTAATTCTAAATATTGAATTAATTATTCTTTAATTCATAATCTTTAGTATCGTTGAAATTTCGGGGTGTTACACCACGCCTCAGCCCTATTCCCAAAAATCCATCGCCATGTTCGCACTATACTGTTTCCAACCCCATTTTAGCCACGTGTGCTCCTCTAGAACCCAAACCCCTAAATGTTGAGCTTCAGAAAAAAATCCAAATCGATCGCAACTTCAAAGAGTAAATCAAATACTTGTAGTCCTTCCATATCACTTCGAATCGAACTTTAGAACTCCCTTTGAGTTTTCCAAAGTCAATCGCAAGCCCTTTTGATGTCGAGTTCCTCATTCTTGAGCCGTCTGATTCCCCTAACCCCATCATGACTTAAATGTCGGCTTGGAATTCGAGTTGGGTTTTTTTAGTTGCGGTTTCGATTTATCTGATTGAGGGAATTTGGGTTTTGAGTGACTAAGAGAAGGAGAATGTAAGGCAAAGACTTACATTTTGTTTTGATTACAGAGAGGAGGAAAGGGTGGTTCTCTTCTAAAATGATTTATGAGGTAACGGAAATGAAAAGATTAAAAGGGAAGATGCTGGCGAATTTATATGAAAATAATACCTTAGGCCTTAAGGAATTTTGTCTGCGTAAAGTACATTTTTAGGAGATAGGTTAAGGTAGGATATTAATTTAGTTTGACTTAGTACTTATCCATTAAAATTTAAAATAACATAATTCGCAGTTCTGAACTCCTATTCGAGCGCAACAACTGGCGTTTCTAGCGTTATAACACTATTTTGAGCTCACTGGGACCGATTTCTAAGCCCAGTTCGATCGTACGAAGAAGATACAAATTTAAATCAATATAAATTAATTCAAAATAATTAATTCCTTGATAATAAATTATTATTGTCACCGTTTCTATTTAAATAGAATTACGATTAATCATTTGAATTAATTTGACTCTGTTTTAATTTCGAACTGAATTATTTTAGGTTCTCGTATTACGATAATTATTTATACTTGAAATAAATCGTATTTTGATTATTAAATCGATAACTCAATATAAAACACCATTTATATTATCCACTCAATATTTAAACCATATTAAATATTTAAAATAAATCGACAAAAATTTGGGTTGTTACAATACATATATACGTATATAATATATATGTATATATATGTATATTTATATCATATACATAGACGCAACCATATAATCAGTATCTCATAACACCAAAATTTGCCCAGAATATAAGTCATACTTATATTAACTAAACATGTTATTATTTCCTAAGTATATGCATATATATATATATATATATATATATATATGTGTGCAGTAATAGGTATGTGTGAGAGACCATTTTTCAAAGCAGATTTAAAATTATAGGTTGTTGACTTACATGTATTTAGAATATATTACTGTCATATCCGAGTATTGCAACAAATCAAAAAAATTGTCTTGACAAACTTTCATTTATAAATTTGATTTCAGTAAATCAAAATTGATTTGAAAACAACCTTACTGATTTGTCAATCAAAAATTTTAAAACAGGAATGAAAAGCTTATTAGAGTGAGCTCATAATTTATATATTCCAACCAAACATTTTGATTATTAGATTAGCGTTGTGCATGGTAAACAAGTCGATACACTGCTTCAGATCAAATCAATATATACATGGGATTTTAAATCAGTTCAGAAAAATTGACTTAACAAATTTCCAAATATATGATTTTACAAATCCATATAAACGGATCAATACTGTATATTTGTCAATCAAACAAAGTTGATTTATATACAGGTATTAATATCAATTTAGAAACATTTGTCTTAAGAAATTATATGAAAGATTTCATTTTATCAAAATTAATCAGAAAGCTATCTTACTAATTCATTAATCAGTAAAATCAATTTTTAATCAAGAGGAGAATTTATGATGAAATCTGGACATATATACTTAATAGTCAAACAGTTTGATGGTGAGTTTAACTCTGTTTATTTGTACAAATAGATCAGTTACTGCTTTAGATCATATCCAAGTATTCATTGTTTAATCGAATTAGATTCACTAAAAAGAATTGATATCTGATACCAATTCATAATTAAACAAAACAGTTTTTTCATTGTATAATCAAACCAATATTGTAAACCCTAATAATCAATTTGGTGTAACTCATGCTTATGAAATTGTAATGCATACAATGAAACAAACATGAATAGAAACCCAAAATCAAAGTTCAATTTATAATTTCTCGCAATAACCTAAACTCTGATACCACTATTAAGAATAATTCGATCTAATCGAGTTACACTATGTGTTTTAACAACTTAAAATTAGGATCTTAGCAAGAAATTAAATCAAAACTTATATAAATTGGGATTAAAATTTTATACATGATGTGATGAATGCATAGGAACCACATCGCCTTCGAAACATAGAACAAATGGAAGAATCGAATCAAGAGCTCTCCAATCGTCGAGCCTCTAGAGGTTTAAACACGAACGAGTTCTTTTTCAAAAATATCGAAGAAGAGATTGGGATATGGTTAATTTTTGGGTTTTATTTTTGCATCTAGATCTAATCTAAAATGGAAGTGGTTCACGCGTGCCTTTATAAGGTATGAAATAATACCTTTATAAAATCAAATGTGCACCATGAAATAAGGAAACCGTCGTTATATTTCAACATTAAATAAAACACCAACAAATTTGATATTTTATTTATCCAATACTATGTAGTTAAAGCGCTTAGCGGTTCTACAACGGTGGGGGTGCAAAAAGATGTAGTAGGGAAATAGCAGGGATATAGCGGAGGTGCAAAAATGTTCATTAAATGTAAAATCAAATATTTGAAAATTAGTTAATCATCTTTCTCACATTATATATGTACAAAAAACTAATATTAATTAATCTTTTATAACAAAATCATGGAATACCATAATTATGCATGCTGAATTTGATGAGTGTAATTGATTGTTACGATATATTAGGCACTTATGCCTTAAATTTAGCCCATTGCATTAACTTTACTGAATTTTTTGAAAAGAGAGCTAGCCAAATCAATCTCTATATATTAATATTGCTAAAGCAGACGCTAAAAAGCCTTGATTTAGCGGATGTAGCGGAAAAAAAGGGGCTAGAAGCGGATCTACTGTTCAGCGCTAAATTAAAATAGCGTAGCGGTTGAAGAGCGCTACGAGCTATAGCGGGGATATTGCAGGGCTTTAGCGGGGCTTTAACTGCATAGATCCAATACATGTCTTCCCTTTATAACATTCTAAGTGTGTGACCCCATAGGTTATTACAACATTGGCAATGATTTTTAAATCGTATTTAAATTCATAAACAGTTATTGACATCAGGTAATATTTCACTGCTACCTAAGTTATAATAAGATCAATGATTCAATATAACCTTTTCGTGACAAGTGTCTCAATGTAATGTAATCCTTTTAACCAATATATCCGGGATTAAACTCGAGACATGGATTATATCATTCTCTTTATAATTTAATCCGTTTTTCTTGATCGATGAGTAGACTGTTTAAAACAAATCAATATTTGAGCACGGTCGTGCATCTCACGGTCTCTCTCAATCAAGAGGCCCATGGATATCATTACAAGTATATCGTAAGGTTAAATTCCATCTAGATCATTCATATTTTTCATTCGATTCGAGATGTATCCAATAATCACCGTTATCGTCTACTTTGTTACAAGTAACTTTAGATGATATCAAAACACAAATATCCTCAAATAAAATTATAATGATTTCAGGTTTGAGGACCATTACATCAGTGTCACTATGAGAATAACGTATGATACTGTTAATTATATTCCATGTAGTTTTCTCACGGTGGATCAACCCAATACGCTATTCTTCAATACATATTTATGTCTTAACACTAATATCACATATATCAAAGAGATGTGATCATCAGTCAACCAACATACTAGTCTCAATGTTTTATTGTTGTCCTATATAAACAATAAACCTTGACTAGGGTTGTAGCGACACGGATTTCGCCCGGACCTAATCGATCGCTAAATCGACCAAGACCGTTCGAATCCCGCATACGCTAAGTCTGGGTATACAACACATTAGAACAAATAACAGAAGACTTTTATAAACATCATAATAATGTTACATCAGAGTACAGAATATCAGAGTATATCGAAAATAATACAAAGCGGAAGATAAATTTACATAAATGTAATACAATGCACAACGGAAATATAAACTACACATCGGAAGACTGTAAATGCCTGGACACAGCTTAAAGCTTCAATCCAGAATCCTGCTCAATAAATCTGCAAAATAAAACTACTCGACTGCCCGTGTGGAAAATAGGGGCACCCGAGTTTGCAAGGGAAAAGCAAACTACAGGTCAGTCATGGGACTGGTGTGAGAAACTCTAAACAGTTATAACCTTATATAAATCATATGGCATATCACGGGACCACGCCGCTAACTTGGAACGAGTTTACCCCCATGAATGCCAGTGTATAAACAACAATCAATATAGATATCTGGATCTACTATGCATCAATCAACATGCAATATCCCAATCTACCCACTTAGATTAATCACTACACACTTAGATTTTCCAAATCCAATTCAATTTACAGAAATTATTCCTTTGGATTTTATTCTCGATTTCTTATTTCAAATCATTTGAAATACATATCTAACTTTCTATATCAAAGTAGATTTCACTTCGGGATCTCAAATCAAATCGTCTGGAAATGTGAATTCCAAAACATAACAATGCATACAAACAAGTATGCAACCAAATATCGTGCTCCCCATCGACAAGGCAAAGGGTACGCACCACACAACTCGATATATACAAATGTGCACCTACCCCACATAGGAGCAGGCTACACCGACGATGCACCTCCCACACATGGAGAGCATACACTGCCCTCTCACCCATACTTTTAGTCTCAGGGTTACCTGACTCTTTAGCCACATACTAAATCATTTCATATCCCGAAGTAGGGAAAATCATTTCACAACATAATAATCACAAGTACTTTCAAAATATAGTACTTCACATCAGTAATTCACACATATGATCAGTCACTATTAATCACATAACCTTTGAGCTCGTACGGCTCAAAGAAGGGTGTTAAGCAAGACAATAAATTCTCCGCCACCAAACAGATACATCATTAATAACAACTAATCGAATATGTGATGAACTACAATGTAAAACCATAATACATTTCTAAATCATTTCGAAATCATCGGGTTTTGGGCCTCGAAATCCTTTCTGTTTTATAAAACATTTTTATAAAACATTCCCTGTCTAAAATCGGGAATATATTTCTTTTCACTTAAGGAAAATATCATTTCAAAATCATTCATTAAACTTGAAATGAACTCAACATCGCTAAACACCTTATCGTCAAATCGTGAAGTGTTTCACAAGGTGTTAACACACAGATATTTCTACCCAACCCAATGCTAAATGTAAAAGCATATTTTGCTCATAAAATGGTCGAGCATAATCCAAACAATCAATCAATCCAATTTGACATTAAATATAAGGTTTTGAATAGAGATAGTATCGACTTGTATTCAACATCAAATCCTGAAACCAACAGATATCATATCGGGAATAACGATAATGATATCTTCCAAATTCCCATCACAATATTTGTATAATCACGGAATCCAATATCGAAAATATCCAAAGATATTCTCAATTCAAATCCAATCCAATTTATTTATAACCATTGGATTATTTTTCTAGTTAATAACTAGTTCGTTTCGATAAAAATATATTTTTATCTTTTCAAATATGGAATTTTCATCCCAATTCTTTCTAAATTATTTATTATGATTTTACACAAATTATTGATACTTTTAATAATTTTATCAAGGCCCGTACAGTCGATTTCCATCAAAGCCATCGAACTGCACTTACAGCGACGTTTTCCAAATTTGATTTGGACATAATTCCAAATCCAACCGTTAGATTTCAAGTTTCTCATATTCGTTAGAAAGCTCTTTTCGATACGAACCCAACGGTTCTGGTTTCAGGAGAATCTGACGGTCGGATCTCCCGTAATGTCCATTCGAAATTCGCGAACTACCGCAGCGCGGTGCGTTCTATTCAGGCCATTATATTATATATATAATATATATTTCATCGATTTCCTTTTAAAACGTATTTTATAAATCGTTTTAAATTCGTTTTCAAAACAATTTCAACTTCATATTCAATTTCTAATCAAAATTGAATATTCCATATACACGACAATTTTATACAGTGTATATATATGTTAAAAATTATATTTTTAACAATCAAATCATCTTCACATTTCATATGTATATATATCGTTTTCATTTCATATATACATCGTTTTCACATTCCACATATATATATATATCGTTTTCATTTCATATATATATATATACATATATTATTTCCACCTTTCATATATATAATATTTTCACTTTCAATATATACGATATTTTCACTTTCAATATATACGATATTTTCACTTTTCAATATATACGATATTTTCACTTTTCAATATATACGATATTTCCACTTTTCAATATATACGATATTTTCACTTTCAATATATACGATATTTTCACTTTCAATATATATATTTCATACACTTCTAATATATATAATTCATTTCACATCACGATCAATTTTCACACAAAATACAACCAAACAAACAAGTCGCCCATGGTCTGTGGACGACGGGGAACAATTCATATATGCAGTTATAAAATAGATAACTGTACAAAGAGAATTATAGTGAGAGAATTCTCACTTTTGGTTTCCACTCCTAGATTTGAGACGAGCTTCAAATCTGTTCCGATCAATTCCATAGCGTAGGTATTGCCATCACGATTCTAACGCCTTTGGTTTCATTGAATTCTGAACAAGCATGAAATAGATATGTAGTTCGCAAGGTTGAATACAAATTAGTATTCATTAAGGTACAAATTTAATTAATTACCCTTGGAAATTTAACCCCCTTCTTCCTTCGTTGCCAGAAAAACTTCAGACCGCCTTCCAACCCATTGATCGATCTCTTAGGCTTCAATTTTCTCCCCCCACGTTGTGCCTGAACTCGATCAGGCACCACCATGTCGTTACCGTCCAGATCCTCCGTCGCTGCCGAGGAGAACGTGCAACTCGCACGCCTATCGAGCCCCCAAATCTCGTTCAAAACCCACGAGTTCTGGCCCGAATTCCTCTCAAATTCCAAACAAAAAAGGATCATACCCTAATCAGTTTAAAGATCAAACTTTTCTCTTCGATCTTTGCTTTGAATGGATCTCCTGATTTGAAGTGTTTTTCGCGAATTTGAGGGAGAAACGAGAGAGGTTTTCGTTCGTTTATTTCCTTGAGTGGCGGCTGCTGTTATGACTAGGGTTAGGTCATTCTATAGAAATTTATATTATATTTTAATATTCTTTAATTTTATTTAATTCAAATATAAGTCGACTATCATTCTGAACTCCAAATCAAACCCAATGACTGTCGCCTCTAGCTAAATACCCCCATTCCGAACACAATGGGATATGTTTCGTAGGCCAATTCGACTGTTACAGTTAGTTTTCCTTCAAATTAAAATATAAAACATTCAATATTTAATTTGAACGTACATTTCAATTTGTCAGGGCCACAAACTGATTCGAAATATTCCAGAAAAATAAATCTATCTATGTTTTGAAGATATGGTCCCAACAAAACTAGTTTCATCGAATTCTGAGATCGTTTGTAAAATGGCCATTTTCTGGTCGATCCAATTTAACAGAAATCGACCAAACACATTTTCCTTCGCCACGCTCACATACTCGCTTCAAAAATTATGAAATTTGAAACCTAGCAATAATTTCACATCCCAGATCCAACAAAAGTGGTTTCATCGAATTCCGAGGTCGTTTGCAAAATGGCCATTTTCACGGGCTATATATTTTCTATAGCGACCTTCCTGAAAATTCATTTGGCCGTAACTTTTGCTTCCCACTATGAAACTTCGATTTTTCAGATTCGTTAGAAAGATATTCACTAACAGATTTAAATATTTTTGGTTTTGCTCAAATCCGTTTTGTTTTGCACCCGTTACAGTCAGTTAAAGTTTGAAATGAAAATTTGAAACTACCGCGCCATTTCAGGCCTTGTTTATAATTTGAAATAATTATATTCTTTTTCAATGTCGATTCAAACTTACTTTTCATCGATATTATTTAAAATATTTATTTTAAATATTTAAAATCTACTAAAATAGCCAATTTAAAAATTTTAAATTGGTTCAGATTTTCCGGGTCGTTACAATCTCCCCCACTTAAAACTTTTCGTCCCAGAAAAGGAATGAAGCCGAAAGTTGTTTACATAAATCAACTCAACTTTCATTACTTTCACTATGGCTTAAGTTCTTCAACTTTTCAATTTCTAAGAACTTTTCAAATTTTTCAAAAATTTGGCTAACACCCTAAATTTTCTGAAAATTTCGCCATAACCTCCCCTGCACCGGGGACTTCAGGATATTTCATATAGCCTCCCATGGCCTTCTTCAATCCAAAAGAAAACGAAAAAGCCAAGCGGCTAGCCAATCGGCTCATAAAATCATCATCACCCAAACAAAACATTAAATTATGGTAAACATGTACCTATTTGTCAGGAAAACAATTTTATTCTTCTGCTCTAGCCTCTTTGCTATGACCTGTTCAATATATACACATGTATATGTACATGCACGCATTTCCAAACAATTTCAATCCGGTTCAATATTTGTTCAATTTGGCTAAACGGTTCAAAATTCTAACTAATCAACCAAAAATCAAACAACACAACCAGCAATCAATTCGTCGATTAACTTTTCAATCATATAATTTTATATAATCAAAAATCAAATTTTCTAAGACCGGATTATGTATATAATCACAAATACGTTATATATAATCATATTACTCTCAACTCATTCTGGTGCATTACTAAGCCCGTCTCTAACGAGTCACTCATTCTAGAATGCTACTGATTCTATCTCTAACGAGGATTCTTTCATAGGATATTACTAATCCTACCTCTGATGAGCCTTTTATTCAGTTCTAACGAGTTGTACCCCCAAAGATTTGAGTTAACCAAGGCTCTGATACCAGCTGTAGCGACACGGATTTCGCCCGGACCTAATCGATCGCTAAATCGACCAAGACCGTTCGAATCCCGCATACGCTAACTCTGGGTATACAACACATTAGAACAAATAACAGAAGACTATTATAAACATCATAATAATGTTACATCAGAGTACAGAATATCAGAGTATATCGAAAATAATACACAGTGGAAGATAAATTTACATAAATGTAATACAATGCACAACGGAAATATAAACTACACAGCGGAAGACTGTAAATGCCTGGACACAGATTAAAGCTTCAATCCAGAATCCTACTCAATAAATCTGCAAAATAAAACTACTCGACTGCCCGTGTGGAAAATAGGGGCACCCGAGTTTGCAAAGGAAAAGCAAACTACAGGTCAGTCATGGGACTGGTGTGAGAAACTCTAAACAGTTATAACCTTATATAAATCATATGGCATATCACGGGACCACGCCGCTAACGCGGAACGGGTTTACCCCATGAATGCCAGTGTATAAACAACAATCAATATAGATATCTGGATCTACTGTGCATCAATCAACATGTAATATCCCAATCTACCCACTTAGATTAATCACTACACTTAGATTTTCCAAATCCAATTCAATTTACAGAAATTATTCCTTTGGATTTTATTCCCGATTTCTTATTTCAAATCATTTGAAATACATATCTAACTTTCTATATCAAAGTAGATTTCACTTCGGGATCTCAAATCAAATCGTCTGGAAATGTGAATTCCAAAACATAACAATGCATACAAATAAGTATGCAACCAAATATCGTGCTCCCTATCGACAAGGCAAAGGGTACGCACCTCGCAACTCGATATATATAAATGTGCACCTACCCCACATAGGAGCAGGCTACACCAACGATGCACCTCCCACACATGGAGAGCATACACCGCCCTCTTACCCATACTTTTAGTCTCAGGGTTACCCGAATCTTTAGCCACATACTAAATCATTTCATATCCCGAAGTAGGGAAAATCATTTCACAACATAATAATCACAAGTACTTTCAAAATATAGTACTTCACATCAGTAATTCACACATATGATCGGTCACTATTAATCACATAACCTTTGAGCTCGTACGTCTCAAAGAAGGGTGTTAAGCAAGAGAATAAATTCTCCGTCACCAAACAGATACATCATTAATAGCAACTAATCAAATATGTGATGAACTACAATGTAAAACCACAATACATTTCTAAATCATTTCTAAATCATCGAGTTTTGGGCCTCGAAATCCTTTCTGTTTTATAAAACATTTTTATAAAACATTCCCTGTCTAAAATCGGGAATATATTTCTTTTCACTTAAGGAAAATATCATTTCAAAATCATTCATTAAACTTGAAATGAACTCAACATCGCTAAACACCTTATCGTCAAATCGTGAAGTGTTTCACAAGGTGTTAACACACAGATATTTCTACCCAACCCAATGCTAAATGTAAAAGCATATTTTGCTCATAAACTGGTCGAGCACAATCCAAACAATCAATCAATCCAATTTGACATTAAATATAAGGTTTTGAATAGAGATAGTATCGACTTATATTCAACATCAAATCCTGAAACCAACAGATATCATATCGGGAATAACGATATCGATATCTTCCAAATTCACATCACAATATCTGTATAATCACGGAATCCAATATCAAAAATATCCAAAGATAATCTCAATTCAAATCCAATCCAATTTATTTATTTATAACCATTGGATTATTTTTCTAGTTAATAACTAGTTCGTTTCGATAAAAATATACTTTTATCTTTTCAAATATGGAATTTTCATCCCAATCCTTTCTAAATCATTTATTATGATTTTACACAAATTATTGATATTTTTAATAATTTTATCAAGGCCCGTACAGTCGATTTCCATCAAAGGCCATCGAACTGCACTTACAACGACCTTTTCCAAATTTGATTTGGAAATAATTCCAAATCCAACCATTAGATTTCAAATTTCTCATATTCGTTAGAAAGCTCTTTTCGATACGAACCCAACGGTTCTGATTTCAGGAGAGTCCGACGGTCGGATCTCCCGTAATGTCCATTCGAAGTCAATGGTTGAAATTCGCGAACTGCCGCAGCGCGGCGCATTCTATTCAGGCCATTATATTATATATATAATATATATTACATCGATTTCCTTTTAAAATGTATTTTATAAATCGTTTTAAATTCGTTTTCAAAACAATTTCAACTTCATATTCAATTTCTAATCAAAATTGAATATTCCATATACACGACAATTTTATACAGTGTATATATATGTTAAAAATTATATTTTTAACAATCAAATCATCTTCACATTTCATATATGTATATATATATCATTTTCATTTCATATATACATCGTTTTCACATTCCACATATATATATATATCGTTTTCATTTCATATATATCGTTTTCATTTCATATATATATATATATATATATTATTTCCACCTTTCATATATATATATATATATATAATATTTTCACTTTCAATATATACAATATTTTCACTTTCAATATATACGATATTTTCACTTTTCAATATATACGATATTTTCACTTTTCAATATATACGATATTTCCATTTTTCAATATATACGATATTTTCACTTTCAATATATACGATATTTTTACTTTCAATATATATATTTCATACACTTCTAATATATATAATTCATTTCACATCACAATCAATTTTCACACAGAATACAACCAAACAAACAAGTCGTCCATGGTCTGTGGACGACGGGGAACAGTTCATATATGCAGTTATAAAATAGATAACTGTACAAAGAGAATTATAGTGAGAGAATTCTCACTTTTGATTTCCACTCCTAGATTTGAGACGAGCTTCAAATCTGTTTCGATCAATTCCATAGCGTAGGTATTGCCGTCACGATTCTAACGCCTTCGGTTTCATTGAATTCTGAACAAGCATGAAATAGATATGTAGTTCGCAAGGTTGAATACAAACTAGTATTCATTAAGGTACAAATTTAATTAATTACCCTTGGAAATTTAACCCCCTTCTTCCTTCGTTGCCAGTAAAAACTTCAGACCGCCTTCCAACCCATTGATCGATCTCTAGGGCACCAATTTTCTCCCCCCATGCTGCGCCCGAACTCGACCAGGCACCACTATGTCGTTGCCGTCCAGATCCTCCGTCGCCGTCGAGGAGAACGTGCAACTCGCACGCCTATCGAGCCCCCAAATCTCGTTCAAAACCCGCGAGTTCTGGCCCGAATTCCTCTCAAATTACCTAACGAAAAAGGATCAGACCCTAATCAGTTTAAAGATCAAATTTTTCTCTTCGATCTTTGCTTTGAATGGATCTCCTGATTTGAAGTGTTTTTCGCGAATTTGAGGGAGAAATGAGAGAGGTTTTTGTTCGTTTATTTCCTTGAGTGCCGGCTGTTGTTATGACTAGGGTTAGGTCATTCTATAGAAATCTATATTATATTTTAATATTCTTTAATTTTATTTAATTCAAATATAACTCGACTATCATTCTGAACTCCAAATCAAACCCAACGACTGTCGCCTCTAGCTAAATACCTCCATTCCGAACACAATGGGATATGTTTCGTAGGCCAATTCGACTCTTACAGTTAGTTTTCCTTCAAATTAAAATATAAAACATTCAATATTTAATTTGAACGTACATTTCAATTTGCCAGGGCCACAAACTGATTTGAAATACTCCAGAAAAATAAATCTAGCTATGTTTTGAAGATACGGTCCCAACAAAACTAGTTTCGTCGAATTCTGAGATCGTTTGTAAAATGGCCATTTTCTGGTCGATCCAATTTAACAAAAATCGACCAAACACATTTTCCTTCGCCACACTCACATACTAGCTTCAAAAATTATGAAATTTGAAACCTAGCAATAATTTCACATCCCGGATCCAACAAAAGTGGTTTCATCGAATTCCGAGGTCGTTTGCAAAATGACCATTTTCACGGGCTATATATTTTCTATAGCGACCTTTCTGAAAATTCATTTGGCCGTAACTTTTGCTTCCCACTATGAAACTTCGATTTTTCAGATTCGCTAGAAAGATATTCACTAACAGATTTAAATATTTTTGGTTTTGCTCAAATCCGTTTTGTTTTGCACCCGGTACAGTCAGTCAAAGTTTGAAATGAAAATTTGAAACTGCCGCGCCATTTCAGGCCTTGTTTATAATTTGAAATAAGTATATTCTTTTTCAATGTAGATTCAAACTTACTTTTCATCGATATTATTTAAAATATTTATTCTAAATATTTAAAATCCAATAAAATAGCCAATTTAAAAATTTTAAATTGGTTCAGATTTTCCGGGTCGTTACAAGGGACATTTAAGAATTATAATATTTATCACACTATATAATCTCAAGTTCAAGTCTTACTCGAACTATATAATTCTGTATTATTATTCTAAGGACTTCTATTATGTTAATATTTATATTACGTAGTAAATATTACATAACAGAATATTTTATTCCAAAAATAATAATAACATCAAAAATGTTATTAATCACATCAAATGGATTTCCCTTAGGGCATAAACTCTAGCAATATTGTTACAGTAGAACCCTATTTAGGTCTATAGCAACATCCTTATGTGTTTGTAGCAACATTCCAAACATGTTGTTATAGATGCTTATATTAATTCTAATATATATAATATATAAAAAATGAGAATTAAATGCTACTACACAGAATTAATATTCAAACAGTATTTTTTTCAAATAAATATTTTATTTCAACATTTGAAATAGTACATATTTCAAACTCCACCATTTAGAATTCACTATTAATAACATAGTCAATCACATATACAGATATTCCTCACTACATTACTCAATAAACTCATTACATATGCAGTTTCAATTTATACAGACACTAACACTGGAAAATATATGTTGAGCCGAAGGCGAGTCATCAACAGGTCCGGGCACAGCGCTGGTAGGGGTCCGGGGCCTCACAATCCCGTTGGCGATCGACCTAACAAGTCCATCATCACCAAATTTTAGAGGATCAAGCCCGATTCATCCGATTTCGGAGGACCAAACCTTCTTTGAGACACTGCACACCAAGTCCTTCATCACATAAAGCCGTAAACAATAACAATGAACATTAAACTTCAAACCTTCAACTTGTTTGACACAGGTACATTCTCTCTAACCACAAACACATTGTGTCCCCTTGCCTGCACTTATCCTTTTTCAGCACCACCTCAAAACAACATTAGTCGAACAACCACCTCAAAACTACTTGCCACCGACTATCCATTAAAAAGAAATATGGCTAACAAAATGCAAATACTTTGATTATTTGGCAACAATGGTCTGATAATTGTTACGTTATGAACTGCACCCAGACTATAGCAGTAACTAAAAGACAACATGATTCAGATAATGCAAATGTTCGCTTACCCTGAGAAGATACATTAATATAATAGAATTACCCTTCGAACTGACATATTTCATCATCACTGCTGCATTTGATTGTTCCAACAATATATCCCCAAATAGCTGAAGAAAGTAGCATAAACTTCAAATGAATTTGAATAGCAAAAATAACAGACTTTAATCGGTTTTGAAGCATGAAACAAGTGCTAGAGGTTTTGAAGTAGCATTAATGCAAACACTTGGAGGGCGTGTTTCACAATCAAAATTTATCGATCCTAAAATAAAAACAGATGCACTAAAATTAAAAAAATAAAAATACCAAAGAAGATAAAGATGCATTTGGCATATACATTATCAAAACTCCATCATATTGACCTCATCCAGCGCCTTGCCGACATAGACCTTGCTCTAAGTACCCACGACAGAACCACCGCGCCTTCATTTACCTCCAGTATTCACCAAAACCCAACCACGCAACTCCACTTTCGAGCCGATCCATCAACATCTGAAGCAACCCAACCCTATTCGAACACTGCAGAGACGATGAGATGGCATATACTAGATAAATTTTAGCCTAAAGATCCAAGCTTTTGTATTTTTGTAGATCCAATTCCTTTTTTAAGAGTGGCTTTGGGATGAGAAGATTTGAGGAGTTGAAGACGATGAGAAGTTAAGAATGAATAGATCTGAGAAGTTGATAAAAGAGGAATAGAATGGCTCGGGGAAGTAAAATTCCTATTGGTGGTGTGGGATTTTAATGGATTTGTGAGGTGTAAACTGTAGATGTTGTTTCTAAAAGGTAAATTAACAGATAGATATACATGTTTGTATAGGGCAGATTGATGACGGGGCAAATGTTTATGGCTAAGGTAACATTGTATCAAAATGTTGCATCATGTTACACTTGTTTTGCTAGAGCAATACATTTTTATGGCTAAAGTAACATCAAAGATAGGATGTTGCAGTATGACTAAAATATTATAGTTATCGTCACATTTTAGCGGGCAACACCTTGCAAATTTGGTGCATTAGGCCGTTTATGGCATAGTGGACGTAACATATTTCTATGGTGCATATTTTTCATTTAAATCTTTTATCAAACACAGGGTATCAAGGACAAAAATAACATTTTGTAGTATCTATTCCATTTTATATTTAAACTTATGTTCATAACCATCTTTGTTTACCAAGTTTAATAATTTGTTAAAGTTATCTAATTGATTTGTCTGATTTTTTGTTAATTCTTCTACTAAGGCATAGCCTAAATTAGAAGGTATCTCTTGATCTTCTAATCCTTCTAGAGATATTATAGAATATATTGTAGAGATTCTGAAACATCTGAAGTTATTTCTACTAAGTTTTCTTTTACTGAATTAACTAAATTTGATTCTTTGGTGAATAGATTATGCTTTTTGGACAAGCAGAAGAAAGATGTCCTTTCTCATTACATGCAAAACATGTAATCATATTTGTATATGTTTATCTAGGATTGTACTTTCTAACATGTTTTGTTTTATTTAGATATGGTTTCTTAGCCATTGATTTTCTTAGATAATATTTCTTTGTGTTTTCTGACAGTTGTATTTTTAGAGCCATATTGTTGGGGAGTATATATTTGTGAATAAACTCCATAATTCTTTTGTTTTAATTCTATTTGTATTTGGATGTGTGTACATTTTTTGTTCAGTTCAGAAATAATATGGGTTATTCTAATTTCTACGTTATCATATGTTTTAGGAACACGAGGATACATTTCATTCCATGAATTGTGCTTCTTTACCTAAATCTCTTGGTAGTTTGGATTTAGCCTATCTCCTATCTCTTGAGAATATTAATTCCCAGAGATTGTTGCATAATATAGA
This sequence comes from Allium sativum, assembly GCA_030737875.1. Lineage (NCBI taxonomy): Eukaryota > Viridiplantae > Streptophyta > Magnoliopsida > Asparagales > Amaryllidaceae > Allium > Allium sativum. The sequence goes on from CM060925.1 coordinate 394,787,919, forward strand.
AATTTATTTAAGAATTTTATTATATGTTTCCAATATAGTAATTGTATTTGTTCTAATTCTCTCATAACTTCTTATTGTCTTAAAGTTAATCCTGTGTTTACTTCTCTTCCCGTTATTATTCTATATATCAAATATGCAAAATTATAAATATTTCCACCTTGGTCTACCAAGGAGGCTACTTCAATTGGAAAATTTCATTTATATGCTTCCTACATTCCTTTAACAACATCACCTAAGTAATTTTCTGCAATTCTTACCACTTCTTCTCCATAACTTATATTTGGGTGTTTAGCAGAATAATCTCTAGCTATTACAGCAGCCCATTGTTCTAGGTAGGTATCTAACAATTGTGGGTGGCATTCAGTAACGTTAAGTATTATAGAATTTGTTCCAAAAAAGGTTATTTTTGTTGGTAGTCTTTTTCCAGATGTCCTTAAATCCTTGTTGTTATTTGTGTAGGGATTTACGTTTGTTCTGGGAGGATGTCCTAGTCTACAAGTCATTTCTTCTCATGGACATTGAGGATAAGTTACAATACTTGTACTTTCTCCTTGGGCCTCCATTAAGTCCATTTGTTTTGTATATTCACTTATTAATTCATCAAGAAGTTGATTGTTATTTATTTTTATTGTTTCATTATTTTGATTAATTATCACTTCAATTGAATCTTCTAGGAAGGTTTCCAATGTAGGTATAGTTTTAACTCTTATTTTGTTTTCATCATCAAATTATATAAAGGTATTATTGTCTATTGGATTATTTTGTTTAAGTTGATGTTCTAATTCAAACATCTCATAAGGTTCTAGTACTGTTCTAAGTTCTTTTGGATATATTATTTTGTCCATTTATAAATTCCTTTGTAGTTCTGAATTGGATTCATCATCAATATCTATTTCTTGTTGGTTAGACTGTCTATAATCTTTAAATCTTAAAGATATAGATCCATCAGGATTTGTATATGTTATGTGACGACCCATTCTCCTGATCATCGGAAGAACAGATAGCCTTTAGAATATAACACATTAATATAACAGCTATAGATAAAATATTGCATTACCACATTATAATGTACATCAAATTACATCAGAGGTTTTCATCACAATTTAATACATCACGTAGGATCTTAATATTATACATAACAATTGCAATAAGCAAACATGCATACAATGGAAATAATGATAAAACAACTTGACAGAGTCCTAGGGAGTCCAAATGAACATCCAAATCCAGCTCCAACTCCGTGTCCAAAACCAGTTTCCGTACACAACTCCAAAATGATCTAAGTTAATAACCTGGATACTAGGTTGCCCATATGGAAATAAGTGCACCTGAGTTTGCAAGGAAAAAATAAACTATGACTGACTGGTACGAGAAACTCTAAGCGATTATTATTAACTTATTCAAAAATAAGTATTAGACCAAAAAATGGCACTAACACCCAAATGCAGTGCGAAGTCCTTACAATCACAGATCGTAGAATGCAGAAAACATTAAATAACTGGAGACACACAAGGTTTTTATAGTGGTTCGGTTATAGACATAGCCTACGTCCACCTTATAATCATTCGTTTATACTGACAGATTACGAGATTTAGTTAAATACAGACACACAATCTGTGTGTTTAACGAGAATACAAGAGTTTGCATACGCAATCCACGTGTTAAATGTGAAGGGAAAAGTAATTTTGAGTGCTAGAAGGTGCAAAGTCCTTGCACTGTTGTAATGGAGTAGGCTTTGTAGTGAAGAAACGTAAAGATCCCAAGGAGGAGTCCCCTCGAATGCCTTCAAATGGTGTATTTATATCCATAGGCGGGTAACGGGTCGCGTTCCACGTGGAGCACATCGATTGAGTATCGAAATGAGGTGGAAAACATGGAGAAATCCTCTCTTGATCATGCCATGCCAAGTGTAACTCGATCTGAGTTGTGAGGAGTGGAAATAGCCTAAAGAATAGGGCTAAATCCATGTTTAGTTGCTGCTTCCAGGTGGATCGCGGGTCGAGTGCTCCAGGCAGTTCGTCGGTCGGGTGTTCCAGGCGGTTCGTGTGTCGAGTGTCCCAGGCGGTTCGTGGGTCGAATGTCCCAGGTGGGTCGCGGGTCGCATGTTCGAGACCCGGAGCTGGTCTAACATTCGAGACTCGAGAACGGGTCTAATGTTCGAGACCCGAGATCCGAGACTCGAGACACGAGACCTTAGATCCGTGACCTAAGACCCGAGACCTGGAACCCGAGATTCGAGTCCCGAGACCAGGGACCCGAGATCTAAGACCTCATGTGATGGTGGCTTTATTCATGCAAAGTCCAAGCTTTCCAATACTTTGTCACTTCATCAAAGCGAATGTCGATAAACATAAGATTATACTCAAGCCTTGAGTAGTTTTCTTGATAGAATTTGAGTTGCGACGACTTTGCTTTAGGACTTCAACCAAATTACTTAGCGTCTTCTGGCAATGTATTCAATATTTGAGCGTGTTGCTAACTAGAAATTCTAGGCATAATAGCTTTAACCAAAAAGTGTGACAATAGTAAGGCATATCACGAGACTACACCGTATGACATGGATCAAGTTTCCTCCACACGAATGCCAGTGCACAAAACCACGTAATGCTTTTTAGTAAAATGAAGCTATTATAAGACTCAAGTCGCATCACAAAAAGCAACGCAAATCGGAGTATAGAGTTTTACTTTATAACAGCCAAAAATGCTTGCGAGAAAATCATTTGATAATATCATTAGTGTCTAAGTGTGGAAATCAATTTCAAAAAAAAAAAGGTATAAATCTTTAACGGCATAATTCCCCATGTCATTATGCCGCCATATAGGTTTACAACTGAAAACGCAAAGCTCGTATTATAAATTGGATTCCTTCAATGAACTATGACAAAGGATATTCCTTATCTCTTCAGATCATCTCTAGAAAGATGTCCCGGACTCACAGGCATGTGATCCTTGGATTGGTAGAGCCGGTCCATTCATTTCTGGTGAGTTTGAGTTACTCCTGAACATAACACTCCCCGGTCATATCTGCCCGTCATCCTAGTCGTAATTGACAATCATATGAGGTTCCTCAATTCCATCATCCACATAAGTATATTATCTGGGCTCCATACCATGGCATTACTCTTAGCTAGAAGGAAACATATGTCCTTACTTTGCAGTCCATTATCCTGTTTCCGGCTCATTCTAGGGTGTGAGGCCCTAGAGTCAACGTCCTATAAAACTCTGCTTTTCAACAAAAGCTTTGATCTATCTTCCAGCACCACTCGACATTTCACATTGTCAATTCACAACATATGATTGGTGTCTATCAATATATAACCCTATGAGTTCATAAGTCTCAAAGGAGGATGCTAAGCTATGAGAATAAATTCTTCGCCACCAACTGATATAACATCAATAGAAACCAATCGGTTATGTTGTAAAATACAACGTCAGACATATATCCATTTACAAGTTCGTTCTAGATCTGAACGAAACCGAAGGAACCTTATTCCTCGTCCAATTAAGGAGAGAGATCCTTGCATATCCGAACAATCGTCAAGTACGTCTGGACTACTGCCACTTTAACCTTACAATGGGAGCTACCCAAGGCATCAACAAACAATACATTCAATGTGAAGAATCCCAATTTTCCACCATCTTCAATATCTTCAACTTTTAAATCATCGTATAATTATTCAAAATGGATTAAACCTGGTCTTTTCAAATAACTAGCATAAAAAAAAGTCCATATTTGATCATCAACCCACCAATTAAGTCTCCTTTAATTGGAAATCATTTCATAAGAATTAGATCTTATTCATAAACTTGCTTAAGTTATTTGGCTTCCAAAAATCATCTTTACACTTATTTTTAACCTTATAAAAAGGTTTACGATGGATTATATTTGATTTGTGAATTAAAAATCCTTATCTCTAAACGTTTCTCAAATCTCATTAGAAAATGCCTTACAAAAATAGTCAAATTCCACTTAACCAATTTTTAACATACAAAACTATATATATCTGGTTCAAGCCTCTTCCAAACAATTTATAATAATTTATAATGGTTTTTCCCTATTTTTATTTTTATATAAACAGTTCATTTTCAAAAACCTTAATTGCAGGTAATTATTGGTCCTAGCGTTGTTTTTTTATTCAAATTCGAATAGAACTTTTCCCAAAATCTAACCGTTAGATTTCAAAACACTTAGATTCATTTAAAAGCTCTTTTCATTTCGGTCCAAATATTTTCCGTTTTGGAAAAATCCGATGGTCGGATCTCCCGGTACGTCAGTTTGAAGTTACAGGTCGACGTTCGCGAGCTGCCACTACGCGACGAGTTTTATTCTGACCATATTTCGATGTATAATATAAACTACACCGATTAGCTTCAAAAATTGTTTATTTATTATATAAAATATGTATACTAATTTCGTAAGCTGTATTTTAATTTTTCAACTTCAAATTCAATTGTTCTAATATTTAAGTATTATAATATAATTTAAAACATTAAAATAATATTATTTTTTAAAGTTTATTATTTTGGGTCCATATTTTCCTAACATCCGTTATGAAAATAAATAAGATATTTCCGTAAAGAAAATATTTTTAAAAACTCTTTCAAGATACCCTAACTGAACTCCACTTTTACCTGTTACTATTCTTTTTAAAATAAAAACTTTAATAGGCCTTAGTTATATGAAATTTATTTCAAATCAATTTCTTTCTATTACGAATATTCATCATAACAACATAAACTTTGTATCCATCCAAAGTCGGACGTCAAATTTGAACTTTTATTTTCACTTATTATTATATCAATAAAATATTCATTTAATCGTTTTATTCAACTGAGACTTAACCAATGAACCAATAATCATATTTATTGGTTATACTTAATTAGAGTATCACATAACACAATATCAACAAACATAATAACTTATTTTCACTTATTATTATATTAATAAAATATTCATTTAATCGTTTTATTCAACTGAGACTTAACCAATGAACCAATAATCATATTTATTGGTTATACTTAATTAGAGTATCACATAACACAATATCAACAAACATAATAACATCCATCAATTAACACATCATGGTATATACGATATAAGTCTTAAACCATTAACACTTATATGAGTGTCAATCAACAGATTAATCGCAATATCAATCAAGGAGGTAAATTTCAACCGTCAATATCAAACCAATCATCATTCAATTACCCTAATAGGGTTCACATCAACATCCATTAACCAACACTTAGTTAATTTCCAGTTCAATGATCATTAAAGGTTAGATCAATTCCCATTGTTCACATCATTAGTTTTAAGTGTCATATACCTAAGTACCTATAAGTATATCACTTAAAAATCATACTTTTATCATACTAAACGTCATTAAACACCATCGTGAACTTATATTATAAATCACAAGTCATTATATAACTTATACAAGTTCACATATTATAGTAAATATTAAACTAGCCCTTTTCAGTTTACGGTTTCTCACCTAGGGGTCCACTCCATCAGTCTTTAATCGGAGGATATCCTAATGTTCCCGGAATATTTTGGCAGCCTCCTGGCATCTCTGGAGAGTGCTGGAAATAAAATCGGAAGAGTTTTTACGATGTGGTTTTACAAACTTACGAACGAATAAACGGAGACATCTTTGGGTTTTAGGAGCAAACGAGGTAGGGTTTCGAGGCTATGGGAGTTCGACCTTGAGGTCTGGGTCCCGAGGTGGCTAGCTTGGGCGGAGGTGGGGCTGTATGGGCCAGGAGTGGACTGTGTGCGTCCCGAGGGTGTGAATTTTGGTGAAAACTGGCTAAGGGGTTGTAATTTAGGGTTTTAAAGGGGGAAAATTGGATTTTTAGGATTTTTAAGGGGAGGTGAGGCCATGACTTGGGGTGGAGAATGAAGTGGGGTCCATGTTGGAGGGGAGGAGGGTCTAATGGTGAAGATGTGGTTACTTGGTGGTGGAGGTTTGGAGCAAGGAAGAAGAGAGAAGGCTAAAGAAAAGAGGTGGAAAACAAAGTGGAAAAATGGAGAAAAGGACTTGGTTTTATAGAAAGGTGAAGGGTGTGGATTGCTAAGGTGTCACAAGATGGTGAGAAGGGAGAAAGCACAAATAGGTTGCTCCATCGCTTGACAACTCACAAAAAAAAAAAACAAGTTCTTTCACACTTGTTAAAGGATAAAAGCTCATTTTAATCTTTTTGCGCATTTATCGCTCGTATGATCAGATAGTAAGTCTGATCAATACGAAATTTTGAACCCTACTATATTTCATAATTACGGATCTAATGAAACTATTCTCATCGAATGCAAAGTCCATTTTAACATTGGTCTTATTATTTTATTTCGTTATTATTTAATTTCAACCAGTTTTCCCGATACGCATTTATTTTTCGTACGCTCACATACTAATTCTGAAAATTATGAATTTTGAAATTTTACCATATTTCAATGTTCCGGACCCAATGAAATATTTTATTTCCAATTCCAAGATCATTTGCAAAATGTCACTTTTTAAGCTATTAAAACAATATTAAATTATCGTAATTTTAAATTGACTATAAATCCTTTAAAATTAATTTAAACTTGAAATATTATTTTTTAAATTGGTTCCAAATTTTCAAGTTGTTACATTCACCTCCACTTAAAAGAATGTCGTCCTTGAAATTGGATGAAAGTAAAGTTGAAATAGAAATGATATCTAAGAAATGAGTTTACCTCTCAATCGAGCTAATCCGAGATATCAACTCTGCAATTGGGATATGACTTTCTAATATTGTTCTCTAGCTCCCATGTACAGTTTCTTGGATCTCTGATCCATTGCACTTTGACTAGCTTCATCTTCTTGTTTCTCAGCTCCTTTATTTCCTTGTCTATTATCTCCAAAGACTTTCTTGGAACTGCTAAATTTTGTATGATTTCCAAATCTTGTTGAGCTGCTTCCTTAACAACTAAATTAGGATCATGTACATACCTTTGAAGATGAGAAATGTGAAAAACATTATGCACTCTAGATAACCATTCTGGTAACTGAATTCTATAAGCCAGTGTTCCAAATCTTTCCAATATAGGGAACATACCAATATACTTGGGCGATAACATCCCCATTTTCGCGAATCAGATAAATCCACTCAGCGGAGAAACTTTTAAAAACACTTAATCTCCAACTGTAAATTTCAAACCCCTTCTTCTAGAATCTTCATAATTTTTTTGTCTGCTTTGCGCTGTCTTCAACTTCTTCTTAATGAAGTCCACTTTATGCGCTGATTCAAGGATCATGTCTAGACCGAACTCAAGTCGAATTTTAGACTCTATCCAATATGCAGGAGATCTGTAAGGTCGACCATACAACACTTCAAATTGTGACATCTTAAGAGTTGCTTAGAAGATATTTTTATAAGAGAACTCCACAAGATGTAAGTGATCTTCCCATGATCCTCCGAAATCAAGGATACATGCTCGCAACGAATCTTCCAAAACTTGATTCACCCTTTCAGTCTGCCCATCTGTTTGGAGGTGACAAGCAGTGCTAAGGCCAATATTTTCCCCAATACTGATTGAAATGCTTCTTAGAACTTACTGGTAAAGATCGGATCTCGATCACTAACAATACTGCTGGGTATTCTATGCAGTCAAACCACTTCCTTCATATATAACTGAGAAAGACTATCAGTTGTTCTATTTTATTTTACTGGAAGAAAATGGGCACTCTTTGTCAAGCGATCAACGATAACCCAAATACCTTCATTTCCTTTCTTGGTTCAAGGCAAGCCATCGATATATTCCATGATATTTGGTCCCACTTCCATTCCGGAATCTCCAGAGGAAGAAGTAATCCCGCGACCTGATCACTTTTGACTTGTTGGCAAGTTAGGCACCTGCTAACGTATATCGAGATATCCCTCTTCATTGATTTCCACCAAAATGTAGCTTCAAATCTCGATACATCTTATGAACTCCTGGATGGATACTGAGTTTGGACTTATGGCATTCATTTAGTACTTCTCTTTTAAGCTCCAGAATGTAAATTCAACCTTTTAATCTAAAAACTCCTTTATTATCAATTTTGAAGTTCGAGATTTCACCATCTTAGATTCTCTTGCAAATTTTCTAAACAAACTCAACATCCTTTCATTGAGAAGTAATCTTCTCAATCAGGGTGGGTGCAACAACTAGATTGGCAACAATAGAATTTTTTCTACTGAGCACATCTGCTACAACATTGACTTTTCCTGTAGTGTAAAAAATATCTGGATCGTATGGCGCCAGAAACTCTAACCAATGTTGATATCTCATGTTCAAATTCTTCTTGATAAAAAGATATTTCAGAGATTTATGATCCTTAAAGAGCTCAAACTTCTCACCCAACAAGTAGTGCCTCCAAATCTCCAAGGCACCATAACAAGCAATTCCAAGTCATGAGTGTCGTACTTCTTCTCATGCGGTTTCAATTGCCAACTTGCATAAGCAATCACTTTACCTCTTTGCATTAATACCACACCAACTCCTTCTCCAGAAGCTTCCAATCTTAGATGGCAACAATCATACTCAGATCTACCGAGATTCCTTCCTTTGACACCGCATGCCCAAGCAATTTTACTTCTTCCTTCCAGAATTGACATTTCGAAAATTTGGCCTTCAATACATTTTTTCTTAGAATCTCCAATACCTTTTCCAAATGCTTCGCGTTCTCTTCTTCTATCTTAGAGAAGATTAGGATGTCATCAATAATGACTAACACAAATTTTTTATTACCTCTCGAATCACCCGGCTATCCGAGTCCACAAAGTAAGTAGGGGCGTTGCACAGTCCATAGGGAATTACTAACCATTCATAAAACAAGTCCGGTCACTTGAAAGCTGTTAGAGGGACACACTCTTCTGCAATCCTTAGCTGATGAAACCCTGTAGCTAGGTCCATTTTTGAGAATACTTGAGCTCCATTTAAGCGATCCAGCAAATCATCAATGTGATGAAGAGGGTACGTATTCTTGAGAATCTACTTGTTGAGGTCTCGATAGTCCACATATAGTCTGACAGATTCATCGGACTTCAGAACAAATACCACTATTCACCCTATCTTGAGTAACTAGGCCTGATCAGATCTTTCCACAAAAGATGCTGAGTTTGATTACCCAACTCTTCCTTCTCCTTCATCGACGTCCTCTTAATTGCATGCACAATGGCCTCGCATTCGGAATCAAATTAATCCTGAAGTCAATCTCCCTTCATGGAGGAAAACTCTTAACTTCTTCGAACACATCCGCATATTCTTTAACAATCGGGATGGTTTCTAGGGGAGTGCGGGTAACATCTAGAGCATACCAGAATTTATCCCTATATAAACTTAGGGCTTCGCATGGTATTTCCATAAAATTTACAACTTAGGGCTTCGCATGGTACTTATTCTTTTTGCACAGTTAACATCAGCCTCGTACTGGGTTAGCCAATCCAATCCAAGTATAATATCAAATTCAGTCAAATCCAAGATAATCAATTTAAAGGGAAATAAGTAACGGGAATAAGAGATAGGCACTCTACAGTATAAACAAAGGTTGATGGATCCTCCTATCAAATTTCTAACGCAAATGGGTTCTTCAAGATATTTGAGGTCTAGATTTAGTTTCTTAGCCATCTTACATAAAATAAAACTATGTGATGCACAGTATCAAACAACACTTTAACTGGAATATTTCTAACGGTAAGCGTACCTTCCGTACTTTTGGCCCTCCCCTACCAGCTAAGGTTATTGGAGAATTTTCCATATTATAGACATGAGCCACTTCAGACTTCTTCAATAGTGGGCTATTTGGTTGTATATGGCCAATTTTGTTGCAGTTCTAGCATTCCTTGTTATCCTGAGACTTCTGCCGGATTCGGATTCATTCTTCTTCTTTTCTTCATAGAATTACAGTCAGTTGACAAGTGTCCTTTCTTGTTGCAATTGAAGCATGTGGCTTTCTTTACCCAGTCTTCTTTAAATTTATTCCCTTTATTACTTTCTTCTGGTTTATTATTCCAAACTTTCTCTTTCTCCTACAATTTTCTTTCTCTTTGTCTTCCAAAGCATTCTGTTTGTCTATATTTTCATAGCGGCATGCCATTTCCACCATTTCTATAAAAGGGTGCTTTACATGGGCGGTCACTCTGTTCGTATACTTTCTTTGAAGATCATCTATAAACCTTATGTTCAGCTTCAGTGGAACTAGAATCAACTCTGTGCTGAAGCAAGAAAGCTCATTGAACTTATTCAGATATTCTTGAATAGTTATGTCCTCTTGTTTCAGATTTAAGAACTCGTAATACAAGCGAGATATTGTTTCAGATGGCATGAATTTTTCTTCGAAGACCTCTTTAAAAGGATCCCAAGTAAAATTTCCTTCTGGAATTGTCATTGTAATTGTCTCCCACTAGATTAAGGCTTCGTCTTTCAATAACCAAGAGGCCAAATACCTTTTATGTTCTTCATTCAGCCTTAAGCCATTGAATTTTTCTTCGCAAGAGCGTAGCCAAGCTTGTGATTCTACCACTGATTCTTTTCCCCAGAATGATACCGCTCCCAGATTCTTATATTTATTTGCTATAACTTCCAAATCTGGCTCTGCTGTGGTGGCACAACTGCCTCATTTGCAGCTCCTATAGGGTTTTGTTGTTGAACTCCTGCTTCAGCGTCACCCCTTCCTCTTCCTTTACTTCTTCCTTTTCTTCCACTCATTTTCTACTATATCTACATACCAATAAAAGAGTTAGGCAAACAAAAAATATATCTTAAGGAAATTGTAAGAGAATAAAGACATATACGAATAGAAATGTGGCTACCAGGTGAGTGTTATTCCGTTGTACTCATTCTAGGGTATTACTAACCTTATCTCTAGTGGGTCACTCATCCTAAAATACTAATGATTCTATCTTTGGTAAGTCCTTTAATATGTTATACTCCAGAACTGAGGTTAACCCTCAGATCTGACACCAAGTTGTGATGACCCATTCTTCCGATCCCCGAAAGAATAGATAGCCTTTAGAATATAACAACAGAAGATAAAACATTGCATTACCACATCAAATTTCATCAGAGGTTTTCATTATAGTTTAATACATCATATAGGATCTTAATATTATGCGTAACAGTTGTAATAAGAAAATAAATACACAGTGGAAATAATGATAAAACAACATGACAGAGCCCTAGAGAGTCCAAAAGAACATTAAATCCTACTCCAGCTCTATATCCAAAACTAGCTTCCATAGGTAGCTTCCGTACACAACTCCAAAATGATCTAAGTTAATAACCTAGATACCAAGCTGCTCATGTAGAAATAAGGGAGCCCGAGTTCGCATGGGAAAAACAAACTATGAGCCTGTCACGAGACTGGTACGAGAAACTCTAAGCAGTTATTCTTAACTTATTCAAAAGTAAAGAATATTAAGGGACTAAGCTGTATAACACGGAACGGGTTTCCTCCATATGAATGCTAGTGCACAAAATTACGTAATGCTTTTAGAAAAATGAAGCTATTATAAGATTTAAGTCCCAATGCACGATGCAATGCAATCTCGAGGATAGAGTTTTACCTTATAATAGACAAACATGCTTGATATCAGAAAATCATTTGGTATTATCATCAGTGTCTAAATGTGGAAATCAATTTCGGAAAAAATGTATAAATCTTGAATGGCATAATGCCACATCCCGTTATGTCGCCATATAGGTTTACAACTGAAAACGCAAAGCTCATATTGGAAATTGGATTCCATCAATGAACTAAGGCAAAGGATATTCCTTATCCATTCAGATCATCTCTAGAAAGATGCCGAGGACTCACACACATGTGATCCTTGAATCAGCAGAGCCGACCCACCAGTTCCCAGTGAATATGGGTTACTCCTGAACATAATGCTCCCCGGTTGTATTTGACCATCATCCTGGTCGCAATTGACTATCATCCAAGGGGCCTCGATTCCATCACCCATATAAGTAAATTGCTTGGTCTCCATACCATGACATCACTCTTAGCTATATGGTAATGCATGTCCTTACTTTGCAGTCCATTAACCTGTTTTTGGCTCATTCCGGGGTGTGAGGTCCTAGAGTCAATGTCCCATAAAGCTATGCTTTTCTACAAAAGTTTCGATCAATCTGCCAGTAGTACTCAGCATGCCAAATTGTCAATTCACAACATATAATTAGTGTCCATTAATATATAACCCTCTGAGTTCGTAAGTCTCAAAGGCGGGTGTTAAGCTAAGAGAATAAATTCTCTGCCATCAATTGATAAAAATTAATAAAACCCAATCAGTTATATTGTAAAATACAACAGCAGACACACATCCATTTCTAAGTTCATTCGGGGTCTGAATGAAACCGAAGGCACCTTATTCCTCGTCCAATTAAAGAGAGAGGCCCTTGCATATCCAGACAATCAACAACTACGTCCGGACTACTGCCACTTTAATCTTATAATGGAAGCTACCCATGGAACCAGCATGTAGTCCATTCGATGTGAAGACTCCCGGTGTATTTTCCCGGAATTTCTAAACCAATTTAAAAATTTTACTTTAACTGATTTAATGGATCTTAAAGATTTAAAATGATCTATTTTGGGAACTAATGATTCAAAATTTATTTAAATCGAAGTTAGAACGTATAAATTTATTTTAGTTATAAAAAAAGTTTGAAACGACGCGGTAGTTCGAAAATTCAATTTTTAATTTCAAATGAATGTATAACATTCAAAATAAATCGGATTTCAGTAAAACTAGAAACGTTAGAATTGGTTTAGTTATATCATTCTATTGAATGTGAAAATTTTAGATTTCACTTTATAATTGAAAGTTATGTCCAGTTTAAAATTCAAAATAGTCACAATGGAATTTATTTATATTTAAATTATATATGGTCTTTAAAAATAGCCATTTTGCAAACGACCTCCATATTCGATGAAACCACTTTCGTTGGATTCGGAATGTTAAATTATTGTCAGGTTTAAAATATCATAATTTTTGGAATTAATATGTGAGCATGGTAAATTTAAGCATGTTTTGTAATTTCAGTTTAAATTTAATCGACTAGAAAAAGGACACTTTTCAAATGGTCCCCAAATTCAATGAAATTAGTTTTGTTAGGACCGTATCGTCAGAACATAGCTAGATTTATTTTTCTGTAATTTTTGGAGTTAGTATATGGCCCCGGTAAATTAAAATGTACATTAGAATTCAATATTGACTGTTATATTAATTTATATTTAAATTTAGGTAAAACCTAATCGAAACAGTTGACTTGAATTACGAAACATATCCCATTGTGTCCGAAATGGGGGTAATTAGCTAGGAACGACAATAGTTGGGTTCAATTTGGAGTTTGAATACAATTTTTCATAATAAAACTATTAATGGAATAAAATAATAATATATATTTTATTTAAATACCCCCAATATTCCAAACGCTAGCCCAATCAAAAACACAGCCACCACTAAGCCGATCGAAGGCCAGAACTTTCCCAATTTCCTACGTTAAAATCTCGAAATCAACTTGAAATTGGAGTATGATTTCTAAGCAAAAATTGTAAAGCAAAGTGGGGTCTTTGTTTTGATATGGTTGTGATGTTGGTTAGAAGTGCATAGTGGTCTGAATAGGCATTGTAAGCGGTCGACTTTGTTGGTGTTTTCTAGCCACCAGGAGAGTTCGAGGTCACCTGAACTTGGCATGGAGGAAGCACTTGCAGGCGGCTTCGAGGTGGTGGCGCCAGATCAGGGTTTCCGGCCCTCTAGTGATGGCGACGACGGCTCTTCTATGTCGAGGAATGTGTTAAACAATTGGCTGATTTCAGGAAGAAGGAACGAAGGGTTTAAACCCTAAATGATGTAATTAATTTGTTAATTATATATTTAATTATTATTAATGTAATCTAATGTATAAATCGCCGTATCTTTGTCATACGGTATCAGAAATTCGCAAATTCAGATCCATTGGAGTCATCTTGAGAAGCAATACATTTCAGAACTGACCAAAACGGAAATAGACATACTTGGAAATTTTGATAAAATTAAACATCCAGTTTAATTTATTAAAACCATCGCCAATAAAGACTGGCGGAGTGGAAACCAAAGTGAGAACTCCTTCTCACTCAATATTTTATCTTGTATTTATTTTTGGAGTTCAACACTCGAATTCACACAAATCACATGAATAGAAGCGATGTATGGATATTAGCGACACTCGCATTTCATACTCCGCGAATGGCCACTTGTGGGGCCGTAAATGGCATTGGGTAGTTGAGTATTTATTTATATGGATGGTTTGGTGATTTGTGTATTGTGATTATGATGATTAACATACTAAAATAATGTAAATATTAATGTGGTAGTTGAAATTAAATTATAAATATCCGTTTATAATTTAAACAGTGAAAATTAGTTAAATAGAAAAGTAATTTAGACCGAATTTGAATTGGTTAGATTTATTAACAAATGATTTATTTAAATAGACTGTTGTTGTTCGAAAAACCCTTATGGGTATTGGGATGATATTTGACATACACTAATCCCAATATTTAGCTATATGTCAATCGATGGATTGACAGACTGTTATAAGCGTAATTTAATTATTTAATGCTTATACAATTGTAAATTGCACCCTAGATGATGGTTGAATGTTTGATGACTATTTATCATTATTGTTGAATACATGCGATGTACGAAATCCATATAACTGAAATTATATGGTAATTGATTGAGTCGCATTTCAATTCAAAAATTATGAATATTTTAAAATAATATTCAGTGAAGAATCAAAATATGATTTTGATGTCTGATTTTGGATCGACACGAAAATGTTGAAATATATGAAGCCGGATTAAGTAGCTAAATGCCATTTTAACTCGAACAGGTTTATAAATCGATTTTATTCTTTTTACAATGAATACGAAAAGGAAATGGATTTCAAAATCAGATAATTTGAATTTATCATCGTTTTAATATTATAATGATATGGAATATTAAATTATGATTTAAAATTGGAAATGAAGTTGGAATCGTTTTTAAGACGAATTTATGAAATATGTTTGAAATGGAAATTGATGATATATATTATATACATATATAAATGGATTGAACAGAACGCGCCCCGTTCGCGAATTTCAACCATTAACTTCAAGTTGATGTGACTGGTGATCCGACCATCGGATTCTCCTAAAACCGGAACCCTTGGGTTCGTATCGAAATGATCTTTCCAATAAATATAAGAGATTTAAATTTGAACGGTTGGATTTTAAATTATGTACAAATCAATTACAAAAAAGGTCGTTATGGATGCAGTTCGGTAGCCGTTATTGGAAACCGACTGAAATCGCGATGTGTAAAATCATAATAAATGATTTGGAAAGATTTTGGATGAAAATTTTCGCATTTGAAAAGATATTTAATCTAAATGAACTAGTTATTAACTAGAATAATAATTGAATGTTTTTAAATAAATAAATTGGATTGAAAATGATTTTAATATAACCAGAATTTTCCAACGTATGAATTGGAATGGAGATGAGTGGAAATAATCTTCGAAATATTTCGATATTGGATTCATTGATTATACGAATATTGTTGAGGAATTTGGAAGATACAGATATCGTTATTCCCAATACGATATTTGTTGGTTTCAGAATTTGATATTGAATATAAGCCGATATAATTTCTATTTAGAGCCTTGTATTTAATGTTAAAGTGGATTTGGGTCTGTCCTGAATGGTGTCTTTAATAACACTGTTCTTAAACCAAGTTGAGAAATAGAATAAATCTTTTAATTAAGGTTTAGAGAATTTACCAATTAATTTAATTGGAATTGAAATGGAAGTTGACTTGGGTTTATCGTGAACAATCTTTTGAAATGATATTCGAAGGAAGATTAAACAAGAAGTTTAAAAGAATTTATCTTTGATAAAATTAATGGGAACCTATCCCAAGTGAAATGAATATTTTAATAAAATAATATTCTGGATTAGAATGAGCCGTATGATGTGTTTATATATCACTTGATTATAAAATACGCGAGTTATTCGGAAAGACCGGGTTTAACCCATTCTGAATAACTGTGACGACGATTAAAAGTCGACGATGTAGATGGTGCAAGACCGATAATCTTCACATCGAATGGATTAATACTGATGCCTTGGATGGAGTTGCAGCCTTGAAGGGTTTATAGTGGTAGTTGTTCGGATGTATTTTTTGATTATTCAGATGTGCGAAGACCTCTCTTCTATATTGGACAAATGGGATGAGGAATAAGGTGCTTCCGGTTTCGATCAGACCCAGAACGGACTTGTAAATGGATGTGTTTCTGACATTAGAGTTCATTCTGTGTTGATTGATTTCTATTAAATATATATCTGTTTAGTGGCGGAGAATTTATTCTCTTGCTTAACACCCTTCTCTGAGACGTACGAGCTTAGAGGTTATATATTGATAGACATCAGTCGTATGGCATGCATTGTCAATGTGGCATGCTAAGATGCAATGATCAAGGCTATAGTTGAAAAGAAGAGTCATGTGGACGATGATCAAAGCTCAATTTTAATTAGCATATCTTTGTGTTTAGTGTTAATTCGCGAACCTCACACCCGATATGAGTCAAAAACGGGATAGTGACTACAGGGAGTGCATGCGTTTCTTTCTAGCAAGAAGTGGTATCATGGTATGGATCCCAGACATTTTTACTTATATGGATGATGGATTCCGAGGCACCTCGGATTTGAGTCCCTAGTGGCTCTTGATATGGTCGAAGTACTGACCAGACTTTATGTTCTATAGGGTAGGTAAACGTATTGTTCAAGAATAACCAATCCACTAAAGTAAGTGTGGACCAGCCCTAAAGATCCAAGGGTCGATGCGTTCTGATCCTGTAACACCCCACCTCCGCCAGGGCCACACTCACAAGTGCTGGCACTAGCTTTGGAGGGGTGTTGTCAAGGTAAACATGCACAGAGATATCACAAGACAGAACATAGATAAATAAATAAGTAAAGCAGCGGTAGAAATTTAAAAACCATCATTTCAAAACCAAATAGTCAGCTTACATCAAAGTACTTAGTCCTTATTTTCCAACTACCACAAGTCTAGGAAACATAAACTGAAAATAACATAAAGTAAACTATCCCCTAGATAGATGTGGTGAAGCCATAGCAAGCTCAAGTCCAAACTGTACATGAGCTGTCAAGAAAGCAAGCCAAATTTCCAAGCTAAGCACTAGTGTTCCCTCCCTGAGAACCTGGGGGGGAACGGAAGAAAAGAGGCGAAAGAAAAAGGGTCAGTCATAAAGACTGGTAAGTCCTACCTACTATTAGTATAAAAACTAATAAAGTTAACTAAACATGAGAAA
The DNA here is from genome assembly GCA_030737875.1 of Allium sativum. NCBI lineage: Eukaryota > Viridiplantae > Streptophyta > Magnoliopsida > Asparagales > Amaryllidaceae > Allium > Allium sativum. Next base: position 394,805,284 of record CM060925.1, read on the forward strand.
CTGAGATGAAACATAAAGATGGTAACTAACTGGCATGATAAATAGATAACAAGGTAGATCAAGTGTGGCATCGCATATACAAGGTTTAGTTTTGCACCAATAGTACTAGTATTCCAACCCATGTCAAGTATAAACAAGAAATGATCCCTTGGCCCAATGTCATGAGGTGACCCAAGTCGGGGTCCAACTACACGGTCTAGTCGATCGGCTCCCTATAAGCCTAACTCGTCAAGTGTCGGAGTCATATGGCCCAATCACGAAATGTAGTCAAACTGTTCTAGGTCCACCCTAGGGTGTATCAAGTCCAAGGGTGCCAACCACTGACACGAATCAAGCACGCACAGTCTGAACCTACTGGTGCCCGTGTCTGCTTTTTCAACTCCGGACTATGTGCACGACCATAGTCCGCCTGAACCTACACCGGCGCACCTACTCAGCCGTCGTTTTGGTCGCTTACAATCAGCCCAGTAATCGTGCCCCACCCTAGCCTAGTCCGTAGGGTATCGTTGATACATCCAAGAGGGTTACTGCTGAAAAGGACCACGTAACTAGGATTTCTAACGGGTTAAGTGTGGTTAACCCTATCCAATCATGTATCAAGTTGGTTAAGTGTACCCAAATGGTTCATGACTTAACCCCATCCAATCATGTATCAAGTTGGTTAAGTGTTTCCAAGTGGTTCATGACTTAACCCTAACATGTGGCATTAATTAATTTAATGCACCCAACCTCTCACATTAGACTTTGTTGTGGTTACTGGATATGCTGGGCGGGTCCGGGCAGCTTTACACCACAACCTATTCTAATCTCGGGTTTTCAAGCACGATATGACCAACTTCTCACATTGGGTCCTATTAATTGTAGCCACTAGATTTGTCGGGCGGTTCCGGGAAGATTTACGCTACAAACTCAACCCAACCTCGAGTTGGCCACTTTATGGTTTTCTACATGTCATGACCATATTCAAGTTTTTCAAGCATAATAAAGTTTCATGTCTCATTTCAAGTCATGTTTTTCATGTTATTTCAAGTTTGCCTAACTACCCATAACGTATCCCCATCGCACGTAAATTCGCATCAACATAAGTGAATCAAGGAACATAAAAATATGACCAAGATGGGCATAAGGTGGTAAAGTTGATCATAAGTTAAACATGATGATATTTGAGGCAAAGGTGTTCATCACAACTAGCATATAGGATTATTAGCCTCAAAAACATGCATGACATCAAACTTAGCATGGGAAAAGGTGATAACATGATAATAGTTGACATAGGGTGATAAACTTGTGGATAGCATGTAGTTCAACATCATATGCAAGTTAACATCAAGGTTATGAGGGGTTCTATGTTGCATTATGCATAACCACCAAATGAAGCTCATAGCTTTCTACCCAAAATCAAGATGAACGGTACTAGGTTCATGATAGTTCCACAATCATAGATTAAAAGTGTCATAAATGGATATATGCATACAATTATAGACCCAAGACAAGTATTACACCAAAAATCTCATTTCAACTTGCTACATGTTCATATTAACTTCATAGTTTAAATCTAAGAGTAGAGTGGGGCTTACAAAGCGTGGCTATGAGAACTAGAACCAAATAGAACAAGATAAAGACATTGTAGAAGCTCTAGGAATGATGTAGCGACACTAGAAGCCTTGAGAATAAGTAGATCCTTTGATTTGATGAAGAAAGATGGCTCCTTTTCGCCTTAGAAGCTCTCAAGATGAAGATGGAGGCCATGATTAGGGAGCATTTTGGCAGAATTTAGTTGTTAGGTTGATTTGTGATGGTTTAGGCTAGGTATTAGGGGGTTTTTATAGGTGTAGAGACTAGTTTAGGCCATAGGATTAACCCTAATTTAGATCTGAACCATCAAATCCCGTCACAGGCTAGCTGAGCAGACCAAAGGAGCAAACAGGTGCACCAGGGAAAACCTGGCCGACCAGGGAGGTCGACTCCCAGGTCGACACCCAGGTCGACACCCAAGTCGACCTGGGGCGGGGGCAGGTCGACTCCCCAGTCGACCCCCCAGTCGACCTGGGGTAGGGCGGGAAAATTTCCCGCCCAATCTGCTTGGATCTGATTTTGAATTTCGGGCTGAATTTTTGAATTTTCTGAAATCTTCAATGGGCCATAACTTGGTCATACGGACTCCGATTTACGAAATTTCGGACTCGTTTTCAAGCAGAATTTCGAGACGAATGCAATGGCGTAACCCGTTCCCATTGATTCTTAACTTATAATTTAATTCTTCCCTGATTTCTTTTTTTAACATGTTATAAAAATTCGGGTTGTTACATTCTCCACTCCTTAAAGGATTTCGTCCCCGAAATCTCCAATTTAGGATGAACTTATCCTACCATCCATCATCCATCTACTCAAACATCATCCACGAGCAATCATTGTCCTTAAAAGATTTCTAATGCTGTATGAACATATGCAAAAGTGTGTGTATATGCACCTATCTAATGCGAAAATCAGGCGGTTACTGACTCAGTAAACCTCCTTAATGCAAAATATGTTAGTGAAATGAGTCCAAATGTATGCAAATTCCTAACATAATTTATAATCTCTACATGAGTGCACATAACATTCATCCATATGCAACATCCACTGATCGCATATCAAGTTTCATCCATGAATAAGCATAAACACTCATGCATATGCAATATGAAAGTGTGTGAGCCGATCTTAGTGCCTAACGTGTCTCATGCATCCACGAGTAACCACTTGCAAACACTTGCAACCATCAAGCATAACATGTTTCAAATACATGTTTCATCCAAAGGGTTTCTACCTAAGGTTCTGATGACAAGATTAACGAGATAACAAGATAAACATGGATAGCAAAAGAAAGATATGCTAACTAGGAAAGGAGATTGAGAATGTACCCTCAAAAAGAAATGGATAAAGCCCACGCATCTTCTCCTCGGTTTCCCAAGTTGCATCTTCATCGGCTTCACTCCACTGAACCTTTACTAACTTGGCTTCTCGATTCCTCAACTTCTTGATCTCCGTTCCCAAGATACGAATCGGAGCTCGCCTCAAGGTTGCCTTTTTCTCTACCTCTATGTCTTCTAGAATGCTAGGCTCTACTACTTCAGCTGATTCGTGTAGGCATTTTCGGAGATGCGAGACATGAAAGACATTGTGCACTCCAGCCAGCTTCTTGGGCAATTCCACTCTATAAGCCATTCGCCCAATCTTCTCGATGATAGGAAAGGGTCCTACGAACCTTGGTGACAGCTTTCCAACTGCTCCAAAACGGACCACATTTCGCAAAGGAGAAACCTTCACAAAGACCATATCTCAAACTTCAAACTCTAAGTCTATCCTTCGCTTGTCTGCATAGGATTTCTATTTGTCTTGGGCCGCTTTCATCCGCCTTCGAATCAACTCAACCTTCTCGGATGTGTCCCTTATCATGTCGGGCCCAAGTATAAGCTTATTCGTCGTCTCCCACCAACATGTTGGTGACTTGCACGGCCTCCCATACAAAGCTTCGAATGGTTCCATCGCTATGCTTGCTTGGTAGCTGCTATTATAAGCAAACTCTACGAGAGGAAGGTGGTCTTCCCAAGTGCCACCAAAGTCAAGAATGCATAGCCTCAACAGATCTTCTAGTACCCTATTCACCCTTTCGGTCTGGCCATCCGTCTGTGGGTGATAGGCTGTACTTAGATTCAATCGCGTACCCATCGCTTCTTGCAAACAATTCCATAATTGGCTAGTTAAGATTGGGTCACGATGGCTAACTATGCTAGAAGGAACTCCATGCAATCGCACTATCTCTCGAAGATAAATAGATGCTAGCCATGATACGGCCCTCTTGCTCTTTACTGGAATGAAATGAGCGCTCTTCGTGAGTCTATCCACTATGACCCATATGCTAGTATTCCCCTTCCTTGATCTCGGCAATCCATCCACAAAATCCATAGAGATACTTTCCCACTTCCATAGCAGGACCTCCAATGGATGCAGTAGCCCACCGGGCTTCTTCGACTCGGCCTTTACTTGTTGGAAAACAATGCATCTAGAAACAAACTCTGCAACATCCTTTTTCATCCCATCCCAAAAGAAAATGCGCTTCATGTCCCAGTACATCTTATCCCCTCCGGGATGTATGGTCATCCTCGAGTGATGCGCCTCCTCAAGAACTTTATTTACTAAGTCTCCCACTCGTGGGACACATAGTCTTCCATCACGCCTTAGCCATCCCTTGTCATCAACAGTGTATCTAGCGAGGTGACTTGACGTCTCACCACGAATCAATTTGTCCATGATCTCGACTATCTACGGGTCTTCCCTCTGTGAAGTCCCCACTTGTTCAAGAAGTGTAGGTCTAAGCTCAAGGGATGCTAACGAACCAGTCATCGACTCAATAGCAGGTGTAAAATCAAAGGTTGCCAAGAACTCTAGGCTCTTCATCTCAACAAACAAGGGACTCAAAGTCAACCTTCTTCTACTTAGCGCATCTGCCACAACATTACCCTTGCCAGGGGTATAAGCTATCTTGAAGTCATATGATGCCAAAAATTCCATCCACCTTTGCTGCCTTAGATTCAATTCTTTCTGCGAGAATAGGTACTTGAGCGACTTGTGATCATTATATAACTCAAACCTTTCGCCTAGAAGATAATGGCACCAAGATTTGAGTGCAAAGACGATCGCCTCCAACTCCAAATCATGAGTGGGATAGTTCTTCTCATGAACCTTGAGTTCCTACTCCCAAAGCATATCACTCTCCCTTCTTGCATCAGGACAGCGTCTAATCCCGTGCCACATGCATCGGTGTACACGGTAAACAACTTCCCTCCATCGGGTAATGCTAGAACTGGAGCTGTGGTGAGGGCTTTCTTGAGCCTTTGAAAAGCAAGCTCACACTCTAAGTCCCATGCAAAGTCTAAGTTCTTCTTCGTTAACTTAGTAAGAGGGGCTGAAATCTTAGCGAAGTCCTTAATGAACTTCCTATAAAATCCTGCCAAACCGAGAAAGCTTCTCACTTCAGTTGCATTCTTCGGAACTTTCCAGTCTTGAACTGCCACTACTTTAGCGGGATCCACAGCTATGCACTGCTTAGAAACTATATGCCCAAGGAACCGAACTTCCTTTCTCCAGAAATGGCATTTGGAGAACTTGGCTTTTAACTGATGAGATCTAAGCGTATCCATAACCTCCTTGAAATGTATAGCATGTTCTTCCTCATCCTTAGAGAAGATCATAATATCATCCACGAAGACAACCACAAACTTGTTAAGGAACTCCCTAAACACCCTACTCATCAAATCAACGAAGTATGCGGGTGCATTAGTCAAAACGAATGGCATGACAAGCCATTCAAAAATTCCATCTGGAGTCCTAAACGCAGTCTTGTCAATACTATCCTCAGTCACTCTAAGCTGATGGAATCCGATGGCTAGATCGAGCTGAGAGAAAACAGAAGCACCTACAAGCTGGTCAAAGAGATCATCGATCCTCGGTAACGGGTGCCTATTCTTCTTTGTCAGCTTGTTTAACTCACGATAATCAACACATAGACGAAGCGAACCATCCGCCTTAGTAGCGAATACCACGGGAGCACCCCATTCAGAAATGCTTCGCCTAATGAAATTTTTCTCAAGCAACTCCTTGATTTTCTTGCTAAGCTCTCTTCTTTCTCGCGGGGCCATTTTCCTAACAGCCAATGAGACTGGCTTGGCATTATCAACAAGATAAATACGGAAGTCTATCTCGCGTTTAGGGGGTAACCCCTTCACCTCATCAAAAATATCAGGATATTCTCGGACCACCCTCACAGATTGAAGATTGTCAATAGACGAGTCGAGGGATTCAAGATAACATAACATGACGGGATCCAGAGGGTTACAAGAAATCTCCAGGGTATTGCCAAGTCGAGTCATAAGTCTCACTACCCTATGCTCACAATCGAGAATGGCTCCATAACTGGACAACCAATCCATGCCCAAAATCAACCCGTATCCCATGAACCCGAGAACATAAGCATTACATGTGAATTCTACGGTCAAGATAGAAATCCTTAAATCCATACAAATCATAGATAGATAGGCGGAACCCCCAATTGGATTTGAAACACTAACGGGATCCTCAACTAGACTAGTACTTAGGTGCAAACTTTCAACAATGTCAGAAGAAATAAAGGTATGCGATGCGCCAGAATCAAATAAAGTTCAAACAGGAAAACCAGAAATGTAAACAAGGCTTTCTACAGAAATACTACCTTGGTCCGGAGCTGGAGTAGTGTTGAGAGCATGCATCTGCCCTCCAGAAGGCCCTGCCCGCTGAGTCTGTCCTTGCCCCTGTCCTTGCTTCTTTGGGCAATCCTTACTGTAGTGTCCAGACTCTCCGCAATGAAAGCATTCTCCCAACTTCCTCTTCTTCTTCCTACAATCTTTGTCTATGTGTCAAGTGATCCCACAGAAGTTGCGCTTCCTTGTCTCCCTTGCCTTGTTGTTGTTGGCCTTGTTACCCTTGTTGTTCTTGTTGTTCTGGTTGCACTGATTATTCTGATTGCCTCCCCACTTGGAGTCCGCCTTCTTGGTTTGAGTCTCATTAAGCTTAACTTCTTTCTTGCCATTCTTATCATCTCCTTGGAGCAAGGCCATATCCACTAAGCTCTCAAAAGTGGCCCTCATGGGTATATGAGACATGGTCAAACTATGCAATGGCTCATTCAATCCTCGAGCAAAGCGTAGAGCCTTCTTCTGAGGTGTGTTAACCATGTCTAAACTGAATCGAGCAAGCTGGTTAAACTTATTCACATACTCCCTCACGGTAATGTCCCCTTGCTTCAAAGATATAAACTTCTCCATTTGCAGATTCTCCTCAGCAGATGATAGAAACTTAAGCCCAAACCTCATCCTAAAGTCGGCCCAAGTCTCTATAGGCCTAGTAGCATTGGTGACTTCCCACCAATAAGCAGCTTCCTCTTTCAATAGCCATACTGCCAACAGAACTTTCCTATGGTCTTCTACTTCAAAGATAGCAAAAAGATCTTCAGTTTCCTTTAACCAGTTTCTTGCCTGAACATAAGTCTCTGTCCCAACAAAATTTTTGCCACCCATCGCATTAAAGTCTTTGCAAATCTTCGTGAAATCCGCTTGTGGACGTTGAGGAGGAGGAGGAGGAACCTCAGGTACGGAAGGAGGAGTGAGAGTGTTTGCCGGGCCGGCATCGTTGTCCCTAGCTTCCAAGTACCTTCGGAACCATCCGGGTATGGGTACTCCCTCGGGAAGGTTAAGATCGGCCATGCTGGAAAAGGAAAAGATAGATTCAGAACGAGGAAACAAAGGATAGTGCTAATGGCTTTTGGGGAATAGCCTTTTAAAATAAACTAGACTTTTCTTGGGAAAATACTTAATTGGTTTTAAAAATAGTTTTTCGAAAGGGTTTTTAAAACTTTTGTCCGGTCTAGTAAACCTCATGCTCTGATACCAAATGTAACACCCCACCTCCGCCAGGGCCACACTCATGAGTGCTAGCACTAGCTTTGGAGGGATGTTGTCAAGGTAAACATGCACAGAGATATCACAAGACAGAACATAGATAAATAAATAAGTAAAGCAGCGGTAGAAATTTAAAAACCATCATTTCAAAACCAAATAGTCAGCTTACATCAAAGTACTTAGTCATTATTTTCCAACCACCACAAGTCTAGAAAACATAAAATGAAAATAACATAAAGTAAACTATCCCTAAGATAGATGTGGTGAAGCCATAGCAAGCTCAAGTCCAAACCGCACATGAGCTGTCAAGAAAGCAAGCCAAATGTCCAAGCTAAGCACTAGTGTTCCCTCCCTTAGAACCTGGGGGAGGGGGGGAACGGAAGAAAAGAGGCGAAAGAAAAAAGGTCAGTCATAAAGACTGGTAAGTCCTACCTACTATTAGTATAAAAACTAATAAAGTTAACTAAACATGAGAAACTGAGATGAAACATAAAGATGGTAACTAACTGGCATGATAAATAGATAACAAGGTAGATCAAATGTAGCATCGCATATACAAGGTTTAGTTTTGCACCAATAGTACTAGTATTCCAACCCATGTCAAGTATAAACAAGAAATGGTCCCTTGGCCCAATGTCATGAGGTGACCCAAGTCGGGGTCCAACTACACGGTCTAGTCGATCGGCTCCCTATAAGCCTAACTCGTCAAGTGTCGGTGTCATACGGCCCAATCACGAAATGTAGTCAAACTGTGCTAGGTCCACCCTAGGGTGTATCAAGTCCTAGGGTGCCAACCACTGACACGAATCAAGCACGCACAGTCTGAACCTACTGGTGCCCGTGTCTGCTTTTTCAACTCCGGACTATGTGCACGACCATAGTCTGCCTGAACCTACACCGGCGCACCTACTCAGCCGTCGTTCTGGTCGCTTACAATCAGTCCTGTAATCATGCCACACCCTAGCCTAGTCCCTAGGGTATCGTTGATATATCCAAGCGGGTTACTGCTGAAAAGGACCACGTGACTAGGGTTTCTAACGGGTTAAGTGTGGTTAACCCTATCCAATCATGTATCAAGTTGGTTAAGTGTACCCAAGTGGTTCATGACTTAACCCCATCCAATCATGTATCAAGTTGGTTAAGTGTTTCCGAGTGGTTCATGACTTAACCCTAACATGTGGCATTAATTAATTTAATGCACCCAACCTCTCACATTAGATTTTGTTGTGGTTACTGGATATGCCGGGCGGTTCCGGGCAGCTTTACACCACAACCTAGTCTAACCTCTGGTTTTCAAGCGCGATATGACCAACTTCTCACATTGGGTCCTATTGTTTGTAGCCACTAGATTTGCCAGGCGGTTCCGGGCAGATTTACGCTACAAACTCAACCCAACCTCGAGTTGGCCACTTTATGGTTTTCTACATGTCATGACCATATTCAAGTTTTCAAGCATAATAAAGTTTCATGTCACATTTCATGTCATGTTTTTCATGTTATTTCAAGTTTGCCTAACTACCCATAAGGTATCCCATTCGCACGTAAATTCGCATCAACATAAGTGTATCAAGGAACATAAAAATATGACCAAGATGGGCATAAGGTGGTAAAGTTGGTCATAAGTTAAACATGATGATATTTGAGGCAAAGTTGTTCATCACAACTAGCATATAGGATTATTAGCCTCAAAAATATGCATGACATCAAACTTAGCATAGGCAAAGGTGATAACATGATAATAGTTGACATAGGGTGATAAACTTGTGGATAGCATATAGTTCAACATCATATGCAAGTTAACATCAAGGTTATGAGGGGTTCTATGTTGCATTATGCATAACCACCAAATAAAGCTCATAGCTTTCTACCCAAAAATCAAGATGAACGGTACTAGGTTCATGATAGTTCCACAATCATAGATCAAAAGTGTCATAAATGGATCTATGCATACAAATATATCCCCAAGATAAGTATTACACCAAAAATCTCATTTCAACTTGCTACATGTTCATATTAACTTCATAGTTTAAATCTAAGAGTAGAGTGGGGCTTACAAAGCGTGGCTATGAGAACTAGAACCAAATAGAACAAGATAAAGACGTTGTAGAAGCTCTAGGAATGATGTAGCGACACTAGAAGCCTTGAGAATAAGTAGCTCCTTTGATTTGATGAAGAAAGATGGCTGCTTTTCGCCTTAGAAGCTCTCAAGATGAAGATGGAGGCCATGATTAGGGAGCATTTTGGCAGAATTTAGTTGTTAGGTTGATTTGTGATGGTTTAGGCTAGGTATTAGGGTGTTTTTATAGGTGTAGAGACTAGTTTAGGCCATAGGATTAACCCTAATTTAGATCTGAACCATCAAATCCCGTCACAGGCTAGCTGAACAGACCAAAGGAGCAAACAGGTGCACCAGGGAAAACCTGGCCGACCAGGGAGGTCGACCCCTAGGTCGACACCCAGGTCGACACCCCAGTCGACCTGGGGGGGCAGGTCGACTCCCCAGTCGACCTGGGGTAGAGCGGGAAGATTTCCCGCCCAATCTGCTTGGATCTGATTTTGAATTTCGGGCTGAATTTTTGAATTTTCTGAAATCTTCAATGGGCCATAACTTGGTCATACGGACTCCGATTTACAAAATTTCGGACTCGTTTTCAAGCAGAATTTCAAGATGAACGCAATGGCGTAACCCGTTCCCATTGATTCTTAACTTATAATTTAATTTTGTTCTGATTTCTTGTTTTAACATGTTATAAAAATTCGGGTTGTTACAGATCCTGAGGCATGGGCTAGAATGTCTCAAATCGGTGAAGGCGATCCCTTGCCTCGACTCATAGATGGAATCCAATTTCCAATACGTGACTTTTTGGTTTTAGTTGTAAACCTATATGGCAGCATAGTAGCATGGGACGCTCATGTCGTCTATGATTGATTCATTTAGATTCAAAGTTGTTTTTGACACTATGCACTTATAATAGTATCAAATGATTTGTTTTAAAACGTACCAAGCATGTTTGGCTATTATAAGATAAAATTCTATCCTCTGGTTTGCGTTGCATTGTTTGATGGGACCCGAGTCTTATAATAGCTTCATTTTTCCAAAAAGCATTGCATTGTTTATTAAATCATTTTGTTTCAAGCTTTGGTATTCGCATAGAGTAAACCTGTTCCATGACATACAGAGTGGTCCCGTGAATTACCTAATTTTAAATTAAAGTTTAATAACTATTTTAAGTTCTCACACCAGTCCTATGACTGACCTGGAGTTTAATGTTTTCGCATAAACTCTGGTTGCCCATATTTTCTACGCGGGCAGCTAGTGGTTTTGGTTTTGCATATTTCTATTTAACAGGATCCTGGTTTACAGCTGGAGCTATATTCGAAAAGCTTTGCATCCGTGTACTTATTTCAATTGTGGTAGTTGATGTATTTTCGTTGTGCATTGTATTTATACATTTTTATTTCCGCTGCTATGTATTATAAATCTCTGATATTATTTTTCCGTTGTGTAATATTTATTCATACTCTGATATTCATGTACTCTGATGTAAATTGTTGTAATAGGAATGAAATGTTCTACTGTTTGTGTTCAGATGCATTGTGTTCTCAACTCAATCCGGGCTTTCCCATACCAGGGAAGTTTGGGTCGTTTCATCGTGTTATCAGACCTTTGGTTTGAAAAGCTAGAGAACAAGACACATTAGAACCAAACGAGAGAATTCATCAGAGGTAGAATTATTACATCCTATTTAAGAATATCCATAAGAGATAGGATCAGTAGCATCTTAGAATGAGAAACTCATTAGAGATGGGGTTAGTAATGCCTTATAATGAGTTGAGAGTGATGTATTTGTATGTAACGTATTTGTGATTATTATATAATCTGATCTTATAAATTATTTTTTGAATATATAAAATTTATATTTTTAGAAATACAAATAATCAATAAATTATTTTTGTGTTATTGTATGATTTTTGTTTTCTTATTTATGACGTCTGATTTAAATAAATTAGACGTTATCTTTGGCAATTTTGGACATTGAATATACGAAAACCCTTGTTATTTAATTTAATTGAGTTAAGTTAAACTGAATTTAAAAATTTATTAGACATTCATATGCACATATATACGTTGAGCAGGTTATGGATTCACTGTTGAGTAAAGAAGAAAATTGCGTGCCCGATAAACAAGTTCACCTTAATGAGTTGGTTGCGCAATTTTATTATTATGTCAACTCATGTGAGTATTTTTGGATGCGTTGTGATGGTTGTTCAACGTGATATTATAAACATACGCCATAGGATAGCAACAAATAAATTATGAACTACACGGCATGGCATACTACATGAATATATCATATTATATCATATTCTATATAAGCATTTGGCGCTTATATGGCGAGGTTTGGATTACCATACGAGCGAGATGCATGTATATCGAGGACTGAATTACAGGTTGAACATAAGACTGATTATGGACTCAATTAAATACATGTAACGGTGCTTGGGGCAGGATTTAATAAAAACCCTACATAGGTCTAGAGATGACAAAAATTCACATCTATCTTTTTTTAGTTTCGGCACATGGATTATATAATTTCCAACACTGGGGCAAGGTATGAGATTTCGACCATTTTACACATCTCCCTTGGTCATAGATAGGTCAAAAAAATTGTGTATGCTTTTTACTGATTTATTTGGTACCTAATACGGCTCAATAAATTTTTCCAACCCTCCCCGTACAAAGGAGGTTATGGCGAAATTTTTCGAAAATTTAGGGTGTTATCCAATTTTTTGAGTAATTAGAAAGTTCTTAGAAATTGAAAAGTTGAAGAACATAAGCCAGAATAAAAGTTGAGTTGGTTAGTTAAACAACTTTCAGCTTCGTTCCTTTTCGAGGGCGAAAAGATTTTAAGTATGGGAGATTGTAACAACCCGGAATTTCTGAATCAATTTAAAATTTTTATTTTAACTGATTTAATGGATTTTGAAGATTTAAAATGATCTATTTTAGGAGTTAACGATTTAAAATTTATTTAAATCGAAGTTAGAACGTATAAATTTATTTTCAATTATAAAAGAAGTTTGAAATGGCGCGGTAGTTCGAAAATTCGATTTTTAATTTCAAATGAATATATAGGATTCAAAATAAATCGGATTTTAGTTAAACAAGAAACATTAAAATCTGTTTAACTATATCTTTCTAATGAATGTGAAAAATTCAGATTTCACTTTATAAATTGAAAGTTATGTCCAGTTTAAAATTCAAAATAGTCGCTTTGGAATTTATTTATATTTGAATTATATATAGCCCTTAAAAATAGCCATTTTGCAAACGACCTCTGTTTTCGACGAAACCACTTTCGTTGGATCCGGAATGTCAAATTATTGTCAGGTTTAAAATTTCATAATTTTTGGAATTAATATGTAAGCGTGGTAAATTTAAACGTGTTTTGTAATTTTAGTTTAAATTTAATTGACTAGAAAAAGAACACTTTTCAAATGGTCTCCAAATTCGACGAAATTAGTTTTGTTAGGACAGTACCATCAAAGCATAGCTAGATTTATTTTTCTGAAATTAGTGAAGTCAGTATGTGGCCCCGATAAATTAAAATGTACGTTGGAATTCAGTATTGACCGTTATATTAATTTATATTTTAATTATTTAAAAACTGATTGAAACAGTCAAATGGGCTTACGAAATATATCCCGTTGTGTCTGAAATGGGGGTAATTAGCTAGGAACGACAATCGTTGGGTTCGATTTGGAGTTCGAATACAAATTTTCATAATAAAACAATTAATGGGATCAAATAATAAAATATATTTTATATAAATACCCCCAATATCCCAAACACTAGCACCAATTAAAAACACAGTCGCCACTAAGCCGATCGACGGCCAGAACTTTCCCAATTTCCCACGTTAAAATCTCGAAATCAACTTGAAACTGGAATATGATTTCTAAGCAAAAATTGTAAATCAAAGTGGGATCTTCGTTTTAATATGGTTATGATGTTGGCTGGAAGTGCATCGTGGTCGGAATAGGCGTTGTAAGTCGTCAACTTTGGTGGTGTTTTCTGCCAGTAGTTTGAGTTTGCCTGAACTCGACATGGAGGAGGCACTCGCAGGCGGCTTCGAGGTGGTGGCTTCAGATCGGGGTTTCCGACTCTCTGGTGATGACGGCGGCTCTTCTATGTCGGGGAATGGGTTCAATATTCGGCTGATTTCATGAAGAAGGAAAGAAGGGTTTAAACCCTAAATGATGTAATTAATGTGTTAATTATATATTTAGATAGTATTAACGTAATCTAATGTATAAATCGCTGTATCTTTGTCATACAGTTTTAAAAACTCGCAAATTCAGATCTGTTGGAATTGTCTTGAGAAGCACTACATTTCAGAACTAACCAGAATGGAAACGGAGCTACTTGTAATTTTTGATAAAATTAAACATCTAGTTTAATTTTATTAAAACCATCGCCAATAAAGACTGGCGGAGTGGAAACCAAAGTGAGAACTCCTTCTCACTCAATATTTTATCTTGTATTTATTTTTGGAGTTCAACACTCGAATTCACACAATTCACATGAATAGAAGCGATGTATGGATGTTAGCAAAACTCGCATTACATACTCCGCGAATGGCCACTTGTGGCGCTATAATTGGCATTGGGTAGTTGAGTATTTATTTATATGGATGGTTTGGTGATTTGAGTATTGTGATTGTGATGATTAACATATTAAAATAATGTTAATGTTAATGTTAATGTGGCATTTGAAATTAAATTATAAATATCCATTTATAATTTAAACAGTGAAAATTGGTTAAATAAAAAAATAATTCAGACCGAATTTGAATTGGTTAAATTTATTAACCCATGATTAATTTAAATAGACTATTGTTGTTTGAAAACCCACACGGGTATTGGGATGATATTGGACATACACTAATCCAAATATTTAGTTGAATGTCAATCGATGGATTGACATACTTTTATAAGCATAATTTAATTATTTAATGCTTATACAACTGTAAATTGCACCCTGGATGATGGTTGAATGTTTGATGATTATTTATCATTATTGTTGAATACATGCGATGTATGAAATCCTTATAACTGAAATTATATGGTAATTGATTGAGTCACATTCAGATTTAGAAATAATGAATATTTTAAAATAAGAATATTTTAAAATAACAAATATTTTAAATAATATTCAGTGAAGAATCAAAATATGATTTTGATGTCCGATTTTGGATGGACACGAAAATGTTGAAATATATGAAGTCGGGTTAAGTAGCTAAACGCCATTTTAACTTGAACAGGTTTATAAATCTATTTTATTTGTTTTATAATGAATACGAAAAGGAAAAGAATTTCAAAATCAGATATTTTGGAAACATTATCATTTTAATATTATAATGATATGAAATATTCAATTATGATTTAAAATTGGAAATGAAGTTGGAATAAAATTTGAAACGAATTTATAAAATACGTTTGAAATGGAAATGACGATATATATTATATATATATATATATATATATATATATGGATTGAACAGAATGCGCCGCGCAACGACTGTTCGTTCTGTTCACGAATTTCAACCATTAACTTCAAATTGATGTGACGAGAGATCCGACCGTTGGATTCTCCTAAAATCGGAACTGTTGGGTTCATATTGAAAAGATCTTTCCAATACATATAAGAGATTTAAATTCGAATGGTTGGATTTCAAATTATGTCCTAATCAATTTCGTAAAAGGTCACTATGGATACAGTTCGGTGGTCGTTATTGAAAACCAACTTAAATGTTGATATTAAAATTATTAAAAATATGGAAAAATTATGTAAAATCATAATAAATGATTTGGAAATATTTTGGATGAAAAATAATTTGAAAAGATATTTTATCTAAATGAACTAGTTATTAACTAGAATAATAATCCAATGTTTTTAAATAAATAAATTGGATTTAAAATGGTTTTAATATAACCAAAATTTTCCAACGTATGAATTGGAATGGATTTGATTGGAAATAATCTTCAGAATATTTCAATATTGGATTACGTGATTATATGGATATTGTTGAGGAATTTGGAAGATACAGATATTGTTATTCCCAATGCGATATTTGTTGGTTTCAGAATTCGATATTGAATGTAAGCCTATTTAATTTCTATTTAGAGCCTTGTATTTAATATCAAATTGGATTTGGGTTTGTCATGAATGGTTCTTTAATAACATTGTTCTTAAACCTAGTTGATAAATAGAATAAATCTTTTAATTAAGGTTTAGAGAAGTTTACCAATTAATTTAATTGGAATTGAAATGGAAGTTGATTTGGGTTTATCGTAAACAATGTTTTAAATAACATTTATTCTTTAACCCAATTAACAATGAAGTTATTATTTGGAATTTATGAGTCTTTATTCTATGATTTAGTGGAAAACTTACAAAGTAAAGTTTTCTAATTTAATATATTAAATTAGAATTGAACGGGATTCGATTCGGTAATAATCGGGATGAGCTGCTGTGAAGGAAAACCAATACTATTTATGGAATTTAAAAGGCTTTTGCGTTATTCCATTTATATTATTGGTCTGATACGGAAGTTTATATCGATTATATATTGATCTTTTCCATGAAGATTCCATAGTTAATGGAAGATGATTTAGGTTTATTGTGAACTGTGTTTTAAATGACATTGATTCTTTAACCCAGTTAAAGGCAAGATTAACTTCAAACGGTTGAATAATCATCAAGTAATGATTTTTGGACGATTAATATTAAATGGTGTTTTAATAAATCTTTAATTAGATTGGAATGTAAAAGAGGTAATTAAATTCACTGAATTTAAGAAATGATCGAAATGGAGTACCACCAGTTTTACTCTATGCGATAGTTAAGTCTTTAACTAGATTTGAATGTGAAATGGTAATTAAATTTACCGTTAACCCGGGGGTGTTAGATATGGAGTATTAGTAGTTTTTCTCCATGGGATGAACAGATTGGGATTAAAATAATAAAAGATTACTTCGATAAAGTTCGGTAATCCCACTAGTTTTATAAACCTTAATTGGTTTAGTATTGTCAAAAGATAAATTAAAATCTTTTGAAATCATATTCGAAGGAAGATTAAGCAAGAAGTTTAAAAGAATTTACCTTTGATAAAATTAATGGGAACCTATCCCAAATGATATGAATATTTTAATAAAAGAATATTTTGGATTGGAATGAGGTGTATGATGTGTTTATATATCACTTGATTATAAAATACGCGAGTTACTCGGAAAGACCAGGTATGACCCCAATCTCAATAACTGTGATGATGATTAAAAGTCAATGATGAAGACAGTGCAAGACCAATAATCCTCACATCGAACGGATTACTACAGATGCCTGGATGAAGCAACAGCCTTGAAGAGGTTATAGTGGTAGTTGTCCGTATGTATTTGTTGATTGTTTGGATGTGCGAGGACCTCTCTCCTATATTGGACATATAGGATGAGGAATAGGGTGCCTCCGGTTTCGTTCAGACCTAGAACGAACTTGTAAATGGATGTGTGTCTGACATTGGAGTTCATTATGTGTTGATTGATTTCTATTAAACATATATCTGTTTGGTGGCAGAGAATTTATTCTCTTACTTAACACCCTTCTCTGAGACGTACGAGCTTAGAGATTATATATTGATAGACATCAATCGTATAGCGTGGATTGTCAATGTGGCATGCTAAGACGCAATGATCAAGGCTACAGTTGAAAAGCAGAGTCTTATGGATGATGATCAAAGCACAACTTTAATTAGCATATCTTTGTGTTAAGCGTTAATTCACGAGCCTCACACTCGGTATGAGTCAAAAACGGGATAGTGACTGCAGGAAGTGCATGCGTTTCTTTCTAGCTAGAAGTGGTGTCATGATATGGAGACCAGACATTTTTACTTATGTGGATGATGGATTGCGAGGCGCCTTGGATTTGAGTCCCTAGTGGCTCTTGATATGGTCGACGTACTGACCAGATTTTATGCCCCATAAGGCAGGGAAACGTATCGTTCAGGAATAACCAATCCACTAAAGTAAGCGTGGACCGACCCTGAAGATCCAAGGGTCGATGCGTTTTGATCTAGAGGCACGGGCTAGAGTGTCTCAAATTGGTGAGGACGATCCCTTGCCTCGACTCATAAATGGAATCCAATTTCCAATACATGACTTTTTGGTTTTAGTTGTAAACCTATACGGCAACATAGTGGTATGGGATGCTCATGTCGTCAAAGATTGATACATTTAGATTTGAAGTTGTTTTTGACACTATGCACTTATAACAGTATCAAATGATTTGTTTTAAAACGTACCAAGCATGTTTGGCTATTATAAGATAAAACTTTATCCTCTGGCTTGCGTTGCATTGTGTGATGGGACGTGAGTCTTATAATAGCTTCATTTTTCCATAAAGCATGTGTTGTTTGTTAAATCGTTTTGTTTCAAGCTTTGGTATTCACATGGAGTAAACCCACTCCATGACACACGGCATGGTCCCGTGAAGTACCTAATTTTAAATTAAAGTTTAATAACTGTTTTAAGTTCTCACACCAGTCCCATGAATGACCTGGAGTTTATTGATTTCGCCTAAACTCTAGGTGCCCATATTTTCTACACGGGCAGCTAGTAGTTTTGGTTTGCAGATTTCTATTTAATAGGATCCTGGTTTACAGCTGGAGCTATAATCGGAAAATTTTGCATCCGTGTATTTCTTTTAGTTGTGGTAATTGATGTATTTCCATTGTGCATTGTATTTATACACTTTTATTTCCGCTGCTATGTATTATAAATCTCTGATATTACTTTTCCACTGTGTAAAATTTTTTCATACTCTGATATTCTTGTACTATGATGTAAATTGTTGTAGTAGCAATGAAATGTTCTACTGTTTGTGTTCCGATGTTTCGTGTTCTCAACTCAATCCGGGCTTTCTCGTACTGGGGAAGTTTGGGTTGTTTCACCCGGTCTTTCACTGTCTTCGTTATCTTCGAATTTTAAATCATCGTATAATTATTCAAATGGGTTGAACCCGGTGTTTTCGAATAATTAGCATCAAAACAAAGTCCTTATTGGATTATCAACCCACCAATTAAGTATCCTTTAATTGGAAATCATTTCATTAGAATTAAATCTTATTCATAAACTTGGTTATGTTCTTTGGCTTTCAAAAATCATCTTTACACTTCTTTTCAACCTTATAAAAAGGTTTACCAAGGATTAGATTTGATTTTTGAATTAAAAATCCTTATCTCTAAATGTTTTTCAAATCTCCTTACAAACGACATTACAAAAATAGCCTAATTCCACTTAACCAGTTTTTAACATTCGAAACCATATATATCTGGCTCAAACCTCTTCCAAATCAATTAAAATAATTTATAATGATTTTTCCCTGTTTTTATTTAAGTAAAAATAGTTCATTTTCACAAATCTTAGTTTTAGGTCATTATTGGTCTTAACGCTGTTTTTATTCAAATTCAATTTGAAATTTTCTCAAATCTAACCGTATGGTTTCAGAACTCTTATATTCATTTGAATTTTCTTTTCATTTAGAACTAAACATTCTTTGTTTCGAGAAAATATGACGGTCAGATCTCCTGCTACGTCAGTTTGAAGTTACATGTCAAATTCGTGAACTACCGCTTCGCGACGAGTTCCATTCTAACTGTATTTCAATGTATAATATAAACTACGTTGATTAGCTTCAAAAATAATTTATTTATTATATAAAATCTATATAATAATTTCTGAAAGCTATATTTTAAAATTTCAACTTCAAATTCAATTATTCTAATATTTAAGTACTATAATATTATTTAAATCATTAAAATAATATTATTTTTCAAACTTCATTATTTTAAATCCATATTTTCCTAACATCCGTTATAAAAATATATTACATAATTTATGAAGAAAATCTTTTTAAAACTCTTCCTAGTTACCCTAATCGAATTTCACTTTTACTTGTTACTATTCATTTTAAAATAAAAACTTGAACAAGCCTTATCTATATGAAAGTTATTTCAAACCAATTTCTTTCTTTTACGAATATTCATCGTAACAACATAAAATTTGTATCCATCCAAAATCGAACATCAAATTTGAACTTTTATTTTTCACCTATTATTATATTAATAAAATATTCATTCAATCGTTTTATTTAATGGAGACTTAACCAATGAACCAATAATCACATTTATTGGTTGTACTTAAAAAAGTCTATCACATAACACAATATCAACAATCATAATCACATCCATCAATACACACATCACGGTATATACCATATAAGCCTTAAACCACTAACTCTTATATGGGTTTATCAATCAATAGATTAACCCCAATATCAATCAAAGAGGTATATTTCAACCATCAATGTAAACCATTCATCATTCCATACCCTAATAAGGTTCACATCAACATACATTAACCAACACTTAGTTAATTTTCAGTTCAATGATCACTAAAGGTTCAATCAATTCTCAATATTCACAACATTGGTTTTAAGTGCCATATACCCAAGTAACTACAAGTGTATCACTTAAAAATCATAATTTCATGATACTAAACGTCATTAAACACTATCATGGACTTATATTATCAATCGCAAGTCATTATATTACTTATACATGTTCACAAATTATAGTAAATATTAAAGTAGCCCTTTTTGGTTTATGGTTTCTCAACTAGGGTTCCACTCTGTCTATCTTTACTCAGAGGATATCCTAACATTCCCGGAAGATTTTGGAAGCCTTCGACATCACTATAGAGTTCTGGAAACAAAATCGGCATAGTTTTGACGGTGTGGGTTTTACAAACTTACGGACGAATAAACAGACCTATATTTGGGTTTTAGGAGTAAACGGGGTAGTGTTTCGGGGCTATGGAAGTTAAGATTTAAGGTGTGGGGCTTGAGTGGCTTACTTGGAAGAGGTGGGGCTAGACGTGGGATGTGTGGGTCCCAAGGGATGTGAATTTGGGTGCAAATTGGCTAAGGGGTAGTAATTTAGGGTTTTAAAGGGGGAAACTGGATTTTTAGGGGTTTTAAGGGGAGGGGAGTCAATGGCTTGGGGAGGAGGCGGGAGTGGGGTCTGCGCTGGAAGGGATGAGGGTCAAGTGGTGCAGAAGTGGCTGGGTGGTGGAGGTGCTTGGTGATGGAGGTTTGGCGCAAGAAGGAAGAGAGAAGGCTAATGGAAGGAGGTTGAAAACAAAGTGGGAAAATGGAGAAAAGGGCTTGGTTTTATAGAAAGGGGACGGGTGTGGATTGCTAAGGTGTCGGAAGATGATGAGAAGGGAGAAAGCACAACTAGGATGCTCCATCGCTTGACAAATCACAACAAAAAGAAGTTCTTTTGAACTTGTTAAAGAATGAAAGATCATTTTAATCTTTTTGCACGTATATCGCTCATATGATCAAACGGTAAGTCCGATCGATATAAAATTTTGAACCCTACTATATTTCATAACTACGGATCCAATAAAACTATTCTCCTTGAATTTGGAATCTGTTTGAACATTGGTCTTATTATTTTATTATGTTATTATTTGATTTCGACTGGTTTTCCCGATACGCGTTTATTTTTCTTACACTCACATACTAACTCCGAAAATTATGAAATTTGAAATCTTACCATATTTCTATTCTCCGAATCTGATGAAATTGGCTTCGTCGAATTCTAGATCGTTTGCAAAATGACTCTTTTTAAGCTATTAAAACAATATTAAATTATCGAATTTTTAAATTGACTATAAATCCTTATAAGATTAGTTTAAATTTGAAATATAAATTTTTTAAATTGGTTCCAAAATTTCAGGCTGTTACATATTACTACATCATTTGGTTTTAACATGAGTGTATTCTCATTTGGATTCTGTATTGTCCATTCATGTCCTCCTAGAATTGAAAAGTTTATTTCCATTGGTTTTTAAAATGTTATTCTTGTTGAAGTTAATGTTTTTATTACTTCATTAATTTTTATTCTAATTTTAGGTGTGTATTTTGTCATACCTTTTCTTAAAAATGTTATATCTAATAATATATTTTTGTCGTTAAAATTTTCAAATCTTTTTGTTTGTATGAATACTTTTATATTTTTATAGAAATATGTTAATGTCATTGTAAATTTTTGGGATACATAAACAATACATATATTTTTATTCATGTCTACTTCTATTTTTTCGAAAATTCCTTTTTGCAGTTCTTTATGTTTATCATCTATTCGGACTACTAATAATAATTTAGCTCCTATTTTCTGTGTTACTAATCCTCATATTTCAATAACTATTAATCCTAAATGGATTAATCTGTATTTTTGTATTTTTAATTGTTTGATTGCTTCTGCTGACATTAACTTTATTATTTGTTGACTTCCATCACTAACTAATGATATTTCTTCTCTATGGTTTTGTATAATCAATATTTATGGTAAATACTCCTGTTCTGTATAATTCTTTAGGATTTAAAGTATTTAGCTGATTATTTGAAAATACTTATAAATCACCATCTACGTTTATGATTTCTTCTAATTGGGATTGTGAGCTAACATATCTTCTTAGCATATTGTCTATCCATGTATTCGAGGATAGACTATTACTTTCTGTAGGTCTATCACCATTTGTGTTGGTTCAAGATGTTCATGTAAATGGTCTTATATTCATTGTATATGGTCTGACTTCTTTAAAATTAGGAAATTTAATTTGGTTACCTTAGTTTTATTTGGATTATCATCTGGTGGTCCCAAATTTAAGTTTGATTTTTTTCTGTAAGTTGGTTGATAACATTATCTTTTTCTTGTGTTGCCATACTTAATTTTGTAATTTGTCTATCTATAAGGTCTAATCTATCATGCATTTGGATTATCATTGCAATAATGATATTAACATTAAGTATAGTGTATTATCGGATTTTCTTGTAAAATTATCTCTATTATATCCTGCTGTTAAGTGTTCAATTCATTTGAGTGTTGTACTAACATGATTTGTGGATTTTATATAATATTTGTTATCATATCCTATATTAATTTAGTTATAGATATTTAATTTCTTCTAACATTTGCTCAAATTTTAGTATTTGTGTTTCAAAATGTTTTTTATTTCATGTTGACTCTTAACCTGTAATATTAAATCTTTAGATTTTATCTCAATTTCTTTTGGTATATTTTCTTCTATTAATTGTTTTAAAGAAATGATATCTTTTTTATTTGGAAAGCTTTAACGGTTTAAAGCCTTCAATTTTTTGGCTAGCTTTCTTACTATAATATCACATTCATCTACCTTTTGTAAAGAGGTTTTTATGTAATCTTGTTTTTCTTGTATTTGTTGTTGATTTTTATTCTTGGAAGCCATACTTTCGCATGGTCAGAAAAGGTACGACGCAGATCTTACCAGTCTTTCCTAGCTGTTCCCCCTTTCCCTCTCAGATCCCCCTTTCCCTCTCCGATCCGTCCTCCTTTAGGTTTCAGAGTATGTGGAGATCTCACCACTCTTTCCTCAGTGTTCTGGAAGATTCCTGGACCTCCCCTATGAGTGGTCCCCCTGTATGGATTTTTTCGCAAGCTGAAGCGTCTTAAGATTTGTCTTAATGTGTGGAATCTGCTTGTATTCAAGAATATCTTCGACCGTGTTAGAGCGGCTGAAGAAACTCTGGTTCTAGTAGAGGCGTCTTTTGATGAGGAACCCACTGCTGCCAATAAGGAGTCCTGGGCATTGGCCTATCTTGCCTTCTCGTTTGAGCTTCATATTGAACAAGACCATCTTCGCTAAAGGGCTAGGTTCAAATGGATTGTTGAAGGAGATACAAACTCTAGGTTTTTTCACTTGTTTATTCGTAAGAAGAATGGTCTCCTCACCATTCGTCAGATCCAATGCCCTGATCTATTATTGGCTTCTACTCCGGATGAGTTCAAAGATACCATTCTGTCACACTTCCAGTCCTTCCTCAGCTCACCCTCGGTCATGGTTTCAAACCTTCCCTAATTGCATTCATTCCTAGACTGATCATCCCATCAAATAGCTCTGGTCTACCCGCACCTCCTTCCTTGGAAAAATATGAGCTTGCGTATTTTCTCTAAGCAAGGACAATGCGAGTGGGCCTGATGGATTCAACGGTGTATTTTAGAGGAGTGCGTGGCCAGTTATTTAGGCAGATTTTTGTCTCTCCATTAAGTCCTTCTCTGGTGGAGATCTCCCTACGGGGTGGACATCCACCAACTTGGTCCTCATCCCAAAATGCGACCAACTTACCTCTTGTGAGGATTTCCGGCCGATCAGCTTGCGTAATTTCTCAAACAAGGTCATATCGAAGGTTCTAACCTCTAGGCTAGCACCGTTTCTCGTGCGTCTTATTTCTTCCTCACAGGAAAAGTTCATAAAAGGACGTTTGATCACTGAGAACGTCCTTTTAGCCTAGGAGCTTATTTCTCAGGTTGATAAGAAGGTGTGAGGATCTAATGTGGTCGTTAGGCTAGATATGGCAAAGGCTTACGATCGCATGTCGTGGTTCTTCATCATCAAGGTTATGAGGGATTTCGGGTTTCTGGAACCCCTAATCAATGTTGTTGGAGGCATGTCTCCAACTGTTGGTTTTCCCTTCTCACTAATGGATCGACCGGCGGTTATTTCAGGTCCGGGAGAGGTCTTTGTCAGGGAGACCCCTTCTCCCCAAATCTGTTCGTAATAGCTGCTGAGGCTTTCGTTCGAGGTTTGCACTCTCTAACAATAGCTGGGAAGATTCAAGGGTTTGAGAACCCTAGGGGTTTCCCTCTTATCTCTTCTTTGTCCTTTGCTGATGACATCATCATCTTTGCTAATGTTGGTCATTGCTCTATCCGTGGTCTGTTGGATCTTATTCGGCAGTATGAGAGAAACTCGAGGCAACTCGTTAACTATTCTAAAAGTTGTTTCGTGCTCGCGAAAGACCTATCTCCGGTTGGAACTTCCTGGATCGTGACATATAAAGGTTTCAAGGCAGCCTCCCTTTTAGTTCCTTACCTCGGTATTGTATTGTTTCAAGGAAAGAAGCTCAACGCCATCTTCGATCCCCTAACTCACAAAGTCAAGGGTAAGATCATTCGGTGGAATGCTACCCTCCTCTTTCAGGCTGGCAGACTGGTTCTCATTAAGTCTGTCCTTGACTCAATGGGATCTCATATCTTTGATGTTATGACTCCCACTGCTTCCTTCTTCCTTTCTTGTCGTTCCTTGGCTTCTTCCTTTTTTAGGGGACCAATAATAACGTTTCTTGCCATTACTGGATTTTTAGGAGCTTCATTTGTCGTCTCAAAAGTGAGGGAGGCTTAGGCCTCCATAACCCTGAGGACATCTGTTCGGCTTTTATTTGCAAGCTTTGGGCGAGGTTTGGAGCGAACAACTCCCTCTGGGCAATGTTCCTCCACGCCAAGTATCGTAGAACAACTAGTATGAATTACACAGGTGCCCCGTCTTATGCTAGTGAGACGTGAAAAAGGATGCAATCTATGAAGGCATTAACGAATGCACATGGGGGAGGTACCATATGGGACGACAGTCCCTTCTTGGTCAATGCGGCGTGGAATTTAGTAAGGGCTCTAGGTCCACGTCTCCTTCTATTCTCTTTCGTTTGGAATGTTCGTATTTCCCTAAAGGTCTCTCTATTTATGTGGAAAACCTTACCAAATGGTTAACCAATAGACGAGAATCTTTAGAGAATCGACATCCCTCTCGTGTTCAGGTGCAGGTGTTGCAACTCTGAATGCTCTAAATCCTCATTTCATTTATTGTTCTCCTGGTCTAGTGCCAAGGATGTGTAACACCCCGTAATTCTGCGACATTAAGATTCTCAAATTAAAGTATAATTAATTTTTAAAAGAAAAATTAAAAGAAAAAGATCCATGCAGTTGTTTAATTTAAGTATTGTAACTAACATGAAAAAGAGAAGTAAGGAGAGAACAATAATTATTATTGTTCTAAGACTTATTAACAAAAGCCTCTGTAGCTCAGTTGGTTAAGGCATTGGATTTGTAGCATGGAGGTCGGGGGTTCGAACCCCGGCGGCAGCATAATTTTTTATCTTTGTTTTAGAGAGGGCCAACTGAACATGCAAATATATGTACGTATACAAATTCAAAATTTGAAAGGATAAGAACGTACATATAAGGAAATAAAGAATATATATATCTATACATATGAGAATATAAATATATATATATATATATGCAAAAATATATGTATACGAAAGATAAAATTCAAGATAAGGCTACAGTCAATGAAATATGGCAACATCATTTGAATTTTGAAAATAAAATGAAAGTTGTGCGTATATATATACGCGTAAAATGGTCGTTAGAGGAATTGTATACATATAAGAATATTTCATGTGAATAAAACAGTTAAATAAATTCCAGAAATTCAAAAGTTTGAAAATCAAACTTTTACGCCAAAATAGCTTGTGGGACCCAATGCTGACTCAGCACTGCGTGTATGATAAGGTTTGGCTAGATTCATCTACGTACCTGGACTATTTTCTTAACTAGGTTCAATGCTGACTCAGCGCTGCGTGTACGATAAGGTCTTGAGCAGCTATATAAACAGCCCTAGTCTTCATTCTTTTTGCACCAATTCTCTTCTATCCTTATGCTGCTAAGATTCATGGCTTCTTCCCCTCTTCTAAATTTTCTTAAATAAATAAAATAAAATATGATTCAAGACGAGGAGATGCTGCTAAAAGACTTTTAAGGAGGGATTCAAATCAAAGTTTCAAGTGAAGAATTCAAAGGCTAGCTCAAACAAGTTTCAAGCAACGACGCACGAATCATAGCCACGCTTTCCTTCTTTTCTAGATCTATTTTCTGTAAGTTGGTTATTTCTAGATCTGAATATTTTGTTTTATTTGTGACATGAAATTAAAGGAATAAAGGAATATGCCAAATCTCTCTCTCTCTCTCTTCGAATCTGTGTTTATACTCTTGGACTGAATTAAGAACTGTTATGATTCGAGGACAAATAAGACTGTAACCGTGACTATGACTATAGAACTGTGGCCTTTGAAAGCATATGCCTTTGGACTATGACATAAGCCTTTGATTTTGGGACATATAAACATTGCCTATGACAATGACTTAGGACTATGGGAATTATTTTCCCTTTTGGACTATGAACATCGCCTTTATTGCCTATGACCATGGACATTACTTATGACTAAGAACATAAGCCTTTGAATTGGACATAAACTATTGCTTATGACATAATGAGGACAATTGTGATTTTGACACCCATGATTCATGATTAGGAAAATATTGCTTTAGTTTGGTGATTGTGAAATTGGGTCTAAACCCAATTATTTATTCTACCTGTTCCTTGGTTTTTCTTTGGTTTTAAGACAGTGGGAATTTACCTATTAAGTTAGGTCTACCCACGTTCTTGAACCTATTTTGCCCATTCTTTGGTTTTAAGACAGTGGGAATTTACCTATTTAGTTAGGTCTACCCATCTTCTTGAACCTGCATTGTTATCCAAACCTTTTTATGCCAATTATTCCTTCTTGTCATTTTGATTCATTCCCTTTTTATCTACGAATCTAGAATTATTTATAATCTAGGTTGAATCACGATTATTCGAACGGTGGGAATGCGATTTGGGGAAAAACATGGAAATGAATATGAACGTAATTGTAAACTTGGAAATTGGCATAATTTGGAATATGTATTATGACATGCATATTAAAATGAAAACGGGGAAATTTGACATGGATTAGGGAATATGTGATTTTGACATATTAAATTTAGCGTTAGTAAGTAAGCTAAATTTTAGGCATAAAATGTAAACTAGAAAAATAATTCTAGTTTTGCCATAAATTGTGAATTAGGATGTTAAACCAAGATTGGGTTAATTAAGGTTGATTTGGAATAAGTATATTAGCACAATTTTGAATTTATTCATAATTGTGAGCAATTGTCATGTTTAGAATAAATTATGGTTAGCGACACTAAATTTGGTATAATTTACATACCAAAAAGTATAAATATGATAAATAAGAGAGAATGGGCCATAATAATAAATGTGACAATGTACATTAAAAGAGTAGTAATGAAATAAGTAAATTAGGAGTAATTTACTTATAGAATTCGTCATAAATGTTAAATTGTTCATTTACCACAAAATATGTAACTTGGTTAAGTTTTGGACATAAATTATAAACTAGGATATTTAATCTAGTTTCGGCAATGAAATAGGAAATGGCCTAAACTGCATGTTGGGTTAGGACTTGGGCCTAGAATATAAGTATACTAGTAGGCTTGACAAATAAATATAGGCCAAATTTGTCTAAAAAGGGGAAATGGGCTTTTGAAATAAATTGTTAACAATTTATAAACAAAAGAAAAGTATTTTGATAACATCCCTTTTTATAACACATAGACCAGAAGGTTCTAGGGTGACAGAGAGGATAGTGTCTAGGCTTGGGTTTGGAAAATACAAGTTTCCTGCCCTCCCTGGCTATCCCTAACTGATCCGAAGGACGGGATGGTTGTTTTCAAAACCAGATTTGGAAATTAATCAAAAACCCTTTGAACTTAGAAAACATGAATATGCCTAACCCGAGGTTAGACTGAGTTGCGGTGTAAACCTGCCCGGAACCGACCGGCACATCCAGTAACCGCAGCAATATCTGTCTAATGTGAGAGGTTGCGGCTTTAATTTATTAATTAAAGCTAGAACAAGAATGGGAGAGTTAAGTCCATAGGAACACTTAACCAACCTAACACGGTTAAGCTAGAATGGGAAGGTTAAGGAACACTTAACCAACTTAGCACAGTTAAAGCTAGAATGGGAGGGTTAAGTCCATGGGAATACTTAGCCAAATTAACATGTTGACTAGACTAGAAGGTGGGGTTAAGTAAAGTTAATACACTTAGCCAATTTAACATGTTAATTAGACTAGAGGTTGGGGTTAAGTAATACACTTAGCCAAATTGATATGTTAACTGGACTAGACCATAGGGTTAAGTAAACTTGAACGCTTAACCATCAGAATATGATAAATAAATAGGGTTAAGTAAAAAGCATGAAGGGATAACACTTAACCAGTGTAATAGGATAAGGGAAGAGGGTTAAGATAGCTTGAATCGACTAAATACACTTAACCAACCCAACCTGGCGAGAAAGAAAACTAAGTAGTAGACCTCAGTTGAAAAAGGGACTAAGTAGTAAAACTTAGTTAAGAAAACAAGGAATTTGGAAACTAAGTGGTAAACCTTAGTTAGTAGAACTAAGTAGTAATTCTTAGTATAACACGAAGGAGCAGACATCCATCTGGTTTTATGAAGGCTCCAACGAATTGGGTTACGAAGCCCGAGGCTTCGAGGGGACGTGAGGGTACTCTTGGTATCCCTCTGTGAGGCTGCAGATGATCATCCTGGACTCACAGAGGTTAAGGTTTGCGTTAGAAGAACCGAGGGTATGCCTTGGTTGCAATATATATGTGGCAACCTAAAGACTAGGATGGACCAGCGTGATTCGGCGAGAAGACGGTAGCCCTGTGATAGCAACTCGTCGTCTACCATCCATCTTGAGTCAATCGAGATACGTGAAGCGGAAAGGCGGAGAACTCCAAAAGACCATATACTTGCTATCTAGTTATGGTTGCGGATGGCCATAGGATAGTGGGGCACCGGGGGCCGGCGTATAGTTCTCATTTTACAAGGTGTGCCTTTCATTAGCTAAGGGAGGGGTCAAGTGGGACCATAGCCACTGGAGTAAAAACAGACCTTAGCATCTGCATCGGCAGATATCTGAAAGCTCCCGACCGAGTTCTGTATTCCTTGATTTGCCCTGTCACAGGACTCGGATCGCACATTACATGACATGTGCATCTAGACAAGCGATAACGATTCGCGATACATACATGGGGAAGCCTAGGAACATATACCACTCTAGGTAGTGTGTCCTAGACTTGGGGGCATTGTTCGACAGGTAGCGTAATCCCTAGTTGGACTAGGTGGCATAAACCCTGAACTCGAAAAGCGTTCAGCAGATAGCGTAAAACTATAATTAAATCTAGAAAGCAGTGGATAGAAAACCCTAGATTAGATCTAGGTAACAACTAATAAATGGATGCCTGAAGGCGATGGAAAATACAGGGATTGGGATCACGTTATCGTTACTAGTTGAAACACTAGTTAGGCGGTGCAGAGATATAGAAACCAGTATAACAAGTAAATAGCAAAGCAGCGAAAGTATTAGAGCGTATCCAGTTTATCTTAGCATATCTTGTGACTACCTTGTCTCATCTTGTTGACCCTATCGTCATTGTGTAATCTTGTATTCAGTTAATTCATGTCGTTTTTGTTTTCCATGTTCACATGCTAGAAGTTACTGAACTTACTCAGGCTTTATGTCTGACTCTGTTTTTCTTTCGTCTTCTTTCTTCCGTTCCCCCCCCCCCCCAGGTTGTTAAGGAGGAAATAGGATAGCTCAGATTTGTTTTGGGATGATTTCTCTTTCCAAGCTTGAAGAATCTTGGATGCATCGGCTTTGGATTGCTATGGCTGGCTTTTATTACATTGGGGAATATAAATGTATTTTATGCTTCTTTATTTTTTAAAGACAGTTGATACTCTGATATTGTAAAGGAACCTTGTACAAATTATTTTGTCAATAAAGCAAAGTTTTATTTTCCGCTGTTTAATGTTTGTCTGTCTTGTAATTTATCTGCATCTTTTACCCATAACGCTCCACAGAACTTAGTGCATTCCCTTTGTGAGTGACACTAACGGATGTGGGGTGTTACACGTGGTATCAGAGCTGAAGGTTACCAGATCGGATAAAGGATTTGAAAAATTATTTTCAAACGGTTTTAAAAGAAGTATTTTCAAAAGAAGAGATTTGTTTTAAAGGCATATTCCCCAAAGCCATACGCACTATCTTCTCTTCCTCTGTTTAAATTCTTGTCTCCTACTTTCTTGAGTCTCTGGGGCTCCTGGCTTTCTGGGAGGTAACCTCATCGAAGGGCAAAGTAGTGCCCGGCTTCCATCCATAGCCGTAGTTGTTTCATCTACGGGCAGTTTTCTTTCAAAGCTTATAAGGTTTTCTGTATGATGGAAGCAGTTTTCGAGAGATTTGCCAACATAGCAATACATGGAAAGGGATGAGTAGTTTGGCAAAAGGGACAAAACCCTAGGATGAGGAATGCATGGAGATAGGTTAGCTCACGAAGGAGGAAGAAATTATAAAAGAGGAAGTATCCTTACTAGAGTATGATAGGGCATATAATTAAAGACAAGTGCAAGGACGAGGGACAAGATTTTTAGAAGGACAAGTACATGCTAAGCATACCTAGGAGATAGGTGGTAAAAGTTTCTGTTGGAAAGAATCTAGTTTTCTGTTCATACTCTTTCCTTCGGTTTTAGCGCTTCGCATCTGTTCATATTTGCTTCCATAGTTAAGTCTCTGCACCTTAATACTTGTATAGTAAGAAGATCCCAATCAGTCTCAAACCCAGTGGGTGGTTCGACCCGTTTATTTTTGGATAGTAGGGGTTTGAGAATAGTTATCGAGTTTGTTTATATCATATCACGTAGATCGTCTAAATTCGGAGGAGATATTCCTTGGATGCTTGTCTGATATTGGTTTAGGCCTTTGGGGCTTGTACTTGAGGAATGTCGAGTTCGACTAGGATGGTTTGCGTGAGAGATGAATAGTTGTAACAGGCACTCTAAAAAGCGCGTAGTGATCTTTCAACCCTTATAGTTATGGCATGGTGGATAAGGGAGAGACCTCTAATCATACACTTGGTACCGTGATTGACATCTGTTTATTTTGGAAATGGAGGTTAGGAACTTCACAATCGTGAAGATAAATTGGTTAAGATACAGTGGAGTAAAGCTCAAGAAGGCTAGATACTAGCAACATGCCCTTTTTCCTTAAGGGTGCATCCTTGATTTCTCTGTTTAGGAGCTTTACGCGTAGTTGTTTCTCTCTTTCCAAAGTATATCCTCTAGGTCGTATCTGCGATCCTTAGGTAGAAGCCAATGGATGTAAACATGTATTTGAAACATGTTATGGTTGAATGGTTGCAAGTGGTTGCAAATGGTTGCTCGTGGATGCATATGCATACGTATTAGGCACTAGATCAAGTTCGGACGCTCTCATATTGCATTTACATATATGCATTTGTTTATAAGTTGAACTTGATATGATATCATATGGGCGTTGCATATGGTTGAATGGATGTGCACGCATGTAGTATTTACATGACTAGGGATGTTTGCATGCATGATTGGACGCATGGCACTAACATGATTTGCATTAAGGAGGTCAACTGAATCAGTAGACCGCCTGATTTTGCATTAGATAGAGACATATACACACACTATGCATATGAACATGAAAGCATTAGAAATCTTTTAAGGACAATGAATGCCTGTGATTGAATGGTTGAGTAGATGGGTGATTGGATGGTAGGACACATTCTTCCTAACCTGAAGATTTCGGGGACGAAATCCTTTTAAGTGGGGGAGAATGTAACACCCCGTAATTCTGCGACATTAAGATTCTCAAATTAAAGTATAATTAATTTTTAAAAGAAAAATTAAAAGAAAAAGATCCATGCAGTTGTTTAATTTAAGTATTGTAACTAACATGAAAAAGAGAAGGAGAGAACAATAATTATTATTGTTCTAAGACTTATTAACAAAAGCCTCTGTAGCTCAGTTGGTTAAGGCATTGGATTTGTAGCATGGAGGTCGGGGGTTCGAACCCCGGCGGCGGCATAATTTTTTATCTTTGTTTTAGAGAGGGCCAACTGAACATGCAAATATATGTACGTATACAAATTCAAAATTTGAAAGGATAAGAACGTACATATAAGGAAATAAAGAATATATATATCTATACATATGAGAATATAAATATATATATATATATATGCAAAAATATATGTATACGAAAGATAAAATTCAAGATAAGGCTACAGTCAATGAAATATGGCAACATCATTTGAATTTTGAAAATAAAATGAAAGTTGTGCGTATATATATACGCGTAAAATGGTCGTTAGAGGAATTGTATACATATAAGAATATTTCATGTGAATAAAACAGTTAAATAAATTCCAGAAATTCAAAAGTTTGAAAATCAAACTTTTACGCCAAAATAGCTTGTGGGACCCAATGCTGACTCAGCACTGCGTGTATGATAAGGTTTGGCTAGATTCATCTACGTACCTGGACTATTTTCTTAACTAGGTTCAATGCTGACTCAGCGCTGCGTGTACGATAAGGTCTTGAGCAGCTATATAAACAGCCCTAGTCTTCATTCTTTTTGCACCAATTCTCTTCTATCCTTATGCTGCTAAGATTCATGGCTTCTTTCCCTCTTCTAAATTTTCTTAAATAAATAAAATAAAATATGATTCAAGACGAGGAGATGTTGCTAAAAGACTTTTAAGGAGGGATTCAAATCAAAGTTTCAAGTGAAGAATTCAAAGGCTAGCTCAAACAAGTTTCAAGCAACGACGCACGAATCATAGCCACGCTTTCCTTCTTTTCTAGATCTATTTTCTGTAAGTTGGTTATTTCTAGATCTGAATATTTTGTTTTATTTGTGACATGAAATTAAAGGAATAAAGGAATATGCCAAATCTCTCTCTCTCTCTCTTCGAATCTGTGTTTATACTCTTGGACTGAATTAAGAACTGTTATGATTCGAGGACAAATAAGACTGTAACCGTGACTATGACTATAGAACTGTGGCCTTTGAAAGCATATGCCTTTGGACTATGACATAAGCCTTTGATTTTGGGACATATAAACATTGCCTATGACAATGACTTAGGACTATGGGAATTATTTTCCCTTTTAGACTATGAACATCGCCTATATTGCCTATGACCATGGACATTACTTATGACTAAGAACATAAGCCTTTGAATTGGACATAAACTATTGCTTATGACATAATGAGGACAATTGTGATTTTGACACCCATGATTCATGATTAGGAAAATATTGCTTTAGTTTGGTGATTGTGAAATTGGGTCTAAACCCAATTATTTATTCTACCTGTTCCTTGGTTTTTCTTTGGTTTTAAGACAGTGGGAATTTACCTATTAAGTTAGGTCTACCCACGTTCTTGAACCTATTTTGCCCATTCTTTGGTTTTAAGACAGTGGGAATTTACCTATTTAGTTAGGTCTACCCATCTTCTTGAACCTGCATTGTTATCCAAACCTTTTTATGCCAATTATTCCTTCTTGTCATTTTGATTCATTCCCTTTTTATCTACGAATCTAGAATTATTTATAATCTAGGTTGAATCACGATTATTCGAACGGTGGTAATGCGATTTGGGGAAAAACATGGAAATGAATATGAACGTAATTGTAAACTTGGAAATTGGCATAATTTGGAATATGTATTATGACATGCATATTAAAATGAAAACGGGGAAATTTGACATGGATTAGGGAATATGTGATTTTGACATATTAAATTTAGCGTTAGTAAGTAAGCTAAATTTTAGGCATAAAATGTAAAATAGAAAAATAATTCTAGTTTTGCCATAAATTGTGAATTAGGATGTTAAACCAAGATTGGGTTAATTAAGGTTGATTTGGAATAAGTATATTAGCACAATTTTGAATTTATTCATAATTGTGAGCAATTGTCATGTTTAGAATAAATTATGGTTAGCGACACTAAATTTGGTATAATTTACATACCAAAAAGTATAAATATGATAAATAAGAGAGAATGGGCCATAATAATAAATGTGACAATGTACATTAAAAGAGTAGTAATGAAATAAGTAAATTAGGAGTAATTTACTTATAGAATTAGTCATAAATGTTAAATTGTTCATTTACCACAAAATATGTAACTTGGTTAAGTTTTGGCCATAAATTATAAACTAGGATATTTAATCTAGTTTCGGCAATGAAATAGGAAATGGCCTAAACTGCATGTTGGGTTAGGACTTGGGCCTAGAATATAAGTATACTAGTAGGCTTGACAAATAAATATAGGCCAAATTTGTCTAAAAAGGGGAAATGGGCTTTTGAAATAAATTGTTAACAATTTATAAACAAAAGAAAAGTATTTTGATAACATCCCTTTTTATAACACATAGACCAGAAGGTTCTAGGGTGACAGAGAGGATAGTGTCTAGGCTTGGGTTTGGAAAATACAAGTTTCCTGTCCTCCCTGGCTATCCCTAACTGATCCGAAGGACGGGATGGTTGTTTTCAAAACCAGATTTGGAAATTAATCAAAAACCCTTTGAACTCAGAAAACATGAATATGCCTAACCCGAGGTTAGACAGAGTTGCGGTGTAAACCTGCCCGGAACCGACCGACACATCCAGTAACCGCAGCAATATCTGTCTAATGTGAGAGGTTGCGGCTTTAATTTATTAATTAAAGCTAGAACAAGAATGGGAGAGTTAAGTCCATAGGAACACTTAACCAACCTAACACGGTTAAGCTAGAATGGGAAGGTTAAGGAACACTTAACCAACTTAGACAGTTAAAGCTAGAATGGGAGGGTTAAGTCCATGGGAATACTTAGCCAAATTAACATGTTGACTAGACTAGAAGGTGGGGTTAAGTAAAGTTAATACACTTAGCCAATTTAACATGTTAATTATACTAGAGGTTGGGGTTAAGTAATACACTTAGCCAAATTGATATGTTAACTGGACTAGACCATAGGGTTAAGTAAACTTGAACGCTTAACCATCAGAATATGATAAATGAATAGGGTTAAGTAAAAAGCATGAAGGGATAACACTTAACCAGTGTAACAGGATAAGGGAAGAGGGTTAAGATAGCTTGAATCGACTAAATACACTTAACCAACCCAACCTGGCAAGAAAGAAAACTAAGTAGTAGACCTCAGTTGAAAAAGGGACTAAGTAGTAAAACTTAGTTAAGAAAACAAGGAATTTGGAAACTAAGTGGTAAACCTTAGTTAGTAGAACTAAGTAGTAATTCTTAGTATAACACGAAGGAGCAGACATCCATCTGGTTTTAAGAAGGCTCCAACGAATTGGGTTACGAAGCCCGAGGCTTCGAGGGGACGTGAGGGTACTCTTGGTATCCCTCTGTGAGGCTGCAGATGATCATCCTGGACTCACAGAGGTTAAGGTCTGCGTTAGAAGAACCGAGGGTATGCCTTGGTTGCAATATATATATATGGCAACCTAAAGACTAGGATGGACCAGCGTGATTCGGCGAGAAGACGGTAGCCCTGTGATAGCAACTCGTCGTCTACCATCCATCTTGAGTCAATCGAGATACGTGAAGCGGAAAGGCGGAGAACTCCAAAAGACCATATACTTGCTATCTAGTTATGGTTGCGGATGGCCATAGGATAGTGGGGCACCGGGGGCCGGCGTATAGTTCTCATTTTACAAGGTGTGCCTTTCATTAGCTGAGGGAGGGGTCAAGTGGGACCATAGCCACTGGAGTAAAAACAGACCTTAGCATCTGCATCGGCAGATATCTGAAAGCTCCCGACCGAGTTCTGTATTCCTTGATTTGCCCTGTCACAGGACTCGGATCGCACATTACATGACAAGTGCATCTAGACAAGCGATAACGATTCGCGATACATACGTGGGGAAGCCTAGGAACATATACCACTCTAGGTAGTGTGTCCTAGACTTGGGGGCATTGTTCGACAGGTAGCGTAATCCCTAGTTGGACTAGGTGGCATAAACCCTGAACTCGAAAAGCGTTCAGCAGATAGTGTAAAACTATTATTAAATCTAGAAAGCAGTGGATAGAAAACCCTAGATTAGATCTAGGTAACAACTAATAAATGGATGCCTGAAGGCGATGGAAAATACAGGGATTGGGATCACGTTATCGTTACTAGTTGAAACACTAGTTAGGTGGTGCAGAGATATAGAAACCAGTATAACAAGTAAATAGCAAAGCAGCGAAAGTATTAGAGCGTATCCAGTTTATCTTAGCATATCTTGTGACTACCTTGTCTCATCTTGTTGACCCTATCGTCATGGTGTAATCTTGTATTCAGTTAATTCATGTCGTTTTTGTTTTCTATGTTCACATGCTAGAAGTTACTGAACTTACTCAGGCTTTATGTCTGACTCTGTTTTTCTTTCGTCTTCTTTCTTCCGTTCTCTGCCCCCCCCCCCAGGTTGTTAAGGAGGAAATAGGATAGCTCAGATTTGTTTTGGGATGATTTCTCTTTCCAAGCTTGAAGAATCTTGGATGCATCGGCTTTGGATTGCTATGGCTGGCTTTTGTTACATTGGGGAGTATAAATGTATTTTATGCTTCTTTATTTTGTAAAGACAGTTGATACTCTGATATTGTAAAGGAACCTTGTACAAATTATTTTGTCAATAAAGCAAAGTTTTATTTTCCGCTGTTTAATGTTTGTCTGTCTTGTAATTTATCTGCATCTTTTACCCATAACGCTCCACAGAACTTAGTGCATTCCCTTTGTGAGTGACACTAACGGATGTGGGGTGTTACAGGATGTCTGAAATTACTTTGGGAATCTGATGGGTTGCCGAGGTAATGCCACATCGATTGAGGATTCACTGAGATTCTAGTGGTCCGGAGTCTCAGGGAAATCTTAACGATCAATCCTTCATCGTCTGATTCTTTGCCCGCTCTACTGGCATATTTGGTGCTCATGGAAAAAGGCAGTTTTTGACGAAGTGACTAGTGGACGCTACTACCATTATCTGTAAAGTTAGGGATGATGTGTTCCTAGTGTTTTCGTGGAAGGCCTTTCAAGGGGGTCTTTGGATCCTGCTCAAGACGGTTGGCTGTTACCTTTGATGTTTCATCGGTAGCAGCCACTCCCAGGGCAGGTATTGGTTGATATCTTACTTATGTATTTTATGTGTATTGCTGATTTTATCACTTTCTCACACTCCCCTCAATTGATCTTACGTCGTTTGCTTGTTGTTTAGATCCTGGTTTATAGGTGTTAGATTTGGTCTGCGTGATGCTGGATTGTTCTTTCGTTTCTCCATTCCTGATGGGATTACTGGAGCAGGTACAACTGGAGCTATTGGTGGATCAGGAGTTTTGATTCTTTTCTCTAGCTACACTAACCACCTCATATTTGACAGAGCATGTGGAGCAGGAGATTTCAGAGGTTTTGGGCAGTCAGTTCGGTTTTCCCACCCTAGGCCAGTTACATTTCTTTACGGGCTAATAAGTTTCCATAGCTCTACGTACGTTTCATGTGGAGCTCGGGGTTTCATCACCTATCCTCGCTTTGGTGTCCTTCTGTGGAGTCTTTCACTGCCTTGACTACTAATTTGCTAGTACTAGACTATACTATGTCTTTAGATTTACTTGTATTTTTTTCGGTTTCTTTTGTTTGTGTGTGTGCATGGTTTCTGCATTCTATGGAAACCGTTTTTGTGAGCTGTTGGAGAATGGCTAGATTCTCCCTTTTGTTATATTATATTTTCCTTTTTGAAAAAAAAAACATACTTTCGCAAATATGTTCTACAAGTTTATAAAATCTTCTATTATACCATTGTAAAGAATCTCCTAATTTTATTATTAAATCTATAACAGAATTTAGATGTTTATCTTTAGAATGTAATATGTGTAGGTATTCATTATTTCTTAGATAAAAATTATGTTTTTGTTTATCTAATGAAATGATTGTTTTAATAGGATTATGTATTTCTAAGTTTAAGTAGTCAAGCATTTTATATTCTGATGTATTATTTGGTTTATTTTTATTCATTTTTGTTGGCCTTTGATCCTAAACACTCTGACATTGTAATATGATATATTGGAAAAACAACCATTGTAAGAGATAAAAAACATACAAATAAGATTTAGTACCACTTGTAATGACTGGTCTCAACATTACCGCTTAATACAACTATAGGTAACATAATTAAACTTAGGAAATATAAGTTTGATACTTAGATTAGATTTTTTTATTAAATGATAATGAAAATTTTTGTTTTAATAAAGATTATTTACAAATATCTAAAAAAATAACATTAACACCAATTTTATTAGAGTATACGCTTAGGAAGACTGGTGGACAGAAAGAAAAACATTATACTTGTGACACATCAGGACAATGTAAAAAACAAAAAATACAACAAGAACTACAAGAAGATCATGCAAAATTAGATTAAAAAAATACGAAGATGATTTTTAATTAAATGAATATGATGACTGAAAAAACAGAATTTATTTTAGAATTAATAAATCCAAATAATTTAAGCAGAATTTTACTAAGTACTGAAGGCATTAACTAAATAATTAGTAAGTTAGAAAAAATAGAAATAATAGGAGATAAACCTTTGAAATATTGGGAAAAAGATTTAGTCGACTGTAAACTTGATATAATCAACTCAGATATAACAATAAAAACTAGATTACCCAAATACGACAATTGGATGATAGAGGAATTCAAAATGCATATACAAATACTAAATAAATTAGGAATACTAAGAAAAACAAATTCAAGACGTAGAACAACAACATTTATTGTACAATAAGAATATGAAAGAAAAAGAGGACAATCTAGAATGGTAATGAACTATACTAGGCTAAATGATAATATAAATGAAGATGGTTATTGTAGACCCGATAAAGACATTCTAATTAATAAAGTACAAGATAATTATTGGTTTCTAAATTTGATCAAAAATATGGATTCTGGCAAGTAAAAATTCACCCACAATCTATACCATGGACATCATTCACATGTAGTAAAGGGCACTATGAATGGCTAGTTATGCCATTTGGATTAAAGAATGCTCCACAAATATTCTAGATAAAAATGGATAACATATTTAGACATTGCAATAAATTTACTTGTGTTTATAAAGATGATGCACTTGTTTTCACTAAAACTAAGAAAGAACACATCTCACATTTATATACCATATTTACCTATTTGAAGCACATGGCTTAATTATGTCCAAACAGAAAATAGAATTGTTCAAAAACACAATAGATTTTCTAGGAGTAAAAATAGGAAAAGGACAAATAGAATTACAACCTCATATATCAAGAAAAATACTAGAATTCCGAGGTAAAATAGAAAAATTGAAACAATTAAAATTATTTCTTGGATTAATAAACTATGCTAGACCTTTTTTATAAAATTTATCAAAATACACAGGACATTTATATAACAAAGCAAGCCCAAAGGCAAAAAGAGAACTCAATGAAGAAGATATAAAGCAAGATCAAAAAATTAAAGAACTAATCAAAAATTTAAAACCATTTTAACATTACCAATTGAATCGGAATATTTAATAATAGAAATAGATGGATCATCTCATGGATGGGGAGGTATCTTATTATTAAAAACCAACAGGTAAACCCTGAATCTATAGAAAAAAATATGTAGATATACTTCAGGTACTTATAAAGGAAAAAGATATATGTCATCCTTAGATTATGAAGTACTAGCTATGATATATTACATTGAAGCATTTCATTTATTTATAATATCCCATAAAGAAATTACAATCAGAACTGATTGTGAAGCCATAGTAAAATATGTTGATAAAGAAAAGAAAAATCTACCATAAACAATAGATGGATAAAGTTAGGGCACACCAAATTTTGGTACCAAAATTATTTGGGAACACATCGAGGGAAAAACAAATAAACTTTCTGATATTCTTTCCAGATGTTTTACCTTAATAATTGGTACATATCCCAGATACTATAAAAATATACATTCTTTAATAAAGCTTGATATATATTGCTATTTATGAACAATATACCTACGAATACAGCAATGGCTTCTCCGGATAGTAAAAAAATTCTAAAGAAATACACTAAAAATAAATTTGTGACAAAAGCTCCGCGGACCAATAACTTGTACTAGATAATCTATGGAATATATCAACGGCCCCTCAATACAATAAGCAAAAAATGAGCATCCTATATACCTTGGTAGATTTATTCTCAAAAACAGAAAATTCTCCTACTATTGTTTATTTAACCGTCTTGATGCAGGAATATATACCTCATGGGAAGAAATGGGCACCAAGATAAAATACATAAAACAAAATCCTAAATACGGAATACCCTATTTCAAAGGATATTTGTAACACCCGGGATTTTTGAATAATCGAATTAACTAAATTAAAGAATAATTAATCTCAGACGTGAGAATTATGGGGATTGGGTTGCGCCATTGCGTTCGTCTCGGAATTCTGGTTGAAATAGAGTCTGAGTTTGCGGGAAACGAGTACCGGATGAAGGAGTTATGGACGAACGAAGATTGGTGGCCAAAAGTAGAAAAAAAATCCACTGGCGCACTTGGGAAGTGCGCCAATACATATTTGAACTGGCGCACCTGCCAAGTGCGCCCAGGCCGAGGCAGGAGCCTGCACAGCTTTCTGGTTCAGGCTGACCCATGTTGTTGAGTCCTTTCTGACTCCTTGCTGAGTCATTAGGGCTGACTCATCATCCTATCATGATTGAATGGTTTTGATTAACCCTAAGAACATCCGACGGCTTAAATTAATTCATAACTCTATAAAAAGACCCATAGACTCAAACCCTAAATCAGAATTAAAATTGAAACTATGGCCGTCATGTTGTTGTCTTGAACCCCTAGAGCAGCCGCCACCAAAATTAAGAGGAAGAACAGCAACCAAATCAGAATTACTCAACCCTAACAGCGAATCTTCATCAAAGGAGCGCTAATTCAACTCCAGAAATCAGAATTCAGAACTCAAGACTGCTTTTGAATTGTGAGTTCGATAGCCTTAACAATATAATTAATAAATGAATTGGATTGAGTTATAATGCGGATAATTTGGATATGATATGAATTGTTGATTGCATGTTGTAATTATATTGTAGAATTGTGTTGTAATTTCTATGATACTATGTTATGATGCTATCATTTACGATGCAAAGTTATGATGCTATCACCTA
The DNA here is from genome assembly GCA_030737875.1 of Allium sativum. NCBI lineage: Eukaryota > Viridiplantae > Streptophyta > Magnoliopsida > Asparagales > Amaryllidaceae > Allium > Allium sativum. The sequence continues at coordinate 394,846,694 of CM060925.1, forward strand.
TGTTATAATCCTATGATTGGCTTATGTCTAGTTGAATCATCATGTTTCTTATGCTAGTTTGTTATATTGATTCATATGATAAATCATACGTAGGAAAGTTTAGATGTTGATTCAAACATGAAACATATACAAGTTTGGGTAGAATTATATGTGACCTTTCATGGCTATGGCACCTAGTTTATGTGAAAATTTAATTGAAAGTTAGGTAATGACATATGCTAAATTCTACATGATACTTTACATGTTAGATACTAGTCTACACCATTGTTGCGATGTATAAATCACATATGTGAGTTTGTGAGTTGGATATGAATCATGTTATGTTATTACCTATGCAAGTTTACCCCCCTTTTGGATATAGATCTATGACACATGTTGTTTATGCAAGTTTGTCCCCATTATCTCATCAAGTTCACACCTTTAGATTTGGATCCATGACATAAGGTGTTTATGCAAGTTTGTGGCCATTATTTCATCAAGTTCACACCTTTAGATTTGGATCCATGACATATGTTGTTTATGCATGTTGTAACTTTGGCCTATTCAAGTTTTAGATGTAGAACATCATTCACATATGTAAGTTCACCCCTATGTTAGATCTATGTTTTAATTATGTGTATATATTGTGATGTTTTCTTTTATTTCATGAGTTAGACTATTTGAGTCTAACGTATATTTTACGTTAAACGAACAAACGTACTACGTGGGGTAAAGGGGATAATATTAAAAAGGTTTAATTGGCATAAATGCCTTAAAAGGCATAAAATATAATTGTGGTGAAAATTGATATGATTTTACATACCATAAATGGATGGACATAGTTGAGTCAATTATGGACATCGTTAAATTTGGAATTGATTGATAATTGGAATAGGGAAAGTAATTCAAATTGGGGAATGATTAATTAGGAATAATTAACCGTCTAAGAAACGAGGTTAAACTCTTTTGTGGTGTAAGACTGCCCGGACCCGCCCGGAAAATCCAGCTGCCATAAATGCCAGTCTAATGTGAGAGGTCTTAGGCATAAACTAAATACGTAACAATTGTAAAGTGTAACAACCCGTATTTTCAATAACCTGTAATAACATAAATCGAGGCAGAATTTAATTCTAAAATGGGAATCAAGGGAAACGGGCTATGCCATTGCGTTCGTCTCGGAAAAATACGCGAAATAGAGTCCGAGTTTTCGAAAATCGGAGTCCGTATGACCAAGATATGGCCTCGCGAAGTTTCACGAAAATTCCCAAATTAAAGTATACTTAATTAAGTGAAATGGGTTGTGTAGATATATATATATATATATATTGATATATATATATATATATATATATAATTGAAAATTTAATAAATAAATATGCAAAAATGCTCAAAACAGCGAATTGGGAGAGGGGAATAACCGAACCGGCCGATTTTTGAAGTCGACCCGAGCCCGCTGGGTCGACTAGGGGTTAATCCAGGGTGTTTGGCTGTCAACCCGTGGGCCGATTCGCTCAAGTGCAGATTTTGCATTTGAATGGTTCTCATGGTCCATCTTTAATCTAAAGGCCCTAGATGGTTCCTACACTTGACTTCTTCCCCAAGACATGCTTTGATGGCTTGGATTGAATCTAGGGTTAATCCTATGGCCTAAAACACTTGCCTAATCTATAAATAAGACCCTAACCTACCCTAATTCATTCATAATTAAACCTAGTGACTAAACTATGGCAAAATGCTAGCTCTCATGGCCTCCACTAATTTTATGAAGAGGGTTGCATACTAATCACTCTCTAATCAACTTCTAATCCCTTCTTAGCATCTTAATCTTCTTCATTTGGTGTTCAAAGTTGCTAGTTGTGAGTTTCTATCACTTTGATGATCTTTTGGTAAACTAATTAGATGAGATGTGATGAGATTTATGGTTTTGTATGTGGGTTAATGAGCTTTGAATCATATGATATGATGTTAGCATTAATCTTATGTTTATGCATGTTGAGTATGTAAGCTTATGCAAGTTTAATATGATGTATGTTATGTTTGCATGATGCTAAATATGCAAGTTGTGGGCTATGTAATCATATGCATGTTATGCAAGTTCATGGTAATATGCTATGCAAGTTACATGTATGTAAATATGCAAGTTACATGTTTGTTAATATGCAAGTTACATGTATGTAAATATGCAAGTTACATGTTTGTTAATATGCAAGTTACATGTTTGTTAATATGCAAGTTACATGTATGTAAATATGCAAGTTACATGTTTCTTTATATGCAAGTTACATGTTTGTTAATATGCGAGTTACATGTATGTAAATATGCAAGTTACATGTTTATTAATATGCAAGTTCATGATGACACATTATGCAAGTCTATAAGCTAATATGCAAGTTTGTTATGCAAAATGAATATGTAAGTTATGTGACATATTATATGCAAGTTATGTGACATGTTATGCAAGTTCATATGCAAGTTATGTGTTTGTTAATATGCAAGATGGCACCTTTGAAACATGTTCATTCATATGCAAGTTGACACCTTTTATATGTGTTATATCATGAACGAAATTACGTGGGAACGATGGGGTAATTAAATGCATAAGTTAATAAGATTGTGTGAAATTAATATAATTATGCATAACACAAAATAAATAAACATAGTATGGGAATTTGCCTATTTGGTTAGGTGTACCCATACTATGTGTTGGGAATTTACCTATTGAGTTAGGTCTACCCCATGGGAATTTACCTATTAAGTTAGGTCTACCCATGTTAAGAAAACTTGATTAATTAGGGATAATTAATATAAAATTATGAGGGTGATTAATTAGGTGTAATTAATTGACTAAGACACGAGGTTGGACTCAGTTGTAGCGTAAAACTGCCCGGACCCAACCGGCTTAACCAGTTGCTACAAATGTTAGCCCAATGTGAGAGGTCTTAGGCACAAACTAAATACGTAATTAATGTAAAGACACGAGGTTAGACTCTGTTATGACATAAGGCTGCCCGGACCCAACCGGCTTAACCAGCGGTCATAAAAGACAGTCTAATGTGAGAGGTCTTTACAAAGGTTACGTTCTTAATTAATTAATTAAGAAACACTTAACCATATTAGCATGTAGAGGGACATGAGGGGTTAAGTGGGTGCCTCGGGTGGCATGAGAAAATCTAGTGGTTGCCTTGGGTGGCAATAGAAAATACGATTAGAATACTTAACCAAAATGGAACATGTAATTAAAACATGATTAAAGGGTTAAGTGGGATATACTAGAAAAAGGGACAAGCTTAGGTGGGTAGCTTGTGGAGGCCCATTTCAACCAGTAACCCATACGTATCTTTGTGGGCTCGACCCATGTCGAGGACGGGACACGCATACTGGGCTTGACTGTAAGAGGCAAACGGGTTAGCGGTGGCAACGCAAGTCCAACGGGCTTCATATGCGTGAGTGGGCCCGGGCTGGTAGGTAAGCCGTTGTTGCATCGAGTAGATATAACCCGTGCACCTTTAGTTCCATCAGGTTGCCACATTGGGGAATGATACATCCCACGGTGGGGCCAGCACGGGTATCTACGTTAGGGAGCCGATCGAATGGGAAGTAGTGTGTACACCTAGTGGATTGTAGGGCCCCGTGGCGCCTACTTGGTCACCTAGGGGTACGCAGGTACTAATTAGTAAATTTTATAAGTCCTTGGGTGGGATCAACCTTTAAGTTAGGAACGACTGGTGTGGTGCAGTTTAGTAATTTACCTTAGGGAGGGTAGATGCGTCTTTATCCTTTATCTTCGTTTAGTTGACTGCTTAGGGTAGCCATTCATCCCTATATGTTACCGTATATCAGTTTATGTCTTCTCTGGTTACTTTAACGATTGTATTGTTAAAGTTATAGGACTCGCTCAGACTTATGTCTGACCCCGTTGTTTTTATCTTTTTCCCAACCCTCAGGTCCTACGGTGGATCCTAGCAGTAGTGGAGCTTGATCGGATTGCTGTTCCAGTCTTTAGGAGCTTGGATAGATGTAAAGCTCCAGTTATCCAGTTATCTTTTCTTTTGTTTGGCTATTGTATGAGAGTGGGATTATGTACTTCTTTATTTTGATGGATATTGTACTTGACCTTTATTGTGGTTTTATGATGTAACCAGACATGTTTTACTTCCGCTGTTATGAGATGATGTTTTAAAATTTCAAGTACTATTTATATCTGTCTTGTTGTAATTTTTCTGTTCTATATTCACTAAAATACTCCACCGATGCTATGGCATTCCCTTAGTGAGTGATCATAGCGGGAGTGGGGTGTTACACGTGGTATCAGAGCTTAAGGTTACCAGAACAGATAAATTTTTTGAGAAAAACTACTTTCTAAGAGTATTTTCGAAGAAAGGATTTTTAAAAGCATGTCTTCTAAGAGAAAAAGTTTTTGAAAAAGAAAAGCATAATCCCCAATAGCCATATCTTTATCTTTCGGAATCTCCTTTTTGAATCTTTCCTCTTTCGTTTCAGCATGGCTGAAGATCTTAACATCCCGGAGGGTTTAGTTATACCACTATGGTATAGGAGGTTGCAAGAGGCTAGGGCCGCGGCTGCGGGTCCGGCCAATGCTACTACACCAGAGACAACCGCTCCTCCTCCTCAGCCTAGAGTGGATAATTTTGCTAAGGTTTGCAAGGAGTTCAAGGCTATAGGAGGAAAACCTTTTCTTGGTTCAGAGACTTTCGTAGAGGCTAGAGATTGGCTTAAGGAAGTGGAAGAGTTGCTAGATATCTTTGAAGTGGAAGAGGGAAAGAAAGTCAAGTTGGCGGCTTGGTTAATGAAGGGAGAGGCCTCATTCTGGTGGGAGGTCACTAATGGAGAACGCCCTGTTGACTCTTGGGCAGATTTTAAGCAAAGGTTTGGGGCTAAGTTTCTCTCAAGGGCGGAAGAGAATCTGTTTATGGAGAAGTTCTTGAATTTGAAGCAAGGGAATCTCACGGTGAAAGAATATGTCAACAAATTCAATCAATTAGCAAGGTTTGGCATAGAGTTGGTGAATACACCGGAGAAGAAGGCTTTGAGGTTCGTTAGAGGCTTGAACGAACCATTGCAAGGAATAGCTATGACTCACATTCCTATGGGGGCCACTTTTGAGAAGCTTGTCTACATGGCACTTATGCATGAGGATGATAAGAATTCTAAGGCACCAGAGAAAAAGGGGGATCAGAAGAAACCGCAACAGCAACAACAAGGCAAGGGCGGAAAAGGCAATGGTGACAAAAAGAAGACGAAGAAGAAGTGCTTCAATTGTGGAACACCAGGACACCTTAGTAAGGATTGTCGCAAAAAGAAGAAGACCGGTTGCTTTCATTGTGGTGAAGCAGGGCATCTTGTGAAAAACTGCCCAAAGAAGGGGCAGAAGACGGGGTCTACCTCAGGAGGCCAGGTGCAAGCTCTTATAGCACCACCTCAGTCAGGGGGGCAAGTTCAGGTTCTCTCAGTTCCACCGATTCAGCAGAGAGGTAGAACTATTTCCGTTGAAAGTCTGGTTTTTCTGTTTGATCATCCAGTTCGTACTTTGTTTGACTCTGGCGCATCGCATTCTTTTATCTCATCATCGTTAGTTGAGTCACTGCACTTAGACACCAGTCTAGTTGATGATCCCTTGGTTGTCTCAAACCCAATTGGGGGCTCCATATATCTGTCTATGATATGTTTGGGTTTGAAGATTTCTATACTTAGCGTTGAGTTTAGATGTGATGCTTTTGTATTGGGCTTCACGGGCTATGGGTTGATCTTGGGCATGGACTGGTTATCCAGTAATGGTGCCGTTCTTGATTGCGAAAGGAGAGTTGTCAGGCTCATGACCCGCTTGGGTAACACTCTCGAGATCTCTTGCAATCCCATGGAATCTGTTTTGCTAAGTTATCTTGAATCGCTCGATGCTTCGGTCGAGAGTTTGTGTTCTGTCAGAGTAGTCCGGGAATATCCGGATGTGTTTGAAGAAGTAAAGGGTTTGCCTCCGAAGCGGGAGATAGATTTCCGAATTTATTTGGTGGATAATGCCAAACCAGTGTCTTTGCCAGTACGCCACATGGCTCCTCGTGAGAGAAGAGAACTTCATAAGCAAGTAGGGGAGTTGCTTGAGAAGGGGTTCATAAGGCGAAGTATATCGGAGTGGGGAGCTCCAGTAGTGTTTGCCACGAAGGCGGATGGGTCCCTCAGACTTTGTGTGGATTATAGAGAACTTAATAAGCTCACGAAGAAGAATAGACACCCATTACCGAGGATAGATGATCTCTTTGATCAGTTGGTTGGCGCGTCAGTATTTTCGCAGATGGACTTAGCTACAGGGTTTCATCAGTTAAGAGTGGCGGAGGACAGTATAGAGAAGACTGCTTTCCGGACTCCGGATGGTTTTTATGAGTGGCTAGTGATGCCATTTGGGTTGACAAACGCCCCCGCATACTTTGTTGATCTCATGAGTAGAGTGTTCAGAGAGTATCTGAATAAGTTTGTAGTAGTTTTTGTGGATGACATCTTGGTCTTTTCCAAGAATGAAGAAGAGCATGCCTTACATCTCAAGGAAGTGTTGGAGACTCTTCGAGCGCATAGTCTTAAAGCTAAATTCTCTAAATGCCATTTTTGGAGAAGAGAAGTGCGATTCTTAGGGCATGTGGTCTCTAAGGAAGGGATAGCTGTGGATCCCGCAAAGATAGTATCTATCCAGGATTGGAAAGTTCCTAGAAATGCTACCGAGGTAAGAAGTTTCTTGGGGTTGGCAGGATATTATAGGAAGTTCATCAAAGACTTCGCGAAGATATCAGCCCCATTAACCCGCTTGACGAAAAAGAATCTGGTTTTCTCGTGGGATGTAGATTGTGATGATGCTTTCCGACGGTTAAAGAGAGCTTTGACCACCGCTCCAGTTTTAGTGCTCCCGGATGGGAGTAAGCCGTTTGTTGTTTATACCGATGCTTGTGGAACAGGATTAGGCGCAGTCTTGATGCAGGAGGGAAGGGTAATAGCCTATGGAGGGAGACAATTGAGAGTGCATGAGAAGAATTACCCTACCCATGATCTAGAGTTGGCCGCGATTGTTTTCGCACTTAAGTCTTGGCGCCATTATCTTCTTGGTGAGAGATTCGAGTTGTTCACCGACCATAAATCATTGAAGTACTTATTCTCTCAGAAGGATTTAAACTTAAGACAGCAAAGGTGGATGGAGTTCTTAGCATCCTATGATTTCGAGATAGCGTATACCCCTGGTAAGGGTAACGTGGTGACAGACGCCTTAAGTAGAAAAAGGCTATCTTTGAGTCCATTGTTCGTGGAACGACGAAGCTTGGAGTTTCTTTCTTTGTTTGACTTCAGACCTTCTGTTGATTTTGTACCTGGTTTGTTGGCATCCTTGGAGGTTAGACCTACTCTTTTGAGACGGATTGGCGAGGCTCAGCGAGACGACCCACAGTTGGTTGTGTTGGTAGAGAAGCTTATAAGAGGGGAGTCGTCCAGCCATTTGGGTAGATACACCATAGATGATAAGGGATGGTTGCATAGAGACGGTAGACTTTGTGTACCGCAAGATGAGGGTTTGAAGAAGGCTATTTTGGATGATGCACATCGTTCAAGAATGACTATTCATCCCGGTGGAGACAAAATGTACCAAGACATGAAGAGAGTTTTCTTCTGGGCCGGTATGAAGAAAGATGTGGCCGAGTATGTGGCTAGATGCTTAGTGTGCCAACAAGTTAAAGTGGAGCAAAGGAAACCCGGTGGGTTGCTACACCCATTGGAAGTTCCACAGTGGAAGTGGGATAGTGTCTCGATGGATTTCATCGACGGGTTACCGAGATCGAGGAAGGGCAATACGGGAATTTGGGTTGTGGTAGACAGACTTACCAAGAGTGCCCATTTTATACCCGTAAAGAGTAAGAGGACCGCTCCATGGCTTGCTTCAGTCTATGTTAGAGAGATTGTTAGATTGCATGGCGTACCATCCAGCATTGTGAGTGATCGAGATCCTATTTTCACTAGTGAGTTTTGGAGAAGTTTGCAAGAGGCGGTAGGGACTCAGTTGTGTTTGAGCACCGCATATCATCCTCAGACGGACGGTCAGACTGAGAGGGTGAACCGTATCTTAGAAGATCTTTTGAGGCTTTGTATCTTGGATTTTGGAGGTACATGGGAAGAACATCTTCCTTTGGTGGAGTTCGCATATAATAACAGCTTTCAGTCCAGTATTGGTATGGCTCCTTTCGAAGCTCTTTATGGAAGGCCTTGTCGATCTCCTACATGTTGGTGGGAATCTACGGATAAGATCTTGCTTGGGCCGGATATGGTTAGAGAGACTTCAGAGAAGATTGATTTAATTCGAAAAAGGATGAAAGCAGCGCAAGATAGACAGAAATCTTATGCGGATCGGAGAAGGACGGATCTTGAGTTGAGGTTGGGGACATGGTTTTTGTCAAAGTATCTCCATTGAGAAATGTTGTTCGCTTTGGGTCCGTAGGGAAGTTAGCACCGAGATTTGTTGGGCCGTTTCCTATTAAGGAAAGGATTGGACGGATGGCATATAGGGTGGAGTTGCCCGACAGACTTAGTGGTGTTCATGATGTATTCCATGTATCACATTTGAGGAAGTGGTTACATGAGACCGCGGAGGTGGTAGAGCCGAGCTTGCTTAGAGATGTAGAGGTAGAGCGTGATGCGACGATTCGACGAGCTCCTACTCGCATCCTTGGGTCAGAAACTAGGAAGTTGAGGAACAGAGAAGTTCAGCTAGTTAAAGTGCAATGGGGAGATGACGAAAGCAATGCTACTTGGGAGACGGAAGCAAAGATGCGTTCTTTGTATCCATTTCTTTTTGAGAGTATGTCTTTTAACTTCTCCTTTATTGCTTGTCTAGTACTTATCTTATCTTTAGTATATCCTCTCGCTAATACCTATGACCTTTAGATAGGGTAAAACCTATGGTTGAAACATGTGTTTGAAACATGTTATGGTTGATGGATGCATATGGATGCAATTGTTTGCTAGTGGTTGCTCGTGGATGCATATACACACACATTAGGCACTAGATCGGCTCAGTCACTTCATGTTGCATATTGCATAAATGGATGTGGTAGTTAGATTGATGGATGTATCATGGCTGTGTTATCATATGGATGATGCATTTTTGTGTATGGTTGTGCACGCATGTAGAAATTTGTATGTGTCAATAGGGTTTCGCATACATATTGGATGCATGGCACTATCATGGTTTGCATTAAGGAGGTTTACTGTATCAGTAACCGCCTGATTTTTGCATTAGGTAAGTACATATACACACACTTTTGCATATATCCATCCAGCATTTAGAATCTTGTAAGGACAATGATTGCTCATGGATGATGCTTTGAGTAGATGGATGATTGGATGGTAGGATACGTTCTTCCTAACTTGAAGATTTCGGGGACGAAATCCTTTAAGGAGGGGAGAATGTAACAACCCGTATTTTCAATAACCTGTAATAACATAAATCGAGGCAGAATTTAATTCTAAAATGGGAATCAAGGGAAACGGGCTATGCCATTGCGTTCGTCTCGGAAAAATACGCGAAATAGAGTCCGAGTTTTCGAAAATCGGAGTCCGTATGACCAAGATATGGCCTCGCGAAGTTTCACGAAAATTCCCAAATTAAAGTATACTTAATTAAGTGAAATGGGTTGTGTAGATATATATATATATATATATATTGATATATATATATATATATAATTGAAAATTTAATAAATAAATATGCAAAAATGCTCAAAACAGCGAATTGGGAGAGGGGAATAACCGAACCGGCCGATTTTTGAAGTCGACCCGAGCTCGCTGGGTCGACTAGGGGTTAATCCAGGGTGTTTGGCTGTCAACCCGTGGGCCGATTCGCTCAAGTGCAGATTTTGCATTTGAATGGTTCTCATGGTCCATCTTTAATCTAAAGGCCCTAGATGGTTCCTACACTTGACTTCTTCCCCAAGACATGCTTTGATGGCTTGGATTGAATCTAGGGTTAATCCTATGGCCTAAAACACTTGCCTAATCTATAAATAAGACCCTAACCTACCCTAATTCATTCATAATTAAACCTAGTGACTAAACTATGGCAAAATGCTAGCTCTCATGGCCTCCACTAATTTTATGAAGAGGGTTGCATACTAATCACTCTCTAATCAACTTCTAATCCCTTCTTAGCATCTTAATCTTCTTCATTTGGTGTTCAAAGTTGCTAGTTGTGAGTTTCTATCACTTTGATGATCTTTTGGTAAACTAATTAGATGAGATGTGATGAGATTTATGGTTTTGTATGTGGGTTAATGAGCTTTGAATCATATGATATGATGTTAGCATTAATCTTATGTTTATGCATGTTGAGTATGTAAGCTTATGCAAGTTTAATATGATGTATGTTATGTTTGCATGATGCTAAATATGCAAGTTGTGGGCTATGTAATCATATGCATGTTATGCAAGTTCATGGTAATATGCTATGCAAGTTACATGTATGTAAATATGCAAGTTACATGTTTGTTAATATGCAAGTTACATGTATGTAAATATGCAAGTTACATGTTTGTTAATATGCAAGTTACATGTTTGTTAATATGCAAGTTACATGTATGTAAATATGCAAGTTACATGTTTCTTTATATGCAAGTTACATGTTTGTTAATATGCGAGTTACATGTATGTAAATATGCAAGTTACATGTTTATTAATATGCAAGTTCATGATGACACATTATGCAAGTCTATAAGCTAATATGCAAGTTTGTTATGCAAAATGAATATGTAAGTTATGTGACATATTATATGCAAGTTATGTGACATGTTATGCAAGTTCATATGCAAGTTATGTGTTTGTTAATATGCAAGATGGCACCTTTGAAACATGTTCATTCATATGCAAGTTGACACCTTTTATATGTGTTATATCATGAACGAAATTACGTGGGAACGATGGGGTAATTAAATGCATAAGTTAATAAGATTGTGTGAAATTAATATAATTATGCATAACACAAAATAAATAAACATAGTATGGGAATTTGCCTATTTGGTTAGGTGTACCCATACTATGTGTTGGGAATTTACCTATTGAGTTAGGTCTACCCCATGGGAATTTACCTATTAAGTTAGGTCTACCCATGTTAAGAAAACTTGATTAATTAGGGATAATTAATATAAAATTATGAGGGTGATTAATTAGGTGTAATTAATTGACTAAGACACGAGGTTGGACTCAGTTGTAGCGTAAAACTGCCCGGACCCAACCGGCTTAACCAGTTGCTACAAATGTTAGCCCAATGTGAGAGGTCTTAGGCACAAACTAAATACGTAATTAATGTAAAGACACGAGGTTAGACTCTGTTATGACATAAGGCTGCCCGGACCCAACCGGCTTAACCAGCGGTCATAAAAGACAGTCTAATGTGAGAGGTCTTTACAAAGGTTACGTTCTTAATTAATTAATTAAGAAACACTTAACCATATTAGCATGTAGAGGGACATGAGGGGTTAAGTGGGTGCCTCGGGTGGCATGAGAAAATCTAGTGGTTGCCTTGGGTGGCAATAGAAAATACGATTAGAATACTTAACCAAAATGGAACATGTAATTAAAACATGATTAAAGGGTTAAGTGGGATATACTAGAAAAAGGGACAAGCTTAGGTGGGTAGCTTGTGGAGGCCCATTTCAACCAGTAACCCATACGTATCTTTGTGGGCTCGACCCATGTCGAGGACGGGACACGCATACTGGGCTTGACTGTAAGAGGCAAACGGGTTAGCGGTGGCAACGCAAGTCCAACGGGCTTCATATGCGTGAGTGGGCCCGGGCTGGTAGGTAAGCCGTTGTTGCATCGAGTAGATATAAGCCGTGCACCTTTAGTTCCATCAGGTTGCCACATTGGGGAATGATACATCCCACGGTGGGGCCAGCACGGGTATCTACGTTAGGGAGCCGATCGAATGGGAAGTAGTGTGTACACCTAGTGGATTGTAGGGCCCCGTGGCGCCTACTTTGTCACCTAGGGGTACGCAGGTACTAATTAGTAAATTTTATAAGTCCTTGGGTGGGATCAACCTTTAAGTTAGGAACGACTGGTGTGGTGCAGTTTAGTAATTTACCTTAGGGAGGGTAGATGCGTCTTTATCCTTTATCTTCGTTTAGTTGACTGCTTAGGGTAGCCATTCATCCCTATATGTTACCGTATATCAGTTTATGTCTTCTCTGGTTACTTTAACGATTGTATTGTTAAAGTTATAGGACTCGCTCAGACTTATGTCTGACCCCGTTGTTTTTATCTTTTTCCCAACCCTCAGGTCCTACGGTGGATCCTAGCAGTAGTGGAGCTTGATCGGATTGCTGTTCCAGTCTTTAGGAGCTTGGATAGATGTAAAGCTCCAGTTATCCAGTTATCTTTTCTTTTGTTTGGCTATTGTATGAGAGTGGGATTATGTACTTCTTTATTTTGATGGATATTGTACTTGACCTTTATTGTGGTTTTATGATGTAACCAGACATGTTTTACTTCCGCTGTTATGAGATGATGTTTTAAAATTTCAAGTACTATTTATATCTGTCTTGTTGTAATTTTTCTGTTCTATATTCACTAAAATACTCCACCGATGCTATGGCATTCCCTTAGTGAGTGATCATAGCGGGAGTGGGGTGTTACATAAAGACATGAGGTTAGGCTCTTTTGTGGTGTAAGACTACCCGGACCCGCCCGGCAAATCCAGCTGCCACAAATGCAAGTCTAATGTGAGAGGTCTTTATGAGGTTACGGTCTTAATGAATTAAGAAACACTTAACCAGATAAGCATGTAGTGGGACATGAGGGGGTTAAGTGGGTGCCTTGGGTGGCATGTGGAATCTAGTGGGTGCCTTGGGTGGCATTTGGAAATACGATTAGAAACACTTAACCAAAATTGAAACATGTAATTGAAACATGCATAAGAAGTGGGTTAAGTGGGATGTACTAGAGGGAACCAAGCTTAGGTGGATAGCTTGTGTCAAGTAATGGGGGCTCGTTTCAACCAGTAACCCATACGTATCTTTGTGGGCTCGACCCAAGTCGAGGACGAGACATGCATACTGGGTCTGACTGTAAGAGGCCAAACCGGGTTAGCGGTGGCAACGCAAGTCCAACGAGTCCATATGCGTGTCTGGACCCGGGCTGATAGGTAAGACGTTGTTGCATCGTGTAGGTATAAGCCGTGCATTCTTGGTTGTGTCGGGTTGCCACTTTAGGGAGTGATACACCCCACTATGGGGCCAACACGGGTATCTACGAGTTAGGGAGCCGATCGTTTGGGGGTAGTTGGTACACCTAGTGGAGATAGGGGCAGACGACACCTATGAAGGCAGCTAGGGGTGCACGAAACTACCAATATCATTATTAAGTCTGTAGGCGGGATCAACCTTAGGGTGACTAGTGGCGGTGCAGTATACTAGTGGCGGTGCAGTATAGCAATTATCCTATAGTGTTGGTGTAGTTTAGTAATTATCTTAGTGGGTTAGGTGCGCTTAAACGATATCGATATTCACCTTGTTTCCTTGTTTACTCTGCCATATTCAATGGTTCATGGTCATTTCCTTATTTTCCAACTTATGCCTTAGCCTAGTTACTTTGTTAATTATATTGTTAGGATTATCGCACTCGCCAGACTTTATGTATGACCCCCCTTTTCCATCTCTTTCCTTTCCCCCCCCCCCTAGGTGCTCAGGTTGGAACTAGCACCAGTGGAGCTTGATTTTGGACTGCTTTTAGAAGATTTCTTGGACCGCTGAAGTAAAGTTCAGCTTCTTCTTAATTATGGCTATTTTAAATGTTGGGGATTATGTACTTTGTTTTATTAAGATGGATATGATGTACTTGACTTTGGTTTATGGTTTTAATGATGTAACCAAACATATTTACCTTCTGCTGCAATAAATAAAGTTTTGACTTTTCAAGTACTGCTTAATATCTATCTTGTTGTGATTTTCTGTTCTGTATTCAATTAAAATGCTCCATGGAAGTTAATGCATTCCCTTTGCAAGTGTCATTAATGGACGTGGGGTGTTACACGTGGTATCAGAGCTGAAGGTTACCGGAACAGATATGAATTTTGAAAAACTATTTTTTTTTCAAAACAATTTTTTATAAAGAAGTACTTTCAAAAGTATGTTTTAAGGAAAGTATTTTCAAGAGAAAAGTATATTTTGTAAAGCATAACCCCAAGAGCCATATATCTTTCCCTCGGTTCTTTTATATTGAATCTTTCCTTTTTCGTTTCAGCATGTCTGAAGCATCTGAGATACCAGAGGGTGTTCATGTACCTGGTTGGTTTCGTCAATATCTCGAGGCTAAGGCCGCCACCGCAGGTCCAGCAAATGCTCCTCCCCCTCCTCCTCGCGTCGACACTTTTTCTAAGATATGTAAGGACTTTAGAGCAATGGGAGGAAAACCTTTTCACGGAACGGAGACATTCGTTGAAGCTCGAAACTGGCTAAAGGAGGTGGAAGAATTGTTTGGAATTTTTGAAGTGGATGATGGAAGAAAAGTCCAGCTAGCTGCCTGGCTAATGAAGGATGAGGCCTCGTTTTGGTGGGAGGTCACTAATGGGGGACGTCCAGTCGATACATGGATAGATTTTAGGTAGAGGTTTGAGGCGAAGTTTCTCTCATGGGCTGAAGAGAATCTATACATGGAAAGGTTTTTGTCACTGAAGCAAGGGAATCTATCGGTGAAAGAGTACTTTAACAAATTCAACCAATTGGCAAGGTTTGGCTTGGACTTGGTGAATACTCCAGAAAAGAAGGCTCTAAGATTTGTTAAGGGTTTAAACGAGCCACTTCATGGGTTAGCTATGACCCACATTCCCATGGGGGATACCTTTGAGAGGTTAGTTGACATGGCACTCATGCATGAAGAGGAGAAGGGCGCCAATGCTAATAAGGCACCCGAGAAGAAAGGGGATCAAAAGAAGCCGCAACAGCAACAACAGAACAAGAAAGGTGGAAAAGGCAACAATGCTAAGAGGAAGAAGAAATGCTTTAACTGTGGGACACCCGACCATCTAAGCAAAGATTGTAGGAAGAAGAAGAAGACCGGTTGTCTCCACTGTGGCGAGGCAGGACATCTTATTAAGGACTGCCCAAAGAAAGGGCAGAGGGCAGGGTCTACCTCTGGAGGACAGGTGCAAGCTCTTATGGCACCAGGGCAGGCAAGGGGACAAGTTCAGGATCTCGTGGTCCCACCGCTGCAAGAACGAGGTAGAGCAATTTCGATTGAAAGTTTAGTTTTTCTGTTTGATCATCCTGTCCGTACTTTATTCGATTCTGGTGCATCGCATTCGTTTATTTCTACATCATTAGTTGAAACACTGCACCTTGATACTAGTCTAGTTACTGATCCCTTAGTAGTCTCAAATCCTATTGGTGGTTCGGCTTATCTTTCTATGATTTGTCGGGATTTGAGAGTGTTTATCTTGGGCGTTGATTTTGAATGCAATGCCTTTGTTCTTGGCTTCATGGGCTACGGTTTAATTCTAGGTATGGATTGGCTAACTAGATATGGGGCCATCCTAGATTGTGAAAGAAGGGTAGTTAGATTGTTGACTCGTTCCGTAAAGACCCTTGATATTTCTTATGACCCTAGAGGTACAGTAATGCTTAGTTACCAAGAATCCCTTGACGCATCCGATGATGATTTACATTCTGTTTCCATAGTCCGTGAATATGCTGATGTCTTTGATGAGGTGAGGGGTTTACCCCCAAAACGTGAAATCGACTTTCGAATATATCTAGTAGATAATGCAAAGCCAGTTGCATTGCCAGTGCGCCACATGGCTCCAAGAGAGAGAAGAGAACTCAGTAAGCAAGTGAAAGAATTGCTTGAGAAGGGGTTCATCAGACGTAGTACATCGGAGTGGGGTGCTCCAGTAGTGTTTGCCACGAAGGCGGATGGGTCACTTAGACTTTGTGTGGACTATAGAGAACTTAATAAGCTTACTAAGAAGAATAGACACCCACTACCGAGGATTGACGATCTCTTCGATCAGTTAGTTGGCGCCTCAGTGTTTTCGCAGTTGGACTTAGCCACGGGTTTCCATCAGTTGAGAGTGGCTGAGTATAGCATAGACAAGACTTCCCTTAGGACTCCAGACGGTTTCTTCGAGTGGCTTGTGATGCCCTTCGGTTTGACAAACGCCCCCGCATACTTTGTTGACTTGATGAGTAGGGTTTTTAGGGAGTACCTTAATAAATTTGTGGTAGTCTTTGTGGACGATATCTTGATCTTTTCTAAAAGCGAAGAAGAGCATGCCCTACATCTTAGAGAAGTGTTGGAGACTCTTCGAGCGCATAGCCTTAAAGCAAAATTTTCTAAATGTCACTTTTGGAGGAAAGAATTGCGATTATTAGGGCACGTGGTTTCCAAAGATGGGATAGCCGTGGATCCCACGAAGATAGTGGCCATCCAAGATTGGAAGGTTCCTAAAAACGCTACCGAGGTGTGGAATTTCTTAGGGTTGGTTGGCTACTATAGGAAGTTCATCAAAGACTTCGCAAAAATATCAGCTCCATTAACACGTTTAATGAAAAAGAACTAAGTTTTCACGTGGGACATAGATTGTGATGATGCGTTCCAACGTTTAAAGAGAGCTTTGACCACGGCCCCAGTCTTAGTGTTTCCAGATGGGAGTAAGCCATTTACCGTTTATACCGATGCTTGTGGGACAGGACTAGGCGCAGTCTTAATGCAAGAGGGAAGGGTAATAGCCTATGGTGGAAGGCAGTTGAGAGTGCATGAAAGAAATTACCCTACACATGACCTAGAGTTGGCCGCTATTGTCTTCGCGCTTAAGTCTTGGCGTCATTATCTTCTTGGCGAAAAATTCGAATTATTCACTGACCACAAATCGCTAAAATACTTATTCTCTTAGAAGGACTTGAACTTAAGGCAGCAAAGGTGGATGGAATTCTTAGCATCCTACGACTTTGAGATAGCATATACACCTGGCAAGGGTAACGTGGTGGCAGACGCCTTAAGTAGAAAAAGGTTATCCTTGAGTCCGTTGTTTGTTGAGCGGCGAAGTTTAGAGTTCATCTCTACGTTTGACTTTAAACCTTCCATTGACTTTGTACCCGGTTTGCTAGCATCCTTAGAGGTCAGACCTACGCTTTTGGGATAGATTGGCGAGGCACAGCAAGACGACCCACAGTTGGTTGAGTTAGTAGAAAAGCTCAAAGGAGGGGAGTCATCGAGCCATCTCCGTAGGTATACCCTAGATGATAAGGGTTGGTTACGTAGGGACGGTAGACTTTGTGTACCAAAAGATAATGACCTAAGGAAGACCATTCTTGATGATGCACATCTTTCGAAGATGACCATCCATCCCGGTGGGGACAAGATGTACATGGACATGAGACGAGTTTACTTTTAGGCTGGTATGAAGAAGGACGTGGCTGAATATGAGGACTTGAACTTAAGGCAGCAAAGGTGGATGGAATTCTTAGCATCTTACGACTTTGAGATAGCATATACCCCTGGCAAGGGTAACGTGGTGGCAGACGCCTTAAGTAGAAAAAGGTTATCCTTGAGTCCGTTGTTTGTTGAGCGGCGAAGTTTAGAGTTCAACTCTACGTTTGACTTTAAACCTTCCATTGACTTTGTACCCGGTTTGCTAGCATCCTTAGAGGTCAGACCTACGCTTTTGGGACAGATTGACGAGGCACAGCAAGACGACCCACAGTTGGTTGAGTTAGTAGAAAAGCTCAAAGGAGGGGAGTCATCGAGCCATCTCCGTATGTATACCCTAGATGATAAGGGTTGGTTACGTAGGGACGGTAGACTTTGTGTACCAAAAGATGATGACCTAAGGAAGACCATTCTTGATAATGCACATCGTTCGAAGATGACCATCCATCCCGGTGGGGACAAGATGTACATGGACATGAGACGAGTTTACTTTTGGGCTGGTATGAAGAAGGACGTGGCTGAATATGAGGACTTGAACTTAAGGCAGCAAAGGTGGATGGAATTCTTAGCATCCTACGACTTTGAGATAGCATATACCCCTGGCAAGGGTAACGTGGTGGCAGACGCCTTAAGTAGAAAAAGGTTATCCTTGAGTCCGTTGTTTGTTGAGCGGCGAAGTTTAGAGTTCATCTCTACGTTTGACTTTAAACCTTCCATTGACTTTGTACCCGGTTTGCTAGCATCCTTAGAGGTCAGACCTACGCTTTTGGGACAGATTGGCGAGGCACAGCAAGACGACCCGCAGTTGGTTGAGTTAGTAGAAAACCTCAAAGGAGGGGAGTCATCGAGCCATCTCCGTAGGTATACCCTAGATGATAAGGGTTGGTTACGTAGGGATGATAGACTTTGTGTACCAAAAGATGATGACCTAAGGAAGACCATTCTTGATGATGCACATCGTTCGAAGATGACCATCCATCCTGGTGGGGACAAGATGTACATGGACATGAGACGAGTTTACTTTTGGGCTGGTATGAAGAAGGACGTGGCTGAATATGAGGAGTTGAACTTAAGGCAGCAAAGGTGGATGGAATTCTTAGCATCTTACGACTTTGAGATAGCATATACCCCTGGCAAGGGTAACGTGGTGGCAGACGCCTTAAGTAGAAAAAGGTTATCCTTGAGTCCGTTGTTTGTTGAGCGGCGAAGTTTAGAGTTCAACTCTACGTTTGACTTTAAACCTTCCATTGACTTTGTACCCGGTTTGCTAGCATCCTTAGAGGTCAGACCTACGCTTTTGGGACAGATTGACGAGGCACAGCAAGACGACCCACAGTTGGTTGAGTTAGTAGAAAAGCTCAAAGGAGGGGAGTCATCGAGCCATCTCCGTAGGTATACCCTAGATGATAAGGGTTGGTTACGTAGGGACGGTAGACTTTGTGTACCAAAAGATGATGACCTAAGGAAGACCATTCTTGATGATGCACATCGTTCGAAGATGACCATCCATCCCGGTGGGGACAAGATGTACATGGACATGAGACGAGTTTACTTTTGGGCTGGTATGAAGAAGGACGTGGCTGAATATGAGGACTTGAACTTAAGGCAGCAAAGGTGGATGGAATTCTTAGCATCCTACGACTTTGAGATAGCATATACCCCTGGCAAGGGTAACGTGGTGGCAGACGCCTTAAGTAGAAAAAGGTTATCCTTGAGTCCGTTGTTTGTTGAGCGGCGAAGTTTAGAGTTCATCTCTACGTTTGACTTTAAACCTTCCATTGACTTTGTACCCGGTTTGCTAGCATCCTTAGAGGTCAGACCTACGCTTTTGGGACAGATTGGCGAGGCACAGCAAGACGACCCACAGTTGGTTGAGTTAGTAGAAAACCTCAAAGGAGGGGAGTCATCGAGCCATCTCCGTAGGTATACCCTAGATGATAAGGGTTGGTTACGTAGGGATGGTAGACTTTGTGTACCAAAAGATGATGACCTAAGGAAGACCATTCTTGATGATGCACATCGTTCGAAGATGACCATCCATCCCGGTGGGGACAAGATGTACATGGACATGAGACGAGTTTACTTTTGGGCTGGTATGAAGAAGGACGTGGCTGAATATGTCGCTAGATGCTTGGTGTGCCAACATGTAAAAGCAGAGCAAAAGAAGCCCGGTGGATTACTACACCCATTGGAGGTCCCACAATGGAAGTGGGAAAGTGTTTCGATGGACTTTATTGACGAATTACCGAGATCGAGAAAGGGTAATACGGGGATTTGGGTCGTGGTAGACAGACTTAATAAGAGCGCCCATTTCATTCCCGTGAAGAGTAAGAGGACTACTCCATGGTTAGCCTCCGTATACATTCGAGAAATAGTTCGTATGCACGGTGTTCCTTCTAGCATAGTGAGCGACCACGATCCTATCTTCACTAGCGAATTTTGGAAGAGCTTACAAGAGGCGGTAGGGACTTAGTTATGTTTGAGCACCGCATATCATCCTCAGACGGACGGCCAGACCGAGAGGGTGAATCGTATTCTAGAGGACTTATTGAGGTTGTGTGTCTTAGATTTCGGAGGTACATGGGAGGAACATCTTCCGTTGGTAGAGTTCGCATATAATAATAGCTTTCAGTCTAGCATTGGCATGGCACCGTTCGAAGCTCTCTACGGACGGCCGTGTCGTTCGCCTACATGTTGGTGGGAGTCTACAGATAAGATCTTGCTTGGACTCGATATGGTTAGAGAGACTTCGGAGAAGATCGATTTGATTCGAAGGAGGATGAAGACGGCGCAAGATAGGCAGAAATCTTATGCGGACAAGAGGAGGTCATATCTTGAGTTTAATGTTGGGGACATGGTCTTTGTCAAGGTGTCTCCATTACGGAACGTTGTTCGCTTTGGGTCCGTTGGGAAGTTAGCACCAAGGTTCGTAGGGCCGTTTCCTATTAAGGAAAGGATTGGGCAGATGGCGTATAGAGTGGAGTTGTCCGAGAGATTTAGTGGTGTACACGGCGTATTCCATGTATCACATTTGAGGAAGTGCTTGCACGAGACCGCGGAAGTGGTAGAGCCGAGCTTGCTGAGAGAGGTGGAGATCGAGCGTGATGCGACGATTCAACGGGCTCCTACGCGCATTCTTGGGTCGGAGATTAAGAAGTTAAGGAATCGAGAGGTCAAGCTAGTCAAAGTGCAATGGGGAGATGATGAGAGCAACGCTACTTGGGAGACGGAAGCGAAGATGCATTCATTATACCCTTTTCTTTTCGAGGGTATGTCTTTTAAATTTCTCCTTTATCGCTTACCTTATACTTATCTTACCTTTAGTATGTCCTCTCGCTAGTATCTTTGACCTTTAGATAGGATAGTCCTATGGTTGAAACATGTGTTTGAGACATGTTATGTATGATGGATGCACGTGGATGCAAGTGTTTGCTAGTGGTTGCTCATGGATGCATATACACACACTTTAGGCACTAGATCGGCTCAGTCACTTCATATTGCGTATTGCGTATAAATGTGTGTACATATTTAAGTAATGGATGTATAATGGTTGTACCATCATATGGATGTTGCATTTTGGTGAATGGTCGTGCACACATGTATAAATAATATGTATCGATAAGGTTCTTTCGCATACATAATGGACGCATGGCACTATCACGGTTTGCATTAAGGAGGTCAACTGAATCAGTAGACCGCCTGATTTTGCATTAGATAAGGAACATATACACACACTTCTTGCGTATGTTCATACAATACTAGAAATTTTATAAGGACAATGGATGCCCGTGTTTGATGGTTGAGTAGATGGTTGTTTGGATGGTAGGATATGCATTCTCCTTGACTTGGAGATTTCGGGGACGAAATCCTTTAAGGAGGGGAGAATGTAACACCCCGGATTTTTGAATAATCGAATTAACTAAATTAAAGAATAATTAATCTCAGACGTGAGAATTATGGGGATTGGGTTGCGCCATTGTGTTCGTCTCGGAATTCTGGTTGAAATAGAGTCTGAGTTTGCGGGAAACGAGTACCGGATGAAGGAGTTATGGACGAACGAAGATTGGTGGCCAAAAGTAGAAAAAATATATGCATTGGCGCACTTGGGAAGTGCGCCAGTACATATTTGCACTGGCGCACCTGCCAAGTGCGCCCAGGCCGAGGCAGGAGCCTGCACAGCTTTCTGGTTCAGGCTGACCCATGGTGTTGAGTCCTCTCTGACTCCTTGCTGAGTCATTAGGGCTGACTCATCACCCTATCATGATTGAATGGTTTTGATTAACCCTAAGAACATCCGACAGCTTAAATTAATTCATAACTCTATAAAAAGACCCATAGACTCAAACCCTAAATCAGAATTAAAATTGAAACTATGGCCGTCATGTTGTTGTCTTGAACCCTAGAGCAGCCGCCACCAAAATTAAGAGGAAGAACAACAACCAAATCAGAACTACTCAACACTAACAGCGAATCTTCATCGAAGGAGCGCTAATTCAACTCCAGAAATCAGAATTCAGAACTCAAGACTGCTTTTGAGTTGTGAGTTCGATAGTCTTAACAAAATAATTAATAAATGAATTGGATTGAGTTATAATGCGGATAATTTGGATATGATATGAATTGTTGATTGCATGTTGTAATTATGTTGTAGAATTGTGTTGTAATTTCTATGATACTATGTTATGATGCTATCATTTACGATGAAAAGTTATGATGCTATCACCCATGTTATAATCCTATGATTGGCTTATGTCTAGTTGAATCATCATGTTTCTTATGCTAGTTTGTTATATTGATTCATATGATAAATCATATGTAGGAAAGTTTAGATGTTGATTCAAATATGAACCATATACAAGTTTGGGTAGAATTATATGTGACCTTTCATGGCTATGACACCTAGTTTATGTGAAAATTTAATTGAAAGTTAGGCTATGACATATGCTAAATTCTACATGATACTTTACATGTTAGGTACTAGTCTGCACCATTGTTGCGATGTATAAATCACATATGTGAGTTTATGAGTTGGATATGAATCATGTTTCGTTATTACCGATGCAAGTTTACCCCCTTTTAGATATAGATCTATGACACATGTTGTTTATGCAAGTTTGTGGCCATTATCTCATCAAGTTCACACCTTTAGATTTGGATCCATGACATATGATGTTTATGCAAGTTTGTGGCCATTATTTCATCATGTTCACACCTTTAGATTTGGATCCATGACATATGTTGTTTATGCAAGTTGTAACTTTGGCCTATGCAAGTTTTAGATGTAGAACATCATTCACATATGCAAGTTCACCCCTATGTTAGATCTATGTTTTAATTATGTGTATATATTGTGATGTTTTCTTTTATTTCATGAGTTAGACTATTCGAGTCTAACATATATTTTACGTTAAACGAACAAACGTACTACGTGGGGTAAAGGGGATAATATTAAAAAGGTTTAATTGGCATAAATGCCTTAAAAGGCATAAAATATAATTGTGGTGAAAATTTGTATGATTTTACATACCATAAATGGATGGACATAATCGAGTCAATTATGGACATCGTTAAATTTGGAATTGATTGATAATTTGAATAGGGAAAGTAATTCAAATTGGGGAATGATTAATTAGGAATAATTAATCGTCTAAGACATGAGGTTAGACTCTTTTGTGGTGTAAGACTGCCCGGACTCGCCCGGCAAACCCAGCTGCCACAAATGCCAGTCTAATGTGAGAGGTCTTAGGCATAAACTAAATATGTAACAATTGTAAAGACACGAGGTTAGGCTCTTTTATGGTGTAAGACTGCCCGGACCCGCCTGGCAAATCCAACTGCCACAAATGTCAGTCTAATGTGAGAGGTCTTTATGAGGTTACAGTCTTAATGAATTAAGAAACAATTAACCAGATAAGCATGTAGTGGGACATGAGGGGGTTAAGTGGGTGCCGTGGGTGGCATGTGGAATCTAGTGGGTGCCTTGGGTGGCATTTGGAAATACGATTAGAAACACTTAACCAAAATTGAAACATGTAATTGAAACATTAATAAGAGGTGGGTTAAGTGGGATGTACTACAGGGGACCAAGCTTAGGTGGATAGCTTGTGTCAAGTAATGGGGGCCCGTTTCAACCAGTAACCCATAGGTATCTTTGTGGGCTCGACCCAAGTCGAGGACGGGACACGCATACTGGGATTGACTGTAAGAGTCCAAACCGGGTTAGCGGTGGCAAAGCAAGTCCAACGGGTCCATATGCGTGTGTGGACCCGGGCTGGTAGGTAAGACGTTGTTGCATCGTGTAGGTATAAGCCGTGCATTCTTGGTTGTATCGGGTTGCCACTTTGGGGAGTAGTAAACCCCACTGTGGGGCCAGCATGGGTATCTACGAGTTAGGGAGCCGGTCGTTTGGGGGTAGTGGGTACACCTAGTGGAGATAGGGGCAGACGGCACCTATGAAGGCACTAGGGGTGCACGAAACTACCAATATCATTATTAAGTTTGTAGGCGGGATCAACCTTAGGGTGACTAGTGGTGGTGCAGTATACTAGTGGCGGTGCAGTATAGCAATTATCCTATAGTGTTGTTGTAGTTTAGTAATTATCTTAGTGGGTTAGGTGCGCTTAAACGATATCGATGTTCACCTTGTTTCCTTGTTTACTCTGCCATACTCAATGGTTCATGGTCATTTCCTTATTTTCCAACTTATGCCTTAGCCTAGTTACTTTGTTAATTATATTGTTAGAATTATCGCACTTGCCAGACTTTATGTCTGACCCCTCTTTTTCCATCTCTTTACCCCCCCCCCCCCCAGGTGCTCAGGTTGGAACAAGCACCGGTGGAGCTTGATTTTGGACTGCTTTTAGAAGATTTCTTGGACCGCTGAAGTAAAGTTCAGCTTCTTCTTATATGGCTATTTTAAATGTTGGGGATTATGTCTTTCAGGTTATGTACTTTGTTTTATCAAGATGGATATGATGTACTTGACTTTGGTTTATGGTTTTGATGATGTAACCAAACATATTTACCTTCTGCTGCAATAAATAAAGTTTTGAATTTTCAAGTACTGCTTAATATCTGTCTTGTTGTGATTTTCTGTTCTATATTCACTTAAAATGCTCCATGGAAGTTAATGCATTTCCTTTGCGAGTGACATTAATGGACGTGGGGTGTTACACGTGGTATCAGAGCTGAAGGTTACCGGAACAGATATGAATTTTGAAAAACTAATTTTTTTTCAAAACAATTTTTTATAAAGAATTACTTTCAAAAGTATGTTATAAGGAAAGTATTTTCAAGAGAAAAGTATATTTTGGAAAGCATAAGCCCAAGAGCCATATATCTTTCCCTCGGTTCTTTTATATTGAATCTTTCCTTTTTCGTTTCAGCATGTCTGAAGCATCTAAGATACCAGATGGTGTTCGTGTACCCGGTTGGTTTCGTCAATATCTCGAGGCTAGGGCCGCCACCGCAGGTCCAGCAAATGCTCCTCCTCCTCCCCCTCCTCCTCGCGTCGACACTTTTGCTAAGATATGTAAGGACTTTAGAGAAATGGGAGGAAAACCTTTTCATGGAACGGAGACATTCGTTGAAGCTCGAAACTGGCTAAAGGAGGTGGAAGAATTGTTTGGAATTTTTGAAGTGGATGATGGAAGAAAAGTCCAGCTAGCTGCATGGCTAATGAAGGATGAGGCCTCGTTTTGGTGGGAGGTCACTAATGGGGGACGTCCATTCGATACATGGCTAGATTTTAGGTAGAGGTTTGAGGCGAAGTTTCTCTCACGGGCTGAAGAGAATCTATACATGGAAAGGTTTTTGTCACTGAAGCAAGGGAATCTATCAGTGAAAGAGTACGTTAACAAATTCAACCAATTGGCAAGGTTTGGCTTGGACATGGTGAATACTCCAGAAAAGAAGGCTCTAAGTTTGTTAAGGGTTTAAACGAGCCACTTCATGGGTTAGTTATGACCCACATTCCCATGGGGGCTACCTTTGAGAGGTTAGTTGACATGGCACTCATGCATGAAGAGGAGAAGGGCGCCAATGCTAATAAGGCACCCGAGAAGAAAGGGGATCAAATGAAGCCACAACAGCAACAACAGAACAAGAAAGGTGGCAAAGGCAACAATGCTAAGGGGAAGAAGAAATGCTTTAACTGTGGGACACCGGCCATCTAAGCAAAGATTGTAGGAAGAAGAGGAAGACTGGTTGTTTCCACTGTGGCGAGGCGAGACATCTTATTAAGGACTGCCCAAAGAAAGGGCAGAGGGTAGGGTCTACCTCTGGAGGACAGGTGCAAGCTCTTATGGCACCAGGGCAGGCAAGGGGACAAGTTCAGGCTCTCGTGGTCCCACCGCTGCAAGAACGAGGTAGAGCAATTTACGTTGAAAGTTTAGTTTTTCTGTTTGGTCATCATATCCGTACTTTATTCGATTTTGGCGCATCACATTCGTTTATTTCTACATCATTAGTTGAAACACTGCACCTTGATACTAGTCTAATTACTGATCCCTTAGTAGTCTCAAATTCTATTGGTGGTTCGGCTCATCTTTCTATGATTTGTCGGGATTTGAGAGTGTTTATCTTGGGCGTTAAGTTTGAATGCAATGTCTTTGTTCTTGGCTTCATGGGCTACGGTTTAATTCTAGGTATGGATTGGCTAACTAGATATGGGGTCATCCTAGATTGTGAAAGAAGGGTAGTTAGATTGTTGACTCGTTCTAGAAAGACCCTTGATATTTCTTGTGACCCTAGAGGTCCTGTAATGCTTAGTTACCTAGAATCCCTTGACGCATCCGATGATGATGTACATTCTGTTTCCATAGTCCATGAATATGCTGATGTCTTTGATGAGGTGAGGGGTTTACCCCCAAAACGTGAAATCGACTTTCGAATATATCTAGTAGATAATGCAAAGCCAGTTGCATTGCCAGTGCGCCACATGGCTCCAAGAGAGAGAAGAGAACTCAGTAAGCAAGTGAAAGAATTGCTTGAGAAGGGGTTCATCAGACGTAGTATATCGGAGTGGGGTGCTCCAGTAGTGTTTGCCACGAAGGCGGATGGGTCCCTTAGACTTTATGTGGACTATAGAGAACTTAATAAGCTTACTAAGAAGAATAGACACCCACTGCCGAGGATTGACGATCTCTTCGATCAGTTATTTGGCGGCTAAGTGTTTTCGCAGTTGGACTTAGCCACTGGTTCCCATCAGTTGAGAGTCGCTGAGGATAGCATAGACAAGACTGCCTTTAGGACTCCAGACGGTTTCTTCGAGTGGCTTGTGATGCCCTTCGGTTTGACAAACGCCCCCGCATACTTTGTTGACTTGATGAGTAGGGTGTTTAGGGAGTACCTTAATAAATTCGTGGTAGTCTTTGTGGACGATATCTTGATCTTTTCTAAAAGCGAAGAAGAGCATGCCCTACATCTTAGGGAAGTGTTGGAGATTCTTCGAGCACATAGCCTTAAAGCAAAATTTTCTAAATGTCACTTTTGGAGGAAAGAAGTGCGATTCTTAGGGCACGTGGTTTCCAAAGATGGGATAGCCGTGGATCCCGCGAAGATAGTGGCCATCCAAGATTGGAAGGTTCCTAAAAATGCTACCGAGGTGAGGAGTTTCTTAGGGTTGGCTGGCTACTATAGGAAGTTCATCAAAGACTTCGCAAAAATATTAGCTCCATTAACACGCTTAACGAAAAAGAACTTAGTTTTCACATGGGACGTAGATTGTGATGATGAGTTCCAATGTTTAAAGAGAGCTTTGACCACAGCCCCAGTCTTTGTGTTGCCAGATGGGAGAAAGCCATTTACCGTTTATACCGACGCTTGTGGGACAGGACTAGGCGCAGTCTTAATGTAAGAGGGAAGGGTAATAGCCTATGGTGGAAGGCAGTTGAGAGTGCATGAAAGAAATTACCCTACACATGACCTAGATTTGGCTGCTATTGTCTTCGCGCTTAAGTCTTGGCGTCATTATCTTCTTGGCGAAAAATTCGAATTATCCACTGACCACAAATTGCTAAAATACTTATTCTCTCAAAAGGACTTGAACTTAAGGCAGCAAAGGTGGATGGAATTCTTAGCATCCTACGATTTTGAGATAGCATATACCCCTGGCAAGGGTAACGTGGTGGCAGATGCCTTAAGTAGAAAAAGGTTATCCTTGAGTCCGTTGTTTGTTGAGCGGCGAAATTTAGAGTTCATCTCTACGTTTGACTTTAAACCTTCCGTTGACTTTGTACCCGGTTTGCTAGCATCCTTAGAGGTCAGACCTACGCTTTTGGGACGGATTGGCGAGGCACAGCGAGAAGACCCACGATTGGTTGAGTTAGTAGAAAAGCTCAAAGGAGGGGAGACATCGAGCCATCTCCGTAGGTATACCCTAGATGATAAGGGTTGGTTACGTAGGGACGGTAGACTTTGTGTACCAAAAGATGATGACCTAAGGAAGACCATTCTTGATGGTGCACATCGTTCGAAGATGACCATCCATCCCGGTGGGGACAAGATGTACATGGACATGAGACGAGTTTACTTTTGGGCCGGTATGAAAAAGGACGTGGCCGAATATGTCGATAGATGCTTGGTGTGCCAACAAGTAAAAGCAGAGCAAAAGAAGCCCAGTGGATTACTACACCAATTGGAGGTCCCACAATGGAAGTGGGAAAGTGTTTCGATGGACTTTATTGACGGATTACCGAGATCGAGAAAGGGTAATATGGGGAATTCGATCGTGGTAGACAGACTTACTAAGAGCGCCCATTTCATTCCCGTGAAGAGTAAGAGGACTGCTCCATGGTTAGCCTCCGTATACATTCGAGAAATAGTTCGTCTACAGGGTGTTCCTTCTAGCATAGTGAGCGACCGCGATCCTATCTTCACTAGCGAATTTTGGAAGAGCTTACAAGAGGCGGTAGGGACTCAGTTATGTTTGAGCACCGCATATCATCCTCAGACGGACGGCCAGACCGAGAGGGTGAATCATATTCTAGAGGACTTATTGAGGTTGTGTGTCTTAGATTTCGAAGGTACGTGGGAGGAACATCTTCCGTTGGTAGAGTTCGCATATAATAATAGCTTTCAGTCTAGCATCGGCATGGCACCGTTCGAAGCTCTCTACGGACGGCTGTGTCGTTCGCTTACATGTTGGTGGGAGTCTACAGATAAGATCTTGCTTGGACTCGATATGGTTAGAGAGACTTCGGAGAAGATCGATTTGATTCGAAGGAGGATGAAGACGGCGCCAGATAGGCAGAAATCTTATGCGAACAAGAGGAGGTCAGATCTAGAGTTTAATGTTGGGGACATGGTCTTTGTCAAGGTGTCTCCATTACGGAACGTCGTTCGCTTTGGGTCCGTTGGGAAGTTAGCACCAAGCTTCGTAGGGCCGTTTCCTATTAAGGAAAGGATTGGGCAGATGGCGTATAGAGTGGAGTTGCCCAAGAGACTTAGTGGTGTACACGACGTATTCCATGTATCACATTTGAGGAAGTGCTTGCATGAGACCGCAGAAGTGGTAGAGCCGAGCTTGCTTAGAGAGGTGGAGATCGAGCGTGATGCGACGATTCGACGGGCTCCTACGTGCATTCTTGGGTCGGAGATTAAGAAGTTAAGGAATCGAGAGGTCAAGCTAGTCAAAGTGCAATGGGGAGATGATGAGAGCAACGCTACTTGGGAGACGGAAGCGAAGATGCGTTCATTATACCTTTTTCTTTTCGAGGGTATGTCTTTTAAATTTCTCCTTTATCGCTTACCTTGTACTTAACTTATCTTTAGTATGTCCTCTCGCTAGTATCTTTGACCTTTAGATAGGATAGTCCTATGGTTGAAACATGTGTTTGAGACATGTTATGTATGATGTATGCACGTGGATGCAAGTGTTTTCTAGTGGTTGCTCGTGGATGCATATACACACACTTTAGGCACTAGATCGGCTCAGTCACTTCATATTGCATATAAATGTGTGTACATATTTAAGTAATGGATGTATAATGGTTGTACCATCATATGGATGTTGCATTTTGGTGAATGGTTGTGCACACATGTAGAAACATATAGGTGTCGATTACAGCCTGAAAGCTTTGATTATTTTTCGAAAAGAAAAACAAAAACAATTTTAGTTTACTATAAAGAAATTTCCATAAAAACCTAGAAAGTTTTTATATTCTCTCAAGAAAACAAATGGAAATTTTTTATAAAACATTTAGAAGAAATGTTTTTATCAAAACTGTTTTACATACTGAAAAATATAAAAATAAATGAAAACTACAATATGAAATAACAACTATTTTCAAAAGTAAATACACTGAAGAACTAATAGACTTTACAGATGATCCTGAAATTGATCTACCATATGCCATAAATAGCATTAATAGAAACATTATAATAAATAGTCCAAAAGAAACAAAATCAATAAGCGACAGAACTTTTAAACAGTTTTGTGAAAACACGGAGAAATTATTAATAAACAAAGAGAAGATATAGAATATTTTTCTAATAAGGAATATTATTTTGATATGGATATACATATATATACCGGTAAAGGAAACACAAATTCAAAATAAAAAATTAGAAGGCTTCGCAACGCATATAATCAGATGTCCTAATTCTCTATTTTGGAATTTACTTAGTGCACTCTTGGGGAAAAAATCTACAAGTTGCCACTAAGGTTTCTTAAAACGAGGAATCGGTTTATATATGGAATAAATTTGATAAAAATTATTTGTCATATATATATATACATATATAAGATCCCAATAGCACTTTAAAATGCTGCTAAAAGGAAAAATAATAGCATTTAGCACCTCAAAATTCTACTAAAAAGGAAAGCAATAATGCTTAGCATAACCCAAATGTCACCTACAAAAGACAACATCGTTTCTAAAATAAATGTTGTGTTTGATAAAACCTATATTTTCCTAAAATATGATATTAATATTACTCTTCAAACCTTATAAATAATACCCCCTATATTATTTGGTATATCTATATATGAAGCATTCCGGGGAACCCTTGTTTTGTTGCACTCCTTTAACACGCTACCCTATTGTGAGCTACATTAATCCAAATCCAACAAGATTTTGTAGACGTTCAATCCACATATTGTAACACCCCGAATTTTCTATTAATGGTAAATTAATAGATTAAAGTATAATTAATTCTAGATGATATAATTAAGGGAAACGGGTTATGCCATTGCGTTCGTCTCGGAATTCTGCTTGAGATAGAGTCCTAGTTTGTGGGAATCGGACTCCATATGAAGGAGTTATGACCTCCGGAAGTTTCAGAATTCAAATTTAAAATTCAAACGGTTCAAAAGTTTGTTCAAATTTCGAATTTAGACCCAAATTGGGCTGGGCGGGAAAATTCCCGCCCAGGCACCTGGGGTCGACCATAGGGTCGACCTGGTGGTCGACCTGCCGAGTCAACCTGGTTTGATCCTGGCTGGCCTGATCGGGTTCTGGTCGATTTCCGAGGCTTGGCTATGTCACTAGGGTTGACATGTCGCATTTTGGTTGGCTCCTCTCAAAGTGAATGGTCTACATTCGTCTATGATCATCTGACGGCTCAAATCAATCTGAAACTCTATATAAACAACTTAAGACTCCAACCTAAATTCACATAAGAAATTAGAGACGGAGCCACCATGCTGTCGGGAGAAAACTAGGAGGAGCCTCTACTTATAGAAAAGCTTAGAGATGAGCCAAATTAAAGTTAAAACAATAATCAAAACAACATTAGTCTACCCAAAGGAAAGCAATTCAAATTCAGAACTCAGAAATTAGAAAACAAGACAGTCGTTAGTTGTAAGTATAGTGATTCTTCCGATGTGAATAAAATTAAGACTTGATTAGATGTAAATTGGGAATGAAATTGTGTTATTGTATAACAGCGATGTTGATTCATATGCGATGTAATGATTGTGGTATTGTGATGTTTGTGGTATAATTGAGTTTATGTTGATCCTATTGTACATGTAGAATCATATGCAAGTTGTATAGTTCATGTTGTAATCGACACCTATATGTTTATGTGATTATATAGGTTGTATGTGATTAGGATTTCATGTATATATATATATATATATATGCTAGAACCTTTATGCCTAAACGATTATGTTCATATACATGCTAGTATGTTTGTAAGAAAGTTGCAAGTTAATTGGATCCATGCCAAGATCCACTTTAATACATGTTTCATGTTGTAATTAGATATATGATTGGATCTAGTTCACACCCTAGTCATAAAATTATACATACTTATGAAAATATCATATCATTGTCATATGCTAGTGATGTTCGATGTTATTCCTAGATCCAAAACATGTTTAGGCTTATGTTGTCTAAATCATATGCTAATTTATGTGATACCTATTTGGTTAGATCCCTATTTCAATCCAAGTTCACATATATGTAAGTTGAATTAGGCTATGTTGCAAATTCACATATATGTATGTTGGCTATTTTGCAAGTTCACACCTATGATGTTCATATTGACTATGCCAAAAATGCCAAGTTTACACCTATGTCATGTTTATGTTTATGAATTCCCTTATGCCAATTTGTGTGCGCTAAATTAGGCTAAGTTTTTAGCCAAATATTATGTGTTAAAAACCATGCGAACGAGAATTAGGCTAAGATTGTTAGCCTAATATTTAAATGGGGTAACGTTGGGAATATTAGTAAAACTTGACATAAATTGGTAAATGTATGAAATTGGCATGTTTGTCACATGCCAAAATTGGTGGCACTTGAATGGTATAAATTCTTATACCAAAAATGTTAAACTGGGAAAGTGGGCCACAACATTTAATTGTTGACAAATTTACATATATCAAGTAATAAAGACAAATATGTAAATTTAGAAAAATACGAGTATGCTTAACACGAGGTTGAATTGAGTTGTGATGTAAACCTGCCCGGACTCATATGGCCGTCCAGTAGTCACAACAATACCTATCTAATGTGGGTGGTTAAGCATGGAGCCCAATAAGGACCCAAGGTTAGACTGAGTTACGGTGTAAATCTGCCCGGAACCGACTGGCACATCCAGTAACCGTAGCAATATTTGTCTAATGTGAGTGGTCGGTGCTTTAAAAAGCTAAGGACAGACAAGTCATGATGGTAGGGTTAAGTTAACTAAAACACTTAACCAATTCAACATGTTAAATTAAACTGATGGGTGGGGTTAGGTAAATACAGACACTTAACCACTTAACATGTTTGACTAGAAAACCCTAGTAACGGGGACCCATTTCAGCAGTAAGGTATCATGGTACCCTGAAACTAGGCAGGGTGGGGCACGGTTTCTTGGCTGATTGTAAGCGGTCAAAAGCGACGGCGGTGGGTGCAACAGTGTGGGTTCTAACGGAGTGCGGGCGTGCACACACTTCGGAGCAGACAAACAGGGAATTGGGGGCACCAGTAGTATAACCTATGCATTCTAAGGATTGTGTCGGGTCGCCACCATGGGACTTGATACACCCCATGGTGGAGCCAGCAATGGTGTATACAATATTTGGGGGCCGTAAGACACAGATGATTATGCGAGTAGGAACCGATCTTTAGAGAAAGGGGATCACTTCACCCGATCATGGGGTACCAGTTGAGAAAATACAAGTAGGTGCAGAGATATAGTGTGGGGTGCGATAAGTATATTCGGTTCAAACTGCTTTACCTTAGTTTATGATACTTTCCTATTTCTAGTTTATACTTATCATGTCCTTTTTCTTATTCTCATACTGAAGAGTCAGTAGACTTACCAGGATTTATGTCTGACCCTATTTTCTTTCGTCTTCTTTTCTTCCGTTCCCCCCCCCCTAGGTCCACAGGGAGGAAACAACCCAGCTTAGTCAGATTCTTTGCAAGCATCAAGATAGTAGATGTACGGTTTGGACTCTCTTTCCTTGGCTATGGCTGTTGGACACACTCTATGGGGATTTATCCAGTTTTAATTATGTTTTTATGCTTCTTTATTTAATAACCAAGATAGAAATGATGATGTAATGTTTTTGGAAGTTGTTATGTGACAGTTATGGAAATGTCTTTGTATGAACACGTATTTATTTAAATAAAAAGTCTGTTTGTTTTCCGTTGCTTATATATATGTGTTTATATATCTGTCTTGTGTTTATCTGTGACTTTTACTTAAAAACCTCCACCAAAGTTAAGGCATTCCCTTTGTGAGTGACCTTAATGGAGGGTCGGGTGTTTCTCTTGGTATCAGAGCACAGTTTTACCAGACTAGATAAAAGTTTTTGAAGCTATTTTCAAAATGAAGTTTAAAGAAGCATTGTTTTCAAGAAAGAAAAAGAGTTATTTTTAAAAAAGGAATAATTCCCCCAAAGCCATATGCACTATCTCTCTATCCTTTTTCTTGAATACTTTCCTTTTTGTTCCAGCATGTCTGGAGATCTTAACCATCCAAAAGGAGTACCGATACCTGGCTGGTTCCGAAGGTACCTAGATGTTAGGGCCAATGGTGCGGGCCCAGCAGACATTCCTCCTCCAACATTGGCAGCGGTTCCTCCTCCTCCTCCTCCTCCTCGGGGAAATACTTTCGCTAAGACATGTAGAGACTTCAAGGCTATGGGTGGAAAGGACTTTTATGGAACTGAATCCTTTGTGGTAGCAAGGAAATGGCTGAAGGAGACCGAGGACTTGTTCGTCATCTTCGAAGTTGATGATAGGCAAAAGATACAGCTAGCAGTGTGGTTGCTTAAAGATGAAGCTTCCTATTGGTGGGAAGTTACCCATGCTGAGAGGCCAGTGGAGACTTGGGAAGATTTCCGGATGAGGTTTGAGATGAAATTCCTCTTCCAAGCTGAAAGAAGCCTGCAAATGGAGAAGTTCCTAACTTTGAAACAAGGAAATATGACAATCAAGGGGTACGTCAATCAGTTTAATCAGCTGGCCAGATTTGGGCTGGATTTAGTAAACACCCAACACAAGAAGGCCCTTCGCTTCGTCAAAGGTCTGAATGAGCCTCTACACAGCATTGTGATGAACCATATACCCATGGGAGCAACTTATGAAAGCTTGGTGGACATGGCACTGCTACACGAGGAAGATAAAGGTAAGAAAGAGGCAAAGGTGGAAGTGCCTCAAGAAAAGAAAAAGGGTTTGCAGGCTAAGAAGACAGACTTCAAGAAAGGCGGAAAGAACAGCAAAACCCATGAAAAGAGAAAGTGCAATTTCTGTGGCATTGTGGGACATATAGCGAAAGACTGCAGGAAGAAGAAGGCAAAGATGAATGGGGGTTGTTTCCATTGTGGAGAGACGGGACATTTGGCTAAGGACTGCCCAAAGAAGCGGGGGAAAGGACAGAGGACTGGATCCACCTCAGGGGGACAGGTTCACGTGCTGGTGGCACCTCTACAGGAACGAGGTAGAAATATTTCTGTAGAAAGCTTAGTTTATCTTTATGATCATCCAGTTCGCACTCTCTTTGATTCTGGTGCATCACACTCCTTTATTTCATCTTCTTTAGTAGAATCTCTGGACCTAGACACTAGTATGGTAGAAGATCCCTTGGTTGTTTCGAATCCAATTGGGGGCTCGGCTTATTTGTCGACGGTTAGCTTGGATTTGAAAATCTCTATTCTAAGTGTTGAATTTAGATGTAGTGCCTTTGTTTTGGGCTTTTCAGGATATGGATTGATCTTAGGCATGGACTGGTTATCCAGTAATGGTGCCATTCTTGATTGTGAGAAGAGAGTGGTTAGACTCTTGACTCGGCTCGGTAACACTCTAGAAATTTCTTGTAATCCCTTGAATGCTGTAATGCTTAGTTATCTAAAGTCGCTTGACGCTTCTGTTGAGAATTTGCAGTCAGTTAGAGTGGTCCGGGAATATCTGGATATCTTTGAAGAAGTGAAAGGCTTACCTCCGAAGCGGGAAATAAACTTCTGCATATATCTTGTTGATAATGCAAAGCCCGTAGCTCTGCCTGTTAGACACATGGCTCCAAAGGAAAGAAAGGAGCTCAGTAAGCAAGTTAAGGAGCTTCTCGAGAAGGGGTTTATAAGGCGGAGTATCTCGGAATGGGGTGCTCCAGTGGTGTTCGCCACCAAAGCAGATGGTTCACTACGTCTTTGTGTGGACTATAGGGAGCTAAATAAGCTGACTAAAAAGAACAGACACCTGCTTCCCAGAATAGACGATTTGTTTGATCAGCTTGTAGGTGCGTCGGTCTTCTCCCAACTTGATCTAGCTACCGTGTTCCATCAGCTAAGGGTAGCTGAAGATTGCATTGATAAAACGATAGTCAGAACCCCAGACGGTTTCTACGAGTTGCTTGTCATGCCTTTCGGTTTGACAAACGCACCCGCTTATTTCGTAGACCTAATGAGCAGGGTGTTCAGAGAATTCCTCAATAAGTTCGTGGTGGTCTTCGTGGACGATATTTTGATCTTCTCAAAGGATGAGGAAGAACATGCTCAACATCTGAAGGAGATCATGGAAACACTTCGAGTTCATCGGCTAAAAGCCAAATTCTCCAAGTGCCACTTTTGGAGAGAAGAAGTAAGATTTCTTGGACATATAGTGTCCAAAGAGGGGTTAGCTGTGAACCCCGCGAAAGTGGTGGCAGTGCAAGATTGGAAGACACCAAGAAATGCAACCGAAGTCCGAAGCTTTCTTGGGTTAGCCGGTTTTTACCGAAAGTTCATTAGGGATTTCGCGAAAATCTCATCTCCACTCTCAAAGCTAACAAAGAAGAATCTGGCATTCACTTGGGATTTGGATTGCGAATTTGCTTTCCAACAATTAAAAAGGGCTCTCACAACAGCCCCAGTTCTGATTTTGCCAGATGGAAGCAAGATGTTCACCGTATACATGGATGCTTGTGGTACGGGACTAGGCGTTGTTCTTATGCAAGAAGGGAGGGTAGTAGCTTATGGTGGAAGAAAATTGAAAGTTCGTGAAAAGAACTACCCAACCCACGATCTTGAGTAGGTCGCCATCGTCTTTGCGCTTAAGTATTGGCGCCATTATCTCCTAGGTGATAAGTTTGAATTATATACTGACCATAAATCGTTGAAGTATCTTTTCTCGCAGAAAGATCTTTACTTGAGGTAGCAAAGATGGATGGAGTTCCTTGCCTCATATGACTTTGAAATTTCCTATACTCCTGGCAAAGGCAACGTAGTAGCAAACGCGTTGAGCAGAAAGAAGCTGACCCTAAGCCCTCTCTTTGTGGAAAGGCAAAGCTTGGAGTATATCGCTAGTTTCGACTTTAGGCCTTCCTCAGATTTTATACCTGGTTTATTGGCATCCCTAGAAGTACGGCCCACTCTTTTGGACTCAATAGGGGCCGCACAACGCGAAGACCCTCAGCTTGTGGATGTGATTGATAAACTAATTAGGGGTGGAACTTCCAGTCACCTTAATAGGTACTCCATCGAGGATAAGGGTTGGCTGAGACGGGATGGGAGACTATGCGTCCCACAAGCAAGGGATTTAGTAAAGAAGGTTCTCGAGGAAGCACATCATTCCAAGATGACAATACATCCAGGTGGAGACAAGATGTACAAAGACGTAAAGAGATTTTTCTATTGGAGCGGCATGAAGAAGGACGTGGCAGATTACGTTGCTAAATGCGTGACATGTCAACAGGTCAAGGCGGAACA
The DNA here is from genome assembly GCA_030737875.1 of Allium sativum. NCBI lineage: Eukaryota > Viridiplantae > Streptophyta > Magnoliopsida > Asparagales > Amaryllidaceae > Allium > Allium sativum. Next base: position 394,883,760 of record CM060925.1, read on the forward strand.
AAAGAAGCCTGGAGGACTACTTCATCCTCTAGAAGTCCCGCAATGGAAGTGGGATAGAATTTCAATGGACTTCATTGATGGGTTGCATAGGTCAAGAAGAGGCAATACTAGCATTTGGGTAATAGTGTACAGACTTACTAAAAGCGCCCACTTTATACCTATCAAAGATAGAAAGACTGCTTCGTCTCTAGCTTCTCTCTATCTCAAGGAAATAGTTTGACTCCATGGAATACCCTCCAGCATAGCGAGTGACAGAGATCCCATCTTTACGAGCGAGTTTTGGCGGAGTCTGCAAGAAGCTGTAGGCACACAGTTATGCTTGAGCACGGCCTATCACCCCCAAACTGATGGTCAGACAGAAAGGGTGAATAGAGTATTGGAAGATCTTTTGAGGAGGAGAATGTAACACCTCGAATTTTCTGTTAACAGTAAATTAACAAATTAAAGTACAATTAATTCTAGATGATAGAATTAAGGGAAACGGGTTACGCCATTGCGTTCGTCTAGGAATTCTGCTTGAGAATGATCCGGGTTTGTGGGAATCGGACTCCGTATGAAGGAGTTATGACCTCCGGAAGTTTTAAAATTCAAACGATTCAAAAGTTTGTTCAAATTTCGAATTCAGACCCAAACTGGGCTGGGCGGGAAAATTCCCGCCCAGGCACCAGGTCGACCTGGGGGTCGACTGGGTGACCAGGTCGACCATAGGGTCGACCTGGTTTGGCCCTGGCTGGCCTGATCGGGTTCTGGTCGATTTCTGAGGCTTGGCTGTGTCACTAGGTCTGACTTGTCGCATTTTGGTTGGCTCCTCTCGAAGTGAATGGTCTAGATTTATCTACGATTATATGACGGCTCAAATCAATCTGAAACTCTATATAAACAACTTTAGACTCCAACCTAAGTTCACATAAGAAATTAGAGACGGAGCCGCCATGCTGTCGGGAGAAAAATAGGAGGAGCCTCCACTTGTAGAAAAGCTTAGAGACGAGCCAAATTAAAGTTAAAACAATAATCAAAACAACGTTAGTCTACCCAAAGGAAAGCAATTCAAATTCAGAACTCAGAAATCAGAAAACAAGACCGTCGTTTGTTGTAAGTATAGTGATTCTTCCGATGTGAATAAAATTAAGACTTGATTCGATGTAAATTGGGAATGAAATTGTGTTATTGAATAACAACGATGTTGATTCATATGCGATGTAATGATTGTGGTATTGTGATGTTTGTGGTATAATTGAGTTTATGTTGATCCTATTGTACATGTAGAATCATATGCAAGTTGAATAGTTCATGTTGTAATCGACACCTATATGTTTATGTGATTATATAGGTTGTATGTGATTAAGATTTCATGTATATATATATATATATATATGCTTGAACCTTTATGCCTAAACGATTATGTTCACATACATGCTAGTATGTTTGTAAGAAAGTTGCAAGTTAATTGGATCCATGCCAAGATCCACTTTAATACATGTTTCATGGTGTAATTAGATATATGATTGGATCTAGTTCACACCCTTGTCATAAAATTATACATACTTATGAAAATGTCATATGCTAGTGATGTTCGATGTTATGCCTAGATCCAAAACATGTTTAGGCTTATGTTGTCTAAATCATATGCTAATTTATGTGATAACTATTTGGTTAGATCCCTATTTCAATGCAAGTTCACATATATGTAAGTTGAATTAGGTAATGTTGCAAATTCACATATATGTATGATGGCTATTTTGCAAGTTCACACCTATGATGTTCATATTGACTATGCCAAAAATGCCAAGTTTACACCTATGTCATGTTTATGTTTATGAATTCCCTTATGGCAATTTGTGTGCGCTAAATTAGGCTGAGTTTTTAGCCTAATATTATGTGTTAAAAACCATGCGAACGAGAATTAGGCTAAGATTGTTAGCCTAATATTTAAACGGGGTAACGTTGGGATTATTAGTAAAACTTGACATAAATTGGTAAATATATGAAATTGGCATGTTTGTCACATGCCAAAATTGGTGGCACTTGAATGGTATAAATTCTTATACCAAAAATGTTAAACTTGGAAACTGGGCCACAACATTTAATTGTTGACAAATTTACATATATTAAGTAATAAAGACAAATATGTAAATTTAGAAAAATACGAGTATGCTTAACACGAGGTTGGATTGAGTTTTGATGTAAACCTGTCCGGACCCGCCCGACTTTCCAGTAGTCACAACAATACCTATCCAATGTGGGTGGTTAAGCATGGAGCCTAATAAGGACCCGAGGACAGACAAGTCAGGATGATAGGGTTAAGTTAACTAAAACACTTAACCAATTCAACATGCTAAATTAAGCTGATGGGTGGGGTTAGGTAAATACAGACACTTAACCACTTAACATGTTTGACTAGAAAACCCTAGTAACGGGGACCCATTTCAGCAGTAACCTAATTAGGTATCATGGTACCCTGAAACTAGGCAGGGTGGGACACAATTACTGGGCTGATTGTAAGCGGTCAAAAGCGACGGCGGTGGGTGCAACAGTGTGGGTTCTAACGGAGTGCGGGCGTGCACACACTTCGGAGCAGACAAACAGGGCAATGGGGGCACCAGTATTATAACCTATGCATTCTAAGGATTGTGTCGGGTCGCCACCATGGGACTTGATACACCCCATGGTGGGGCCAGCATAGGTGTCCACAATATTTAGGGGCCGTATATGCGAGTAGGAGCCGATCATTAGAGAAAGGGGATCACTTCACCCGATCATGGGGTGCCAGTTGAGAAAATACAAGTAGGTGTAGAGATATAGTGTGGGGTGCGATAAGTATATTCGGTTCAAACTGCTTTACCTTAGTTTATGATACTTTCATATTTCCAGTTTATACTTATCATGTCCTTTTTCTTATTCTCATATTGAAGAGTCACTAGACTTACCAGGCTTTATGTCTGACCCTATTTTCTTTCGTCTTCTTTTCTTCCGTCCCCCCCCAAAGGTCCACAGGGAGGAAACAACCCAGCTTAGTCAGATTCTTTGCAAGCATCAAGATAGTAGATGTACGGTTTGGACTCTCTTTCGTTGGCTATGGCTGTTGGACACACTCTATGGGGATTTATGCAGTTTTAATTATGTTTTTATGATTCTTTATTTAATAACCAAGACAAAAATGATGATGTAATGTTTTGGAAGTTGTTATGTGACAGTTATGGAAATGTCTTTGTATGAACACGTATTTATTTAAATAAAAAGTCTGTTTGTTTTCCGCTGCTTATATATATGTGTTTATATATCTGTCTTGTGTTTATCTGTGACTTTTACTTAAAAACCTCCACCAAAGTTAAGGCATTCCCTTTGTGAGTGACCTTAATGGAGGGTCAGGTGTTTCACATATATATTATCATCCATCCAAAATTTGAGCTCATTCCGACATTCGTAACATTTTCAAAATCTTAGCTTATGAATAATTAAGCTAAGATTTTGAAAATGTTATAAATATCGGAATAAGCTCAAATTTTGGATAGATGATAATATGTATGTGGATTGAACGTCTACAAAATCTTATTGGATTTTAATTAGTGTAGTTCATGGTAGGGTAGGTGTAACAACCCGCAATTTTGGAACCAGTTTAAAATTTATTTTTAATTGATTTTAACGAAAATCAAAATATTTTATATGATTTATTTTGGGAATTAATGATTTGAAATTTATTTAAATCGAGTTTGAACGTACAAATTTAAATTATAATTAAAACGAACTCATAATGGTGCGGTAGTTTGAAAATTTAGTTTTAAAATTTAAACGAGTATACATAATTCGTTATAAATTGGAATTTGATGAAACAAGAAATGTTAGGATCTATTTAACTCTATCTTTCTAAATAATATAAGTAATTGAGATTTCACTTTATAAATTATAAGTTATGTCCAAATTAAAATTTTAAATAGTCGCTATGGAATTTAGATGTATATTTTTATATTATATATAGCCCTTAAAAATAGCCATTTTGCAAACGACCTCTATTTTCAACAAAATTAATTTTGTTGGATTCGGAATATTAAATTATTGCTAGATTCCAAATTTCATAATTTTTGGAGCTAGTATGTGGCCGTACGTAATAAATTGTGAATCGTTCAGCCATTTGAGCCCGAAATACAGTTTCTGAGCAAGAAGACTCGAAGTTCGATGAAATTAGTTTTGTTAGGACCGTATCGTCAAAACATGGTTGCATGTCAATTTTTATCGCTAACAGATTTCGTGTATGCTCGGGGTATCAATAACTGTCAACTGGAGACTACGCTAACTAAAGAAATAATGAAAAATATTGAACCCTACTATATAAGATATTTTTATTCCTCCACAACCCTAATTCATTCTCTTCTTCCTAAGTTCGCAGCCAACCCCTTTTCCTCTAAAAATTATTTTGCAAAAAAGACCATGAACTTAAAATAATTTATATCTTCCAATCCATCAACAATTAGCCAAAGCTCAACACACGAAAGTTATAACATATGATGATCTCTACCTACCCCAAAAATTTCATGACCTATCGTTGCATGGATTAACCGAAATTTCAGTTCAAAGTCAGAAAACTAACTTCAGTTTGGGTGAAATTGTGACAGACCAAGGAGTATTAGATGATGGCACCAAATGTAAAGTTGTAGAGGGGGGAGTTCTTGACAAGTTTGCTTTGAAGTATTTGGTCTGAATCGGACTGTGGTGGTCGGAAAATTTAGTTCAACGTGGATGATGTATTTTCCAAAGCTACGAACTATTTTCGTCATTTTCCGGCATCGTGGAGGGTTGTCAGGTGGAGGTGGACGAAGGTCAGAGGTAGCTGTTGGTGTGGCGCGTAGGGGGTCCGCGATCGTGGCACGGTCGGTGGCGGCGGAATTCCGGCGCGAGGCGAGATTGGGCGAAATAGGAAAATTTAGGCGACGGTGGCGAGGTGGGGTTGGCCGCTGGTGGCGTGGCGGTGCCTCGCATAGGGGAAGGGTCGGTGGTGTCAAGTCGGCTGACGGTGGCGCAGGGAGGCGGCGATGAGGCTCTGGTCACGGGCAGCAAATGTTGAACGAGATTAGAAGGTTAAGTAGGGTTTTATTATTTAACTAATTATTTAATTGTTTGTTTAAACTTCCGACTTAATATCTTGTACTTACGAACTCAGAATCATGCGAAACTGGATCCATTGTGATCGTGGAGTCGAGAGCTTCACAACAAAACTTATTTGGTCAAATTTGGAGCATGCTGAATTTCTGGGTCAAATTAAACTCAAGTTTAATTTGATTTAAAAAGAAATCGACAATATGATCCGATCAATGTGAAAACTCTTTATCTCAAATATTTTGGGAAGTACCACCAGTTTTAATGAATCTTTAATCAGATTGAATAATGATTTTTGAGATTAAAACTGAACTAGAGTTTTAATGAATCTTTAATCAGATTTAAATGAGAATAAGGTAATTAAATTTACTGAATTCGAGAATTGTTTGAGATAGAGTACCACCATTTTTACTCCATACAATAGTTAAATCTTTAATTAGATTTGAACGTGACACAGTGATTAAATTTACCGATAGCACTATGGGTGTTAAATATGGAGTGCTACCAGTTTTGCTCCATGGGATGAATAGGTTAGGAATGAGATAATAAAATAAATGATTACTTCGTTAAGGCTAGAAAATCCCGACTAGTTATAATAAAATCTTTTGGAATGATATCCAAAGGAAGATTAAACAATAAGTTTAAAAGAATTTATCTTTGATAAAATTAATGGGAACCTTTCCTCAAAGATATGAATATTTGAATAAAAGAATATTCTGGATTGGAATGAGATGTGTGCGATCTTTGTGTATTTATCACATGACTATAAAGATGCGCTAGTTATTCGGAAAGATCGGGTTTAACCCATTTTGAATAACTGTTACGACGATTAAAAGTCGAAAATGAAGACGGTGGTTGAAGACCAGAGATCTTCACATCATTTGGGCTATTGCTAATGTCTCACTTGGAAAGTACACCCAAGTAGAGGTTATATGTGGCGGTCATCCAGACATACTTGGAAATCCACTGGATATGCGAGGACCTCTCTCCTGTATTGGGCATATAGCACGAGGAATAAGGTGCCTCCAGTTTCGTTCAGACCCAGAATGGACTTGTAAATGGTGTGTATGTCTGACATCGTATTTTGTGCTATATTAATTAATCTCTACTTAATATATATCTGTTTTGTGGCGGAGAATTTATTCTCTTTCTTAACATCCTTCTCTAAGACATGCGAGCTCAGTGGTTATATATCAGTAGACATCAGTTGTATGGTATTAACAAACAATATGGCATGCTGAGATGCAGCGATCAAGGCTTTTGTTGAAAAGCAGAGCCTTATGGTTGATGACAAAACCACCACTTTAATAGAACCGCTTTGTGTATAGCGTTGATACGCGAGCCTCACACACCAGTATGAGTCAAAAATGGAATAGTGACTACAGGAAGTGCATGCGTTTCTTTCTAGCTCGAGGTGGTGTCATGGTATAGAGCCCACACATTTTTCCTTATGTGGATGATGGACTACGAGATGCCTCGGATATGATTGGTCAACATACTGACCATTTTGGAGGTCCAATAGGACCGGGAAACGTATTGTTCAGGAATAACCGATCCATAAAAGTAAGAGTGGACTGGCCCTGAATATCAAAGGGTTACTAAGGGTGTGATCCTGAGGCATTTGCTAGAGTGTCTCGAAACCAGTGAGGATACATCACTTGCCTCGACTCATAGATGGAATCCAATTTCCAATAAGTGACTTTTCGATTTTAGTTGTAAACCTATATGGCGTCATAATATATGGTGCCTATGTCGTCTATGAGCGATACATTTATATGCGAAGTTGTTTTATAGACTATGCACTTATAATAATATTAAAATTATTTGTTTTAAAACGTATCAAGCATGTTTGGCTATTATAAGGTAAAACTCTATCCTTCGGCTTGTGTTGCATTGTGTGATGGGACTTGAGTCTTATTAAAGCTTCATTTTTCAAAAAACATTGCATTTTTTTATTTTTAAACTAGTATTCATGTGGAGTAAACCCATTCCATGTCATACAGCGTGGTCCCATGATTTACCCTATATCAAAGTAAAGTTTTGATAACTGTTTTAAGTTCTCACACCAGTCCCATGACTGACCTGGAGTTTATTGTTTTCACCTAAACTCTAGGTGCCCATATTTTCCACACGGGCAGTCAGTAGATTTTGTTTTGCAGATTTTTATTTAATAGGATCTTGGTTTACAATTGGAACTATATTCGGAAAGCTTTATACCCATGTATTTCTTCCAGTTGTGGTAGTTGATGTATTTCTGATGTGCATTATATTTATAAATTTTTATTTCCGCTGATATGTATTTTAATCTCTGGTATTATTTTTCTACTATGTAATATTTGTTTATACTCTGATATGTTCTTGTACTCTGATGTTAAATTGTTGTAATAGCAATGAAATATTCTATTGTTCTGCGTTTCGATGCGTCGTGTTCTCATACAATCCGCGTTTTTCCATTTCATCGGAGACTGGGTGTAACGACCTGCATTTTTCAGCGATATAATTAATTTATTTAATTATTTAAAATGTGGTTTTGTAATTTAAATGGTTTAAATTAAAATAACTATTGAATATTTAATTTAATATAATAATTAAATAATATATATAATTCTGAAATAATCAGAATTGGCTGAAATGGCGATATGGTGTGAATTGGGAAATTCAAAATATATAATTCAGTTCAAAGTTGTAAAATAATAACGAATATATTATTTAAACGAAGTTTGAACTTATAATTATATTATAATTAAAATTGAGCTTGAAATGGCACTGCAGTTCGTAATTTGGCGATTCGAACTTCAACTGAATGTACAGGATTCGTTTTAAGCTGGATTTCTGTGAAACAAGAAACGTTGGGGGCTGCTGAAGTATATTTTTCTAGTGGAAGAGAAAAATCGAGATTTTGTCGTGTAGATTTTGATTTATGTCCAAATCAAATTTTAGAAAAGTCGCTATGGAATTCCTTTATAATTTATAAAGGAATTAATTATATTTTAAAAAGGAATTTCATTATAAATCGAATATCGATTTAATCGGGATTTGAAAGTTCGAGTTAGAACTTCATCTAGGAATATTGTAAAGCTGTATGATATTCTGTTGTGAATATATACAATAATATTTATTTATAAATATTTAATTTAATTATATTTAAATATATTTACATGTTTAAGTGGGTTATTCAGAGCTTTAAAAATTGCCACTTTTGCCAATGAAGTCGGAATTCGAAGAAACTAATTTTGTTGGATCCGCAATGTTAAATTATTGTTAGATTTCAATTTCCGTGATTTTTGAAGTCAGTATGTAGCCATACGGATTTTTAGTGTAAAAAATAGTTAGTATTTCGACGGTTAAAAATACGCTGTGTGAGCATACGGGGTCGGAATTCGACGAAACCAGTTTCATTGGGACCGTAATGTTGAACTGTAGCTGCATGCCAATTTTCGTGATTTTTGGGTATCATATGTGGTCACAGGAATTTTTAAGGACAAGTACAAGTAGCGGTTGCTTAGAAATTAATATTATAATCAAATATTAAAATATTTAAAACCTACTATAAATAATCCTTAACTCCCTCTAACCCTAAACGATTTTTTCCTTTGGTCAATACTTTAGAATCCGCCTCCAGGAAGTTAAAACGTGAGATCTTATCTTCTTAAATTCATACAAAATCATACACAAGTTCATAAGTTTCAAATATATATATATATATATATATATATGGATTCAGATCGAGCTCCTCGATAACCTGGTGTATTTTCTTTCTGATCGAATCATTTGTCATTCGCTGGTCTTCATCACAGTGAAGTTAGGGCTGAGAAATTCGTGAATTCAAGGCAGAAATTCATGTTTTGGATGTGGTTTTCAGATTCAGCGTATCAAGTAGATTGTGATGTGAATTTTTGGTGAGTTCTATTGATATTGGAGGTCACGAGTTACTGTACAGGCCAGAAAATGGCTCGACATCGGAGTTCGACTTGTGAGTTTGCGCAGAACCAGAAGACGACAGCGGCATGGAGGATTCGAAGGGGAGAAGGTAGGTGGTCGTCCCTCTTGATTTCGTGAACTGATGGGAGAAATGTTGGTAGAGAGAGAATCGAAAATGGCCATTTGTTTGATACAGGAAGTTACGGGAATTAGGAAGAGGAAGAGAAGGATTAAAAGGGGTGTTAATTAACTGATGAAGGGGAAATAAAGAGAAGTTAGGTTAAGGTTTGAATTTGGCATTTTGTAAAGGAACAGTGAAGTTAGAAGGTGTAAACATGACCATGTTTTCACGAAGTAGAGAGCTGGAGTTCTGAATCGGAGAAGAAGGAGATGAGTGGGGTGGACTGGTTAGAATGGGCCGTTGAGAAAAAGAGGGGTAAAGCCCAATAACTTTCTAATTGATTTAAATTAAATTTAAATTAGTATGTAACATGTAAATTAAATATCTGTGTCATACGATATCAGAATTTCAAACGGTCGGATCCGTTGGGATCGTATGGACGGTGGCTACACCCTGGGACTGACGGGGAGTGAATCCGAGCTCGCTACAATTTATTACAAAATAAATTGTCCATCTCAATCAAATATGGTTCATCGTTATTTAATGATCACCGACCAATGTGAGTAAAACTCACTAACTCTTCTCAGTTATATTTTTATAACGTATTTTTATAACTGGTAAATAATGGTTGTTTGTTGTGTGTTGGCTGTTTGGTTGAACTGCTAGTCAGTTGATTGAAAATATAGATAACGATATAGATATAAATCGTTAATCAAATATTAATTTTGTTTAGCAGAATACTTCATAGTGAAATGAAATTGATGTTAATTTTATTGTTTAACATCTGTGGATGCAGGGAAACAGGTTGGAGGGACCCAACTGGGTTCCTCAACATTTATTTTACTGTTTTTCATATATTGTGATATATGATGTGATTTAAATCTGTTGTTGATTATGTGTGCTCGATCATTGTTATTTGGTACCTTTAAATACCAAATGAAATACTGGAATGTGAAAAGGGAAATTTCAAAAGTATAATTTAAAATAAAATATTTATATAAAATCAAAGGATTTTATTAAAAAAAGAAAATATTTAGTAAAACAAATAGAAAAGGAAATTATTTAGTAAAACAAATAGAAAAGGAAAATATGTAGTAAACAAATAGAAAAGGAAAATATTTGTGAAACAAATAGAAAAAAAGAGGTATTTGAAAAACAATTATAAATAGAATTGAAAAGGAAATATTTATAAAACATTTACAAATAGATTATAACTAGAAATATTTATCTATGAAATAGGTAGAGTTATAAAAAGAAATATTTATTTAGAAATAAATAGAATTTTAAAGAAAATATTTATTTTGGAAATAAATAGACTATAAAATAAGGAAATACTTGCAAAAGATGAATAGAATTGTATAAAAAGAGAATTTTACACTAGGAAGGTTTAGACCCGTGCTTCGCACACGGGTATAACATGATATGGGTTTAAAGCAAAGATTTTGAATAGATTCTATTCTGACCGATAGATTGAGAAGATAAATTTATAAATAATATTTTATAAATCAAATGAAATGTTTATCATTGGATAAATAGGATACATAAATCAGGACTTATATAGAGAAGTAAAAGTCGATTTCAACATCGATATTTGAAACTGGATATGGACGAAGAGTTAGTCGATTGAGAGTTAATCGAATTAGAGTAATCGATTAGAGTTAATCGAATTAGAGTAATTGATTAGAGTTAATCAGTTAGAGTTAACCAGATAGAGTTAATTGAACGTAGTTAATCGAATTATGATAAATTGAATATTAGTTATTCGATTAGAGTTGATCGAATATAGTTATTTGAGATAGAGTTAGTCAAACATAGTTATTTAGGATGTGTTGCCATTTCGTACGACTACTAGCGTAATTCGCAGGGCTGCAGATAGCCTACGGCGGTCGGATGTTTCTTGAGGGAATCAGGCGTAACCATTGTGATCGTTGCGATCTAGAGTCAGGCGAATGGAGTTAAATAAAATATTAGCCATTCGAAATAAAGTTAAAACAGACATAGTTATTCGAATATAAGTTAATCGAATATTAGTTATTCGATAGGAGTTAAATAAGTTGAGTTAAATAAGTAAGTTAATCAAGTTAAGTTATTCAAGTTGAGTTAGTCGAGTTTAGTTAGTCGAGATGAGTTAATCAAACCGAGTTAATCCAAATGAGTTAATCCAAAGGAGTTATTCAAAATAGTTTATTCGAATAAAATTAAAGGAGTTATTCGAAATAGTTTATTCGAATAAAATTAAAGGAGTTATTCAAAATAGTTTATTCGAATAAAATTAAAGGAGTTATTCGAAATAGTTTATTCAAATAAAATTAAAGGAGTTATTCGAAATAGTTTGTTCGAAAGCAGATTAATCGAATGTAAAACATTCGAAGAGAGTTAATCGAATGTAAATCATTCAAAGAGAGATTATCGAATATAGTTATTCGAAGAAAGAGTAATCGAATATAGTTTATTCGAAAAGGAGTTATCGAATAGAGATTATTCGAAAAGAGAATTATACATCGAATTCGATTATATCGAAATTCGGGAAAGTAATATTTACTTTCCGTTTTTAATCAAGATTTACTTATTTATTAATAAATTACTAGTTTAGTTATTTAGTTAAATTAAGGAATAAAAGTTATATTTTGAAGTTAGATATTTAGGAAGAAGGGATTATAACGCTATAGTTATAACCAAGGTTTTAAAATTAAGAAGTGGATTCATAAATAGAATCTGAGAGTTTCGCAAGGAAGTTTGTTAAAGATTTGAAAGGTGAGCTTTGTCTATTTCGAGGTTAGAAATTTTGTTCAGTTAAGGTCTGAGAGGTAATTATACCCCAACTTGATTGGCTTCAGTTTTAACTAAGAAATGGTTAAGGTTTGATAGTGAAAGTTGGTTAAGTGAATTTAGTTAATGAGTGTAATGGTTTGAATTGGTTTAGTGATGTTTTATTTAAACATCGGTTTAAATCAAATGAAGGAGTCTGGAAATGTTTTCCAAATAAGGATCAGAAATGTTTTCTAATATAGAAAGTAAGGAATGGAGCAAATATGGAGATGTTTTCAAATGATTAATAAAGTACATTTTCTAAATTTAGAAAATAAGAATTTACAATTATATAGAAATGGGAAATGAATAAATTTATGATAAATTAAATCAAAAGAGATAATTGTTCGATAAATTTCCATCTGGAAATAAAATCGTTGGTTGTACACCTATTTTTCTTTGATAGTTAAATCACCGACTATCGAAGTTTTTGACCATTTTTCCGTCGTCAATACGGAGAGACCAGGATCAGATTCATTATATGAAAACCACTCTGTATAGATGTTAGCGTTGCGATCAAATATGATGGAGATAATGAAGACGGATTTATGCAAGGGCTATTCTGTTTATAGAATAGTGCCTTCGGTTTGTCCAGTCCCAGGACAAACGTGAATGGACGAATGTCTGACAAAGTATATCTAACGGATCGCGTAATTTGATCTCTTCAAATGTACTTACGTTTGGTGGCGGAGGAATTCATTTCTCTTAGTTTTATACCTGTGGTATTTTTGGGGAAATCAATTTGTGATTTGGCGGGTATGATGATGTGGCATTCAAAGTGAATGGTGGTCAGGTGTATTAAAGGTACGTTATGACCTCAAGCCTCATCAACTGGGAAATTACAGAAATCGGGCAGGCAGCATGGCTAAGTGGGTCGCTCCCATTAGGCTGTATATCACCTATCTAGAGAAAATCCATTTCATCCTTTTATCTATTCGATGTTGTCCATTTTCGGGAAATGGTGGGTAGCTCCCAACCGTTGGTGATATACATTCGATACACTCAAGCGAAATGAGTGGTCGGTCATGTGTGGGCCGGGTTGCAAGACATTCTTGTTGAACCCAGTGTATTCGCCTCTAGAGATACACTATCGGCAGGTGGTCCCATACCTTGTAATAGTCGGAATCCAATCTCCAATAAGCGCCCGCGGTTTTGTTTGTATACTATATATGTGGAACATGAGATGCAAGCGTTCTGCTAGATTTTTAATAACTTATGATTAGACATTATTATATTATCAGAGAAGTATTGATTTCCAAAACTGTTTTGGGTTATTGTAAGGTAAAAACCATCCGTGTTTATGTGTGGATCGGTCTTACGATTACCTTTTCTTTTTGAAAGGATTTTCAAAAGTTATACCAAATGATTTGAGTTTACTCACATCAGTCCATTGACTGACCCAGAGTTTATTTTGTTTTGTTTTCCCTAAACTCTTGGGTGCCCAAATTTGTACAGGCAGTCAAGTAGTTCAGGTCTTTACAGATATACTTGGAGGAGCTTGAAGCAGGAGGCTTCAGGATTATATAGCTATTGTTATTTCCGTTGTGTGTAAGTGTTGTACTCTGATAATGTTATTATACTGTTTTATTGCAAAGTTATGTTATATTTTATTAGTTCCGCTGTGAGATTCGTGTTTACTCTGATTGTGTTCTTCTTCTTCTTCTATTCTAATTTTCTATCTTATCTATTCTCACCCTCTAACTTCTTTCTATTAATGATCATGTATTTCCGATGTTTGAATAGTCAACATGGTAGTTTTGTGTTGATTTTCGGAGTCGAAAATCCCAGTTCGTTACACTGGGGGAATTCGGCGCGTGACACATTGGTATTGAAGCTTTGGTTTACAAAGCTCGAGAATAAGACACATTAGAACTAAACGAAAAAACTCATCAGAGGTAGGATTAGAAATATCCTATTAAAGAAAACTCATTATAGATAGGATCAGCAGTATCCTATAATGTGTGACTCTTTAGAGATAGGGTTAGTAACGCCCTTGAATGAGTTGGAAGAGTATATATAGAAAGGTATAAATTTGTTTATTTATAAAGATGAATTTGATTATGAAAGTCTATATTTTATAGTATGATTTTGAGTGTTATTTTGACGTCGAAGCTGGACTATCGATTATAAGAAGATTTTTGCATATACATCTAGCTGACGTATAGTCTTGAATATAATTGGTTGATATAGAATCACGTTCTAGTCGCTTGAGGATAATTCTGGTCATGTGGCCACATCATCAGTATTTATTATTGATTTTCGAAAATGGGATTACTATATAATTCCAATTGCAATGTCAAAATATACTTAAACTAATTTAAGTAGGCATTTGAAAAAGATTCGAACTTTAAAATTTAACTAATAATTAGTTGAATTAATTGAAAATACGAAAGTAAATCAAATGAATTAAAATTGAACTTAAGAGAAGTTAAATAAAATTGGAATAACAAACCCAATATGAGTATAGAAGATAAATAGAGCTAGATGAAATTTAATGTTGAATTAATTTTAAATTAGTAGGAATTCGATATATATATATATATGTGTGTGTGTGTGTGTGTGTGTGTGTGTGTGTGTGTGTATATATATGTGTGTGTGTGTGTGTGTGTGTGCGCCCGCGCTAAGCAAGTTATTGACTTAGAGCTGAGTAGAGAAATAAATTGCGTGCCCGACAAACAAGTGCACCTTATTTAGTTGGTTGCGCAATTTTATTATAATTATACTACTGTGAATGATTTGGATGTGTTGTGATGGTTGCTCTGTGTGAAATTAAACATACACCTTAGGATAGTAACCAGTAAATTATGGACTGCACCGCATGGCATATATTGAAGACAACATAGCATAACATATCCATATAAGCATTTGGTTCTTATATGATGAGGTTTAGATGACCATATGAGTAAGATGCTTGTATGGCGAGGACTGAATTACAGGTTGAAGTGAAGACTGATTATGGACTTAATAAAATATAATGGAAAATTGCAGGATTTAATAACAAACCCTACACAGGTCTTGAGATGACAAAAATATACACATCTCTCTTGTTTTAGGTACGACACATGGATTATGACTAATCCCCATCACTGGGTCAAGAGATGATTTATCACAAGTCTCTGTAGATAAGTCACAATTGATTTGTATGCGATATATCAATTTATTGGGTGCCTGATAAGGCCATCATATTAGTTCAGATTAACCCGTACAAAGGAGGTTATGGCGAAATTTTTCATAAATTTAAGGCGTTAGCCAAATTTCAGGAAAATTAGAAAGTTCTTAGAAACTGAAAAGTTGAAGAACTCAAGCCAGAATGAAATTGAGTTGGTTAGTTAAATGACTATCAGCTCCGTTCCTTTTTCGGGGACAAAAAATTTTAGGTGGGGGAGATTGTAACAACCCGTAATTTTGGAACCAATTTAAAAATTATTTTTGATTGATTTTAATGAAAATTGAAATATTTTATACGATTTATTTTGAGAATTAACGATTTGAAATTTATTTAAATTGAGGTTTGAACGTATAAATTTAAATTATAATTAAAACTAGCTCGTAATGCCGTGGTATATTGAAAATTTAGTTTTAAACTTTAAACGAGTATACAGAATTCGTTATAAATCGGAATTTGATGAAACAAGAAACGTTAGGATCTATTTAACTATATCTTTCTAATGAATGTAAGAAATTAAAATTTCGCTTTATAAATTTTAAGTTATGTCCAAATTAAAATTTCAAATAGTCGCTATGGAATTTAGACTTTTTTATATTATATATAGCCCTTAAAAAATAGCCATTTTTCAAATGACCTCATTTTTCGATGAAATTAATTTTTTTTGATTCGGAATATTAAATTATTGCTAGATTCCAAATTTCGTATTTTTTGGAGCTAGTACGTGACTGTGCACAATGAATTGTGAATTGATTAGCCATTTGAGACTGAAATAGTATTTTCTGAGTAAACGGCCTCGGAATTCGACGAAATTAGTTTTGTTAGGATCGTATACTCAAAATATAGTTGTGTGTCAATTTTCATCACCAACGGAGTTCATGTGTGCTCGGGGCATCGATAATAGTCAATTGGAGACATTGCTAACTAAAGAAATGATAAAAAATAATAAACCCTACTATATAAGATCTTTTTCTTCCTCCACAACCCTAATTGATTGTTTTCTTCCTCATTTCGTAGCCATCCCCTTTTCCTCAAAAAATTATATTGCAAAAAGGACCCCGAACTTAAAATAATATATATCTTCCAATCCAACAATAATTAGCCAAAGTTCAACACACGAAAGTTGTAGCATATGATGATCTCTACCTACCACAAAAATTTTATGACCTGTCGTTGCATGGATTCACCGGAATTTTAGTTCAAAGTCAGAAAAATGACTTGGTTTTAGTGAAATTGTGATCAAACCAATGAGTACAAGATGATGGCACCAATGGGAAAGATGTAGAGGGGAGAGTGCTTGACAAGTTTTCTTTGAAGTTTTTGGTCTGAATCGGACTATGGTGGCCGGAAAACTTAGTTCAACGTGGACGATGTATTTTCAAAAGCTGCGAACTGTTTTCCTCATTTTCGGCGTCGTGGGGGGTTGTTAGGTGGAGGTGGCCAAAGGTCAGAGGTAGCTTGTGCTGTGGCGCGTCAAGGCAGGGGTCCACGATCGTGGCATGGCCGGTGGCGGCAGAATTTTGGTGCGAGGCAAGATTGGGGGAATTGGGAAAGTCGAGGAGATGGTAACATGGTGGGGTCGGTCGTTGGCGGCGTGGCGGCGCCTTGCGTAGGAGAAGGGCTCGGCGGTGTAAGATCGACCGACGGTGTTGCAGGGAGGCCGCGACGAAGCTCTGGTCACGGGCAGCAAACGTTGAACGAGATTAGAAGGTTAATTAGGGTTTTATTATTTAATTAATTATTTAATTGTTTGTTTAAACTTTGCAACTTAATATCTTGTACATATTAACTCCGAATCGCACGAAACTAGATCCGTTGCTATCGTGGAGTTGAGAGCTCCACAACAAACTAATTTGGTTAAATTTGGAGCAAGTTGATTTTTTAGGTCAAATTAAACTCAAGTTTAATTTGATTTAAAAAGAGATCGACAATCTTAGCCGATCAATGTGATAACTCCCTCATTCAAATATTTTGGATAGTTATTTGTCTTTATAACTGGAAATGTATTGTTTATCTATGTTGATTTTTATCTGTTTAATTATCATAAAATGTTAAACGGTGCTTGGTAGTTCGCATCACAGTTGCTTGCAAACACATGGATGAATTTTTTACTTGTTGTGTTAAGTTTTGATTGTGATTTTGAGTTGTTTAACATATAAAATTAATGCTAATATATATTTGGTAGTTGAAATTGGATATAAACATCCATTTATAATTTGAATAGTGAAAATTGGCTAGCTAGAAATATAATTCGAATCGAATTAGAATTGGTTATATTTATTAACCAGTGGTTGATTTAAATTGATTGTTGTTGGTTGAAAACCCCACACGGGTCTTGGAATGATATTTGACTCACACATCTACCTTGTGTGAAATTGTGGTTAATCGGTTGATTGATAGATTTATTTTAAGCGACAATTATTTGATTGAAGCTTATATGAAAACAAATGCACACTGGATGTCATATGTTGATAGTTGTTTGAAACTATTGTTGGGTGTATATGATGAATGTAATCCACATAAGTTTATTTATATGGATATTGGTTGAGATTTTATTCCAATCAGGAATAAATATGAATATTTTTATAATATAATATGCACTGAAGATTAGAAGTTTGATTTTGATGTCCGATTTTGGATGGACACGAAAATATAAAAATATGAAGCCGAGTTAAGTATAAAAATGCTATTTTAACTCGAACGAATTTTTATATCAATTTTATTCATTTTTATAATGAATATTAAGAAGACTGAATAGAACGTTTCGCACAGCGACCGTTCGCGAATTTCGACCATTAACTTTGAATGGACGTAAGGGAGATCCGACCGTCGGATTCTCCTAAACCCAGAACCATTGGGTTCGTATCGAAAAGATACTCCAAATGAATACATGAGATTTAAATTTGAACAGTTAGATTTTAAAGTATGTCCAAATCAATTTCAAAAATGGTTGCTATGGATGTTGTTCGATGGCCAATATTGGAAACTGACTGTAAGGGCGTTAATAAAATTATTAAAAATATGGAAAATTATGTAAAATCGTAATAAATAATTTGGATGAAATATTCCATATTTGAAAGGATAAAAGATATTTTTATCTGAATGAACTAATTAACAACTAGAGTAATAATCCAATGATTTCAAATTAATAAATTGGATTTGTAAATGGTTTTTAAATATAACCAGAATTTTCATATATATATATATATATATATATATATACATATATATAGGAATGGGTTTGTATGGAAATTATCTTCGGATACTTTCGATATTGAATTCTGAGATCACACGGATATCATTGAGGAATTTGGAAGATATTGATATCGTTATTCCAAAACGATATCTATTGGTTTCATAATTTGATATTGAATGAAAGTCGATATGATTTCCATTTAAAATCTTATATTTAATATCAAATTGGATATTGGGTTCATTGCGAATGGCATCTTAAATAATACTGTTCTTGAACCCTTGTAAAAGTAACAAATCTTTTAATTAAGATTTAAGGAACTTTTCCAGTTTATTTAATTAAATTGCAATTGAATGGAATTCGATTAATAAAAATCGAGATGAGCTTCTATGAAGGAAGGTGTTTGCTATTTATGAAATTTAAAAAGCCCTTGCCATTGTTCCTCTTATATATTGGCAAGATACGGAAAATTATATCAATTATAAATTGTTCGGATTTCCGTGAAGATTCAATATTTAATGGAAGATGATTTTGGTTTTATTGTGAGCGGTGTTTCTACATGACATTTGTAATTTAACCCAAGTAAAGACAAGATTAATTTCTAAAGGTTGAAAAATCATTAAATAATGATTTTTGAGATTAAAACAAAAATAGAGTTATAATGAATCTTTAATCGGATTGAAATGAGAATGAAGTTATTAAATTTACCAAATTCAAGAAATATTCGAGATGGAGTACCGCCAGTTTTACTTCATGCGATTATTAAATCTTTAATTAGATTTGAACGTGAAATGGTAATTAAATTTACCGGTAGCACAATGGGTGTTAAATGTGGAGTGCTACCAGTTTTGCTCCATGGGATGAATAAGCTGAGATTGGGATAATAAAATAAATGATTACTTCGGTAAGGCTCGATAATCCCGACTAGTTATATAATGAAATCTTTTGGAATGATATCCAAAGGAAAATTAAACAATAAGTTTAAAAGAATTTATCTTTGATAAAATTAATGGGAACCTTTCCCCAATAATATAAATATTGAATAAAAGAATATTCTGGATTGGAATGAGATGTGTGTGATCTTTGTGTATTTATCACATGATTATAAAGATGCTCTAGTTATTCGGAAAGACTGGGTTTAACACATTTTGAATAACTGTTACGACGATTAAAAGTCGAAAACGAAGACGGTGGTTGAAGACCGAAGATCTTCGCATCATTTGGTCTATTGTTGATGTTTCGCTTGGAAAGTACACCCAAGTAGAGGTTATATGTGGTGGTCGTCCAGACGTACATGGAAATCGACCAGATATGCGAGGACCTCTCTCTTGTGTTGGACATATGGCACGAGGAATAAGGTGCCTTCGGTTTCGTTCAGACCCAGAATGGACTTGTAAATGGAGTGTATGTCTGACATTGTATTTTGTGCTATATTAATTGATCTCTACTTAATATATATTTGTTTGTGGCGGAGAATTCATTCTTTCGCTTAACACCCTTCTCTGAGACATGTTAGCTCAGAGGTTATATATCGGTAGACATCAGTTGTATGGTATGAACTGACAATGTAGCATGCTGGGATGCAGCTATCAAGGCTTTTGTTGAAAAGCATAACCTTGTGGTTGATGATCAAAGCAACACTTTAATTAGAATCGCTTTGTTTATAGCGTTAATTCGCGATCCACACACCCCAGTATGAGTCAAAAACAGGATAGTGACCGTAGGGAGTGCATGCGTTTCTTTCTAGATAGAAGTGGTGTCATGGTATGGGGCCCAAACATTTTTTACTTATGGGCATGATGGATTGTGAGACGCCTTGGATATGATTGGTCGACATACTGACCTTTGGACGACATACTGACCATTTTGGAGGTCTGATAGGACCGGGAAACGTATTGTTCAGGAATAACCAATCCACAAAAGTAAGAGTGGACCAACCTTAAAGATCTAAGGGTAACTAATGGTGTGATTCTGAGGTATTTGCTAGAGTGTCTCGAAACTTGTGAGGAGACATCCCTTGCCTTGACTCATAGATGGAATCAATTTCCAATACGTGACTTTTCGGTTTTAGTTATAAACCTATATGGCGACATAATATATGGTACCTATGTCGTCTATGATTGATACATTTATATGTGAAGTTGTTTCCACAATATGCACTTATAATAATATCAAAATTATTTGTTTTAAAGCGTATCAAGCATGTTTGGCTATTATAAAGTAAAACTCTATCCTCCGACTTGCGTTGCATTGCGTGATGGGACCTGAGTCTTATAAAAGCTTCATTTTTTCAAAAGCATTGCATTGTTTTATTTTTAAACTAGTATTCATGTGGAGTAAACCCGTTCCGTGTCATACGGCGTGGTCCCATGATTTACCCTATTTCAAAGTAAAGTTTTGATAACTGCTTTAAGTTCTTATAGCAGTCTCATGACTAAAATGGAGTTTATTGTTTTCACTAAACTCTGGTTGCCTATATTTTCCACACGAGCAGTTGGTAGTTTTGATTTTGCAGATTTTTATTTAAAAGGATACTGGTTTACAGCTGGAGTTATACTCAGAAAGTTTTGTATCTGTGTATTTCTTTCAGTTGTGTTAGTTGATGTATTTCCGCTGTGCATTATATTTATACATTTTTATTTTTACTTCTACGTATTTTAATCTCTGATATTATTTTTCCGCTGTGTAATATTTATTTATACTATGATATATTCTTGTACTCTAATGTAAAATTGTTGTAATAACAATAAATTTTCTATTGTTCTGCGTTCCGATGCTTCGTGTTCTCATACAATCCGCGTTTTTCCATCTCTTCAGAGACCGGGGGAATTCGGTGCGTGACAGTTCGGTATCGAAACTTTGGTTAACAAAGATTGAGAACATGACACATTAGAACTAAACAAAATAATTCATCATATGTAGGATTAGTAATATCCTATTAAAGAATACTCATTAGAGATAGGATCAACAGTATCCTAGAATGAGTAAATCATTAGAGATAGGGTTAGTAATGCCCTAGAATGAGTTGGAAGAGTATATATAGAGAATAGTAAATTTGTTTATTTATAAAGATGAATTTAATTACGAAAGGTTATATTTTATAATATGATTTTGAGTGTTATTTTGACGCTAAGTTGGACTATCGATTATAAGAAGATTTTTGCATATACGCCTAGCTAGCGTATATATGAAGTCTTGAATATAATTGATTGATATATAATCACATTCTAGTCGCTTGAGTATAATTCTGGTCATGTGGCCACATCATCAGTATTTATTTTCGTGTTTCAAAAATGGGATGACTATATAATTCCAATTGCAACACCGAAATATACTTAAACTGATTTAAATAGGCATTTGAAAAAGATTCGAGCTTTGAAATTTAACTAATAATTAGTTGAATTGATTGAAAATACAAAAGTAAATCAAACGAATTAAAATTGGACTAAAGAGAAGTTAAATAAAATTGGAATAACAAACCCAACATGTGTATAGAAGATAAATTGAGCCAGATCAAATTTAATGTTGAATTATTTGAAACTAGTTGGAATTCGATATATATATATATATATATATATATATATATATATATATATATATATATGCTGAGCGGGTTATTGACTTAGAGCTGAGGAAAGAAATAAATTGTGTGCCCGACAAACAGGTGCACCTTATTTAGTTGGTTATGCAATTTTACTATTATACTACTATGAATGATTTGGATGCGTTGTGATGGTTGCTCTGGGTGAAATTAAACATATGTCTTGAGATAGTAACTAATAAATTATAGACTACACCGCATAGCATATATTGAAGACAACATAGCATAGCATATCCATATAAACATTTGGTGCTTATACGACGAGGTTTGGATGACCATATGAGTAAGATGCTTGTATGGCGAGGACTGAATTGCAGGTTGAACTGAGAACTGATTATGGACTTAATAAAATATAACGGAAAATTGCAGGATTTAATAACAAACCCTATATAGGTCTTGAGATGACAAAAATATACACGTCTCTCTTGTTTTAGATACGGCACATGGATTATGACTAATCCCCATCACTGGGTCAAGGGATGATTTTTCACACGTCTCCCTTGAGTGTAGACCAGTCACAATTGATTTGTATGTGATATATTGATTAATTAGGTGCCTGATAAGGCCACCGTATTTGTTCAGATCAACCCATACAAAGGAGGTTATGGCGAAATTTTTCAGAAATTTAAGGCGTTAGCCAAATTTTAGGAAATTAGAAAGCTCTTAGAAATTGAAAAGTTGAAGAACTCAAGCCAAAATGAAAATTGAGTTGGTTAGTTAAATGAATTTCGGGTCCGTTCCTTGTTCGAGGACGAAAAACTTTTAAGTGGGGGAGATTGTAACAACCCGTAATTTTAGAACCAATTTAAAAATTATTTTTAATTGATTTTAATGAAAATTAAAATATTTTATATGATTTATTTTGAGAATTAACGATTTGAAATTTATTTAAATCGAGTTTTGAACGTATAAATTATAATTATAATTAAAATAAGCTCGTAATGGCGTGATAGTTTGAAAATTTAGTTTTGAACTTTAAACTAGTATACAGAATTCGTTATAGATCGGAATTTGATGAAACAAGAAGCATTAGGATCTATTTAATTATATATTTCTAATGAATGTAAGAAATTGAGCATTTTTTTAATAAATTGTAAGTTATGTCCAAATTAAAATTTCAAATAGTCACTATGGAGTTTAGATATTTTTTTTATATTATATATAGCCCTTAAAAATAGCCATTTTGCAAACGACCTCCGTTTTCGATGAAATTAATTTTGTTGGATCCGGAATATTAAATTATTCCTAGATTCCAAATTTCGTAAATTTTGGAGCTAGTATGTGGCCGTGCACAATAAATTGTGAATCGATCAGCCATTTGAGCTTGAAATAGTGTTTTCTGAGCAAACAGACTCGAATTTCGACGAAATTAGTTTTATTAGGATCGTATCGTCAAAACATAGCTGTGTGTCAATTTTCATCGCTAAACGGAGTTTGTGTGCGCTCGGGGCATCGATAACTGTCAATTGGAGACAGCGTTAACTGAAAAAATTATAAAAAAAATATTAAACCCTACTATATAAGATCTTTTTCTTCCTCCACAACCCTAATTGATTCCCTTCTTCCTCAATTCGTAGCCAACCCTTTTTTCTCAAAAAATTATTTTGCAAAAAAGACTCCAAACTTAAAACAATATATATTTTCAAATCCATCAAAAATTAGCCAAAGCTCAACACACGGAAGTTGTAGCATATGATGATATCTACCTACCATAAAAATTTCATGCCCTATGTTTGCATGGATTCGCCGAAATTTTAGCACAAAACTGACTTCATTTTTGGTGAAATTGCAACGAGTATTAGATGTTGGCACCTATGGGAAAGTTGTAGAGGGGAGAGTGCTTGACAAGTTTCCTTTGAAGTGTTTGGTCTGAATCGGAATGTGGTGGCCGAGAAACTTAGTCCAATGTGGACGATGTATTTTCAAAAGCTGCGAACTATTTTCGTCATTTTCCAGTGTCGTGGGGAGATGTTAGGTGGAGGTGGCTAAAGGTCGGAGGTAGCTGGTGGTGTGGCACGTCGAGGCAGGGGGTCCGCGATCTTTAGACAACCGGAGGCGGCGGAATTCTGGAGCGAGGCGAGATTGTGGGAAATGGGAAAGTCGAGGCGACGGTGGCATGGCGGGGTTGGCCATTGGTGGCGCAGCGGCGCCTCGCATAGGGGAAGGGCTCGGCGGTGTCAGGTCGGCCGACAGTGGCGTAGGGAGGCGACGACGAGGCTCTGGTCACGGGTACGTTGAACGATATTAGAAGGTTATTTAGGGTTTTATTATTTAATTGTTTTTTAAACTTCGCAACTTAATATCTTGTACATACGAACTCAAAATCATGCAAAACTAGATCTGTTGTGATTGTGGAGTCGAGAGCTTCACACAAAACTAATTTGGTCAAATTTGGAGCACGTTGATTGTTTTTGGTCAAATTTAAACTCAAGTTTAATTTGATTTAAAAATAAATTGATAATTTCAGCCGATCAATGTGATAACTCTCTCACTCAAATATTTTGGATAGTTATTTGTCTTTATAGCTGGAAATATATGGTTTATCTATGCTGATTTTTATCTGTTTAATTATCATAAAATTTAAATGGTATCTGGCAGTTCACATCACAGTTGTTTGCAAACCCATGGATGAATTATTGACTTGTTGTGTTATGTTTTGATTGTGATTTTGAGTTGTTTAACATATTAAAATAATGCTAATATATTTGTGGTAGTTGAAATTGGATATAAATATCCATTTACGATTTGAATAGTGAAAATTGGCTAGCTAGAAATATAATTCGAATCGAATTAGAATTGGTTAAATTTATTGACCAATGATTGATTTAAATTGATTGTTGTGGGTTGAAAACCCCACATGGGTCTTGGGATGATATTTGACTCACACATCTCCCTTGTGTGAAATTGCAGTTAATCGATTGATTAACAGATTCATATAAGCATCAATTATTCGATTGAAGCTTATATGAAAATAAATGCGTACTAGATGTCATTTTGGATGTTGATAGTTGTTTGAAACTATTGTTGGGTGTATATGATAAATATAATCCATATAAATTTATTTATATTGATATTGGTTGAGATTTTATTCCAATCCTGAATGAATATAAATATTTTTATAATATAATATTCAGTGAAAATTAGAAGTTTTATTTTGATGTCCGATTTGGGATGGACACAAAAATATAAAAATATGAAGCCGAACTAAGTATGAAAATGCTATTTTAACTCAAACGAACTTTTATATCGATTTTATTCATTTTTATAATGAATATCGAGAAGACTGAATTTCAAAATCTGACATTTTGAAAATATTATAATTGTGAGATTATAATAATATAAGATATTCAATTTTAATTTAAAATTGAAATGTAAGTGAAATCGTTTATAAACGAATTTATAAACATTTTATAAAATACATTTTGAATGCAAATCGATGAAATATATTACATATATTTAAATGGTTTGAATAGAACGTTTCGCGTAGCGACCGTTCGCGAATTTCGACCATTAACTTTGAATAGACGTATGGGAGATCCGACCGTCGGATTCTCCTAAAACCAGAACCGTTGGGTTCGTATCGAAAAGATATTTCAAATGAATACATGAGGTTTAAATTTGAACAATTAGATTTTAAAATATGTCCAAGTCAATTTCAGAAAAGTTCGCCATGGATGTTGTTCGGTGGCCGATATTGGAAACCAACTGTAAGGGGCTTAATAAAATTATTAAAAATATGGAAAAATTATGTAAGATCATAATAAATGATTTGAAAAGATTTTGGATGAAATATTCCATATTTGAAAGGATAAAATATATTTTTATCCGAACAAACTAGTTAATAACTTGTGTAATAATCCAATGATTTCAAATTAATAAATTGGATTTGTTAATGGTTTTTATATATAACCAGAATTTTCCAATATATATATTGTAATGGATCTGTATGGAAATTATCTTCGGATATTTTCGATATTGGATTCCATAATCATACGGATATCGTTGAGGAATTTGGAAGATATTAGTATCGTTATTCCAAAACGATATATGTTGGTTTCAGAATTTGATATTGAATGAAAGTCGATATGACTTCCATTTAAAATCTTATATTTAATATTAAATTGATAATGGGTTCATTGTGAATGGCATCTTAAATAATACTGTTCTTGAACCACTTGTAAAAGTAATAAATCTTTTAATTAAGATTTAAGGAATTTTTCCGGTTTATTTAATTAAATTGGAATTGAATGGAATTCGATTAATAATAATTGAGATGAGCTTTTGTGAAGGAAGGTGATTACTATTTCTGAAATTTGAAAAGGCCTGGCCGTTATTCCTCTTATAGTATTGGCCAGATACGGAAATTCATATCGATTATAAATTGTTTGAATTTCCGTGAAGATTCCATATTTAATGGAAGATGATTTTGGGTTTATTGTAAACGGTGTTTCTACATGACATTTGTTCTTTAACCCAAGTAAAGACAAAATTAGTTTCTAAAGGTTGAATAATCATTAAATAATGATTTTTGAGATTAAAAATGAACTAGAGTTTGAATGAATCTTTAATCAGATTGAAATGAGAATGAGGTAATTAAATTTACCGAATTCAAGAATTGTTCGAGATGGAATACTCCCAGTTTTACTTCATGCGATAATTAAGTCTTTAATTAGATTTGAACGTGAAATGGAAATTAAATTTACCGATAGCACTATAGGTGTTAAATATGGAGTGCTACAGTTTTATTCCATGGGATGAATAAGTTGGGATTGGGATAATAAAATAAATAATTACTTCGGTAGGGCTTGATAATCCCGACTAGTTATATAATAAAATCTTTTGCAATGATATCTAAAGGAAGATTAAATAAGTTTAAAAGAATTTATCTTTGATAAAATTAATGGGAACCTTTCCCCAAAGATATGAATATTTGAATAAAAGAATATGCTGTATTGGAATGAGATGTGTGTGATCTTTGTGTATTTATCATATGATTATAAAGACGCTACAGTTATTTGGAAAGACCGGGTTTAACCCATTTGAATAACTGTTACGACGATTAAAAGTCGAAGATGGAGACGGTGGTTGAAGACCAGATATCTTCATATCGTTTGGGTTATTTCTGATGTCTCACTTGGAAAGTACACCCAAGTAGAGGTTATATGTGGTGGTCGCCCAGACGTATTCGAAAATTGACCGTATATGCGAGGACCTCTCTCCTGTATTGATATACGGAATGAGGAATAAGGTTCCTTTTGTTTCGTTCAGACCCAGAATGGACTTTGTAAGTGGATTGTATGTCTGACATCATCTTTTGTGCCATATTAATTGATCTCTACTTAATATATATTTGTTTGATGCTGAGGAATTTATTCTCTTTCTTAACACCCTTCTCTGAGACATATGAGCTTAGAGATTATATATCGGTAGGCATTAGTTGTATGGTATAAGCTGACAACGTGGCATGCTGAGACACAGTGTTCAAGGATTTGTTGAAAATCAGAGCCTTGTGGTTGATGATCAAAGCACAGCTTTAATTAGCCCCGCTTTAACTAGCAACGCTTTGTGTATAGCATTAAATAATGAGCCTCACACCACGGTATGAGTCAAAAATAGGATAGTGCCTGTAGGGAGTGCATGCATTTCTTTCTAGCTAGAAGTTGTGTCATGGTATGGAGCCCACACATTTTTACTTATGGGGATGATGGATTGCGAGGTACCTCGGATATGATTGGTTGATATACTGACCATTGGTCGATATACTAAGCATTTTGGAGGTCCGATAGGACCGGGAAATGTATTGTTCGGGAATAACCAATCCACAAAAGTAAAAGTGAACCGACTTTGGAGATCCAAGGGTTACTAAGGGTGTGATCCTAAGGCATTTGCTAGAGTGTCTCGAAACCGGTTAGAAGACATCCCTTGGCTCAACTCATAGATGGAATCCAATTTCTAATACGAGACCTTTTCAGTTTTAGTTGTAAACCTATATGGCGACATAATATATGGTACCTATGCCATCTGTGATTGATACATTTATATGCGAAGTTGTTTTCTATACTATGCACTTATAATAATATCAAAATTATTTATTTTAAAGCGTATCAAGCATGTTTGGCTATTATAAGGTAAAAGTCTATCCTCCGTCTTGCGTTGCATTGTGTGATGGCATATGAGTCTTATAGTAGCTTCATTTTTCAAAAAGCATGGCATTGTTTTATTTCTAAACCAGTATTCATGTAGAGTAAACCCGTTCCATGTCATATGGTGTGGTCCCATGATTTACCAAATTTTAAAGTAAAGTTTTGATAACTGTTTTAAGTTCTCACACCAGTCCCATAACTGACCTGGTGTTTATTATTTTTACATAAACTCTGCGTGCCCATATTTTCCACACGGGAAATCGGTAGTTCTGGTTCTGTAGATTTTTATTTAAGAGGATCCTAGTTTACAACTGGAGCTATATTCTTAAAGCTTTGTATCCGTGTATTTCTTTCAGTTTTATTAGTTGATGTATTTCCGATGTACATTGTATTTATACATTTTTTTCGCTGCTATGTATTTTAATCTCTGATATTATTTTTCCGTTGTGCAATATTTATTTATACTCTGATATATTCTTGTACTCTAATGTAAAATTGTTGTAATATCAATGAAATGTTCTATTGTTCTGTGTTCTGATGCGTTGCGTTCTCATACAATCCGCGTTTTTCCATCTCTTCGGAAACCAAGGGAATTCAGTGCATGACAGTTGGGATGCTAAAGGGGTGCTGCAAAATAGGGGTGCCTCAGAACGCTCCTCTGCATCAGTGAGCACCCTATTTTCTCCTTGGTATCATATAACATATGTCTTTTCAAGAGGAACTTTGTAAATGGAAGTTGGTTGTTAATTTACGCAGACATTTGATAATATCTTTGGTTGACCTAGCTCCTATATTTGATTATTTTTTTCTCAAACTTATGACATTTGATCTATTATTAAATTTGATTATAATAACATGTCATACTTTATTTGAGAATGTTTTACTATACCAGATTTTTGCCTATTAAAAACATTCTTTTCACAACATGAATAATTGTACTATTGATGGTCACCAGAACCTGTAGAACCTATATCATTATCAGTTAGTTTTAGAGTTGTTATTATTAGGAATATATATATATATATATATATATATATATATATATATACAGAGAGAGAAAGAAAGAGGAAAATATTTTTCTCTTTTAGTCATGAACTAAGTAGCCTTGTATACATGCAACGTCAACCGTTCGTCACATAATACTAGGCATTACTAAATGTGCTAGCAGTTCTACCGACCAGGTAAACACCAAAACCTAAGGCATCTAAACAATAAACCACTAACATCAATTATTCCATTGGCCAAGACAACATACAACTTATGTAGGTACTTCTAAAAATCCCTCCCTCAAACTTATGTTCCATGAATAACATACAGTTTAATAGGAGTTAGATTTTTAAAAACCTGCTACTTGAGCTGCTTCAGTTGAAGTACACGCTCCAAGTTGCCTCCTGAATCTCTAGAAATGCAGAAAATTTGAGGGGCTTCGTTAAAATGTATGTAATTTGGTCTTCAATTCTACAATAAATTAATTTAATGACTTCATCACTTGCAGTTTCTCGCAAATAATGATACTTCATGTCTATGTGTGTTACTACGTCCATGTAAAACATGATTTTTATAGAGATTGATTGCTGAACTGTTGTCACTATAAATTGTAGTTGCTCTTTCTTGCTTGCAGTGCAACTCTTCAAGGAATTTTGTTAATTATATGGCTTTACATGCACATTATGTTGTCGCAAAAAAAATTCATCTTTATTAGTAAACAATCTAACTATTGGATGCTTTTTGGAAGGCCATGAAATAGCCGCTGAACCCAGCATGAAATCATAGTCCACTGTACTTTTTCCTTCATCTTGGTCCCCTGCAAAATCACTATTACTGAAGCCTACCGATCATGTTGCTTCTCTTTTCTTGTATAGTAAACCAAACTCCATGGTTCCTTTCAGGTAGCATAATATTCTCTTTGTAGCAAGAACACGCGTCTCCTTTGGATCCTGCATATAGCTACTTATGAGACTCCATGGATACGTTATATCTGGTCTCGTTGATGTTAAATACATTAAACTTCCTACAATTTATTTGTAAAAAGTACTATCGACCTTCTTTACTTCCAGATGCTTGCTTAACTTCAATCTACATTTTGTTGGCGTATCCACAAAATTACAATTCTTCGTCCCAAATCTATTTAAAATATCCCGTGCGTGTTTCTTTTGGGAGAATAAAATGCTGGTAGCAGATTGCTCCACTTCAAACCAAGAAAATAACGCATTATTCCAAGATCAGACATATCAAATTCTGTTATCATATATTTCTTAAAATCATCATACATGAAACAATCATTTCCAGTGAATATGAGATCATCTACAGACAAGCAAAGGATAATCATCTTTCCTCCATCTCCAATTTTGATATAAAGTGCATACTCATACTAACATTTTTTAAAGGACAGTTTAGCTAAGGTCCCTTTTAGTTTTAAAATACACAAAAACTTTATGTCCTAAAATATCGTAAATTAGGATTTTGTCTTTTGAACATTATAAAGAAAAATAAATAACTACCAAATCTCCAAACTTAATTCAATATATAATCATCTTCGTTTCATAGAAAAAGGGTACAAAACATACTTCAATTTTGTTTTCACATTTCAATCAAAATGGACGAAATCTTGCATTTTTTCGTAAAATTGCAGACATCACATCAATTATATAAAAAATACAGCATAATTTTATGCAATCGTTGCTGATTATTTTAAACCTTCAAATTCAATATCTATACTCATTTAAACATCACATTGTTGCAAAAAATCATCAAAAATGATAAATATTGCATACAAATGAAAAATATACCACTTTTAGTAAAATTGAAGAAAAGGAAGCAACAAAACAGAGAAATTGCAGATATGTTTGCAATTTTTCTATATACTCAGACATGTCTGCAATACATTGTAGAAAGTTGCAGATATATTTGCACTTATTCACAATAAATACAGACATTTCCGCACCTGTTTATTCTTTTTATTACCTACAATACACTATGTAAATAATTGTAGATATGTCTGCACTTATTCACTATAAACGCAGACATTTCTGCAACTTTTTTTGTTAGTATTCTTCAATTGATACTTACAATTTTTTAATTTTTTAATTTTTTAAGTAGCAGTGAGAAAAAACACGAACATAAATTGCTATAAGAAAAAACCCACTTTGCATATAAACTTAGTAAGGGATCCGCTTTTAATTATGTTCATTTTGGGATGTCTCACTTATATTCACTTTTTTAAAACCTTTCTTTAAAAAATAAGCATCTATGTGACTAAACCAAGCTCGTGGAGCTAGATTAAGTCCATGTAGTGCTTTTTTTAAGTATACATTTTAATTTTACTTCCAAATTAACATAACCAGGAGTTGATTGAAATATATCTGTTCTTCTAAATCACCATGAATATATATATATATAACATCTATTTAAAAGATAGATCATGAGTTCTGGGCTACCAATACAATTACTATTCTAACTGTGTCATGCCTTGCAACATAGCAAAGTCCTCTCTGTAATCCACACCAAATTTTTGTTAATATCCTTAATCCACGAACATGCGTTATACTATTCAACTTCATCATCCACCTTTAATATTTTTTTTTTTTGTAAATCCATTTGATGCTGCTGGTTAATTTTGTTAAGAATATATAATTTTGTTGTTGTCTTAGCGTTTGGTTTTAACAATAATGTAGTGTAGTTTATGTTATGTTATCACTGGGTCTTTAGTTTAGTGCTTAGGAGATTATACTTTTTTCTTTGGATTGATGTACTTGCCTACATAATAGGCTATTTGCTTAGTGAAAATGCAAGTGGTTCTGTTTCTTTTCATTACAACTTTTCTTCTTCCCATTTTTTCTTATAACAAGTGGTATCAGAGCCTTGTTGCTCATGCAAGTTATTCGATCTTGATTTTTCCACTTCGGGGGCAGTATCCACCATTATAGGTTGCCGTCCCTAGGATCCTATTAATGCTAAAACTTTGAGAAGATTGGGCTTTAGCTAGACGCGCAATTGAGAATTTGTATGACAACCCATCTCCATTAAGGTCACTCACAAAGGGAATGCCTTAATTTTGGTGGAGCGTTTATTGTGTAAAGAACAGAAAAGTAAACAAGATAGATAAATATATTGGTACTTGGAAAATAAAAACCACTTTAATTGCAGCAGAGAAATAGTTTGGTTACATCACATTAAAAACCAACTACAAAACCAAATACACTTATTATCCATCTTGACAAATAAGTTCTGAGTATATAAAATAAAAGACATAACCCCAACATAAAATAGCCATAAATAAGATAGGCTGAACTTTACTTCAGCGATCCAACAACTTCCAAAAGAAAGAGATAAAGCTGTCCAAATCAAGCTCCACTAGTACTAGCCCCACCCAAAGCACCTGGGGAGGAAGGAAGAAAAGAGGTGGAAACAAAGGGGGTCAGACATAAAGTCTGGCGAGTGCAATAACTATAACAATATAATCATTAAAGTAACTAGGATAAGGCATAAGCTGGAAAATAAGGAAATGACTATGAACAAATTGGCATGACAGAGTAAACAAAGGAAATAAGATGAACAAAGATAACGTTAAAGGCGCACCTAATCACTATAAGATAATTTCTACATTGCACTACACCAAACACCCTAAAAGTTGATCCCACCTAGAAAATTTAATAATGATAATGGTAGTTTCGTGTACCCCTAGCTGCCTTCACAGGTGCCGTCTGCCCCAATCTCCACTAGGTGTACCCACTACCCCCATTTGATCGGCTGCCTAACTCGTAGATACCCGTGATGGACCCAAAGTGGATTGTATCACTCCCCAAAAGTGGCAACCCGATACCACCAAAAATGCACGACTTATATTTGCACGATGCAACAACTCTTACCTACCAGCCCGGGGCTACACACACATGACCCCGTTGGACTTGCATTGCCATCGCTAACCCGTTTTGATCTCATACAATCAAACCCAGTACGCGTGTCCCGTCCTCGACTTGGGTCGAGCCCACAAAGATACTTAATGGGTTACTGATTTGAAAAGGGCCACCATGTATGACACAAGCTTTCCACCTATGCTTGGTCCCCTCTAAGGCTTTCCCCACTTAACCCCATTCTTATTCATGTCTTCTTACATGTTTCAATCTTGGTTAAGTGCATCTAATCGTATTTCACATGCCACCCAAGGCACTCTTAATTTCACATGCCACCCAAGGCACCCACTTAACCTCCATGTCCCACCACATGTTTATATGGCATTTGTGGCTGCTGGATTTGTCGGGCGGGTCCTGGCAGTCTTACACCACAAATGAGCCTAACCTCAAGTCTTTACAACTGTTACGCATTTAATTCATGCCTTTGACCTCTCACATTAGACTGGCATTTGTGGCTGCTGGATTTGCTGGGCGGGTCCGGGCAATCTTACACCACAAAAGAGTCTAACCTCGTGTCTTAGGCGGTTTATTATTACACATCTTTATTTAACCCTAAATTGGATTAATATCCCTATTCAAATTTGTAAATAAATTCCAAAATACTTATGTCCATAATTGTCACCTAAATTATGTCCATTTATTTCAGGTATATGAATTATACCAATTATTGCCTCAAATTAATTGTATGCCTTTTAAGGCCATTACATGCCAATTCTCAATATGTGTATATTCAATATTACCCCCATCATTCTCACGTTGTTCGTTCGCTTATCATGACATATATATACATATATATATATATATATATATATTAGACTAGCAATTAGTCTAATGACATAAAAGGGAAGAAACATCGCAAATTTGCATAACACACAAAATGGATCTAACTTACAAATAAGGATTACAGCATATCTTGCATAAACTTTGTATTGTCATGAATCTAAACATAGACCTTAAAGGTGTGAACTTGCATATATGAATATAGTTTTCACCCAACACTTGTGTATATGAATATAGTTTTCACCCAAAACTTGCATAGGCCATAGTCACAAACTTGCATAAAACTATGTATGTCATAGATCTAAATC
This sequence comes from Allium sativum, assembly GCA_030737875.1. Taxonomy (NCBI): domain Eukaryota; kingdom Viridiplantae; phylum Streptophyta; class Magnoliopsida; order Asparagales; family Amaryllidaceae; genus Allium; species Allium sativum. The sequence goes on from CM060925.1 coordinate 394,917,805, forward strand.
TAAAGGTGTAAACTTGCATATATGTGAATCCAATTTCTACCTAAACTTGCATATAGTCACTTTATTTGGTTCACATGTAAACTTGTGTACAATTCACATAGAAACTAGCATATAATCTACACCCAAACTTGCATATAAAATGATGTCAAACATGAATCAAGTTGAACATAGGTGATTGGGCATATACAAAGGAATCCATAACAAAACTGTCATTATGAACAACTAGCATATATTCACAAAATATCACATTTTTCCAATGTTTCACAAACATAGCCATATAACCCAAATTATAACTCAACCCAATTATTTGTTAATTATCTTATTAAAGAAATTGAACTCACAACTCAAAGAAGGTCTTGATTTCTGGGATCTGTGTTCTGAAATTGATTTAGCTCGCCTTTGAAGTAGACAAATTCGTTGTTGTTGTTGTTATAGACTAGAGTTGAATTAAGTTGATTAGCTTTACTTTTCCTCAAGTTGATGACGGCTACTCCAGGTTGTAGGGTGATAGCATGACGGCCATGGTTCTAATTTTGATTAGGGTTTGAGTCTACATGTGTTTACATAGAATTTAGGATTAATTTAGGCCATCCGATCAACCTAGAATCAATCAAGACCATCCAGTCAAGATAGAGTGACACCTCAGCCCTAATGACTCAGCATTGAGTCACAAAATCGTCATCTTTCATATCTGCCCGGGGGGGGGGGGGAGGTCAACCCCCAGGTCGACCCATAGGTCGACCCCCAGGTCGACCTGTAGGGGGGAGGTCGACACTAGGGTCGACCTGGGTCCTGGGCGGGAATTTTCCCACCCAGCCCGCTTCTGACTTCTGTTTTGAATTTTGAATCTGGTTTCACGCTGTTTGAATTTATTTGAATTTTCTGGAAACTTCTGACAGCCATAACTTCTTCATACGAAGTCCAATTTACGCAAACTCGGACTCTATCTTAACCAGAATTCCGAGACGAACACAATGGCGTAACCTGTTTCCCTTGATCCTTAAATTTAAAATTAATTATTGTTTAATTCGTTATTATAACATTAATAGGATATATGAGGTGTTACATTCTCCCCTCCTTAAAGGATTTCGACCCCGAAATCTTGAAGTTACAAAGAATACGTATCCTATCATCCAATCGTCCATCTACTCAACCATCAAACACAGGCATCCATTTTCCTTAAAAGACTTCTAATGCTTTCATGTTTATATGCACAGTGTGTGTACATGTCCGTATCTAATGCCAAATCATGCGGTCTACTGATTCAGTTGACCTCCTTAATGCAATTTTTGGTAGTGCCATGCGTCCATTATGTATGCAAAAGATCCCTAATGATACATATTATTTCTACATGCGTGCACAACCATTCATCCGAATGCAGCATCCATATGATAACACAACCATTATACATCCATTAATCTAAATAAGCACACATTTATACGCAGTATGAAAGTGATTGAGCCGATCTAGTGCCTAATGTGTGTGTATATGCATCCACGAGCAACCACTAGCAAACACTTGCATCCACTAGCATCCATCAATCATAACATGTTTCAAATACATGTTTACATCCATTGGCCTCTACCTAAGGATAAAGAATATGACTGAGGAGATACACTAAAAAGGTAGATACAAGCTTGAGTAAACTTAAGGAAAAAGAGATCAAAGATGTACCCTCAAAAAGAAAAGGGTAGGCTGCACGTATTTTGGCCTCAGTCTCCCAAGTTGCGTCTTCCTCGGCGTCGCTCCATTGAACTTTGACAAGCTTAACTTCATGGTTGCGTAGCTTTTTGACTTCCATTCCCAAGATACGAGTTGGAACTGTCCTCACGGTCGCTTCTCGTTCCACTTCGACTTCCTCTAGTATGCTTGGCTCCACAACTTTTGCCGACTCAAGTAAGCACTTTCATAGCTGAGAGATATGAAAAACATTATGAACTCCAGCCAGTCTTTCAGGTAGCTCTACTCTGTAGGCCATCGTCCCAATCCTTTCGATGATAGAAAATGGTCCTACAAATCGTGGTGCCAACTTTCCTATGGACCCAAAGCGGATGACATTCCTCAAAGGAGATACTTTAAGGAACACGTTATCCCCAACTTCAAACTCAAGGTCGGTCCTTCTCTTGTCTGCGTAGGATTTCTGTCTATCTTGGGCAGTCTTCATTCTCCTTCGTATCAAGTCCACTTTCTATGAAGTCTCTCTAATCATGTCCGGCCCAAGTATAAGTTTATCAGTGAACTCCCGCCAACAAGTTGGTGATCGACATGGCCTTCCATATAAAGCTTCGAAGGGTGTCATGCCTATAGTGGCTTGGTAGCTATTGTTATAAGCGAATTCCACCAAAGGGAGATGATCCTCCCAAGATCCTCCAAAGTCAAGAATGCATAGTCTCAAAAGATCTTCCAGTACTCTGTTCACCCTTTCCGTCTGACCATCGGTTTGAGGGTGATAGGATGTGCTTAAACATAGTTGTGTGCCTACGGCCTCTTGCAAAATCCTCCAGAACTCGCTTGTAAAGATTGGGTCTCGATCACTCACTACGCTGGAGGGTATCCCATGGAGTCGAACTATCTCCTTAAGATAAATGGAGGCTAAAGACGAGGTGGTCCTCCTACTCTTGACAGGTATAAAATGAGCGCTTTTCGTGAGCCTGTCCACTATTACCCAAATACCGGTATTGTCCCTTCATGACCTAGGCAACCCATCAACAAAGTCCATCGAGATGCTTTCCCATTTCCATTGCGGAACTTCTAGAGGATGAAGCAAACCGCCTGGCTTCTTCTGCTCCACCTTGACTTGTTGGCATATCATGCATTTCGAAATAAATTCAGCTACATCCCTCTTCATGCCATTCCAAAAGAAAACTCTTTTGATATCTTTATACATCTTGTCTCCACCGGGGTGTATGGTCATCTTGGAATGGTGTGCTTCTTCCAGAACCATCTTCACCTATTCTCTTGCTTGCGGGACGCATAGTCTTCCATCCCGTCTCAACCAACCCTTATCATCGATGGAGTATCTATTGAGATGACTAGAAGTCTCTCCCCTAATCAGCTTATCTATCACATCAACTAGCTGAGGTTCCTCACGTTGCACAGTTCCTGTTGAGTCCAAAAAAGTAGGCCGCACCTCTAGCATTGCCATCAAGCCAGTCACATAATCAACAGAGGGTCTAAAATAAAAATTTGCTATGTACTCCAAACTTTTCCTTTCTACAAAGAGAGGACTTAAGGACAGTTTCTTTCTACTTAAGGCGTCTTCTACTACATTGCCCTTGCCAGGAGTATAGGAGATCTCAAAGTCGTATGAGGCGAGAAACTCCATCCATCTTTGATGCCTTAGATTGAGGTCTTTCTGCGGGAAAAGGTACTTCAACTATTTATGGTCAGTATACAACTCAAATTTCTCACCTAAGAGATAGTGGCGCCATGACTTAAGCGCAAAACGATGGCCACTAACTCTAGATCGTGGGTTGGGTAGTTTTTCTCATGCACTTTCAACTGCCTTCCACCATACACTACTACCTTCCCCTCTTGCATCAAAAAAGCGCGTAGTCCCGTACCGCATGCATCTGTGTATACTGTAAACATCTTACTCCCATCTAGTAATGTCAAAACTGGGGCTGTTGTCAGAGCCCTCTTCAATCGTTGGAAAGCGACTTCGCAATCCAAATCCCAAGTGAAAGTCAGTTTCTTCTTCGTTAACCTTGTAAGTGGAGCTGAGATTTTCGCAAAATCTTTAATGAACTTGCGATAAAAGCCTACTAGTCCAAGAAAACTTCGGACTTCGGTTGCATTATTTGGAACCTTCCAATCCTGGACCGCAACTTCTTTTGTGGGGTCCACAGCTAACCCTTCTTTGGACACCACATGCCCAAGAAATCTTACTTCTTCTCTACAGAAGTGGCACTTGGAGATTTTTGCTTTTAACTGATGTGCACGGTGAGTATCCATGACTTCCTTTAAATGCAAAGCATGCTCTTCCTCATTCTTCGAGAAAATCAGAATATCATCTTTGAAGACCACCACAAATTTATTGAGAAATTTTCGGAACACTCTATTCATCAAATCGACGAAATAAGCCGGTGCGTTTGTCAAGCCGAAAGGCATGACGAGCCATTCGAAGAAACCGTCCAGGGTTCTGAACGCGGTCTTATCAATGCTATCTTCAGCCACTCTTAGCTGATGAAATCCGGTAGCCATATCTAATTGGGAGAAAATTGTTGCACCTACAAGTTTATCGAACAAATCGTCTATTCTTGGCAGTGGGTGCCTATTCTTCTTGGTCAGCTTGTTTAGCTCCCTATAATCAACGCATAGGTGAAGTGAATCGTCCGCTTTGGTTGCGAACACCACTAGAGCTCCCCATTCAGAAATACTCCGCCTTATAAACCCTTTTTCTAGCAACTCCTTAACTTGCTTGCTAAGCTCCTTTCTCTCCCTTGGAGCCATGTGTCTAACGGGTAAAGCAACGGTTTTGCGTTATCAACTATATATATGCGGAAGTCTATCTCCCGCTTTGGAGGCAAGCCCTCTACTTCCTCAAAGACATCCTAGTATTCACGGACCACTCGAACAGACTGCAAATTCTCAACAGACGCGTCAAGGGATTCTAGATAACCTAGCATAACAGAATTCATGGGATTACAAGAGATTTCGAGAGTGTTGCCCAAGCGAGTCATAAGCCTAACCTCTCTCTTTTCACAATCCAGGACGGCTCCATTACTAAATAACCAATCCATGCCCAAAATTAACCCATAGCCCGTTAAGCCCAAAACATAAGCATCACATCTAAACCCAACGCTAAGTATAGAAATTTCCAAATCCAAACAAATCATCGACAAATAGGCTGAGCCCCAAATTGGATTTGAAACAACTAAGGGATCCTCTACTATACTGGTGTTTAGGTGTAGTGACTCAACTAAAGCAGTAGATATAAAAGAGTGCGATGTGCCAAAATCAAAGAGTGTGTGAATATGATGATCAAAAAGATAAACTAAACTTTCAACGGAAATCGTTCTACCTCGTTCTTGCAGCAGTGGGGCCACGAGAGCCTGGACTTGCCCCCGTGCCTGCCCCGGTGCCACAAGAGCCTAAATCTGCCCTCCAGAGGTAGTCCCTGCCCTCTGGCCTTTCTTTGGGAAGTCCCTAATCAGATGTCCTACCTCGCCATAGTGGAAACAAACAGTCTTCTTCTTCTTCCTACAGTCTTTGCTCAGATGGCCTGGTGTCCCACAGTTAAAGCATCTTTTCTTTCCCTTGCCATTGTTGTCTTTACCACCCTTCTTGTTCTGTTGTTGCTGTTGTGGCTTCTTTTGATCCCCTTTCTTCTTAGGTGCCTTATTAGCATTGGCGCCTTTCTCCTCTTCATGCATAAGCATCATGTCAACTAGTCTCTCAAAGGTGGCCCCCATAGGGATGTGGGTCATAGCTAACCCATGTAGCAGCTTGTTCAAACCCTTAACAAATCTCAAGGCCTTCTTTTCGGGTGTATTCACCAAGTCCAAGCCAAATCTCGCCTACTGATTGAACTTGTTGACATACTCTTTCACTGATAGATTTCCCTGCCTCAATGCCAAAAACCTTTCCATGTATAGATTCTCTTCGGCCCGTGACAGAAACTTTGCCTCAAACCTACACCAGAAATCCGGCCATGTATCAACTGGACGCTCTCCATTAGTGACCTCCCACCAAAACGAGGCCTCATCCTTCATTAACCAGGCAGCTAACTGGACCTTTCTTCCATCTTCTACCTCAAAGATTCCAAACAATTCTTCCACCTCCTTTAGCCAATTTCGAGCTTCAACAAACGTCTCCGACCCGTGAAAAGGTTTTCCGCCCATTGCCCGAAAGTCCTTGCATATCTTTGCGAAAGTATCAACACGGGGAGGAGGAGGAGGAGGAGGGGGAGGAGGAGGATTTGCTGGGCCTACGACATTGGCCCTAGCTTCCAGATACCTTTAAACCATCCTGGTATCGGTATCCCCTTGGGTATCTCGGGAATTCTAGACACGCTGAAAAGAAAATAAAGAGATTCAAACGGAGAATTCGAAAGAAAGATATATGGCTCTTGGGGGTTACGTTTTTAAAATAAACTCTTTTATCTTAAAAATACTTTCCTTAAAACATATTTTTGAAAGTATTTCTTTATAAAATATTTTTTTTTGAAAAAAAGTTTTTCAAAATATCTTATCTGTTCTAGTAACCTTCAGCTCTGATGCCACGTGTGACACCCCATCTCCATTAAGGTCACTCACAAAGGGAATGCCTTAATTTTGGTGGAGCGTTTATTGTGTATAGAACAGAAAAGTAAACAAGATAGATAAATATATTGGTATTTGGAAAATAAAAACCACTTTTATTGCAGCAGAGAAATAGTTTGGTTACATCACATCAAAAACCAAATACACTTATTATCCATCTTGACAAATAAGTTCTGAGTACATAAAATAAAAGACATAACCCCAACATAAAATAGCCATAAATAAGATAGGCTGAACTTTACTTCAGCGATCCAAGCAACTTCCAAAAGAAAGAGATAAAGCTGTCTGTTGGCTAGCTTTTTGACCAAGCCACCAAGGCTCACTCACAAGAAGAAAGTATGAAACTGCGTTCCTTAAGACCATGAAGGATCGGATCGCACCAGAGAGTCGCTCTTCACAGATCGCCCCTCACCGGATCGCCCCCCATCGGATCGCCCCCGTTGCAACAGCGATCCGACTACTTCTACACGACTCGATCCTTACATACACTACTACCCAACACAAACCGATCCGATCCCCTGATGCACAGCGAAGCCTCTGACCTGTTCAAGCACGAGCTAGTCTTCGGCGATCCGAGATGCACGGATCCAGCGACACGTGTCCCCAACTGTCACTTTGACTAATTCCTCCCCCTTGCTCGATCCGATATTTAAGGGGATCGCGACACCTGTCCACAACGGCTAATTTGACTAATTCTTCGTCAGGCTGCGATATGATCCGATATTCTCGGGATTTGTGCCACGTGTGACCGCGATCCGCCTGACAAAATCAGCTATAAATAGCCCAGAGCTTGGCATTTTTCGGGATCTTTTGGCAATATTGAGCATTGATTCCGCCATTATTGTCATACCACCATTTCTTATCAGTTTTATTACTAGATTACTGAGAGAAATCACAATTGTAAAAGTGAGCTTGAGAGAAATCATTGATTGTACTAGCATTCAAAGTATAATCGATAACATATAAAGTGGACGTAGGCTCGTTAACGCCGAACCACTATAAATTCTGTGTGTTTTCTGCTTTTTCTTCATTCTCCAGTTAAAATTATTTAAGAATCAGACCAATTTGGGTGTTAGGTCCAAATTTTGATCTAACATTTTGGTGCTTTCACTGAGAAAACAGTCTCAAAACTTCACTATTCAGTTTTTTTTTGAAGATTCCAGCGACATCTGATATCATGGCTGGAAAGAGGTCTAAGGAAGTACGACCTTCACGAACAAATGAAATCACGAATGAAGCAGTTGAAGAAAGTGTGCACGAGCTGGGCAATGAGGGAACTTTGGATCGCGGAGCGCCAGGGGCGAACCGATCCGATGAAGGTGCCATGCTCCGAGTCGACGAGGACGAGACGATCCAGACTGTTGAAGGGGTTGTTACTCGATCCCGTGATAACGCCTCGAATCCTCCACGTACCGTGACCACGAACCGATCCCAGGGGGGCGCTGCGAGCCACCATCCTCGATCCACAGCGATCCGAATTGATGATCAGACTACAACTCGACCTAGAAAGGAGCCTATGGCTCGCTCCTACCGTCCTGGCCCCTCCGCTCGACCTGGCTCAAGCTCTTTGCACATAAGAGAAAGTGATGATGATCAATATGACCCTTCTGCTCCCGTTACTGAGGGGGATCTCTCTCGCTTTTCCGAAATGTGGGAAAGACTATTTGATGAATTGGCTGCTCAAAGGCAGTAAAGCTCCGTTCTGCGACAGAATTTGACCGCTATGGATAGAAGGCTTAATGATCTCGCAAGGCAAACAATGCCACCAGTTCGTCCGCTCACCCCAGAATACTCTTCTTCGTCAAAGGAATCGCCAAGGCCTCAGCGGAGACCGTATGAGAGGCCCGAAAACATAGAGCAGCTTCGATTTGGAACCCTGCCATCACGGGAAGAAGAGGCACTGGGTGTAGGGCCCTCAAACCGTAATGTGAACGATCACGCCGCAACTCCCAGAGCTCAAGGTGTGGACAGCCCTATACAGAACAGACTACCTCAGCCCCGTCGTCGTGCAAATGCTCATGGTAACAGGGGGCAACAAAGCCCAATCCGAGCCCCGGATTTCGTGACTGCTCCCGGAAGAGAGATTAGAGAACCCCACCGAGCAAGAAGCGCTGACCCCGAACCTCCGCTGACCAGTGCAAATGTTGCAGCTATGATCCATCAAATTTTGGCAGATAGCCGTGGACAACGGAATGAAGATTGGGGAATTGACCGCAGTCATACCCCTTTCACTGATGATATTTTAGATGCGACTTTCCCGAGGCGCTTCAACATGCCGCAGATGAACCGTTACGCGGGTAGATCTGATCCCGTCCAGCATCTGATGAGATATTCTTGGTCAATGACCGCTGCCGCAGCCTCTGACGCTGTCAAGTGCAAAGCATTTCCCATATTCTTGGAGGATGTAGCATTATTATGGTTTACTCGCTTACCAGCAAGATCAATTTCCATCTTCAGGGAGTTGAGTGAAAGGTTCGTGGAACAGTTCCGCATCTATGCACAAAAGACGAAGAGTGTGATTGACTTGTTCCTTGTCAAGCAACGACCAGGCAAGAGTTTGAGGGTGTATCTAGACCGTTTCAACCTGGCCGCTACTGAAGTTAAAGTTCCTCATGAGCCAACTGTTGTGGCAGCCCTGATTGATGGGGTAGATAAAGACATTGAATTTGGGAGATACCTGGCTGGCAAGCCACCCCATACTAGAGAGTTATTCTACGAAAAAGCTAACGTACATTTACGTCGGGAGGAAGTATATGCTAACCGAAAGGCAAAAATGGCCGATAAAGAGGAAATCCAGAGCAATGTCGCCATCAAGCAGACATGAGACAGCTCGGGGAAGGTCGAGGTTAATGTCGAAAATCGGAATCAGGGTGGTCGTCAGTCAGGAAACAATGATAATAACCGTAATGGCAACAACCGGAAGAGGAATCGAGGGAACGACTCCCAGAGAAGGACTTGTCCCAGGTCTTTTGAGAGTTATACGCCAATAAACGATACTTTGGAAAATATCTTCATGGATTCGTACAACGTCCTCCAAAATAAAAGGCCACCTCCCAGAGAGTCGACGGAGAAAGAACGCGAAACGAGGAAGTTTTGTCTCTTTCATCAGATTCATGGCCATTCGACAAATGAATGCCGTCACCTAAGAGATGTAGTCGAGAGGCTTCTCCGAGAAGGAAAATTGGATGAATACAGAATAACGCCCAGGGACAGGGGGCATGCCGTACAAGCCCCAAATCAGAACCAGAATCAACCTGCTGTCAGGCCAACCGCCCAGCAAAAGGGAAAGGACCTTGTTATCAATAACGTAATCGGAGGGCTTTATCTCGCCGGACACGGTTCCAAGGCATTGGATCAGTATGAAGCAACACCTCGAGGTAGGGGAGTGTAGCAACCCCGAGGACAACGTCCCAGTAAAGCAACAAAAGATGATGTCCGACGATGTCGTTTTCCGCGAACGAGAAAGCATTCGAGTCCATGCTCCGACTGAAGATCCATTTGTAATCACAGTACCTATTGGCCCGGCCACTGTTCATAAAGTTTTGGTGGATAACGGGAGTTCCATCAATATTCTTTTCCAAAGGACATTCGACCAGATGAACCTCGAGATAAAAGACTTGAAGCCCTGTCAGGGATGGATCCGTGGATTTAACGGAGCATCCACCGCTCCAATGGGTTATGTAGAGCTACCAGTTACGCTTGGGGAAGGAGAACGCCAGAGAGTGAGAATCCTTCCCTTCGTGGTTTTGGATATTGAATCACCCTACAATGCCTTCTTGGGCCAACCGGCCCTCGCAAAGTTTAGAGCCTGTATAGCCCCCTGGTGCTTACTATTGAAATTTCCTACGGAAGCTGGTGTTGGTATTGTCAGAGGAGATCAGGTTGCCGCACGAGCATGTTATGTTGCAGAGCTAAATCTACTCCGCAATGGAGGGGACATAGAAACCAAGGGCGCTTCTCCCTCTACAAGGGCGGAGACCTTATAGCAACTAAAGAGGATAACCGTAGGAGAGTCGCCCAGAAAGTTGCCCGAGGATATAGATCCCAGAGAGGACAAAGAACCTGGGGGCAGAATGGCGACTCCCGACGAGACAACTGTGGATGTACCGATCGATGATAGTGACCCAGAGAAGGTCCTTAAGATTGGATCCCAGTTAAATCCGAATGTAGCTAAAGAACTGACGAATTTCTTAAAAAATATCTTAGATGTATTTACTTGGACCCACGCAGACATGTGCAGGATATCTCCATCAATCATGAGCCATTCATTAAGCATTAACCCTAAACATCCTCCGGTAAAAAAAAGGCGAATGTTGGGTCCAGAGAGGTTCGCTGCCTTGAAAGAAGAAGTTGGAAAGCTAAAGAGTAATGGATTTACCAGAGACTCAATCTACCCAGACTGGATTTCAAATCCAGTTCTGGTGAAGAAGGCTAACGAGAAGTGGCGAACGTGTATCGATTTCTCGGACTAGAATAAAGGCTGCCCGAAAGACAGCTTTCCGTTACCCAGGATCGATCAGTTGGTGGACTCAACGGCGGGTCATGAACTCCTCTCCTTTATGGATGCTTATTCAGGATATAACCAGATCCCAATGCATGTTCCAGATCAAGAACACACTAGCTTTATTATGGATCTGGGATTATATTGCTATGTAGTAATGCCCTTTGGCTTGAAGAACGCAGGCGCTACATATCAACGGTTAGTGAACAGAATGTTAATAACCAGATCGGGAAAACAATGGAAGTATACGTCGACGACATGTTGGTTAAGTCCAGGCAATCCTCCAATCACACTACGGACTTGGCAGAGATGTTCGGCATTCTTCGAAAGTACGGGATGAAACTCAACCCAACGGGTCGCCTCTGGAAAATTCTTGGGATTCATCGTCAGTTCTTGTGGGATTGAGATTAATCCAGACCAGATCGCATGAATCAGAGACATTCAGGAACCTAGGCAAATTAAAGATGTGCAAAGCCTTGCAGGAAAAGTAGCCGCACTAAGCAGATTTATCTCCAGGGCTACGGACAAATGCATCCCATTCTTCGAATTGATAAAGCGAGGAAAACGCCACTTCAAATGGACGCCCGACTGCGTAGAAGCGTTTCAGAACTTGCTGAGACACCTGGAGAAACCTCCGATATTATCTAAGCCAATGGATCATGAGGACTTATTCGTGTACTTGGCAGTGTCGTCCCACGCGATCAGCTCAGCATTGGTAAGAGAAGAAGATAAGGTCCAAAGACTTGTGTATTACATGAGCAAAAAATTGATGGCAGCAGAGCGTAATTATCCAAGGATAGAAAAGTTGGCGTATAGTTTGCTGATCACCTCTAGAAAGCTTCGACATTATTTTCAGGCGCATCCCATTACCGTATACACTGATCATCCACTCAAGCAAGTTCTACAGAGACCAGAAGCATCTGGAAGGCTACTCAAGTGGAACATTGAGTTGAGTCAATTTGATCTGAACTTTCAGCCCCGGCGGTCAATTCGGGGGCAAGTGATAGCCGACTTCATAGCAGAGTTTACCGTCCCAGAGGAAGATATAGCAAACGAAGAAGTTGACCCCTCAAAATTACTTCTCGATCCCAGTGCCTGGAGATTGTATACTGATGGCGCTAGGAATGACAAGAGAGCCGGCGCTGGAGTAGTGCTTGAAACTCCCGAGAAACGGCTGATATCCTATGCTATCCGGATGGAGTTTCACGCCACTAACAACGACTCCGAATATGAAGCCCTGATAGCCGGACTAAGGATCGCAAAGGAGTTGGAAGTCACAAAGCTGGACATCTTTTGCGACTCCAAGTTAGTTGTGAGCCAGGTTACTGGAAAATTCCAAGCCAAAAGTGCAAGATTGATCTTATACTTGGAGAAAGTGAAGGAGTTGTTGAACGGCTTCGATCACTACAGCATATCTTATATTCCACGGTCGGAGAATCAGCAGGCAGATAAGTTGGCGAAGATGGCTAGCTCTGACGATCCTGAAGGGACCAGGCTAGCCCCAGTTGAAGTACTTCGGTCTCCTAGTATAGATCAGATGGAAATTGATTCAGTACTAGAGACGGAACCAGAAAGGGAGTCATGGATGACCCCTCTAAAGAATTTCTTGATGAATGGAGCGCTTCCGACCAAGAAAAGCGAGAGACGTAAAGTAATTCGTAAACCTGCCCGATACGTTCTGCAAGGCGGAGTTCTTTACAGACAAGGATTTTCGATGCTCGTTCTTCGGTGTATAGCTCATGACGACATCAAGCGTGTGCTGCAGGAGGTACACGAAGGTGAATGCGGCGATCACACTGGAGGGCAAACATTGGCGAAAAAGGTGTTGCGGCATGGTTATTTCTGGCCTACCATAAATAAGGATGCGGCGAAATACGCACGACGGTGTGATGCGTGCCAGATATTTTCAAAGATACCTAGAGCACCTCCTAATCAGTTAAAAACAATGACGAGCCCATGGCCTTTCGCTATGTGGGGAATTGATATCATCGGAAGTCTCCCCATAGCTAGGGGCGGAGCGAAGTTCGCTATTGTAGCCGTAGATTATTTCACTAAGTGGGTCGAGGCTGAACCACTGACTACAATCACAACCAAACGAGTGATCAATTTTGTCGTTAGAAACATCATCTGTCGATTTGGGATTCCAAAGATTGTTATAACTGATAACGGAACTCAGTTCGATAGCACTGAATTCAGAAACTTCTGCCAGAAATACCACATTGAGAAACGGTACACCTCTGTGGCGCACCCGCAATCGAACGGACAAGTCGAAGCGGCAAATAAAGTGATTAAGTCCATTCTGAAAAGAAGACTGAAACGGGCCAGAGCCATGTGGGTTGATGAATTACCCTTAGCGCTATGGGCCTACAGGACAACATATAAATCGGCAATAGGACATACCCCCTTCTCCCTTGCTTTTGGAGCAGAAGCAGTCATCCCGGTTGAGATAAAAGTACCTTCTCATCTAGTGACTTATTACGATCCGATGACTAATAACGAATTGCTCCTTGAATCCCTGGATATGATCGAAGAAAAGAGGGACGAAGCGGACCTGCGGGCCTTGAGATGCAAACAACAGGTCGCCCGATACTACAACAAAAAGGTTCGAGCTCGAACCTTGGAACCCGGAGACTTGGTTCTGAAGCGTGTCTTTCCAGCCCCAACTCATATGGGTGCGAAGTGGGAAGGACCGTACTCCATACTGTGCAAGCTTGATAATGGAACCTTCAAGCTAGAAACTGTAGATGGAAAGGAAATCCCCAGAGTGTGGAATGCCCAACATTTACGGCCGTACCTAACGTAATGATGTCAGATCTGTTCTTTTGCTTTGTTAAGAACCATGTACAAGGCACGACTTTCCTAGAATAGTCCGATTTCTTAAAGCAAAAAATTATAAAGTGGACGTAGGTCATGATTCGACCGAACCACTATAAAAATATTGTGTGTTGTTTACCTTTATTGCACTATTATTTATTTGCCTTTCTATTTTTATGGAAATTGCTGTGAATCATGCAACGATCCCAGAAGCATATAATTATAGGTGCCTTCCATCAGAATGGAATGTAATCACCAGTCAAAACTCTGAGGGTGTGATAAAGTAAATAATATCATTGATAGCGCTCTAACTCTCCAGAGCCGAGAGAGAGCATAACGGACATGAAGGCGATGTCCGTAAGTCATGGCGGTGTACCATGATCGGAACCGCCTTGACGGAATTCTAACCTCGGCGACCGCCAGGAGAGTATATAAGCGTCTCCGACAGAGCGCTGAGAAAGAGCTCTTGCCCCGCTGAAGGATCGGGGAGCGATTGAATTGCTGAGCTCGAACTCTAACTCTCCAGAGAGAGAGAGAGAGAGAGTATAAAAGTGTCTCCGACTGAGCGCTGAGAAAGAACTCTTGCCCCGCTAAAGGATCGGGGAGCGACTGAACTGTTAAATTCAAACTCTGACCTCGGCGACTGCCAGGGGAATATAAGAGAGTCTATGGTTAAGCACTGAGAAAGGTGCCGGAAACTCAGCACCATAAGGACAATTATCTTGCTAAATTTTCTAAGTCCCCCATATTCAGAAATAGGGGGCAACGTGCAGACAATGCTAATCAATCCTTAATAAGACCTAGTCAGGCGCCACATTAACGATTGATTGGGGGCATATACATATACATATATACATATACACATGAACACGAAAATTTTTAAATTTTTCTTTCTGTTGCTTGACTGATTTGTAGTTATAATCAGATGGTCTATGACTAAGCATGAAAAGTTTATTAAATGCAGGTACACGGTGATGCAAAAAGAGATAAACTTTTATTTATAAACTGCAAGCCTAGAAAGCGAAAAAACAACCTAAAACAAAAGTGAGGGCCAGTCTCACAAGTACATTTCATGGCCAGTAAGAAGCCTAAAAACAAAATATAAACGAGCAACAATATCCTATTTACGCTTGGATTTCTTATCATGTTTCTGCTTCTCCAGCCTCGCCTTGTCAATATCGGATTGATCACCCTTCTTTCTTTTCCTTTTGTCTATAAGAGGAACGTCTGACTCTTCAGAAGATTCCTCCTCCACCTCCTTTCTCTTTCTTTTATCAGTAAGGGAAGCTGGGAAATCATCAGGGTTCGCAAAATGAAGCTGTTTGCTGATGGATTTGGGCTGGAGTTTCAAAACCATCCCAGTTTTGGGATTAAACTCCGAGATAGGGACTATGTTCAAAGGCTCTTGTCCCACCTTCTTTAAAGCCATCTCCTTTTCCTGCCTAGCTTTTCTGTTAGCCAAAGTTTCACCGTCGTCGTCTTCGGCTTCTTTGGTGCTAATGATATCCTCCTCATCCTCTACACGGCGCCCATCCATATCTTTCAAGGCCTCGATGGTTTCATCATCCTTGGGAGCATCAGCACCGGGTGCCAGGACGCCCTTCTCTGCTATTGCACCCTCGGCCTGCTTCGGTATCTCAACACCGGCGCTAGGCGAGACGACAACCTTCTCTGCCTCTTTCCTCTTCTCGACATCCTTGTCGACGGGCTCGCCACCTGTATTATGGGGAACACATGTTATTAATTCAATTGGTTGCTCTACCAGACGACGACAACTCACAATTGTTTTGACAAATTGTGGGGAAAAAAGGGAGATACCTTCTGCTGATCCTCCATCTAGGCTAGCTGCAGAAGCTCCGACGACCACAGGAGTTAGGCCCAAAGGAATTAATGGATCATCAGGATGGTACTCCTCAGCTCCGGAGGATTTGGGCTCTACAGCTGAGCTCGAACCTTCGTCAATCTTACTTTTTCCCTTAGCCAGGGCTCTTTCCTTTTCCATTTCTTCTTGAATTAGACGATGACCTTCTACCAGATCCTCGGGCTCGTTATCCCTCAGGATGGTCTTCATCAGCTCATCTTCATCAATTTCTTCAACTCCCAATCTCTGCTTCTCACCCTCAACGATGGCATCCCATAAATTGGCTAAAGTAACGTGGTAATCCGGGATCCACGAGATGTTACGGGTTTTGAGGACATGGCCGAGGAAGTCAAAGATCATCTCTTCGAACCCTTCGATATCCTTTTCTCTCTCGAGGAGCTTGTTGTTAGAAGCAGTAGCCATTTCAATGGCACTTTCAACATTCTTTTCGGTGAGAGCCGCGCGCCTCTCCGCATCGGCGACTTGATCATTTAAAATCACCTTTTCCGCTTCAGCTAAAGCTAGACTTTCTTTCAAACTTGCTTTTTCTGCCTCCCAGACAGCTCTCTCAGCTTCAAAATGGCCTTGTGCTATCTTCAACTCAATGTTGGCCATTTTAAGATCTTCTACCTCCTTCTTTAAGGCCATTTTCTCTTGACTATTTGAGTCAAGTTCCGAATGAAAGCGTTTCTTAGCACTCTCCAATTCGATCTTATAATTTTTAGCATCTCTCCGCGCTAAGGCAAGTTGGGATTGAGCATCTTCCAAGTCCTTCTCCATCTTTGCCCTGACCCTTTCGTTGTTATCAATCTTCACCTTGGATCTATGTGCTTCCATTTCAAGCGTTCGGATGACTTCTGAAAGATTAATAGCATGTTTCTTCATCATTTAATACTGCCTGGCTACATGGCGAATGTGCCCGACGACTTCATTATCCCTGTTCCTAGGGACTGGTTCCAAGGCTGGAACAAACGTCATCCTTTCGAAGAAGATGTTGGGGATTTGTTCCCGCAACTTTTCCAGCCTACCTTGAGTCTCGGGACCATGGATGTAATCTCGCGACCCGGGGGCAACCAACTCTGGTTGGCTGGAAGGGACAATGTCACTTCTCTCCTTTTCAGAATCTTTGATTGGATCCTTGCTTTTATCCTTGGGCTCGTAGTGTCTTTTTGACGACCTGCTGTGAGAGGGTACACTCTTCGGAGGAGTTAACTCTTTAGGAAGTTGTTTTCCCCCTGCAGGAGCTACCAGATAACTGGGAAGCTTGCCAAAAGTCGATTTTGATGGAGACCGGGGTTACGAAGAAGTAGGCTTGTGAGAAAGGCTGCGAGAGCGCTCGGTACTTGGATGAAGACTGGGTGTGCCTTTACGAAGAGAGCGATAAGAATAAGACCGCCTGCGAGACATCTTTCCTGCAAAGGAGAAAAGAGCATATTAAAACCTTGGATACTGTTGATATAGAAGTGTGGGGTCAGGCAGTGCGTGTGATTTGTGCATCCCATATAATTCCCCTAATAGACCCGGGCCTGAAGTCAGGCTCATCTGAGTAGTTTCTTGTCCTCTAATTGGAACAGTGGTCTCCTCAGAAGCAGGGAAAAATGGCTCCCCTTCAAAGTCCCCCTCTGTGTATACATCATCGGGTAAAGGAATTTTGCTCAGCTCTTTAAATAGCTGTTCTTCTGTCAAATCATCGGGAGCAGCAGGTTCGATCGGAAGAGAAGCCCTTGAGGGGAAACCCCCCAGAGAAACTGGGATTTCCTTGGACTTGTCACCACGGGCCTCATCTCCTCTATATATGTTTAGGTCCTCGTCGTCCTGGATGATTATTGGGGAAGGACTCTTACGGAATTTAGTTGTTTCTGCTGCCCGTGATGTTCCCTCTTCCTCCGTTGGGGGCACGTATTTGTAGGGTTTGCCGCCAGCACCAAGTCCAAATCTTATATCCAAAAGGCGATGCTTTTAAAGATTCTCGTCAGTGATGCACTTCTTGATCCTTATAAAATCGGATCTGCTTTGTAGAAGAATAGACAATCGATTATTGTATAACAAGCCTTCCGTCTTGGGAAAGACGTGATCTGCTTAAAACAAAAAAAAGGGGGGGATGTTAATGCTTCGGTTTCTTAAGCAAGATATTCAGTCAAAAGATTAAAGTTTACTTGATTTAATCCATCTTCTTGAGCACCCAGCCTGTCTCTTTATATAGAACCAATCAGACTTGGGATCCCCTATATTGTTGTATCCGTCATACAGAACCTTCCTATTCGCCACCGATTCGAAGAAAGAGAAATTTGGGGTTGCCGAGGAGCGATGCTTGAAAAGATAAAAGAATGTTAAATCTTTAAATGTGAGCTCGGTATGCAAGATCTCCGCGTATGTGATATATAGAGTGTATAGAGCCGCGTAGGCGTTAGGATGAAGCTACATCGGAGCGATACCCAGTCGTTTTAAGATCTCAATGACGATTGGAGGAAACGGAGGAATAGCTCCTACCAAACACATGATTCGGCTGACTGCCATATACCCTTTCGGAGCTAAGTGGGGTCTATCTTCGCTAACGGGTGTCCTCACATCATCCCAAGGGATCCCATGTCTCAGGCAAATTCTTTTAAGCTTTATGTCATAGAGTTTAGATGCTAAAGAATCGGTAAATTTCTCTATCCCAAGTGCATTAGGAATCTCATCAGGAGCTCAACCGTTTACTTCAGACTCCTCGTCAAGTGAAGTACTTTCAGTTGGATCTGATTCCGTTGCTTCGTATTCGGAACCAGAATCCTCGCCTCTTGGGTTAGTTGGATGGACCTCAGGGTTATGGTGCTCAGACACCTCGGGATCTGTCTCGGTGTTAGATCTCGAAGAGGAGTGATTATCCGACATTACTATTTAGGCGAAGAAACATGAGAAATAAGATTAAAACTACCCGTCCCCCCCTGTGTGTGCAAGTGCCAGTGTGCGTGCTTGTGCGTTCATTAAAGAAAAGTACAAAGGTCAACAGAAACATTTAGACATTGGTCGTTATTCGGTTGATAGATTATGCATTTGTTCAGTCCGAAATGTTCGTCTCAAAGGCCCTAACCTAACTGTTCATCGATTTGTTAGAGTGGCATCATATTACTTAGTCAGCATGTGCATCAAATCGTTCGTCAGTCGGATCGCAGGGAAGGTTCGGATCGCGACATGTGGACGGATCGTGGTGAAGGACTCGGTAAGCGGAAGAGTATTAGATCATGGAAAGGCTTCGAATCGTGAAGTGCACCAATTCATCTAGACGGATCGCGATGGTATCTTGGCGATCCGCATTGCCCCCCATCCTCCACGACCCGAAGCTCCGCTATCTCCGCAATCTGACAATCGCGTATGGTTCCCCACGAACCGTAGCCTTGCCGTTTCCGCGATCCCATCTACTAGCCAAATCAACTTTCCAGTTCCGTTCCCTCTCCCTTCGCCTCACCATCGCTTCGAATTCGGAACTCGCCCACGAACCGACCTGGTCATCCCTTCCTTCTTCTTCCTCAACTCTTCTCTCCACCCTTAAATCCATGGGATCGCACCCGGCACGCTCGCGTTTACTATCATCAAACCAGCGCGAACACGCTAGAAACTAAAGAAAAGCTGTTTAATTACCTTCTTAAAGTTTGAAATTGGTTGGAAATTTGGAAATTGAAGTTAGGTTTTTTCTCTCAGGAATTTTGCCGGCGGCTGCGAAAGAAGAAGAGAAGAATGAGGGTGAGGATCGATTTATATAGGCAAAAGGGCGACCGTTAGTCTCCCCCTTTTTGTCCTATTCGATTCGTGAAAATAGGCGGGCCACGAACCAAAAGCCCCACCACGTCTCGAAGGAAAGCCCACCTCGTTCCGTAAAGAGGCCCAAATGCTCACCAAAGGACGAGGCGAATGACTTGCTAACGGACCGTGACTCGCATATGCGATCTGAACCGATAAACGACCAACAGGAATGAAAATTCAAAAATGCACCTGATAGATTTGATGATGAAGAATCTGAAAGATCCCAGAAAAGAATTGTCCAATAAACAGGGAAACTATTAAAGATTCATCCGATATTTATAGCAAGCAAAGAAACAACTTTCCGTAAATGATATGGCCTTTCGGATAGACACTACCACTGATTTGCATCTCTTTATGAAAAGGCGTTTCTATAGTTTCGAAGCACGTTCCATCATCAATTAAACATACTTCGAGGGGGAAAAATGTTGGCTAGCTTTTTGACCAAGCCACCAAGGCTCACTCACAAGAAGAAAGTATGAAACTGCATTCCTTAAGACCATGAAGGATCGGATCGCACCAGAGAGTCGCTCTTCACAGATCGCCCCTCACCGGATCGCCCCCCATCGGATCGCCCCCATTGCAACAGCGATCCGACTACTTCTACACGACTCGATCCGTACATACACTGCTACCCAACACAGACCAATTTGATCCCCTGATGCACAGCGAAGCCTCTGACCTATTCAAGCACGAGCTAGTCTTCGGCGATCCGAGATGCACAGATCCAGCGACACGTGTCCCCAACTGTCACTTTGACTAATTCCTCCGCCTTGCTCGATCCGATATTTAAGGGGATCGAGACACCTGTCCACAACAGCTAATTTGACTAATTCTTCGTCAGGCTACGATATGATCCGATATACTCGGGATTTGTGCCATGTGTGACCGCGATCCGCCTGACAAAATCAGCTATAAATAGCCCAGAGCTTGGCATTTTTCGGGATCTTTTGGCAATATTGAGCATTGATTCCTCCATTATTGTCATACCACCATTTCTTATCAGTTTTATTACTAGATTACTGAGAGAAATCACAATTGTAAAAGTGAGCTTGAGAGAAATCATTGATTGTACTAGCATTCAAAGTATAATCGATAACATATAAAGTGGACGTAGGCTCGTTAACGCCGAACCACTATAAATTCTGTGTGTTTTCTGCTTTTTCTTCATTCTCCAGTTAAAATTCTTTAAGAATCAGAACAATTTGGGTGTTAGGTCCAAATTTTGATCTAACACTGTCCAAATCAAGCTCAACCTGTACTAGTCCCGCCCTGAGCACCTGGGGGGGAGGAAGAAAAGAGGTGGAAACAAAGGGGGTCAGACATAAAGTCTGGCGAGTGCAATAACTTTAACAATATAATCATTAAAGTAACTAGGATAAGGCATAAGCTGGAAAATAAGGAAATGCCTGTGAACAAATGGGCATGACAGAGTAAACAAAGGAAATAAGATGAACAAAGATAACGTTAAAGGCGAACCTAATCACTATAAGATAATTTCTACATTACACTACACAAAACACCCTAAAAGTTGATCCCGCTTACGAAACTTAACAATTATAATGGTAGTTTCGTGTACCCCTAGCTGCCTTCGTAGGTGCCGTCTGCCCCTATCTCCACTAGGTGTACCCACTACCCCCATTCGATCGGCTCCCTAACTCGTAGATACCCGTGCTGGCCCCATAGTGGGGTGTATCACCCCTCAAAGTGGCAACCCGATACCACCAAAAATGCACGACTTATATCTACACGATGCAACAACGTCTTACCTACCAGCCCGGGGCCACACACGCACATGACCCCGTTGGACTTGCGTTGCCACCGCTAACTCGTTTTGACCTCTTACAATCAAACCCAGTACGCGTGTCCCGTCCTCGACTTGGGTCGAGCCCACAAAGATACTTAATGGGTTACTGGTTTGAAAAGGGCCCTCATGTATGACAAAAGCTTTCCACCTATGCTTGGTCCCCTCTAAGGCTTGCCCCCACTTAACCCCATTCTTATTCATGTCTTCTTACATGTTTCAATCTTGGTTAAGTGAATCTAATCGTATTTCACATGCCACCCAAGGCACCCACTTAACCCCCCATGTCCCACCACATGTTTATCTGGTTAAGTGTTTCTTAATTCATTAACACCGTAACCTTGTAAAGACCTCCCACATTAGACTGCCATTTGTGGCTACTGGATTTGTCGGGCGGGTCCGGGTAGTCTTACACCACAAACGATCCTAACCTCGTGTCTTTACAACTGTTACGCATTTAATTCATGCCATTGACCTCTCACATTAGACTGGCATTTGTGGCTGCTGGATTTGCCGGGCGGGTCCGGGCAGTCTTACACCACAAAAGAGTCTAACCTCATGTCTTAGGCGGTTTATTATTACACATCTTTATTTAACCCCAAATTGGATTAATATCCCTATTCAAATTTGTAAGTAAATTCCATATATACTTATGTCCATAATTGTCACCTAAATTATGTCCATTTATTTCAGGTATATAAATTATACCAATTATTGCCTCAAATTAATTGTATGCCTTTTAAGGCCATTATATGCCAATTCTCAATATGTGTATATTCAATATTACCCCCATCGTTTCCACGTTGTTCGTTCACTTATCATGACATATACATATATATATATTAGACTAGCAATTAGTCTAATGACATAAAAGGGAAGAAACATCGCAAATTTGCATAACACACAAAATGGATCTAACTTACGAATAAGGATTACAGCATATCTTGCATAAACTTTGTATTGTCATGAATCTAAACATAGACCTAAAAGGTGTGAACTTGCATATATGAATATAGTTTTCACCCAAAATTTGCATATATGAATATAGTTTTCACCCAAAACTTACATAGGCCATAGTTACAAACTTGCATAAAACTATGTATGTCATAGATCTAAATCTAAAGGTGTAAACTTGCATATACGTGAATCCAATTTCTACCTAAACTTGCATATAGTCACTTTATTTGGTTCACATGTAAACTTGTGTACAATTCACATAGAAACTAGCATATAATCTACACCCAAACTTGCATATAAAATGTTGTCAAACATGAATCAAGTTGAACATAGGTGATTGGGCATATACAAAGGAATCCACAACAAAACTGTCATTATAAAAAACAAGCATATATTCACAAAATATCAAAATTTTCCAATGTTTCACAAACATAGCCATATAACCCAAATTATAACTCAACCCAATTACTTTTTAATTATCTTATTAAAGAAATTGAACTCACAACTCAAAGAAGGTCTTGAGTTCTGGGATCTGTGTTCTGAAATTGATTTAGCTCGCCTTTAAAGTAGACAAATTCATTGTTGTTGTTGTTATACACTAGAGTTGAATTAAGTTGATTAGCTTTACTTTTCCTCTAGTTGATGATGGCTACTCTAGGTTGTAGGGTGATAGCATGACGGCCATGGTTCTAATTTTGATTTTGTAACACCCCATGTCCATTAGTGTCACTCACAAAGGGAATGCATCAATGTCCATAAAGCGTTATTGTTGTATCAAACAGACAAATTACAAGAATAAATAAATAAAACAACACAGCGGAAGTTAAAACTTATTTCATAGCATCATAACTCAAAACGAATTTACATAAGTAGTCTCCAAAACCATTACATCAGGATCAATAGTGTTTTCCAAAAAACTTCAAAGTACATAAAGAAGCAAATACTTAAATAATAAATGCATAATTCCCTACTGAGCATAAGCAAAGCCATAAAGATGAGAGAGTCCCAAGCGATACATCTACTCTCTTCAAGCAACTGAAAGAAATCGGCACTAAGTTGTAGTATTCCCTCCTTGCAAACCTGAGGGGGGGAAAAGGATGAAAAGAGGTGGAAAGAAAAGGGGGTCAGACATAAAGTCTGGCGAGTGCGATAACTTTAATAATATAATTGTCAAAATAACTAGGCTAAGGCATAAGCTGGAAAATAAGGAAATGACTGTAAACAATTGGGTATGACAGGGAAATAAGACGAAAAAAGATAACGTTAAAGGCGCCCCTAATCTGTAACACCCCACCTCCGCCAATGCCACTCTTGCAAGGACACTAGCTTTGGAGGGGCGTTAAACGAGGTAAACATGCATGCAGATATCACAAGACAAAACATATAAGTAAAAACAGAGTAAATAAAGCAGCGGATAAAACTAGCATTTCAAAACCATAGTCAAGTTACATCAAAGTACTTGTTCATTATTTTCCCATAAAACAAAGTCTAGAACATAAACTGAAAACTGAAAAAGAAACATAAAGTAACTATCCCCCAAAGTAGCATAAGGCCATAGCATGCTCAAACCATACATGAGCTATCCAGAAAAGCAGCAAAAGATCCAGCTAGGTAACAGTGTTCCCACCCTGCAAACCTGGGGGGGGGGGGAACGGAAGAACAGAGGCGAAAGAAAACGGGGTCAGTCAAAAAGACTGGTAAGTCCTATCTACTATTAGTATAAAAATTAATAAAGTTAACTGAACATGTAAAACAGAGATGAGATGTAGGGTGATAACTGGCATGGTGAAAAGTTAACAAGATAGATCAAGTGTGGCATCGCATATACAAGGTTAAGTTGCACCGGGAGTGTACTAGTATTCAAATCCATGTCAAGTATAATCAAGAAATGATCCCTTGGCCCAAAGCTGGCCCACATCATGAAATGACCTAAATCGAGGTCCATCTATGCGGTATAGTCGATCGGCTCTCTAAAAGCCTAACTCGTCAAGTGTCGGTGTCATACGGCCCAATCACGAAATGTAGTCAAACTGTGCTAGGTCCACCCTAGGGTGTATCAAGCCCTAGGGTGCCAACCACGGACACAGATCAAGCACGCACAGTCTAAACCTACGGGTGCCCGTGTCTGCTTTTTCAACTCCGGACCATGTGCACGACCATGGTCCGCCTGAACCTACACCGGCGCACCTACTCAGCCGTCGTTTTGGTCGCTTACATGTCAACCCAGTAATCGTGCCCCACCCTAGCCTAGTCCCTAGGGTATCATGATACAATCAAGAGGGTTACTGGTGAAAAGGACCACGTAACTAGGGTTTCTAGCGGGTTAAATGTGGTTAACCCTACCCCATCAAGTATCAAGTTGGTTAAGTGTACCTAAGGTTCATGACTTAACCGCGTCAACCCATCATGTTTAATTGGTTAAGTATTCAAGTGGTCCATGACTTAACCCTATCATGTGGCATTAATTATTTTAATGCACCCAACCTCTCACATTAGACTTTGTTGTGGTTACTAGTTAAGCCGGGCGGGTCCGGGTAGCTTTACACCACAACTTGGTCTAACCTCGGGTTTCTAGTGCAACATGACCAACTAGTCACATTGGGTCCTATTGCTTGTAGCCACTAGTTAAGCCGGGCGGTTCCGGATAGATTTATGCTACAAACTCAACCCAACCTCGAGTTGGCCACACACATATTTTCTAAGTGTCATGTCCACCATTATGTTTACAAACATAATCACAAGTCAATGTTCATGTCATATTTTAAAACCATGTTTTCATGTCATTAATATTACCCAAACCCAACGCATTCCCATCGCATGCACGTTTCGCATAACATAACATAGATCAAAGAGGGAACTTGGCAAAAGCATGACAAAAAGGGGCATAAGGTAATAAGGTTGGCCACAAGTTAAACATGGTGGCATATGAGGCATAGATAGGTTCATAAGCTTGCATATTACATCATAGGCCTCAAAACATGCATAATATCAACTTAAGCAAATAGGTGAAACATGATCATGAATGACATAGGATGATGACTAGAAGTTCGCATATAACATTATATGCAAGTTATCATAAAGGTTATGAGAGTTCTCATGTTGTATAATGCAACATTTCAACATAAAGCTTATAGCTTTTAGCCCACAAGGTCAAGGTGATATGCATAGAATATATTCATGCATAACATGATAAGATCATAGGTTTACAAACATGCATAAAATATATTCATGCATAACGTGATAAGATCAAAGCATATATCATACTTAGGCCCCAAACTCAACTTGCAACATGTCACATTTAACTTCATAGTTAGAATCTAAGAATAGTATAGGGCTTACAATGAGCGGTTATGCGATCTAAATCAATATATATAAAGATTGAGACGAAGCCACAAGAAAAATCCGCAAAGAAAATAATAAGCTCCACTTAAACGCCTTGAAACAAGAAGTAATAACCCCAAAGACAAAGAAAGGAGGCTCTTTTACTTAAGAAAGATGGCTCTTTTATGACATAGATTGATTTGAGACACTCATGCTCTCATGAAGAAGGTGGAGGCCATGATTGGTGAATATTTGGACAGCATTTAGTTGTAGGAATGATTAATGAGGGTTTAGGCTAGGTCTAGGGGTCTTTTTATAGGTGATTAGGTTAATTTAGACCATAGGATTAACCCTAAATCGAATCTGAGCCATCAACTCCTGTCAGAAACTTCCAGAGCAAGACCTAACCTGTCAAAATGGTGCACCAGAAAAACTGGTCCGACCGGGGGGGTCGACCCCTGGGTCGACATGGGTGTCGACCCATTGGGGGGGTCGACACTGGTGTCGACCCTGCCTGGGGCGGGAAAATTCTCGCCCATTCTGCCTTGGTTGAAATTTAAATCTGAATTCGAATTTGAACTGTTTTCGGGCTTGGAATTTTCTGAAAACTTCATTGGGCCTTAACTTGGTCATACGGACTCCGTTTTTCGAAAACTCGGACTCTATTTCGCGTATTTTTCTGAGACAAGCGCAATGGCACAGCCCGTTTCCCTTGATTCAGATTTTACAATTTAATTCTGCCTTGATTTATGTTATAACATGTTATTCAAAAATACGGGTTGTTACATTCTCCCCTCCTTAAAGGATTTCGTCCCCAAAATCTCCAAGTTAGGAAGAAAGTATCCTACCATCCATCATCCATCTACTCAAAACATCATCCACGTGCAGTCATTGTCCTTAAAGGATTCTAAATGCTGTATGATCATATGCAAAGGTGTGTGTATATGTACTTATCTAATGCGAAAATCAGGAGGTTACTGATTCAGTAAACCCCCTTAATGCAAAACATGTTAGTGAAATGAGTCCATATGTGTGCAAATTCCTAACATAATTTATAATCTCTACATGAGTGCACATAACATTCATCCATATGCAACATCCACGTGATAGCATAACAGGTTTCATCCATGAATAAGTATAAGCACTCATGCATATGCAACATGAAAGTGTGTGAGCCGATCTTAGTGCCTAATGTGTATCATGCATCCACGAGTATCCACGTGCAAACACTTGCAACCACTTGCAACCATCAAGCATAACATGTTTCAAATACATGTTTCATCCAAAGGGTTTCTACCTAAGGTTCTCATGACAAGGTTAACGAGATAACAAGATAAACAGGATAAACACGAATAGCAAAAAGAAAGATATGCTACTTAGGAGAGGAAATTGAGAATGTACCCTAAAAAAGGAATGGATAAAGCCCACACATCTTCTCCTCGGTTTCCCAAGTTGCATATTCATCGGTTTCACTCCACTGAACTTTCACCAACTTGACTTCTCGATTCCTTAACTTCTTGATCTTTGTTCCCAAAATACGAATCGGAGCTCTTCTCAAGGTTTCCTCTTTCTCTACCTCAATGTCTTCAAGAATGCTTGGTTCATCCACCTCAGCGGACTCATGTAGGCATTTTCGGAGGTGTGAGACATGAAAGACATTATGCACTCCAGCTAGCTTTTCGGGCAATTCCACCTTATAGGCCATCTTTCCAATTCTCTCTATGATAGGGAAGGGTCCTACGAACCTTGGTGCCAGCTTCCCCACTGCTCCAAAGCGTACCACATTACGCAAAGGAGAAACCTTCACGAAAACCCTGTCTCCCACTTCGAATTCCAAATCTGCCCTTCGCTTGTCAGCATAGGATTTCTGTCTATCTTGGGCCGCTTTCATCCGTCTTCTCACCAATTCAACTTTTTCGGATGTGTCCCGTATCATATCGGGCCCAAGTATAAGCCTATCTGTTGTCTCCCACCTACAAGATGGTGACCTACACGGCCTCCCATACAAAGCTTCAAATGGTGCCATCCCTATGCTGGCTTGATAGCTATTATTATAAGCAAACTCTACAAGAGGAAGGTGGTCTTCCCAAGTACCACCAAAGTCAAGAACACAAAGCCTCAAAAGATCTTCTAGCACTCTATTCACCCTTTCGGTTTGGCCATCCATCTGGGGGTGATAGGCTGTACTCAGATTCAATCGCGTACCCATTGCTTCTTGCAAACTATTCCAGAATTGGCTAGTGAAGATTGGGTCACGATCGCTAACTATGCTAGAAGGAACTCCATGCAACCGCACTATCTCTTGGAGATAAATAGATGCTAGCCATGATGCTGTCCTCTTGCTCTTTACAGGAATGAAATGAGCACTCTTCGTAAGTCTATCAACTATGACCCATATGCTCGTGTTCCCTTTCCTTGACCTAGGCAATCCATTAACAAAATCCATAGAAATACTCTCCCACTTCCATTGCGGGACCTCCAATAGATGTAATAGCCCACCTGGTTTCTTTGACTCGGCTTTCACTTGTTGGCACACCATGCACTTTGAAACATACTCTGCCACATCTCTCTTCATTCCGGGCCAAAAGAAAATGCGCTTCATATCTCTATACATCTTATCTCCTCCCGGATGTATAGTCATCTTCGAGTGATGTGCTTCTTCAAGAACTTTATGCACCAAGTCTCATACTTGTGGAACGCATAGCCTTCCATCACGCCTTAGCCAACTTTGTCATCAATAGTATATCTAGCAAGGTGACTAGACTTCTCACCGCGAATCAACTTATCCATGACCTCGACTGTCTGCGGATCTTCCTTCTGCGAAGCCCCAACTTGATCAAGAAGCATAGGTCTAAGATCAAGGGATGCTAATGAACCCGTCATCGACTCAACAGTCGTCGTGAAATCAAAGGTTGCCAAGAACTCTAAGTTCTTCATCTCAATGAACAAGGGGCTCAAAGTCAACCTCCTTCTGCTTAGTGCATCTGCCACAACATTAACCTTGCCAGGGGTATAAGCTATCTCGAAGTCATAAGATGCCAAGAATTCCATCCACCTTTGCTGCCTTAGATTCAGATCTTTTTGCGAGAAGAGGTACTTGAGTGACTTGTGATCAGTATACAACTCAAACCTTTCGCCTGGAAGATAGTGGCGCCAGGATTTGAGTGCAAAGACGATCGCCGCTAACTCCAAATCATGAGTGGGATAGTTCTTCTCATGAACTTTAAGTTGCCTACCCCCATAACATATCACTCTTCCCTCTTGCATTAGAACGGCACCTAACCCCGTACCACATGCATCGGTGTACACGGTAAACATCTTACCGCCATCGGTTAATGCCAAAACTGGAGCTGTGGTAAGGGCTCTCTTGAGCCTTTGAAAAGCAAGCTCACACTCCAAGTCCCATGCAAAGACTAAGTTCTTCTTTGTCAACTTAGTAAGAGGGGCCGAAATCTTAGTGAAGTCCCTGATGAACTTCCTATAGTAGCCCGCCAGACCGAGAAAGCTTCTTACTTCGGTTGCATTCCTAGGAGTCTTCCAATCTTGAACCACAACCACTTTCGCGGGATCCACCGCTATGCCTTGCTTAGAAACTATATGTCCAAGAAACCGAACTTCCCTTCTCCAAAAATGACATTTGGAGAACTTGGCTTTCAACTGATGCGCTCTAGGCGTATCCATCACTTCCTTGAGATGTCTGGCATGTTCTTCCTCATCCTTTGAGAAGATCAGAATATCATCCACGAAGACAACAACAAACTTGTTAAGGAACTCCCTGAACACCCTACTCATCAAATCTAAGAAGTAGGCAGGTGCATTAGTCAAACCGAATGGCATGACAAGCCATTCAAAGAATCCATCTGGATTCCTAAACGCAGTCTTATCGATACTATCCTCGGCTACTCTAAGCTGATGGAATCCGGTGGCTAGATCGAGCTGAGAGAAAACAGAAGCACCAACAAGTTGGTCAAAGAGATCATCAATCCTCGGTAACGGGTGCCTATTCTTCTTTGTCAGTTTGTTCAACTCTCGATAATCAACACATAGACGAAGCGAACCATCCGCCTTAGTAGCGAATACCACCGGAGCACCCCATTCAGAAATGCTTCGCCTAATAAAATTCTTCTCAAGCAACTCCTTGATTTGCTTACTGAGCTCTCTTCTTTCTCGTGGGGCCATGTGCCTAACGGGCAATGATACTGGCTTGGCATTATCGACTAGATAAATTCGGAAATCTATCTCTCGTTTAGGGGGTAACCCCTTAACTTCTTCAAAGACATCAGGATAGTCTCGGACCACCCTCACAGATTGCAGATCATCGATGGACGAGTCAAGAGATTCAAGATAACATAACATGACGGGACCTCTAGGGTTACAAGAAATTTCTAGGGTATTACCGAGGCGAGTCATGAGCCTCACCACCCTGTGCTCACATCGAGGATGGCTCCATAACTGGACAACCAATCCATGCCCAAAATCAACTCGTATCCCGTGAACCCGAGAACATAAGCATTACACGTGAATTCCACGGTCAAGATAGAAATCTTCAAATCCACACAAATCATAGATAGATGGGCGGAACCCCCAATTGGATTTGAAACACTAACGGGATCCTCAACTAGACTAGTACTTAGGTGCAAACTTTCAACAATGTCAGAAGAAATAAAACTATGCGATGCGCCAGAATCAAATAAGGTGCGAACAGGATAATCAGAAATATAAACAAGGCATTTTACAGAAATACTACCTCGGTCCTGAACTGGAGCAGCGTTGAGAGCATGCACTTGCCCTCCAGAAGGTCATGCACGCTGATTCTTCCCTTGCCCTTGTCCTTGCTTCTTGGGGCAATCCTTACTAAAGTGTCCAGTCTCTCCACAATGAAAGCATTTGCCCCGCTTCCTCTTCTTCTTTCTGCAATCCTTGGCTATGTGCCCAACAATCCCACAGAAGTTGCATTTTCTTGGGTCCTTTGCCTTGGCCTTGTTGCCCTTGTTGTTCTTGTTGTTTTGACTGCTCTGATTGCTCTGATTTCCTCCCCACTTGGAGTCTGTCTTCTTGGCTTGAGTCTCATTAGCCTTGACTTCCTTCTTGCCATTCTTATCGTCTCCTTGAAGCAATGCCATGTCTACTAGGCCTTCAAAAGTGGCCCCCATGGGTATATGAGATAGGGCTAAACCTTGTAATGGCTCGTTCAACCCTCATGCAAAGCGTAAAGCCTTCTTCTGGGGGGTATTAACCATGTCCAAACCGAATCGAGCGAGCTGGTTAAACTGATTCACATACTCCCTCACTGTCATGTCCCCTTGCTTTAAAGATATAAACTTCTCCAATTGTAGATTCACCTCAGCAGATGATAGAAACTTAAGCCCAAACCTCGTCCTAAAGTCGGCCCAAGTCTCTATAGGCCTCGTAGCATTGGTGACCTCCCACCAATAAGCAGCTTCTTCTTTTAATAGCCATGCTGCCAATAAAACCTTTCTATGGTCTACCACATCAAAGATAGCGAAGAGATCCTCAGTTTCTTTCAACCAATTTCGTGCCTCTACAAAGATCTCCATCCCAATGAAATTCTTGCCACCCATCGCCTTAAAGTCTTTGCAAATCTTAGCGAAATCTTCTTGTGGATTCTGAGGAGGAGGAGGAGGAGGAACCTCAGTTACGGTGGGGGTGGTTGCTGGGCCCACATTAATGGCCCTAGCTTCCAAGTACCTCCGGAACCATCCGGGAATGGTCACTCCCTCGGGAAGATAAAGATCGGCCATACTGAAAAAGGAAAAGATAGATTTAGAACAAGGAAACGAAGGATAGTGCTAATGGCTTTCGGGGAATAGCCTTTTAAAATAACTAGACTTTTCTTGGAAAATACTTAATTGGTTTTGAAAAATAGTTTTTCAAAAGGTAAGTTTTAAAACCCTTTTGCTCAAATCTTGTAAACCTTATGCTCTGATACCAAATGTAACACCCCACCTCCGCCAATGCCACTCTTGCAAGGACACTAGCTTTGGAGGGGTGTTAAACGAGGTAAACATGCATGCAGATATCACAAGACAGAACATATAAGTAAAAACAGAGTAAATAAAGCAGCGGATAAAACTACCATTTCAAAACCATAGTCAAGTTACATCAAAGTACTCGTTCATTATTTTCCCATAAAACAAAGTCTAGAACATAAACTGAAAACTGAAAAAGAAACATAAAGTAACTATCCCCCAAAGTAGCATAAGGCCATAGCATGCTCAAACCATACATGAGATATCCAGAAAAGCAGCAAAAGA
Source organism: Allium sativum (assembly GCA_030737875.1). Taxonomy (NCBI): domain Eukaryota; kingdom Viridiplantae; phylum Streptophyta; class Magnoliopsida; order Asparagales; family Amaryllidaceae; genus Allium; species Allium sativum. The sequence goes on from CM060925.1 coordinate 394,949,381, forward strand.
TCCAGCTAGGTAACAGTGTTCCCACCCTGCAAACCTGGGGGGAACGGAAGAAAAGAGGTGAAAGAAAACGGGGTCAGTCAAAAAGACTGGTAAGTCCTATCTACTATTAGTATAAAAACTAATAAAGTTAACTGAACATGTAAAACAGAGATGAGATGTAGGGTGATAACTGGCATGGTGAAAAGTTAACAAGATAGATCAAGTGTGGCATCGCATATACAAGGTTAAGTTGCACCGGGAGTGTACTAGTATTCCAATCCATGTCAAGTATAATCAAGAAATGATCCCTTGGCCCAAAGCTGGCCCACATCATGAAATGACCTAAATCGAGGTCCATCTATGCGGTCTAGTCGATCGGCTCTCTAAAAGCCTAACTCGTCAAGTGTCAGTGTCATACGGCCCAATCACGAAGTGTAGTCAAACTGTACTAGGTCCACCCTAGGGTGTATCAAGCCCTAGGGTGCCAACCACGGACACAGATCAAGCATGCACAGTCTAAACCTACGGGTGCTCGTGTCTGCTTTTTCAACTCCGGACCATGTGCACGACCATGGTCCGCCTGAACCTACACCGGCGCACCTACTCAGCCGTCGTTTTGGTCGCTTACATGTCAACCCAGTAATCGTGCCCCACCCTAGCCTAGTCCCTAGGGTATCATGATACAATCAAGAGGGTTACTGGTGAAAAGGACCACGTAACTAGGGTTTCTAGCGGGTTAAATGTGGTTAACCCTACCCCATTAAGTATCAAGTTGGTTAAGTGTACCTAAGGTTCATGACTTAACCGCGTCAACCCATCATGTTTAATTGGTTAAGTATTCAAGTGGTCCATGACTTAACCCTATCATGTGGCATTAATTATTTTAATGCACCCAACCTCTCACATTAGACTTTGTTGTGGTTACTAGTTAAGCCGGGCGGGTCCGGGTAGCTTTACACCACAACTTGGTCTAACCTCGGGTTTCTAGTGCAACATGACCAACTACTCACATTGGGTCCTATTGCTTGTAGCCACTAGTTAAGCCGGGCGGTTCCGGGTAGATTTATGCTACAAACTCAACCCAACCTCGAGTTGGCCACACTCATATTTTCTAAGTGTCATGTCCACCATTATGTTTACAAACATAATCACAAGTCAATGTTCATGTCATATTTTAAAACCATGTTTTCATGTCATTAATATTACCCAAACCCAACGCATTCCCATCGCATGCACGTTTCGCATAACATAACATAGATCAAAGAGGGAACTTGGCAAAAGCATGACAAAAAGGGGCATAAGGTAATAAGGTTGGCCACAAGTTAAACATGGTGGCATATGAGGCATAGATAGGTTCATAAGCTTGCATATTACATCATAGGCCTCAAAACATGCATAATATCAACTTAAGCAAATAGGTGAAACATGATCATGAATGACATAGGATGATGACTAGAAGTTCGCATATAACATTATATGCAAGTTATCATAAAGGTTATGAGAGTTCTCATGTTGTATAATGCAACATTTCAACATAAAGCTTATAGCTTTTAGCCCACAAGGTCAAGGTGATATGCATAGAATATATTCATGCATAACATGATAAGATCATAGGTTTACAAACATGCATAAAATATATTCATGCATAACGTGATAAGATCAAAGCATATATCATACTTAGGCCCCAAACTCAATTTGCAACATGTCACATTTAACTTCATAGTTAGAATCTAAGAATAGTATAGGGCTTACAATGAGCGGTTATGCGATCTAGATCAATATATATAAAGATTGAGACGAAGCCACAAGCAAAATCCGCAAAGAAAATAATAAGCTCCACTTAAACGCCTTGAAACAAGAAGTAATAACCCCAAAGACAAAGAAAGGAGGCTCTTTTACTTAAGAAAGATGGCTCTTTTATGACATAGATTGATTTGAGACACTCATGATCTCATGAAGAAGGTGGAGGCCATGATTGGTGAATATTTGGACAGCATTTAGTTGTAGGAATGATTAATGAGGGTTTAGGCTAGGTCTATGGGTCTTTTTATAGGTGATTAGGTTAATTTAGACCATAGGATTAACCCTAAATCGAATCTGAGCCATCAACTCCCGTCAGAAACTTCCAGAGCAAGACCTAACCTATCAAAATGGTGCACCAGAAAAACTGGTCCGACCGGGGGGGTCGACCCCTGGGTCGACATGGGTGTCGACCCATGGGTCGACATGGGTGTCGACCCATTAGGGGGGGTCGACACTGGTGTCGACCCCTGTGTCGACCCTGCCTGGGGCGGGAAAATTCCCGCCCGTTCTGCCTTGGTTGAAATTTAAATCTGAATTCGAATTTGAACTGTTTTCGGGCTTGGAATTTTCTGAAAACTTCATTGGGCCTTAACTTGGTCATACGGACTTCGTTTTTCGAAAACTCAGACTCTATTTCGCGTATTCTTCCGTGACGAACGCAATGGCACAGCCCGCTTCCCTTGATTCAGATTTTACAGTTTAATTCTGCCTTGATTTATGTTATAACATGTTATTCAAAAATACGGGTTGTTACATAATCACTATAAGATAATTACTATATTGCACCACTACTAGTCACCCTAAAGGTTGATCCCGCCTACAGAACTTAATATTGCTAATGGTAGTTTCGTGTACCCCTAGCTACCTCCATAGGTGTCGTCTTCCCCTATCTCCACTAGGTGTACCCACTACCCCCATTCGATCGGATCCCTAACTCGTAGATACCCGTGTTGGCCCCACAGTGGGGTGTATCATTGTAACACCCCGTAATTTTAAATATTAAAATTAACGAATTAAAGAATACTTAATTGTAAATTTAAGAATTAAGGGAAACGGGTTACGCCATTGCGTTCGTCTCGGAATTCTGGTTGAGATAGAGTCCGAGTTTGCGTAAAACGGATATAGTATGAAGAAGATATGAACGAACGAAGTTAGGCAGAAAAACCAGAAACAGGCCAGAATGCACTGGTGCACTTGGCAAGTGCACCAGAACAAAATTGCACTGGCGCATTTGGGAAGTGCGCCCATGCAAAGTTGTACTGGCGCACTTGGTAAGTGCGCCCATGTCGGACAGAAAACCTGCACAGATTTCTGAGGCTCTGATTCGAACAGTGAGTGAGTGTTGAGTCATTCCTGACCGATTGCTGAGTCAATAGGATAACTCTATCTAGTTTTGACGGTGGTGATGGCTCCTTTAAGATCCAATGGCCTATATTAATCTAATTACTCTATAAAAACACATATAGACTCAAACCCTAAACTTAATCAAAAATTAGATCAATGGTCGTCATACTGTCTCTCCAAAACCTAGAGTAGCCGCCACCAACTAGAAGCAAAGTAAAGCAACTCAATTCTATTCAAATCAAAGTCTAATCTCAACAACGAAATTGTCTACATCAAGGGAACGCTAATCAATTACAGAATTCCGATCCCAGAACTCAAGACCCTCTTTTTCTGTGAGTTCTAGTCACTTTTAGGTGTAAATAGATAAATGTGAATTGTGGTAGACTATGGATTGGGTATAGGTTGTATGAAATCATGCAAGTTTATTATCGTTGTGAAATTATGCAAGTTATTAATCATGTTGTGAATTTCATGAACCTATGCAAGTTATTAATTATGTTGTGGATTCATGAACCTATGCAAGTTATTGTGTCATGAATTCATGAACCTATACTAGTTGTTATGTTGTGAATCATGAACCTATGCAAGTCACCTATGCAAGTTGTTATGTTGTGAATCATGAACCTATGTGAGTTGTTAATTATTTTGTTAATTCATGAACCTATGCAAGTTGTTATGTTGAAAATCATGAACCTATGCAAGTTGTTATGTTGCAAAATCATGAATCTATGCAAGTTGTTAATTATGCGGTGAATCATAATTATATGCAAAGTTATCATGCCATTTTCCCTAGTTTTCATGCTTATGCCAAAAATTGTACTGAAAACGATCACCTTGTCATTACCTTTATTTTATTGTTATGGCGAGGCTACCTTGTAGTCTCGATGATGCCAAAAATGCAAACGGTTACACTAATTAAGAAACAGGGAAAAGGGAAATTTGTAATAGGCATAATTTACATAGTGTTTATGTAAATTGGGCACATGATTCTAGTAGGGAAACATATAAAAAATTTACCTATTATGACATAGGTTAATTTGATTAAAAATGATATAATTTGAATATGACCATTTATGGATAGGAAATTCAAATTGTTAATAAAATAGGTATTAACACCTATAAAAAGGAAAGGATTAATTAATTAACTTATTTAATGAAAAGAGGAATGTTTAAGCAATTAAAGTCTGAAAATTTAATTAACACTCATGACACGAGGTTAGGTTACATTAGTGGTGGAAGTCTGCCCGGACCCGACCGGCATATCCAGCAGCCACTAATGTTGAACCTAATGTGAGAGGTCTAAGTGTGTGAATACGACTCGGGCTAAGACACGAGGTTAGACCCAACTGTGGAATAAGACTGCCCGGACCCGGCCGGCATATCCAGCATCCACATGTTGTAGGCCTAATGTGGGAGGTCTAGCCCAATATAACCATAATTGGACATGGTAATAAGAAAAGACTATTTAACCTAACTTAATACATGTGGACTGTATGATGATAGACATAAGTTAGGGTTAAGTAAAATGAGTTGGATTGTGGGTGGTTTAAGTACAACTGATGGGTAAGTGGGTAATATTAATATACATAGGCCCACAAACTTAACCATTAAATAAATAGGATTAAACTAGTGGAAGGGTTAAGTACAACTGAAGGGTAGGTGGGTAATATTAATATATACATAGGCCCACAAACTTAACCGGATAAAAAGGGTTATGTAATTAAAGACACCCAATGGTATACATAACCGGGGAAAAATAGTAAAGTTTTGTATTAAAGACACCCTTAGGGGTACACATAACTAATGGGAATAGATAGAGTTATGTATTAAAGACACTTATAGGTAAGCATAACTGATAGGTAGATTAAGGGTTATGTATTAAAGACACCTATAGGTACGCATAACTGATTGAGGGCTATGTAATTAAAGACACCTTAGGGTATACATAGTCAGTAGAAAACCTAGTGGGGATACAAGACATAGGGGAGAGCTTGTATCATGTTGTGTGGGACCCATTTCAGTCAGTAACACAAAGGGTTATCAAACTAAAGAACTCCATACTAGGCGGGGAAGGGGCACGCTTACTGATTGATTGTAAGATATCCAAAATGAGACGGATGGTGTGGGCGGCACAAACCGACCGGGGACATGTGCGTGCATGGGCCGGGCAGAGGGGGACAAGACGACCGTGACACCAGTAGGTATAACTGTGCACACATTGGGTTGCCACTTTGGGGAAGTGATACCCCCTAGTTGTGGGACCAGCACAGGGTATCTACAGAGTAGGGAGCCGATCGATTAGGGTAGTGGTTAGGGTATACCCGGACGTATACCCTAAGTCTACCAATTTATAATAGGAGGGTAGTGGGTACGACTAGTTGAGATAGGAGCAGGCGGCACCTATGACAGCAGCTAGGAATACACGAAACTACCACCATCGTTATCGTTATTATGGTTAGCAGAATTTACTAGTAATAGTGCAGAGTAGTTTGTAGTGAAGCATGCATACATCTTACCTTATTCGTCCTGTCATACCTGCCATCTGTACCGTGAATCCTCTTATCCACTTTGTATGCCTGTCATGTTTACCTTTATTTATTTACTGGCTAAAAATTACTGGACTCACCAGACGTATGTCTGACCTAGTTTGTTTCGCCTCTTTTCTTCCGTTGCCCCCCTCCCCCCAGGGTCTCAGGGAGGAAACAACCAGGTTTAGTCAGGATTTGGATATCATCTTCTAGGAGCTACATATGAAGTATGGCTCGAGTCTCTGTCTCTTATATGGCTTGCTCTTTAATATGGGGAATGATGTTTTTCTTTTAAATACCTATGTACTCTGATAATGTAAGACAGAAGTGTTTTGTTGTAATGGTTTTATGACTCATGGTATTATGTAACAAAGTATTTTGGTGATTTAATAAAGTTTTTTATTTTCCACTGCAAAATTTTTATATCTGTCTTGTGATATTCTGTGTCTGTTTACCTAAAATGCTCCACTGAAGTTAAGGCATTCCCTTTGTGAGTGACCTTAATGGAGGTGGGGTATTACACTTGGTATCAGAGCTGAAGGTTACCAGATTAGATAAAAGTTTTGAAAATATTTTTCAAAAAGGTTTTAAAATAAAGTTTTTTTCAAAAAAGGAAAGCCTGTTTTGAAAAAAATTCCCCGAAAAGCCATATGTAGTATCCTTCGATCCTTTTTCTAAAATCTCTCCCTTTTTCTTCTTAGCATGTCTGAGGATCTTAACCTTCCAGAGGGTGTACCGATACTAGGATGGTTTAGGAGGTATTTGGAAGCTAGGGCCACCGCTGCAGGTCCAGCAAATGTTCCTCCTCCCCCAGCTGCACCCGTTCCTCCTCCTCCCCCTCCTCGTGTTGATACTTTTGCAAAGATATGTAAGGACTTTCGGGCAATGGACGGGAAGCCTTTTCACAGGTCGGAGATGTTTGTTGAAGCTCAAAATTGGCTAAAGGAGGTGGAAGAATTGTTTGGAATCTTTGAGGTAGAAGATGGAAGAAAGGTCCAGTTAGTTGCCTGGTTAATGAAGGATGAGGCCTCGTTTTGGTGGGAGGTCACTAATGGAGAGCATCCAGTTGATACATGGCCGGATTTCAGACGTAGGTTTGAGGCGAAATTTCTCTCACGAGCAGAAGAAAATATATACATGGAAAGGTTCTTGGCATTGAAGCAGGGGAATCTGTCAGTAAAAGAGTACGTCAACAAGTTCAATCAGTTGGCGAGGTTTGGCTTAGACTTGGTGAACACACCTGAGAAGAAGGCTCTGAGATTTGTTAAAGGCTTGAATGAGCCACTTCACGGATTGGCTATGACCCACGTTCCCATGGGGTCCACTTTTGAAAAGCTGGTGGATATGGCCCTAATGCATGAAGAGGACAAGGGAGCAAAGAAAGAGGAAAAAATTGAAGGGACATTGAAAAATGAGAAGGAGGGACCCAAGAGAGGACAGCAACAGCAGCAGCAGAAGAATGGCGAGAAGGATGACAAGGGCAAGGATAAGAGGAAATGCCACTATTGTGAGAAAGAAGGTCATCTAGTCAAAGAATGTAAAAGGCGGAAGTTCAATTGCTTTAAGTGCGGAGAGGTTGGACACTTCTCTAAGGAATGCCCGAAGGCGCAGGGATCGCAAGGGACTTCTGGAGGGCAGGCGAATGCTCTCTTGGCAGATGGATAGGATAGAGATAGGAAAAATTTATGTAAAAGGTTTAATTTCCTTATATGATTATGAAGTTAAGACTCTTTTAGATTCTGGCATTTTGATTTTGTAATTGAGACTCTGCACTTTAATACTAGTCTTGTTTCTGATCCCGTAGTTGTTTCAAACCCCTTTGGTGGTTCGACTCATTTATTAGTGATTTGTAAGGGGTTGAAATTATCTGTGTTAGGCATCAAAATTTTGAATGTGACATTTGTGTGCTCAAGTTTATGGGCTATGGGTTGGTTCTAAATGGACCAGCTTTCTATGTAGAGGGTCGTTCTAGATTTTGAGAGGAGGGTCGTTAAGTTTCTAACTTGTCATGGGAAGACCCCCAAAGTTTCTTATGACCCACAAGGGTCTGTTATGCTTAGCTTTCTGAGAATCATTCTGTAATCTGATATGTACCAGTAGTCTGTAAGTATCTGAATATTTATGAAGGATAGGAGTTTCTACTCAAAGCATGAAGTAGATTTCCAGTTTTGACATTGTTTAATAGGGGTAATTCTCTGAGTGTCAGTCTGATGTTGATTCGGTCTTCGAGGCTGAAACTTAGGGAATTATTCTCTTAACCGATGTCAAATGGGAACAAAGCTTTTGTTTTAGTTATATCATTTGTTTGTATCCCATCAATCGAATCTTCGACCTTTAGATAGGAAATCCATGGATGTAAATATGTGTTTGAGACATGTTATGTTTGATGGTTGCAAGTGGATGCAAGTGTTTTCTAGTGGTTGCCTGTGGACGCATATACACACACATTAGGCACTAGATCGGCTCAATCACTCTCTCATCCTGCATATGGATGTATGTACATTTTCTTTTATTTTTATGGATGAAAATGGATGAGCTAGCATATGGATGTTGCATTTGGATTAATGTTTGTGCACACATATAGAACTTATATGATGTAATTGGTTTACTTGCATACATAATGGACTCATGGCACTGACAAAATTTGCATTAAGGAGGTCAACTGAATCAGTAGACCGCCTGATTTTGAATTAGATAGGGACATGTACACACACTATGCATATAAACATAAAAGCATTATAAGACTTTTAAGGACAATGGATGCCAGTGTTTGATGGTTGAGTAGATGGATGATTGGATGGTAGGATGCACATTCTTCTTGACTCGAAGATTTCGAGGACGAAATCCTTTAAGGAGGGGAGAATGTAACACCACGTAATTTTAAATATTAAAATTAACGAATTAAAGAATACTTAATTGTAAATGTGAGAATTAAGGGAAACGGGTTACGCCATTGCGTTCGTCTCGGAATTATGGTTGAGATAGAGTCCGAGTTTGCGTAAAACGGATACCGTATGAAGAAGATATGGACGAACGAAGTTAGGCAGAAAAACCAGAAACAGGCCAGAATGCACTGGCGCACTTGGGAAGTGCGCCCATGCAAAGTTGCACTGGCGCACTTGGGAAGTGCGCCCATGTCGGGCAGAAAACTTGCACAGATTTCTGAGGCTCTTATTCGAATAGTGAGTCAGTGCTGAGTCATTCCTGACCGGTTGCTGAGTCAATAGGATAACTCTATCTAGTCTTGACGGTGGTGATGGCTCCTGTAAGATCCAATGGCCTATATTAATCTAATTAATCTATAAAAACACATATAGACTCAAACCCTAAACCTAATCAAAAATTAGATCAATGGCCGTCATACTGTCTCTCCAAAACCTAGAGTAGCCACCACCAACTAGAAGCAAAGTAAAGCAACTTAATTCTATTCAAATCAAAGTCTAATCTCAACAACGAAATTGTCTACATCAAGGGAACGCTAATCAATTACAGAATTCAGATCCCAGAACTCAAGACCCTCTTTTTCTGTGAGTTCTAGTCACTTTTAGGTGTAAATAGATAAATGTAAATTGTGGTAGACTATGGATTGGGTATAGGTTGTATGAAATCATGCAAGTTTATTATCGTTGTGAAATTATGCAAGTTATTAATCATGTTGTGAATTTCATGAACCTATGCAAGTTATTAATTATGTTGTGGATTCATGAACCTATGCAAGTTACCTATGCAAGTTATTGTGTGATGAATTCATGAACCTATGCTAATTGTTATGTTGTGAATCATGAACCTATGCAAGTCACCTATGCAAGTTGTTATGTTGTGAATCATGAACTTATGTGAGTTGTTAATTATGTTGTTAATTCATGAACCTATGCAAGTTGTTATGTTGAAAATCATGAACCTATGCAAGTTGTTATGTTGCAAAATCATGAATCTATGCAAGTTGTTAATTATGCGGTGAATCATAATTATATGCGAAGTTATCATGTCATTTTCCCTAGTTGTCATGCTTATGCCAAAAATTGTACTGAAAACGATCACCTTGTCATTCCCTTTATTTTATTGTTATGGCAAGGCTACCTTGTAGCCTCGATGACGCCAAAAATGCAAACGGTTACGCTAGTTAAGAAACGGGAAAAAGGGAAATTTGTAATAGGAATAATTTACATAGTGTTTATGTAAATTGGGCACATGATTCTAGTAGGGAAACATATAATTTTTTTACCTATTATGACATAGGTAAAGTTGAGTAAAAATGGTATAATTTGAATATGACCATTTATGGATAGGAAATTCAAATTGTTAATAAAATAGGTATTGACACCTATAAAAAGGAAATGATTAATTAATTAACTTAATTAATCAAAAGAGGAATGTTTAAGCAATTAAAGTCTGAAAATTTAATTAACACTTATGACACGAGGTTAGGTTACATTAGTGGTGGAAGTCTGCCCGAACCCGACCGGCATATCCAGCAGCCACTAATGTTGAACCTAATGTGAGAGGTCTAAGTTTGTGAATACGACTCGGGAAAAGACACGAGGTTAGACCCAACTGTGGAATAAGACTGCCCGGACCCGACCGACATATCTAGCATCCACATTTTGTAGGCCTAATGTGGGAGGTCTAGCCCAATATAACCATAATTGGACATGGTAATAAGAAAAGACTATTTAACCTTACTTTATACATGTGGACTGTATGATGATAGACATAAGTTAGGGTTAAGTAAAATGAGTTGGATTGTGGGTGGGTTAAGTACAACTGATGGGTAGGTGGGTAATATTAATATATATAGGCCCAGAAACTTAACCATTAAATAAATAGGATTAAATCAGTTGGAGGGTTAAGTACAACTGAAGGGTAGGTGGGTAATATTAATATATATAGGCCCACAAACTTAACCGGATAAAAAGGATTATGTAATTAAAGACACCTAATGGTATACATAATCGGGGAAAAATAGTAAAGTTATGTACTAAAGACACCCTTAGGAGTACGCATAACTAATGGGAATAAATAGAGTTATGTATTAAAGACACCTATAGGTAAGCATAACCGATAGGTAGATTAAGCGTTATGTATTAACGACACCTATAGGTACGCATAACTGATTGAGGGCTATGTAATTAAAGACACCTTAGGGTATACATAGTCAGTAGAAAACCTAGTGGGGATACAAGACATAGGGGAGAGCTTGTATCTTGTTGTGTGGGACCCATTTCAGTCAGTAACCCGGAGGGGTATCAAAGTAAAGAACTCCGTACTAGGCGGGGAAGGGGAACGCTTACTGATTGATTGTAAGAGATCCAAAACGAGACGGATGGTGTGGGCGGCGCAAACCGACCGGGGACATGATCGTGCATGGGCCGGGCAGAGGGGGACAAGACGACCGTGACACCAGTAGGCATAACTGTGCACACCTTGGGTTGCCACTTTAGGGAAGTGATACCCCCTAGTTGTGGGACCAGCACAGGGTATCTACAGAGTTGGGAGCCGATCGATTAGGGTAGTGGTTAGGGTATACCCGGACATATGCCCTAAGTCTACCAATTTATAGTAGGAGGGTAGTGGGCACGACTAGTTGAGATAGGAGTAGGCGGCACCTATGACAGCAGCTAGGAATACACGAAACTACCACCATCGTTATCGTTATTATGGTTAGCAGATTTTACTAGTAATAGTGCAGAGTATTTTGTAGTGAAGCATGCATACATCTTACCTTATTCGTCCTGTCATACCTGCCATCTGTACCGTGAATCCTCTTATCCACTTTGTATGCCTGTCATGTTTACCTTTATTTTTTTACTGTCTAAAAGTCACTGGACTCACCAGACGTATGTTTGACCTAGTTTGTTTCGCCTCTTCTCTTCCGTCCCCCCCCCCCCCCCCCCCAGGGTCTTAGGGAGGAAACAACCAGGTTTAGTCAGGATTTGGATATCATCTTCTAGGAGCTACTTCTGAAGTATGGCTCGAGTCTCTGTCTCTTATATGGCTTGCGCTTTAATATGGGGAATGATGTTTTTCTTTTAAATACCTATGTACTCTGATAATGTAAGACAGAAGTGTTTTGTTGTAATGGCTTTATGACTCATGGTATTATGTAACAAAGTATTTTGGTGATTTAATAAAGTTGTTTATTTTCCACTGCAAAAATTTTATATCTGTCTTGTGATTTTCTGTGTCTTTTTACCTAAAATGCTCCACTGAAGTTAAGGCATTCCCTTTGTGAGTGACCTTAATGGAGGTGGGGTGTTACAATCACTCCCCAAAGTGGAAACCCGATACAAACAAAAATGCACGGCTTATATCTACACGATGCAACAACGTCTTACCTATCAGCCCGGGCCCACACACGCGTATGAACCCGTTGGACTTGTGTTGCCACCATTGACCCGTTTTGACCTCATACAATCAAGTCCAGTACGCGTGTCCCGTCCTCGACTTGGGTCGAGCCCACAAAGATACTTAATGGGTTACTGGTTTGAAAAGGGCCCCCATGCATGACACAAGCTTTCCACCTATGCTTGGTCCCCTCTAAGGTTTTTCCCACTTAACCTCATTCTTATTCATGTCTTCTTATATGTTTCAATCTTGGTTAAGTGCATCTAATCGTATTTCAAATGCCACCCAAGGCACCCACTAAATTCCACGTGCCACCCAAGGCACCCACTTAACCCCCTCATGTCCCACTACATGTTTATTTGGTTAAGTGTTTCTTAATTCATTAAGACCGTAACCTTGTAAAGACCTCCCACATTAGACTGGCATTTGTGGCAGCTGGATTTGTCGGGCATGTCCGGGAAGTCTTACACCACAAACGAGCTTAACCTCGTGTCTTTACAACTGTTACGCATTTAGTTTATGCCTATGACTTCCCACATTAGACTGGCATTTGTGGCTGCTGGATTTGTCGGGTGGGTCCGGGCAGTCTTACACCACAAAAGAGTCTAACCTCGTGTCTTAGGCGATTAATTACACATAATTAATTATCCCCAATTTGAATTAATTTCCCTATTCAAATTGTCAATCAATTACAAATTTAACTATGTCCATAATTAACACCTTAATTATGTCCATCTATTTATGGTATATAAAATTATACCAATTAACATCACATTTAAGGTATTTATGCCAATTCTCAATATTAAATCTTTTAATATTATCCCATTGCCCCACGTTGTACGTTCGTTCGTTTAACGTGAAATATACGTTAGACTCGAATAGTCTAACTTATGGAATAAAGAGAAAACATCACAACATGCAAATAATAAAAACTAGATCTAAACATAAGGGGTGAACTTGAATGTGTGAATAAGGTTTTTCGTCTAAAACTTGCATAGGCCAAAGTCACAAACTTGCATAAACTATGGATGTCATAGATCTAATCATAAGGTGTAAACTTGCATAGGCTATAGTCACAAACTTACATTACATGACTCATACTCTAATATATATATATATATATATATATATATATATATATATATATATATATACTTGCATATGTGATTTATGCAACATAAACTATGGTGTAAACTTGCATCTAAGCATGTAAATTAAGATCTACATGTAAACTAGCATATAGAATTTTGTATACTAGCATATAACTCACACATGTCTTAGCCTAAACTTTAGATCCAAGCTTACACATCAAATAGATGTCATGAAACATGTAAGGTGGTATGTGATTCTCATTAACTTGCATATGATTCATATCTAAATTAACATCCAAACTTGCATATAGAATTATCAAGTTAAGCTTACATATGATTTAACATATGAATTAGTTCCAACAAACATAACCAAACTAGCATATGAAGCATCATTATGAATTGATTGTACATAAGCCAACATTTAACATCGACTTTCAACATAGATAATAACATCACAACTTTACAACATAGATAATAACATCGTAGATTTACAACATAGATAATAACATAACGGTCAATGATTCACAACATAACCATATAACCCAAATCATAACTTAACCTAATTAAATTGTTAATTATCTTATTAAAGAAATAATCGAACTCACAACTCAAAGAAGGTCTTGTGTTCTGAAATCTGAGTTCTGAAATTGATTTAGCTTTCCTTTGAAGAAGAAAAATTCATTGTTGTTTAGATTTGAGTTAAATAGAATTGAGTTGATTAGCTTTTCTTTCTCCTAAATGGTGGCGGCTACTCTAGGTTGCAAGGTGACAGCATGGCGGCCACGGTTCTAAATTTTTATTTGATTTAAGGGTTTGAGTCTACATGTGTTTATATAGAATTTAGGATTAATTTAGGCCATCCGATCAACCTAGAATAAACCACAGCCATTCAGTCAAGATAGGGTGACAAGTCAGCCCTAATGACTCAGCCAAGAGTCAGAAAATCGTCATCTTTCAAATCTGCTCGAGGGGGGGGGCAGGTCGACCCCCTGGTCAACCCCCTGGTCGACCTGTATGGGTTGGTCGACCCCCTGGTCGACCTGGCCCCTGGCGGGAATTTTCCCGCCTCGCCCAATCTGAGTCTGAATTTGAATTTTTGAAACCTGTTTGAATTTTTCTGAAACTTCCGATCGCCATAACTTCTTCATACGAAGTCCAATTCACGCAAACTCGGACTCTATCTCAACCAGAATTCCGAGACGAACACAATGGCCTAACCCGTTTCCCTTAGTTCTCACATTAGAATTAAATATTCTTTAATTCGTTACTCTAGTGTTAACAGAAATACGGGGTGTTACATTCTCCCCTACTTAAAGGATTCCATCTTCGAAATCTCTAAGTCAAGAAGAACGTATCCTACCATCCACTCGTCCATCTACTCAACCATCAACCACTAGCAACCATGGTCCTCACAAGATTTCTAATGCTTTTCATGTACATAAGCATAGTGTGTGTATATGTTCGTATACTAATGCAAAATCAGGCGGTCCACTGATTCAGTCGACCTCCTTAATGCAAATAATGATAGTGCCATGTATCCATCATGTATGCAAAGAATACTATACATATCATTACTACATGTGTGCACAAATATCCATTTAAATGCAACATCCATATGATACACACATTTAATGTACATTCATTTTACTAAATACATCCATTTATATGCAATATGGAAGTGACTAAGCCGATCTAGTGCCTAAAGTGTGTGTATATGCATCCACGAGCAAACACTTGCATCCACATGCATCCACCATGCATAACATGTCTCAAACACATGTTTCAACCATAGGACTACCCTATCTAAAGGTCAAAGATACCAGTGAGAAGTCATACTGAGGATAAAACGAGTACAAGCTAAGCGATAAAGGAGAAATTAAAAGACATACCCTCGAAAAGAAAAGGGTACAATGAATGCATCTTCTCTTCCATCTCCCAAGTAGCGTTGCTCTCATCATCTCCCCATTGCACTTTGACTAGCTCGACCTCTCGATTCCTCAACTTCTTAATCTCCGACCCAAGAATGCATGTAGGATCTCGTCGAATCGCAGCATCACGCTCTATGTCCACCTCTCTAAGAAAGCTCGGCTCTACCACTTTCGCGGTCTCGTGCAAGCATTTCCTCAAATGTGATACATGGAATACGTCATGTACACCCCTAAGTCTCTCGGGCAACTCCACTCTATACGCCATCTATCCAATCCTTTCCTTAATAGGAAACGGCCCTATGAACCTTGGTGCTAACTTCCCAACGGACCCAAAGCGAACAACATTCCGTAATGGAGACACCTTGATAAAGACCCTATCCCCAATATCAAATTCAAGGTTTGTCCTCCTCTTGTCCACATATGATTTCTGCCTATCTTGCGCTGTCTTCATCCTCCTTCGAATCAAATCAATCTTTTCCGAAGTCTCTCTAATCATATCGGGCCCAAGTAAGATCTTATTCGTAGATTCCCACCAAAATGTAGGTGAACAACAAGGCCTTCCATAAAGAGCCTCGAAAGGTGCCATGCCAATGCTATACTGAAAACTATTATTATACGCGAACTCCACCAAAGGAAGATGCTCCTCCCATGTACCTCTGAAGTCTAAAACACATAGCCTCAAAAGGTCCTCTAGAATACGATTCACCCTCTCGGTCTGGCCGTCCGTCTGAGGATGATATGCGGTGCTCAAACATAACTGAGTCCCTACCGCCTCTTGTAAGCTCTTCCAAAACTCGCTAGTGAAGATAGGATCGCGATCGCTCACTATGCTAGAAGGAACACCATGCAAACGAACTATCTCTCGAATGTATACGGAGGCTAACCATGGAGCAATCCTCTTACTCTTCATGGGAATGAAATGGGCGCTCTTAGTAAGTCTGTCTACCATGACCCAAATCCCCGTATTACCCTTCCTCGATTTCGGTAACCCGTCAACAAATTCAATCGAGACACTCTCCCACTTCCATTGCGGGATTTCCAATGGGTGAAGCAACCCACCGGGCTTCTTTTGCTCTGCTTTTACTTGTTGGCACACCAAGCATCTAGCGACAAACTCGGCGACATCCCTCTTCATACCAGCCCAAAAGTAAACTCGTCTCATGTCCATGTACATCTTGTCCCCTCTGGGATGAATGGTCATCTTTGAACGATGTGCATCATCAAGAATGGTCTTCCTCAAGTTCTCGTCTCGTGGTACACAAAGTCTACCGTCCCTACGTAACCAACCCTTATCATCTAGGGTGTACCTGCTGAGATGGCTCGATGACTCCCCTTATGAGCTTCTCTACCAACTCAACCAACTGTGGGTCATCTTGCTGTGCCTCACCAATCCGTCCCAAAATCGTAGGTCTGACCTCTAAGGATGCTAGCAAACTGGGTACAAAGTCAATGGAAGGTCTAAAGTTTAACATAGAGATGAAATCTAAGCTTTGTCGCTCAACAAACAACGGACTCAAGGACAACCTTTTCCTATTTAAGGCATCTGCCACCACGTTACCCTTGCCAGGGGTATATGCTATCTCGAAATCGTAGGACGCTAAGAATTCCATCCACCTTTGTTGCCTTAAGTTCAAGTCCTTCTGAGAGAACAAGTATTTTAGCGATTTGTGGTCTGTGAACAATTCGAATTTCTCGCCAAGAAGATAATGGCGCCAAGACTTAAGCACGAAAACAATTGCGGCCAACTCTAGGTCATGTGTAGGGTAATTTTTCTCATACACTCTCAACTGCCTTCCTCTATAGGCGATTACCCTCCCCTCTTGCATTAAGACTGCGCCTAGTCCTGTCCCACAAGCATCGGTATAAGCGGTAAATGGCTTACTCCCATCTGGCAACACTAAGACTGGGGTTGTGGTCAAAGCTCTCTTTAAACGTTGGAACGCATCATCACAATCAACGTCCCACATGAAAACTAGGTTCTTCTTCGTCAAGCGTGTCAATGGGACTGATATTTTTGCGAAGTCCTTGATAAACTTCCTATAGTAGCCGGCCAACCCCAAGAAACTCCTCACCTCGGTAGCATTTTTAGGGACCTTCCAATCTTGGATGGCCACCACCTTTGCGGGATCCACAGCTATCCCTTCTTTGGAAACCACGTGCCCTAAGAATCGCACTTCCTTCCTCCAAAAGTGACATTTAGAAAATTTAGCTTTAAGGTTATGCGCTCGAAGGGTCTTCGATACTTCACTAAGATGTAGGGCGTGCTCTTCCTCGCTCTTAGAAAAGATCAAGATGTCATCCACAAAGACCACCACGAATTTATTAAGGTACTCCCTAAACACCCTACTCATCAAGTCAACAAAGTATGTGGGGGCGTTTGTCAAACTGAATGGCATTACAAGCCACTCATAGAAACCGTCCGAAGTCCTAAAGGTAGTCTTGTCTATGCTATCCTCAACCACTCTCAACTGATGGAAACCAGTGGCTAAGTCCAACTGCGAAAACACTAAGGCGCCAACTAACTGATCAAAGAGATCGTCAATCCTCGGCAGTGGGTGCCTATTCTTCTTAGTAAGTTTATTAAGTTCTCTATAGTCCACACAAAGTCTAAGGGACCCATCCGCCTTTGTGGCAAATACTACTGGAGCACCCCACTCCGATATACTACGTCTTATGAACCCCTTCTCAAGCAACTCCCCTACTTACTTATTGAGCTCCCCCCTCTCACGAGGAGCCATGTGGCGTACTGGCAGAGATACTGGTTTTGCATTGTCTACAAGATAAATACGAAAGTCTATCTCACGTTTTGGGGGTAGACCCCTCACCTCATCGAAGACATCAACATATTCACGGACTATACGAACAGAATGTAAATCATCATTGGATACGTCAAGTGACTCAAGATAACTAAGCATCACTGATCCTCTAGGGTCACAAGAAATATCAAGAGTCTTTCCACTACGAGTCAACAATTTTACTACCCTTCGTTCACAATCTAGGATGGCACCATATCTGGCTAGCCAATCCATCCCTAGAATCAACCCATAGCCCATGAAACCAAGCACAAAAGCATTACATTCAAAACCAACGCCTAAGATTGACAATCTCAAATCCCTACAGACCATGGATAAATGAGTCGACCCACCAATAGGATTTGAGACTACAATGGGATCCACAACAGGACTAGTATTTAAGTGCAGTGTTTCAACTAATGATGTAGAGATAAACGAATGTGATGCACCAGAATCGAATAAAGTACGGACAGGATGATCAAACAGAAAAACTAAACTCTCAATGGAAATGTTTCTACCTCGTTCTTGCAGCGGTGTGACCGCGAGAGCCTGGACCTGCTCCCTTGCCTGCCCCGGTGCCACGAGAGCCTGAAGCTGCCCTCCAGAAGTTCTTTGCCCTTGTCCCTGTTTCCTTGGGCAGTCCTTAACTAGATGACATGCCTCTCCATAGTGGAAACAGCCAGTCTTCTTCTTTTTCCTACAGTCTTTACTCAGATGGCCTGGTGTCCCACAATTAAAGCACTTCTTCTTTCCTTTGGCATTATTGTTCTTCCCGCCCTTCTTATTTTGTTGTTGTGGTTTCTTTTGATCTCCTTTCTTCTCAGGTGCCTTATTAGCATTAGCACCTTTCTCCTCTTCATGTGTAAGCGCCATATCAACTAGCCTCTCAAAGGTGGCCCCCAAAGGGATGTGGGTCATAGCTAACCCATGTAGTGGCTCGTTCAAACCCTTAACAAATCTCAGGGCCTTCTTTTCGGGTGTATTCACCAAGTCCAAGCCAAATCTCGCCAACTGATTGAACTTGATGACGTATTCTTTCACTGATATCCCTTGCTTCAACGCCAAAAATCTTTCCATATATAAATTCTCTTCATCCTGTGAGAGAAACTTTTCCTCAAACCTACGCTTGAAATTCGGCAATGTATCAACTGGACGCTCTCCATCAGTGACCTCCCACCAAAACGAAGCTTCGTCCTTCATCATCCAAGCAGCCAATTGTACCTTCTTACAATCGTCCAAATCGAAAATGCCAAACAGATCCTCCACTTCTTTCAACCAATTTCTAGCTTCAATGAACGTTTCAGACCCACTAAAAGATTTTCCACCCATCAAACGAAAGTCTTTACATATCTTGGAGAATGTATCTCCACGCGGAGGAATGACTGGAGCTGGGGGAGGAGGAGGAGGAACGTTGGCCGGACCCGCGGCAGCGGCCCTAGCCTCGAGATATTGACCAAACCAACCGGGTACATGAACACCCTCTGGTATCTCAGATGCTCCAAACATGCTGAAAAGAAAAAGAAAGAGTTTTAAAACAAGGGAAGCGAAAGAGAGATGTATGGCTTGCGGGGATTATGCTCTTTAAAGTAAACTTTCCTTGAAAATAGCTTCTTTAAAACAAGTTTTTGAAAATACTTTCTAGGAAAATAATACTTTTGAAAACACTTTTCAAAACTTTTTATCTGTTCTTGTAACCATAGCTCTGATACCACGTGTAACACCCCATGTCCATTAATGTCACTCACAAAGGGAATGCATCAATGTCCATGAAGCGTTATTGTTGTATAGAAAAGATAAATTACAAGAATAAATAAATAAAACAACACAGCGGAAGTTAAAACTTATTTCATAGCATCATAACTCAAAACGAGTTTACATAAGTAGTCTCCAAAACCATTACATCAGGATCAATAGTCTTTTCCAAAAAAACTTCAAAGTACATAAAGAAGCAAATACTTAAATAACCTAAATGTATAATTCCCCATTGAGCATAAGCAAAGCCATAAAGATGAGAGAGTCCCAAGCGATACATCTACTCTCTTCAAGTAACTGAAAGAAATCGGCACTAAGTTGTAGTATTCCCTCCTTGCAAACCTGAGGGTGGAAAAAGGAAGAAAAGAGGTGGAAAGAAAAGGGGGTCAGACATAAAGTCTAGTGAGTGTGATAACTTTAACAATATAATTATCAAAATAACTAGGCTAAGGCATAAGCTGGAAAATAAGGAAATGACTATGAACAATTGGGTATGAAAGGGAAATAAGACGAACAAAGATAACGTTAAAGGCGCCCCTAATCACTATAAGATAATTACTATACTGCACCACTACTAGTCACCCTAAAGGTTGATCCCGCCAACAGAACTTATTACTGCTAATGGTAGTTTCGTGTACCCCTAGCTAAGTCCATAGGTGCCGTCTGCCCCTATCTCCATTAGGTGTACCCACTACCCCCATTCGATCGGCTCCCTAACTTGTAGAAACTCGTGCTGGCCCCATAGTGGGGTGTATCACTCCCCAAAGTGGCAACCTGATACAACCAAAAATGCACGGCTTATATCTACACGATGCAACAACGTCTTACCTACCAGCTCGGGCCCACACACGCATATGAACCCGTTGGACTTGCGTTGCCACCGCTGACCCGTTTTGACCTCTTACAATCAAATCCAGTACGCGTGTCCCGTCCTCGACTTGGGTCGAGCCCACAAAGATACTTAATGGGTTACTAGTTTGAAAAGGGCCCCCATGCATAACACAAGCTTTCCACCTATGCTTGGTCCCCTCTAAGGTTTTTCCCACTTAACCCCATTCTTATTCATGTCTTCTTACATGTTTCAATCTTGGTTAAGTGCATCTAATCGTATTTCAAAT
The DNA here is from genome assembly GCA_030737875.1 of Allium sativum. Classification (NCBI taxonomy): domain Eukaryota; kingdom Viridiplantae; phylum Streptophyta; class Magnoliopsida; order Asparagales; family Amaryllidaceae; genus Allium; species Allium sativum. Next base: position 394,970,061 of record CM060925.1, read on the forward strand.
GCCACCCAAGGCACCCACTAATTCCACCCAAGGCACCCACTTAACCCCCTCATGTCCCACTACATGTTTATCTGGTTAAGTGTTTCTTAATTCATTAAGACCGTAACCTTGTAAAGACCTCCCACATTAGACTGACATTTGTGGCAGCTGGATTTGCTGAGCGGGTCCGGGCAGTCTTACACCACAAACGAGCCTAACCTCGTGTCTTTACAACTGTTACGCATTTAATTTATGCCTAAGACCTCCCACATTAGACTGGCATTTGTGGCTGCTGGATTTGCCGGGCGGGTCCGGGTAGTCTTACACCACAAAAGAGTCTAACCTCGTGTCTTAGGCGATTAATTACACATAATTAATTACCCCCAATTTGAATTAATTTCCCTATTCAAATTGTCAATCAATTACAAATTTAACTATGTTCATAATTAACACCTTAATTATGTCCATCTATTTATGGTATATAAAATTATACCAATTAACATCACATTTAAGGTATTTATGTCAATTCTCAATATTAAATCTTTTAATATTATCCCATTGCCCCACGTTGTACGTTCGTTCGTTTAACGTGAAATATACGTTAGACTCGAATAGTCTAACTTATGGAATAAAGAGAAAACATCACAACATGCGTAGAATAAAAACTAGATCTAAACATAAGGGTTGAACTTGCATGTGTGAATACGGTTTTTCATATAAAACTTGCATAGGCCAAAATCACAAACTTGCATAAACTATGGATGTCATAGATCGAATCATAAGGTGTAAACTTGCATAGACAATAGTCACAAACTTACATTACACGATTCATACTCCAGTATATATATATATACTTGCCTATGTGATTTATGCAACATAAATTATGGTGTAAACTTGCATCTAAACATGTAAATTAAGATCTACATGTAAACTAGCATATAGAATTTTGTATACTAGCATATAACTCACACATGTCCTAGCCTAAACTTTAGATTCAAGCTTACACATAAAATAGATGTCATGAAACATGTAAGGTGGTATGTGATTCTCATTAACTTGTATATGATTCATATCTAAATTAACATCCAAACTTGCATATAGAATTATCAAGTTAAACTTACATATGATTTAACATATGAATTAGTTCCAACAAACATAACCAAACTAGCATATGAAGCATCATTATGAATTGATTGTACATAAGCCAACAATTAACATCGATTTTCAACATAGATAATAACATCACAACTTTACAACATAGATAATAACATCATAGATTTACAACATAGATAATAACATAACGGTCAATGATTCACAACATAACTATATAACCCAAATCATAACTCAACCTAATTAAATTGTTAATTATCTTATTAAAGAAATCGAACTCACAACTCAAAGAAGGTCTTGCGTTCTGAAATCCGAGTTCTGAAATTGATTTAGCTTTCCTTTGAAGAAGAAAAATTCGTTGTTGTTTAGATTTTAGTTGAATAAAATTGAGTTGATTAGCTTTTCTTTCTCCTAAATGGTGGCGGCTACTCTAGGTTGCAAGGTGACAGCATGGCGGCCATGGTTCTAAATTTTTATTTGATTTTAGGGATTGAGTCTAAATGTGTTTATATATAATTTAGGATTAATTTAGGCCATCCGATCAACCTAGAATAAACCACAGCCATTCAGTCAAGATAGGGTGACAAGTCAGCCCTAATGACTCAGCCAAGAGTCAAAAAATCGTCATCTTTCAAATCTGCCCGAGGGGGGGAAGGTCGACCCCCAGGTCGACCTGTATGGGTAGGTCGACCCCCTGGTCTACCTGGCCCTTGGCGGGAATTTTCCCGCCTAGCCCAATCTGAGTCTGAATTTGAATTTTTGAAATCTGTTTGAATTTTTCTGAAACTTCCTATCGCCATAACTTCTTCATACGAAGTCCGATTCACGCAAACTCGGACTCTATCTCAACCAGAATTCCGAGGCGAACACAATGTCCTAACCCGTTTCCCTTAATTCTCACATTAAAATTAAATATTCTTTAATTCGTTACTTTAGTGTTAGCAAAAATGCGGGGTGTTACAGATTTGGTTTTAGGGTTTGAATCTACATGTGTTTATATAGAATTTAGGATTAATTTAGGCCATCCGATCAACCTAGAATCAATCAAGACCATCCAGTCAAGATAGAGTGACACCTCAGCCCTAATGACTTAGCACTGAGTCACAAAATCGTCATCTTTCAGATCTGCCCAGGGTGGCAGGTCGACCCCCAGGTCTACCCATAGTTCGACCCCCAGGTCGACCTGTAGGGGGAGGTCGACACTAGGGTCGACCCCCTGGTCGACCTGGGTCTTGGGCGGGAATTTTCCCGCCCAGCCCGCTTCTGACTTCTGTTTTGAATTTTGAATCCGGTTTCACGCTTTTTGAATTTATTTGAATTTTCTGGAAACTTCCGACAGCCATAACTTCTTCATACGAAGTCCATTTTATGCAAACTCGGACTCTATCTCAACCAGAATTCCGAGATGAACACAATGGCATAACTTGTTTCCCTTGATTCTTACATTTAAATTAATTATTGTTTAATTCGTTATTATAACATTAACAGAAAATACGGGGTGTTACAATTTCTGTTGTAGTAACATGCAACATCAAGTAGGTATAGCAAGTAGGTGCATGAAACATGATTTGATCTATATTAATTTGGTTGAGATAAACAGAGTTTGAGTGCATCGCCTGCCTGTAAATGCTATGGAGTTCGGACTCAATGCTGATGTGAACTGGATTTTTCCTACGAGTCTAGCGTTAGCCTATTGATATCACGTCATTGCCTTGGATCTCGAGTTGAAGATGTATACCACTTCTCCTTAATCTTGAAGCTCCCAGAACTAACTGAAAATAAACCTTACTTTTCACCTTTGTCTAAGTTGATTGAGGCTCCATAAATCTGGAATAATGGTTGAACTAGCACTACAACTGTGTTGACTCTTTGCGTTGTGTGGTCGTCAGTGGCTAGCTCACCAGAGCTCATATCGATCAGTAATATAGAATGATGTCAAATCAGTCCGAGCTCAACTCTGTAACTGATGAGGTGGTGTATGTGGGGTTGTTTCAGTGGCTATATTCATTAAGGTAAGATAGTCAGTTTGGAGTAGGTGGCAAGCATAGGTGTCATAATGTCCTATTGGTGGTTAAGAGATGACCTTGTATAGTGAACAATTCAAATGGTTTGGCTCATAATGCGGAGAATGCAAGTTTATATGCAAGATGTAAATATTAAACTTTCTTTGCACCTTTCCCTATGATGAAAGATCTAATGATTCTCTGCTACCCGAATGAATCTAATAAAATCATTGTGATACGGAGTTCGATGCATCATGTAATACCTCGTAAAATAAACCTAAAATAGATATAAGGCAATTTAAATAAAATAATAATAATTAATAATAAATTAATGAGCTAAAAAAATGGAATTTTGAGTAACTAAGAATTGGGCCAAGAAAGTATTACTATTGAGTTCACGGTGAGATTCTGATCCTTTTTCATATTTTATTTGTTGAAAATGGAGTCCATATGTAAAAGATATTAATAAAACAAGTTGTGCGTAAATATTAACACACAAAGTTTGAAATTTAAATAGAATATATATATATATCCGAGATATATTGATTATGGATTAGCATGAAAATAATATTCCAATTGAATTTGAAATTATGTGTATATATTCACATGCAATAGGGGAAAAAGATAATCAAACAAAGGAAAGAAATCAACATAATAAATAACATTTAATAAATTAGGCAATTAACCAAGGGATTAAATCTCCTGGATGGATCTAAACCCAAGGAGTTGACACTTAGGGGTCGACCGTTTGCTGATCGCCCTTCTAACCCAAAGGAGTCGATGGCCTTGGTTGAATAGTGGTGGTGAGGTTTTTTTTTAAGGGTTTTTGTATAAATTGCATAAATGGGCTGCTTGGATTTAATCTAATAGATCCTACAGTCTTTATTAACACCTGCAACTATATATGCCACCCTCATAGCCTCTCTCTAACCCTATTCTTCATTTCATTCTTATGCCTCTATTCTACCCTTTTGCCATTGCCAATTTCCAAAGAAAAGTTAGGATCTCTTCTACCTCTCTTTTCTTCATTCTATCTTCTCAAATCTAAGTCTCTGTAGGTTTAGAATTTTAAATTTTTGGTTTATATATATGAGATTTTAATTATTCTATATATATTACAAAAGGATCAGAGCACAGTTTCGTAGGCTGAATCCAGATTTCAATTCTACAGCAAATTCTACTATTTTCTATCACAAATTAATGTGAGTGGAAATCATTTAAGTTTTCTATTTTCTATGATTTGATAGTCTAAATTTTTATTGTTGTGCCTAAGAAGATTTGGACTTATACGAAAAGAAAACAATATCAAAACCCCCAAATCTTCCATTATTTATGTTTTTACATAGCAATGGTCAATCAATATAGTTGGGTTTGGATTATTAATGTTATAGAAGAAAAGATGTTTGAGCGTTTGTATGATTCTCGAATTTGGTCTAATTCTCTTATTATGAATTTGTATATTCATATATATATATATATATGTATATATGTATATATGTATATATATGTATGTATGTATGTATTTTGGTTACAAAGCTTAAGGATTGAATATCGCAATTTGAATAGGTTTAAAAATCTATTTCTAAAATGGATTGTTTGAATGTATTACTCGTAAATTATTAAAGTATTAAGGTTTTGTACACGAAAATTACATAAAAAGTGGATTAGTAGCAGATTTAGGATTTACGTATATATTTAGGAATACTACACCCTGTCTCTATTCTGTTACTGAAATAATCATTCAAATTTGGGTCACAAGTTGTATTTTGATGTTTTTATTTGCCTTTTTATCATTTATTGTGAATATGCATGTTGGACCATGTTAATTGATAGGGAAATTAACTTGTATACCTTATTACTAATTGTTAGGATTGACATTTCAAACATGGTAAGATGTTAATCCCATTCGCATAATTCACGCCTATATATATAGCGTAATAAATGTAATCTTAGTGCGTACTAGATACGTTTAAACTAGGAATTTGAATGCCCACATAGGAATTTGTATGCATATGTGTGAGTTAGTGGCTTTAATTATAACTAATGACACATAGACACGAGGTCAACCAGTACTTGTAGTGGAAGCCTGCTCGGAACCAACCGGCATAACCAACATCTACAAGTAAGACTGGTTAATGTGAGAGGTCTAGGTGTCATAGGCTATTATAATTAGTACAATTTGATGCGAGATTAAATCCAACATCTACAAGTGGACGACTTATATGAGATGTCAAGTGTGTGTGTGTCTATACACACACACACACACACACACACACATATATATATATATATATATATATTTGTGTATGAAGTGGACCTGCCTTGGGGAAAGGTATTTAGTAGTCGACCTGGCTCTTCTTGGGTATTAAGTGGTTATGACTAGGTCCATTCTGAAGGTTCACTACTTGGTTTTGGACCCAAGTCATGGGACCTGCCCTTTGAGGTTTTGGTGGTTGTCCACCTTTCTCTTATATAAGGTACTAAATGGTCTTATTAGGCAATATCATATGAGTAGGGTAGTTCTCCAAGTAATGTCCGCTTGGTTTAGTGAGGCTTGACCTAGGGACAGTTTATATAAAGGCCTAAAGCAACCACCATCCAAGGGAAGTATTAAGTGGTTAGGAGATCACCCATAGGGACAGCTAGATAGTAACAAGATGGTTGCCAGGAGGATCTTAAATAGTGTCGTGCTCCTACCTAAACCTGATATTAAGTCGCCATTATTATTTCTCAACCTTTACATGTTTAATGACGTGGATGTTAGGGACGAGGTCCTAAGTGGTTAGGGGTCCGCCATGGGTATTAATTGACCGTAAGGATGTCCGTCCTTAATAAATTAGATAATGACCTTAAGTGACTTGGTATAGCCCACCTCGTAGGGTATTAAGTGAGTGTAAGGATGTCCACCCTAAGATTTACTTATGGGGTATTAAGTGACTGTACGGATGTCCGCCCTTAGATTTACATATAGGCCTTAAGTGACTATGAGGATGTCCACTACGTATGTTTAATTATGTATGTTTGTTGTGTAGATATAACATGAAGAGTTTACATTTCCAAATATAGGAAATAGCCATTCCTAAACTTATATGTTTTCATTCACAAGAAATTTTTGTTCTGACCTCCCTTCTCTTAACATAAACAAGGTAGTAGGTGAGGATCTTGCATTAGCGATGATTAGTGATTTCTTGGAAGAGGAGCCTTTCGACAGAGATTTAGTTATTCTTAGCAGTAGTACTATTATTGTTGTTGTTATAATGTATTTTGGGATAATTATTGATGTACCTGTTATCTTCTGAGACTTGTTGTACTTGACATTTATGATTTTATTTATGGTACATCTATTTTGAGCTATTATATTTTATCCCTTCTGCTGTGTGAGATTATGATTTTGTTTAGACTGCCCTGTGATATCTGTTTTAGTATTTCCTTATAGGTACCAACAATCTGCTTAGAATGACTCTAAGTTCCGATGGGTCTTCTCTTAGTTGGAATTTACACCCAATTACGGGTGGGTTGTTACATTTAATATCAAAGAATAGGAACTCCATATCGGTTACTCCATAGTAATCGCTAAAAACCACTCTAACCATGTATTTAACCAAAATTAGTTAAATACTCATCTATGAAACGTACGACATTCTACCTGAAATCATACTCATCGTCGAGTCCATCCACCGCCTTTGTATTAAAATCATGTTCATCATCACATCCATCCACTGCCTTCGGTCGATCTATGCGTCCCGAAGCTTCTTCGTGAATCTATCCTAGTCCTAGTTTGCCATTGAATAACGTTTACAACCAGACTATGAAAACAAGAAATCATGCAATTAAGTCCTACAAGTGTCTAAACAACATACAAACTTACATTATATCTTTAATGAGGTAAAGAAAATCTATCCAAAGCAATCAAGTGGGATATGTGTCAAAATGTCCTAAATCTAGCAATATCGACAAATAGTGTATAAATGGGAGAAAATGTGGTATTTAATATTAAAACATTTTTAAATACTTTCAATCCATCTATAAAATTATTAGCTAGATTTTATTATGTTAGAAATTCCATTCAAAATTCATTTATATTTAAAAACAGTGATTACACCTATAGTAAAGTGTGAGACAATATCACTTACCTTAGTCAAATCATCCCAAACCAACTCTAAAATGTAGAGCTTGTCAATACGAGTCCAAGGGAAGAAATCACATCTGAATCTGACATTCAATGTGAAAGATATGAATATTACAAGTTAGATGACTTAAATCAACAACAATTAAATTACTAGTTGTTAGTTTAAATGTTAGTTACCTCACTAACACTATTACATCATCTTCCCAAAATCACTAATACCTGTGATCAAACATGGTTACATAAATGAAACCCAAATCCGTGAACTTTTTCCACCATCTACTTCCCCATATGTCAACGATTTCACGCATCGTTAATCGAGATCAACTCTTCGTCACGATCTCTGCATGTTGCCACCTTCCAGTCACGCTTGAGGGTCTGATGCAAAATCCGACATGTTGCCAATCACCATACGATCCAATCTCGTGATCAACAATATAGTTTTGGACCCAAAGCAAAGCACATGACCGGTGCTAAACACGACGAGCAACACAACGGCGACTACTAGATCATCCATTATTGCCCCGAAGCCCGACTAACTTGAACCTTAATCTCGATCAAAATTTTAATCATGCAAACTCTAGATCGTAGGAGATAATAAGGAGGCGACCTTAGTGAGAATCGAAGTACGAATTCATTGTAGGTGGTTTCATGATTTGATGTTGAGTAGAAGCCGATATTTTGATTTTTGAAGGAAGGGGAAAATCGGTAATGAAATAGTGAAGTGTGATTTAGAGAGAAACGGGTGATGGGTATTTCACTATAGCAAACAAGGTTTAATGTTTTATTAATTTGTTCTTTTAGTTTCATTTTAGTTTCAAATAAAATCGATGTGCATTTCCAGTTTGTACGATCAAACTACATATCCGATCGTGATGAAACTTGACAACATATATCACCTTAACAATGCGATTTTGATGGTATAAGTTTCGTCACAATCCGAGTTTGCGGTCTTAAAAAAAATTACGTGAATTTCGAAATGGTTTTAACCTTCAAATCATCTGATCTTAAAATATAGCGATCTATATACTTTTACTTCATGTAACGAATAATCTGGACGCAATGGAACTGGTCTCGGGTCCTGATTTGATTGTTTGTGAAAAATCATCCTTTGAACCGTCACTCGATTAATTAGCAATCGATATGTAAATAAAATATTTAAATACTTGATCATAACATGTCATTACATTTAGAGTGAAAGAACCCATGCTTACATCTTTCGAAATCCCCAAATCACTGATCCTCCTTTCTTATCCATCTAATAATATCCATAAAACTATCGTTGTTACCCAGTGGTAGCCTCTAATTAGCATTTCCAGTCCCTACCACATGAACACTTGCATTTCCTAAGCCAAGCTGAATATTCCCCGTAGTCTCATTCAGATTGGGCCCAATCCATGTATATGGACCAGTCTTAATCCCTCCTCCTGTACCGTGGTTTTCCTTCGATCAATGCATTCTAAATTTATGGCTATCATTTTCAATTCCAATTGCAAGACTTTTAACTCCAAATAATCCAGCATCCAAGCCCACCTATGCCGGGGGTGTGCCCCCATGTTAAGGGTAGCAGTGCCGCTTTGATTGAGGGAATCGTTACCGATCCGTACAAGTAGTCGAGGCTGCCACTCGTTGCTCTGTAGCCATATCCTGTCTGTTTTCTCTGATTTCAACCTATTGGTCCTGAGTTCTAGAAGTTCTAACCCCTTTGATCCTAATTACCTGTATTTCCTGCTTATCTAATTTCCCTTAAGAAATTATGCATCATCACTTTTTGTCGCTTAGTTATCTGCTCCTGCATAAATTCGTCATGGTCCTCATCTCTTCCTTAGTAATACAGATGAATGGTTGATTAGCTGCAAAACTTGCTTCATCATTCCTTTCAAGTGACTTTTATTTGCCAAGCCTTCCTTGTAGACTGCCTAGTCCTAATGGTAAATCCAATCTCTAGAAATCGAAATTGTAAACTAGAGGTTTCCAGTTCAATCCCACATCAGGGCATCATTTTTTTTTTTTTTTTTTTTGACGATTTCGGTAACAGACACCCAAATAAATAATCTCACATAAAACAGTCACATACCACAAAATGCAAATGTAAAAAAGCAAAAAATAAACATCGAATTATAGTGGTTCCACCTACGTCATCTCCGTGTAATCTTTTAATTATATTGTTTGATTACAATTATAGTTTCTTTGATGTAAGAATTAGAGTTGATCCAGAAAATGACAAAGTATATACACAATTGCCAAGAGAAGTTCCTTTTTTCATATATGAGTGGTGTGTTTATAGATGTAGAACCTATTGGTTCGAGCCGAAAATTTCCACCGGAGACAAAGTCATGCTTATTTAGGAAATACCAATTGGATTGCACACCACTAGGTGGTCGAATCAGCATCAATTCTTTTTTTTTTCAACCAACATGTGCGGTCATGTGAATTGGGTCCCCCACCTTAGCCACCTCGGGTCGCTGGTCCTTGATCCTCAAAATGGCTAAGCCCTTTTGAATTGTTGATCGTCCTTTGTTGAAGTTGATATGTCCATCTAAGTCACCGGATGTATCTGATACGATGCACATGTAAAGTTCAAATCCATACTTAGCCAATTCCGAAATGTCATTTGAGTGAATTCACTTGACCACAACTTCGTATCATTATTTTTGCTTAAGTCTCGAGCTATCTGATCATGTCTCTGGCCATCCGCCTTGATGATCGTAAAATCCACATATCTAAATTTGATGTGTAATAGCCTTTTAAATTGGAAGGTTAACAATTAATAAATAAGAAAACCAGTACTTAATAAATTGATCAGGAACGACCAACCGTAAGTCTTTAATCGTCCCAATCAATAATTGTCGACCGATTGACTCATAAGGGATAAGATTTAGGTATACCAACGATCGGATTTAATAATATAATTTATTGAGCGCTAGAGATTAAATCATAACTTTCAAATAACACAGATATGTTTGTGCTTTCATAAATACAACCTTAATGTAAACCCAAATTCACAAAAAATAAAACTAGTAGGTCTAAGCTATGCGCACTTGTGAAAACATAAATTCTCTCTTCAAATCATAATTTATTTCAAAAATTAAATTAAAAGTAAGAGTATAAAGAACAAAGAAGATTAAATTAAATGGAGATCATTAAGCTGAGAAGATTACAAGCGTAATTCAAAGGGAATAATTTTGGTTTGAGGTGAGTGTGTTAATTGTTAGTTAGTTAATTCATATATAATTAATTTTGTGTGCTGCTATTCACACCCCCATTTAGACTACTGGCCACCTTTAAAAAATTAATATATTGTGTTATTTTTGACCTACTTCCTACCACCACTTTATTTTTTTTCACTCAGTCAATAACAGTTGTACTGTCTCTTCTCTTCTCAAACAACGTAAATTCTCAGATATCAAACACTAAACCAAAAGAAAAAAAATAATTTTTTTTGGCTAAGTAAAGGATGGAAAATAAAGACAAAAAAGATGTTAGTTTTGAATATGATGTTGCATAATTTATTCTGTTGTTATATAATATTTTTTTAGGGTTTTGTATTAATTTTTGTAGGAGCTTTCTTTCACCCTTCTCTCTACTTCGAGTTTGGAAGACATTAATTTCGATGACGTTGTAATAGAGAATGACATTGTAAGTTATTGAATTTTAAGGTTTTCTTTATACAACAACAATTTATATGTCAAAATTTACAAAAAATTTCATTTTAATTATTTTTATTTGATTTTTGTAGGAAGATAATGTGATTGACGATAAACTTGATAACTATGTGGATGATAGCAATAGGCCGCAAGATGATCGGTAAAATGCTGTTGAAGACACAAAATTTGATTTGACATATCATTTTACAACTGATGAAGTATGTAGTTTGTACTTAATTTACAATCACTATTATTCATGTAAAACCGGAATTATGTTGATTTTTTTTTGTTAAACGATATGATTTCGAGTATTTGATTCGCAGAACGCGCTGATTCGTCGGTGTAAAACAACAAGGAAAAGGTTGAATACTGTTATAAAGCGATTCGATGGTGTTAATCAGCTGATTAGACGCTTGAAATTGCTTTGATAATTTAGAGAAATCTTTAAGCTTGTAGAGCGATGGAGAAAATTTCAGAAAGAAGACCTTTTTTTTTTTGGAACGACGAAGAATTAAAGGCAGAGGTGGTAGCCGATTAGAAATTGAATAATTTATGTGGTGTAAAGGAGTAGAGAGGCATAAAAAAGAGGTGACCTTTAGTATAGGTGGCCAGAAGTATAAATGGGGGTGTGAATATAAGCACACTTAATTTTAATATACCTAATTTTGATCCAAAACTGCCTAATTTGGATTAGAAATATTGTAAACCAAATTGAAGATTTAATTATCGTTAAAATACCTTTTCTTTTAATCAAGGTCTATTATTGTAAATCAATTAACTATAAATGAATTCAAGTTGAACACAACTTTTTTTGTCTAATTAACATGAATTAGTAACGCAGCTGATGCTAATCTTGGATAAATTGCTTTACTGAAAGTCGGAAATATCATATATGAAATCGGGATGATTATGAATTACAAATTAAATTTGGGCTCACGGTTACTATGTAAGTCTATTGCAATGAGAAATGCTATATAATCATTAACAAATAGAAGAAACGATAATTGATAATTAAATTAAGGGTCCGTCTATTCACACCCCTATATTTGCTCTTCCCACCCCAATAATTTAAAAAGAAAAATCACCCCCTATTTTTTACTTTTTCCACCCCGTTTATACCCAAATTACCCATGTTTTCTTCATCAAATAAAAATTTACTTATCACATCTGCCCTGAGATTGTATCTTTTGTACGTAGCTAAACCATCAAAATTTCCCCAGTAATTGCGGAATGGATGTATCTTTTGTATTACTCTCCCAGTAATTGCTAAAAGTGTATAATTGGTATCTAAAAATCTGAATCGATGTATCTTTTGTATGTATGAAACTCAGATGAGTTACAATTGGTGAATGGATTTATTTTTTAATGGAAGATGAAGGGTGTAATTGATATTGAATTTTTTTTAAAATTTACCGGGGTGTGAAGAGCAATTACCGAGGTGGAAATAGACGGAGCCTTAAATTAACAACAATCATCGGCCAATCGCTTGGAGCTAATTGACAACAAATGATCAACTGCTCCATGATTAGGAGGTCAAAACGATTAGTCAGCCTAAGGTTCAAATTATGTATGAATGTTTGCACTAATAGAGAAGTTACTTCCCTATGTTGGCAACACAAGGATGTCACGAGACTAGGTAAGTGTTATTTTTCCAACGAGCGTTGATATTTGAGTATGGCAATTCTATTGCAAATCGCGTTCATATGAGTTTCTACAACGGACACACAAGAACGATGATGATGCCTAATGGAGCATGCACACTAAGGAAGTTCCTTCTCAATATTATAGTGACTAAGGAAGTTACATTATCATTGAGAGATGAAAACAGATGCATTGACCTAGACATTTCGACTAGTAGACATTATTGGCTCCTTCTCAATGCATAACTAGCATTCGTGTAGTCCTAGCTGTGGGAAATATAGCCAAGTGATTGGAATTTAAGGGAAACTATATTATAAAATATGGGTAGTCGTAATCCGGAAAATGTGGTATAAGGTTTGAATTGTGGAATAGTTTAGGGGCTATCATCCAATAGCCATTAGTCGTCTTGAGGTTAGCATGAGTGCATAAGCCTTCGCTAGTTCTATGATCCATCTTCAAGTAATTCGTATTGCCGAAACTTTTCAACTGCAATTTCATGACGAATTTCAACCAAGGAGAGTTAAGACTTGTACACAGAAGAAACATAAACCATAAAAAGAGGGAAAAAAAAATCACATCTAAGAATTCATCTTGAAAACGGTCATCACTTAATAAAACTAAGGCTTAATTCGATCAAAAATGCAACAGCACCAGATCCACAACACAACTACATAGAACTTAATTTAATTCGATCAAAAATGCAACAGCAGCACCAGATCCAGAACAACGTAAACACTGAGAGCAGAAACAGTAACACAAGCATAGATTCAATATCATCAAATCTAGTTCCTCCAGTTTCCATCGGATGCACCTCCACCTCTGGAACCACCACCATAACCGCCTCCTCCACCACCACTGCGGCCGTAACCACCGCCTCCACCGTAGCCTCCTCCTCCTCCACCTTCACGGCGTTGACCGTACCCACCACCGCCTCCTTCACGGCGTTGTCCGTATCCACCACCACCTCCCTCACGGCGCTGACCTCCACCAAAACCGCCACCGCCTCCGCCGCCTCCTCCACGAGACTGAGCTTCGTTCACGGTGATATTCCTACCATCAAGATCCTGACCATTCATCCCTTCGATAGCATCACGCATCGACTGCTCGGAGCTGAAGGTAACGAATCCGAAACCCCTGGATCTTCCAGTCTCGCGATCGTTGATGATCTGATACAAACGAAGCAAAACATAAGGTTAGATCTGAAAATAAATAAGCCACTACGAGGATCGCAAATATAAAATCGGACCTTGGAATCAACGACTTCTCCAAACTGGCTGAAAGCCCGTTCAAGGGCGTTGTCGTCAGTGGCCCATGCCAGGCCTCCGACGAAGCACCTGTACTCAACATCGGCCATTATAGTAAAGAGATTTAGAGTGATATTGGAAAGAGGGGGAAGATAACCCACCTCTATTTTTAGTGCCTGAATTGTGGATCTGGGTAACCTAAATTTATAGAATAGGGAAAAAGCGGTGATTATATCGCGGTGCGGTCACCGCTAGCGAGGTGAAGCCCGTGAGTTGAATGATAGTTTATTTGTTTGCTATCCGTTTTTTATATTTTAAAATATGTTATCTTTATTTTTAAATTTAAGTAATTTCGCAGATGGTACGAATCATTTACAGAAAAAGATCGCATTAATTGCCTTTTTCGTATATCTCTAGTTTTGTATTCGGAATAATTTTAATTATTGGAAGGTGGCGGGTCCCACAGGCACATGAACGGATATATTAGGGAAAACGAGAAATATCTTCGCTGTGCAATTACGGTTTTATCCTTCTTTGTCGTATTTGACACGTCGGATTGGTGGATGAAGCTCATTTTTGGACGGGAAGATAGGAAAATACGGCTGTTTTGAATTCGAAGAGATCTTGATTTTGAAGCGGACGCGAGAGTTGAAAAATAAATACGATAGTTCTTCCGAAAAATCAAACAATTGTGTCAACATAGTGCCGGCCCGACTTGTACGGGTGTCATGGCCCATTTGTACAATAACTAGTATGACCGTACAACCGTGGAAAAACCGAACGTTAAAAACTTTAATATAAATAAAAAATTTATTTTAAATCATAATTTAATGAACAAATTATGGCGTATTATAAGTGAAATGAATATAGTCAATCACGCTATGATTTATTGATTTGTACGTGTAAACCAACTTAATTCAAGGAATATACTATTAATGTATTTGATGTGAATTACTCACAAGCACCATACAAACATTTATATATCAAGAAGGATCAATGTTTTTTAATGATTCCTATTTTGTAACTCAAAATCATTAGTGGATTTTAAGAAATAAAAGAATAAATGAAACAGCCTATAAGGTCAAAATATATCATCATAGCAGTTAGTATTCAACTAAAATAAAAAAATGCAAATATAGATAGAATTACTAATTATTGAACTAAATTATTTTTGTAACAACCCGTATTTTTAAATAACATGTTACAACATAAACCAAGGCAGAATTAAATGATAAAATCTGAATCAAGGGAAAAGGGCTGTGCCATTGCGTTCGTCTCGGAAAAATACGCGAAATAGAGTCCGAGTTTTCGAAAATCGGAGTCTGTATGACCAAGTTATGGCTCGTCAAAGTTTTCAGAAAAATTCAAGTTCAAAAACAGTTCAAATTTGAATTCAGAATTCAAATTCAGCCAAGCAGAAGAGGCGGGAAAAATTCCCGCCACCCCCAAGTCGACTGGGGAGTCGACTTGGGAGTCGACACACCCCAGGTGGTGTCGACTGCCCAGTCGACACCCCTGTCGACTTGGGTGGTCGGCCAGTTTGGCCTGGGTGCACCTGACTTGTTCCTCAAGACATGCTTTAGGGCTGGGGATGGATTTTAATGGCTCAGATCTGAACTAGGGTTAATCCTATGGCCTAAACTAACCTAATCTTCTATAAAAAGACCCTAAGACCTAGCTCAAACCCTCATTAATCATTCCTACAACTAAACTATGCCAAAATGTTTCTTGATCATGGCCTCCATCTTCATAACATGGCCTCCATCCTCTTCATGAAAATTTGAGTGTCCTAAGTTAGTAAAAGAGTCACCTTTCTTCATCAAAATAAGGATCTTTCTTCATACAAATCAAAGGAGCTTATTGTTTCTCAAAACAACTCGGAGCTTATATGCGATTGGGGGTTTTTAGAGTTGCTAGTGGTTTCGTCTCAATCTTATTTTATTTCATAGGTCTTCATAGCATTGTAAGCCCTATTTTACTCTTAAATTCTAACTATGAAGTTAAATATGACATGTTGCAAGTTTGAGTTTGGGCCTAAGTATGATTTGTGCTTTGATTCTATCATGTTATGCATAGATTTATTCTATGCATGTTTGTAAAGCTATCACCTTGACTTTGTGCATAGAAAGCTATGAGCTTTGATTTGAAATGTTGCATAAAGCAACATAGAAACTCTCATAACCCTTATGTTATCTTGCATATGATGTTATATGTGAATCACTAGCTATCATCCTATGTCATTTATGGCCATGTTTCACTTATTATGCTAAAGTTGATATCATGCATGTTTTGAGGCTTATAATGTAATATGCAAGTTTATGAACACATTTGCCTCATATGCCACCATGTTTAACTTGTGGCCAAACCTTAACCCCTCATGTTCCTTAATATGCTTGTGGCCAAATCACCCTAATGATATTATGCATGCTTGTGGCCAAGTCACCCTTATGCTATTATGCATGCTTGTGGCCAAATCACCCTTATGCTATTATGCATGCTTATGGCCAAATCACCCTTATGCTATTGTGCATGCTTGTGGCCAAATCACCCTTATGCTATTGTGCATGCTTGTGGCCAAATCACCCTTATGCTATTATGCATGCTAGTGGCCAAATCACCCTTATGCTATTTGATATGTTTGAGGCCAAGTCACCTTTTATGCTATCATACATGTTGAGGCCATATGCTAGTATGTTGAACCCCTTTTGGCCTCAAATATCACCATGTTTAACTTGTGATAGACTTTGCCATCTTATGCCCACCTTGTCATATTGTTATGTTCCCTCTTTGATCTATTTGCGTTGATGCGAATTTACGTGTGATGAGAATACGTTATGGGTAGTTGGGCAAACTTAAATAACATGAAAACATGACTTGAAAATATGACATGAAAGTTTGACATGTGTTTATGCTTGAAAATATGAACGTGGACATGACATGTAGAAAACATGGAAGTGGCCAACTCGAGGTTGGGTTGAGTTTGTAGCATAAATCTACCCGGAACCGACCGGCTTAACTAGTGGCTACAAACAATAGGACCCAATGTGAGTAGTTGGTCACATCGCACTTAAAACCCGAGGTTAGACTAGGTTGTGGTGTAAAGCTACCCGGACCCGCCCGGCTTAACTAGTAACCACAATAAAGTCTAATGTGAGAGGTTGGGGTGCATTAAGTTAATTAATGCCACATGATAGGGTTAAGTCATGGATCGCTTGAATACTTAACCAATTAAACACGATGGGTTGGTAGGGTTAAGTTATGAACTACTTGAAAACTTAACCAATTAAACACGATGTATTGATAGGGTTAAGTCATGAACTGCTTGAATACACTTGACCGACTCAGTACATGGTTAGGATAGGGTTAACCACACTTAACCCGCTTGAAATCCTAGTTACGAGGTCCTTTTCAGCCGTAACCCACTTGGGAGTATCTGGATACCCTGGACTAGGCTAGGGTGGGGCACGATTACTGGACTGATTGTAAGAGACCAAAAGAGACGGCTGAATGGTGCACCGGTTGTTCAGGCGGACCATGGTCGTGCACATTAAGTCCGGAGTTGAACATGGGCACCAGTAGGTTTAGACTGTGCGTGCTTGAATTGTGTCTGTGGTTTACACCTTAGGGCTAGATACACCCTGGGGTGGACCTTGCACAGTTAACTACATTCCATGATTAAGCCGAATGACACCGATACACGACGAGTTAGGCTTATAGGGAGCCGATCGACTAGACCGAGTAGTTGGACCTTGATTTAGGTCACCTCATGATGTTGGGCCAGCTTTGGGCCAAGGGATCATTTCTTGTTTATACTTGACATGGATTGGAATACTAGTACACACTTGGTGCAACTTAACCTTATATATGCGATGCCACACTTGATCTATCTTGTTAACTTTTCACCATGCCAGTTATCACCCTAGGTTTCGTCTCTGCTTTACATGTCCAATTAACTTTATTAGTTTTTATACTAATAGTAGGTAGGACTTACCAGTCTTTTTGACTGACCCGTTTTCTTTCGCCTCTTTTCTTCCGTTTCTCCCCCCTCAGGTTTACAGGGTGGGAACACTGGTACCTAGCTTGGATCTTTAGCTGCTTTTTCTGGATAGCTCATGTACGGTTTGGACTTGAGCATGCTATGGCTTTATTCTACTTTGGGGATAGTTACTTTACGTTTTTTCCAGTTTTCAGTTTATGTTTCTAGACTTTGTTTTGTGGGAAAATAATGACCAAGTACTTTGATGTAACTTGACTATGGTTTTGAAATGTTAGTTTTATTCGCTGCTTTACTTACTCTGTTTTACTTATATGTTCTGTCTTGTGATATCTGCATGCATGTTTACCTCGTTTAACGCCCCTCCAAAGCTAGTGTACTTGCAAGAGTGACCCTGGCGGAGGTGGGGTGTTACATTTGGTATCAGAGCATAAGGTTTACAAGATCTGAGCAAAAGGTTTTTAAAACTTACCTTTTGAAAAACTATTTTCAAAACCAATTAAGTATTTTCCAAGAAAAGTCTAGTTTGTTTTAAAAGGCTATTCCCCAAGAGCCATTAGCACTATCCTTGTTTCCTCGTTCTCAATCTATCTTTTTCTTCGTTTCAGTATGGCCAATAATTTTGCCATTCTGGAGGGCGTACCAGTACCTATTTGGTTTAGAAGGTACATGGAGGCAAGGGCGAATGAAGCCGGCCCCGCGGACATTCCTCCTCCTTCCCCCGTGGCTAACATTCTTCCCCCTCCCGTAGTTGAGGTTCCTCCTCCTCCTCCTCCGCATCCACAAGCGGATTTCGCGAAGATTTGCAAGGACTTTAAGGCGATGGGTGGAAAGAATTTTATTGGGATGAAGACTTTTGTTGAGGCAAGGAACTGGTTGAAGGAAACTGAAGACCTCTTTGCCATCTTTGATGTGGAAGACCGTAGAAAAGTTCTGCTGGCGGTATGGTTATTGAAAGAGGAAGCTGCATATTGGTGGGTAGTCACCACCACTACTAGGCCAATTCAGACTTGGGATGACTTTATGGGAAGGTTTGGACTGAGGTTTCTATCATCGACAGAAGAGAACCTTCAGATGGAGAGGTTCCTATCACTAAAGCAAGGGGACATGACCGTTAGGGAATACGTCGATAAGTTTAATCAAATTGCTCAATTCAGTCTAGACTTGGTTAACACAGCTCAGAAGAAGGCCCTACGCTTTGCTCTAGGATTGAATGAGCCAATGCGCGGTTTGGCCATGTCTCATATACCCATAGGGGCGACTTTCGAGAGTTTGGTGAATATGGCCCTGCTTTAAGAGGAAGATAAGGGTGGCAAGAAGGAGGTCAAGGCAAATGAGTCTCAAGGCGAGAAGGTAGATTCCGGAAAAGGAGGCAAGAACAACAACAGCAAGGACAACAAGTCAAGAGAAAGGAGGAAGTGCAACTTCTGTGGGATTACTGGGCACATAGCCAAAGACTGTAGGAAGAAGAAAAGGAAGTTGGGAGAATGCTTTCATTGTGGAGAGTCTGGACACTATAGTAAGGATTGCCCGAAAAAGCGAGGACAAGGGAAAAGGCAAATTCAGCAAGCAGGACCCTCTGGAGGGCAGTTGCAGGCCCCCTCGCTCTTCCAGCTTTTGATCGAGGTAGTGTTTCTATAGAAAGTCATGATTACATTTCTGATTTCCCTGTTCGTACCTTATTTGATTCTGGCGCATCGCATAGTTTTATTTCTGATCTTGTTGAAAGTTTGCACCTAAGTGCTAGTCTAGTTGAAAATCCCGTTAGTATTTCAAATCCGATTGGGGGTTCCGCCCATCTATCTGCGACTTGTATGGATTTGAAAATCTCTATCTTGAGCATAGAATTCATGTGTAATGCTTATGTTCTCGGGTTTATGGGACACGGGTTGATTGTGGGCGTGGATTGGTTGTCCGGTTATGGAGCCATTCTTGACTTCGAACATAGGGTTGCGAGGCTCATGACTCACCTCGGTAATACCCTCGAAATCTCGTGTGACCTTTAGGGTTCCGTCATGATTAGTTATCTAAAATCCCTTGGCACTTTTATTGGAAATTTCTAATCCAATCGAGTAGTGTTCGCCACTAAGGCGGATGGTCCATTTCGCTTAAGCATGAGGTATAGAAATCACCCTAGTAAGAACATTTGGCAACGTGGAGTGGCATTTGTTTTCAAGAGATAGTTCTTCTGCGTGGAATACCGTATGGTATGTAAACGAGATCCAGGATTCACTAACGAATTTTGGAAAGCTTGCATGAAACCATGAGCACGCAGTTATGTTTAAGCCAAGTATTTTAGGAAAAGAATAAGTGGAAGTGGAACGAGAGGCAACGGTGAAATGAGCTCTAACTCATATTTTGGAAATAAGAATTAAGAGCTACGAAATTGTGAAGTTAAAAGACGGTCAAGGCACGATGGGATTAAGCACAAGAAAATGCGGCTTAGAAGATTGAAGACTAGATACGCGCATTATATCTCTTTCTAAGAGTATATCCTTGATCCCTATTATTCTGTAGAGCTTACTCGCATGCTATCTTTTAAGTATATCCTCTCGGTCCTATTCTCAATCTTAGTTCTGTTGCAAACCCCATAAGGAGTATGGCTCGCCTGTTTGTGATTTATAGTTGGGGTGAAGATGTCCATTAAGATGACCAAACTATTTGGGCTTTATGGGATATGGCTCATAGTTGATAGACTTACGAAGAGCACCCATTTCATTCCAGTAAAGAACAAGAGGACTGTATCAGGTTTAGCATCTGTTTATCTTCGAGAGATAGTGCGATTGCATGGAGTTCCTTCCAGCATAGTTAGCGGTCGTGACCCAATCTTCACCATCCAGTTCTAGAATAGTTTGCAAGAATCAATGGGTACGCGATTGAATCTAAGTATAGCCTATCACCCCCAGACGGATGGCCAAACCGAGAGGGTGAATAGAGTGCTAGAAGATCTTTTGAGACTTTGTGTTCTTGACTTTGGTGGTACTTGGGAAGACCACCTTCCTCTTGTAAAGTTTGCTTATAATAACAGCTACCAAGCAAGCATAGGAATGACACCATTCGAAGCTTTGTATGGGAGGCCGTGCAAGCCACCAACATGTTGGTGGGAGACGACGGATAAGCTTATAATTGGGCCCGACATGATAAGGGACACATCTGAGAGGGTTGAATTGATTCGAAGACGGATGAAAACGGCCCAAGACAGACAGAAATCCTATGCAGACAAGTGAAGGATAGACTTAGAATTTAAAGTTGGAGATATGGTCTTTGTGAAGATTTCTCCTTTGCGAAATGTGGTTCATTTTGGAGTAGTTGGGAAGATGACACCAAGGTTCGTAGGACCCTTCCCTATTATAGAAAGAGTTGGGAAGATGACTTATAAGGTGGAGTTGCCCGAGAAGCTGGCCGGAGTTCACAATGTTTTTCATGTCTCGCATCTCCGAAAGTGCCTACATGAGTCAGCCAAGGTAGTTGAACCAAGTATTCTTGAAGACACGGAGGTATAGAAAGAGGCGACCTTGAGGCGAGCTCTGATTCGTATCTTGGGAACGGAGATCAAGAAGCTGAGGAATCGAGAAGTCAAGTTAGTAAAGGTTCAGTGGAGTGAAGCCGAAGAGGAAGCAACTTGGGAAACCGAGGAGAAGATGCGCGCGCTTCACCCATTTCTTTTTGAGGGTACATTCTCGATCTCTTTTCCTAGCCAGCATATCTTTCTTTCACTATCCATGTTTATCTTGTTATCTCGTTAACCTTGTCATGAGAACCTTAGGTAGAAACCCTTTGGATGAAACATGTATTTGAAACATGTTATGTTTGATGTTTGCAAGTGTTTGCAAGTGGATACTCGGGGATGCATGATACACATTAGGCACTAAGATCGGCTCACACACTTTCATATTGCATATGCATGAGTGTTTATGCTTATTCATGGTTGAAACTTGTTATGCTATCACGTGGATGTTGCATATGGATGAATGATATGTGCACTCATATAGAGATTATGAATTATGCTAGGAATTTGCATACATATGGACTCATTTCACTAACATACTTTGCATTAAGGAGGTTTACTGAATCAGTAACCACCTGATTTTCGCATTAGATAAGTACATATACACACACCTTTGCATATGATCATACATCATTTAGAATCCTTTAAGGACAATGACTGCACGTGGATGATGTTTTGAGTAGATGGATGATGGATGGTAGGATATGTTCTTCCTAACTTAAAGATTTCGGGGACGAAATCCTTTAAGGAGGGGAGAATGTAACAACCCGTATTTTTAAATAACATGTTACAACATAAACCAAGGCAGAATTAAATGATAAAATCTGAATCAAGGGAAACGGGCTGTGCCATTGCGTTCGTCTCGGAAAAATACACGAAATAGAGTCTGAGTTTTCGAAAATCGGAGTCCGTATGACCAAGTTATGGCCCGTCAAAGTTTTCAGAAAATTTCAAGTTCAAAAACAGTTCAAATTTGAATTCAGAATTCAAATTTAGCCAAGCAGAAGAGGCGTGAAAAGTTCCCGCCACCCCCAAGTCGACTGGGGAGTCGACACACCCCAGGTGGTGTCGATTGCCCAGTCGACACCCTTGTCGACTTGGGTGATCGGCCAGTTTGGCCTGGGTGCACCTGACTTGTTCCTCAAGACATGCTTTAGGGCTGGGGACAGATTTTAATGGCTCAGATCTGAACAAGGGTTAATCCTATAGCCTAAACTAACCTAATCTTCTATTAGAAGACCCTAAGACCTAGCCTAAACCCTCATTAATCATTCTTACAACTAAACTATGCCAAAATGTTTCTTGATCATGGCCTCCATCTTCATAACATGGCCTCCATCCTCTTCATGAAAATTTGAGTGTCCTAAGTTAGTAAAAGGGCCACCTTTCTTCATCAAAACAAGGATCTTTCTTCATACAAATCAAAGGAGCTTATTGTTTCTCAAAACAACTTGGAGCTTATATGCGATTGGGTGTTTTTAGAGTTGCCAGTGGCTTCGTCTCAATCTTATTTTATTTCATAGGTCTTCATAGCATTGTAAACCCTATTCTACTCTTAGATTCTAACTAAGAAGTTAAATATGACATGTTGCAAGTTTGAGTTTGGGCCTAAGTATGATTTGTGCTTTGATTCTATCATGTTATGCATAGATTTATTCTATGCATGTTTGTAAAGCTATCACCTTGACTTTGTGCATAGAAAGCTATGAGCTTTGATTCTATCATGTTATGCATAGATTTATTCTATGCATGTTTGTAAAGCTATCACCTTGACTTTGTGCATAGAAAGCTATGAGCTTTGATTTGAAATGTTGCATAAAGCAACATAGAAACTCTCATAACCCTTATGTTATCTTGCATATGATGTAATATGCGAATCACTAGCTATCATCCTATGTCATTTATGGCCATGTTTCACCTATTATGCTAAAGTTGATATCATGCATGTTTTGAGGTTTATAATGTAATATGCAAGTTTATGAACACATTTGCCTCATATGCCACCATGTTTAACTTGTGGCCAAACCTTAACCCCTCATGTTCCTTAATATGCTTGTGGCCAAATCACCCTAATGATATTATGCATGCTTGTGGCCAAATCACCCTTATGCTATTATGCATGCTTGTGGCCAAATCACCCTTATGTTATTATGCATGCTTGTGGCCAAATCACCCTTATGCTATTATGCATGCTTGTGGCCAAATCACCCTTATGCTATTGTGCATGCTTGTGGCCAAATCACCCTTATGTTATTTGATATGTTTGAGGCCAAGTCACCTTTTATGCTATCATACATGTTGAGGCCATATGCTAGTATGTTGAACCCCTTTTGGCCTCAAATATCACCATGTTTAACTTGTGATAGACTTTGCCATCTTATGCCCACCTTGTCATGTTGTTATGTTCCCTCTTTGATCTATTTGCGTTGATGCGAATTTACGTGCGATGGGAATACGTTATGGGTAGTTGGGCAAACTTAAATAACATGAAAACATGACTTGAAAATATGACATGAAAGTTTGATATGTGTTTATGCTTGAAAACATGAACGTGGACATGACATGTAGAAAACATGGAAGTGGCCAACTCGAGGTTGGGTTGAGTTTGTAGCATAAATCTACCCGGAACCGACCGGCTTAACTAGTGGCTACAAATAATAGGACCCAATGTGAGTAGTTGGTCACATCGCACTTAAAACCCGAGGTTAGACTAGGTTGTGGTGTAAAGCTACCCGGACCCGCCCGGCTTAACTAGTAACCACAACAAAGTCTAATGTGAGAGGTTGGGGTGCATTAAGTTAATTAATGCCACATGATAGGGTTAAGTCATGGACCGCTTGAATACTTAACCAATTAAACACGATGGGTTGGTAGGGTTAAGTCATGAACTACTTGAATACTTAACCAATTAAACACGGTGTATTGATAGGGTTAAGTCATGAACTGCTTGAATACACTTGACCGACTCAATACATGGTAAGGATAGGGTTAACCATACTTAACCCGCTTGAAATCCTAGTTACGAAGTCCTTTTCAGCCGTAACCCACTTGGAAGTATCTGGATACCCTGGACTAGGCTAGGGTGGGGCACGATTACTGGACTGATTGTAAGAGACCAAAAGAGACGGCTGAATGGTGCACCGGTTGTTCAAGCGGACCATGGTCGTGCACATTAAGTCCGGAGTTGAACATGGGCACCAGTAGGTTTAGACTGTGCGTGCTTGAATTGTGTCTGTGGTTTACACCTTAGGGCTGGATACACCCTGGGGTGGACCTTGCACAGTTAACTACATTCCATGATTAAGCCGAATGACACCGATACACGACGAGTTAGGCTTATAGGGAGCCGATCGACTAGACCGAGTAGTTGGACCTTGATTTAGGTCACCTCATGATGTTGGGCCAGCTTTGGGCCAAGGGATCATTTCTTGTTTATACTTGACATGGATTGGAATACTAGTACACACTTGGTGCAACTTAACCTTGTATATGCGATGCCACACTTGATCTATCTTGTTAACTTTTCACCATGCCAGTTATCACCCTAGGTTTCGTCTCTGCTTTACATGTCCAGTTAACTTTATTAGTTTTTATACAAATAGTAGGTAGGACTTACCAGTCTTTTTGACTAACCCGTTTTCTTTCGCCTCTTTTCTTCCGTTCCCCCCCCCCCCCCAGGTTTACAGGGTGGGAACATTGGTACCTAGCTTGGATCTTTAGCTGCTTTTTCTGGATAGCTCATGTACGGTTTGGACTTGAGCATGCTATGGCTTTATTCTACTTTGGGGATAGTTACTTTACGTTTTTTCCAGTTTTCGGTTTATGTTTCTAGACTTTTTTTTATGGGAAAATAATGACCAAGTACTTTGATGTAACTTGACTATGGTTTTGAAATGTTAGTTTTATTCGCTGCTTTACTTACTCTGTTTTACTTATATGTTCTGTCTTGTGATATCTGCATGCATGTTTACCTCGTTTAACGCCCCTCCAAAGCTAGTGTACTTGCAAGAGTGACCCTGGCGGAGGTGGGGTGTTACAATTTTGATAAATCACAATGTTATTTGTAAGACTGAAGTAATAAAACTAGAGACAAAAATTAAACGTAGGACTTTGTCATTGTTGATATTTCTTACAACTAGAAGTTCGATTTGGTTAAATAATCGCTACTGATTGTGATATAACGATGACCTTTTTTTTTTCATTCATGTACTCAATTTGTGCAACACCATCCCTAAAACGACGAGAGATCTATAAAGCCATAACAACTCCTTTACTCGTAATTACTCATTTCAGATATTCTCATTGTCATGTAATTAATAAGTCAAATTAACCTTAGATGTAATAAAATTTGATGCAAACTCGGTATGTTAATTCAAATGCTAATGAATTATTTTATCATGAAACTTAATATTTCAATTAAGACAAGATTCAGAAATTATTGTTGAAAATGGAAATTTAGATATGCGGATATTTATTTTCCAAAATTTAAGCAATTTTCTAAACTGAGAAATGTTTGAAAAGTTAAAAATTACTACAATGTAGAGCAAGAACCAAAGTAAGATTCTTAAATAATTGTTGGGAATTGAAATTTAGATATGCAATTTTTTTTTAAATATTAAGCATTTTTTAAAATCGAGAAATTTTTGATAAGTTAAAAATTACTACAATGTTAAAGCAAGAATCAAAGTTCATTTTGTTAGATTTTACTTATTTAGTGTAATGAATTTCTAATTTTGGATAAATATATTTTGAGCAGCAAGAGAGAAGACAAAGAAGATGAAACAAGGTTAATTAAGTAAAAGACACAGTGTATGTAATGTAATGTTTAATGTGTAGTAATTTATTCTATAGTTTACTGTATGTATAGCAATTTTTGGTGTAAGAATAAATTAATTTAATCTTAAATTTATGAGCTTGTCAGTAGGCAAGTAATTTAATGAAGGGTATAACCTAGTAACTAACGGCATATTCTTGAAAAATTATAAATACGTGAATGTTTAAATTATAACTACCTGCATAGTTAATAAAAGCAGTTTTCTTGAGTTTAGAAAATTGAATATGTATTCCACTGAAATTTACATAATAATAAGTAAGTGTGCGTGATTGCAGTTTGACAACCTTTGATTCAAAATTTACCACCTTTTTTCTTCTTTCTGACATTATAGTTTGCAAGTACACTGGCACGTGCTGCAGATGTGTTAGAGGAAATGGTATTTTAAAACACCGTTTATAAAATTTTTTTATAATCTTACCGTTGACGGCAAAATATGTCGTAAACACCCAAGATTCTTAATTGCTTAAGAATTATAGTTTGACATGGAAATGTAAGCATGGAAAAAAGTAAATAACACAAGAGAATTGTAGTGGTTCAGTCTCGTAAAGGGCTTATGTCCACTTTGGAAGAGTCGCTGAAATTTTATTGACGATAAAGAGTTACAAGCTTCAGACTATTACATGACATTCCTTTACAAACATTTCTAAGTAATTTGAGGTCATAATTGTCATATATGAATATTAAAAAAGGCACTTTTGCCCTTCTTCTTCCTCAAAGTATGGATGCCATTAAAGAGGTCTCTTGAAGCTCTCAAGAGATGTCAAATCAACCAATTTCCAACCCCTTTGAAGTATGAGCTTGGGGATATTTATAACGAAGTGGTCAGGTGGGAGTAGGTAGTGTTGAATCGCTAAGTATAGCGTTTTGACTATGACAACTATATATGTTCATATGCTATCGACTAACTTTGTTTTGCAGGAAGATGAAACTTTATTGACAATCGGATTCAAGAACTCAAGGGAAATATTATTTGTATGAGTCTAGATTAGTCTTAGATAAGATATGTTAAAGTCTTTCCTGATGATTATACACACACAAAGTATTTATGAATATATGTTAGCAACAATGAACAAGGAAGCAAGAAGTAGTCTGTTTATAGAAACAGACGTCTGACATAATCAGACCAGACGTTTGTTTGCTGAAACAAAGAAAATTCAGTATGAATTTTCAGACGTCTGACATAATTCTATCAGACATCTGTTTCTGGAGACAAACATACTACTATTCCTATTTTGAATTCAAATCAAAAGAGACTTCTGAAAATTTTAGCTAAGACTTTTGTTTCTGAAAGGATGCATCTATATTGAAGATATACAACCTACTTCTCTTCATCGAATCCTTTCATGATCAGTTGCAATTCTTTGAATATTATAAATAGAGGTTTCAACAATTGTTTTGATCACTAATCCTTATTCTAACTCTCTATTATTCTAAAAGAATTCTGATTTCTCAAAGCATACTACTTACAAACATTTTGAGATCTTAAACTTCCATAATCTTTCACAAGCTTCACGATAATCATCAAGAAAAGACTATAGGAAGGTTGTACTTACTATTTGACAATTCGTGTTATCAAGAACACACTAAGTCAACATTTATCTTTGTACTAGTGAAGACCTCTTCAGCAGTTGAGGCAAGAAATCTCGTTCGGCTGTTCGGGTAATTGTGAACCTATTCCTCCGGGTGAAGTGAGGGTTGTTGCGTTAGTGAAATTCCAGAAAGGAGTCTGGGACTGGACGTAGGACGGTGATCCGAACCAGTATAAATCGACTGTGTGAATTTACTTACTGCTACTATTATTATCTACATTATATCCTGCTTATACTCCATAATATAAGATCCTACCGCTGTTTAGACTCTTTTAGACCCGATAGGACCGGGAAACGTGTGTTCAGGAATTGCCAATCCACTAACGTAAGTGTGGACCGGCCCAACCGATCCAGGGTTCTCTACGAGGAATCCTGAGGCATTTGCTAGAGTGTCTCGAGTCGGAGAGGAGCCATACCTGGCCTTGACTCATGACAGAAATCCAATTTTCAATACGTGGCATTTCGGTTTTGATTGTAGAGCCTAGTATTGGCGACATGATAGATGGTACCCATGCCTCCTATGATTGATACATTTATATTTGATGTTGTTTTGACACTACACTTATTATAGTATCAAATGTACCAAGCATTATTTGGCTATTATAAGATAAAACCCTATCCTCCGGCTTGCGTTGCATTGTGTGATGGGACCTCGGCCTTATAATAGCTTCATTTTTCCAAAAAGCATTGCGTTGTTTATTCTATGCACTAGTATTCTTGCGAAGAAACCCGTTCCGCGTTATACGGCGTTGTAACACCCCGTATGTTGAATAACTTGATATAATATAAATCAGGGCAGAATTAAATTTTAAGATCTGAATCAGGGGAAACGGGCTATGCCATTGCGTTCGTCTCGGAAAAATACGCGAAATAGAGTCCGAGTTTTCGAAAATCGAAGTCCGTATGACCCAGTTAAGGCCCGAAGAAGTTTTCAGAAAATTCAAATTTCGAAAAAACAGATTTCAAATGCAGAAATGGAGCTAGGCGGGAAAATTCCCGCCACACCCCAAGTCGACTGGGGGGTCGACACACAGGGGGTGTGCTGATAGTAGTGTCGACACCCCAGTCGACACAGGTGGCCGAGCCAGTTTGGCCTGGGTGCACTGTTTTGGCTGTTGGGCTGTGTTTGGTGGCTTGTGACGAGATCTGATGGCTCTAAACTATCCTAGGGTTAATCCTATGGCCTAAAACACTTAACTAATCTATAAATACACCCTAAGACTATCCTAATTCATACTAAAATTGGATACAACGTCATCATGCCGTCAAAATGCAACTTAGAAGGAGCCTCCACAAATTAAAGAGGAAGATAGATTCTCAAATCAACTTCTAATCAACTCTAGCAACTAAATCTTCTTAGTAGGAGTGCTAATCAACAAGTTGTGAGTTTCTATGCCTTTATCATGCAATTGCTAAACTAATTATGATAGGATATAATGAGGTTATGGTTATGAATGTGGATCAATGCAAGTTATGTTATCATATGCTATGTGCTCATGATGTTAGTTATGCAAGTTTTATGCTATATGTCCATGATGCTAGTTATGCAAGTTTTATGCTATATGTTCATGATGCTAGTTATGCAAATCATTATGATAAACATTGATCCATTATGACACCATGTTATGCAAGTTTGGTGTTTGATTATATGCAAGTTCATATATCACATGTTATGCAAGTTTGGTGTTTGATTATATGCAAGTTCATATTTGACATGTTATGCAAGTTTGGTGTTTGATTATATGCAAGTTCATATATGACATGTTATGCAAGTTTGGTGTTTGATTATATGCAAGTAACATGTGCAAGTTTAAACCTTTGTATGATATGCATACATATGCATGTTTACCCCTTTTTATGATATGAGTAACATATGCAAGTTCATCCCTTTTTAGACATATGACATGAATGCAAGTTTATCCCTTTATGATAGGTCTATGACATGAACATCTATGCAAGTTACCCTCTTTATGACATATGTGATTCATGCAAGTTTGGGTTGATTATTTATGCTAGTTGGGTTTGATGCTATGGTCATATATGCAAGTTGACACCTTTAAAACCCATGTTGATGCTAATGTTATGCTAAGTTGAACCCATTGTATTTGTGATGAATCTTCCCTTTTAAATATGTCATGTTAGCGTATTACGTGGGGAACGATGGGGTTAATATTCATGTTAACAAAATTGTGGTGAAATTGGTATGATGTTGCATACCATAAGTGGATGGACATAATTGAGTCAATTATGTACATCATTAAATTGGAATTAATTAGGGAAAATTAATTCAAAATATGGGGGTGATTAATTAGGTGTAATTAATCGACTAAGACACGAGGTTGGACCCTTTTGTAGCATAAGACTGCCCGGACCCGACCGGCAAATCCAGCGGCTATAAATGATTGGCCCAATGTGAGAGGTCTTAGGCATAAACTAAATACGTGACAAGGGTAAAGACACGAGGTTAGACTCTGTTATGGCGTAAGGCTGCCCGGACCCGACCGGCAAATCCAGCTGCCATAAAAGACAGTCTAATGTGAGAGGTCTTTACAAAGGTTACGTTCTTAATCAATTAAGAAACACTTAACCAGATATGCATGTAGTGGGGCATGAGGGGTTAAGTGGGTGCCTTGGGTGGCATGTGGAAATTAAGAAATGCCTTGGGTGGCATGTGGAAATCTAGTGGGTTGTCTTGGGTGGCAATAGAAAATACGATTAGAATACATAACCAAGTGGAAACATGTAATTAAACATGATTAAAGGGTTAAGTGGGATGCACTAGAAAGGGGCAAGCTTAGGTGGGTAGCTTGTGGGGGCCCATTTCAACCAGTAACCCATATGTATCTTTGTGGACTCGACCCATGTCGAGGACGGGACACGCGTACTGGGCTTGACTATAAGAGGCCAAAACGGGTTAGCGGTGGCAATGCAAGTCCAACGGGTTTCATATGCGTGTGTGGACCCGGGCTGGTAGGTAAGACGTTGTTGCATCGTGTAGGTATAAGCCGTGAACCGTTGGTTGTATCGGGTTGCCACTTTGGGGAGTGATACACCCCACTGTGGGGCCAGCACGGGTATCTACGTTAGGGAGCCGATCGCTTGGGGAGTAGTGGGTACACCTAGTGGAGATAGGGGCAGACGGCACCTATGTGGTCAGCTAGGGGTACACGAAACTACTAGTTAAATTTTCTAAGTCCTTAGGTGGGATCAACCTTTAAGTTAGGAATGACTGGTGTGGTGTAGTGTAGTAATTATCCTTGGGTGGGTAGATGCGTCTTTACCGTTATCTTGGTTCTTCCTATGTCTAGTTGGCTGCTTAGTGTAGTCATTTATCCCCAGTCGTTACCGTACCAAGTTTATATCATACCCTAATTACTTTAATGATTGTATTGTTAAAGTTATAGGACTCGCTCAGACTTATGTCTGACCCCGTTGTTTTTATCTTTTTCCCAACCCTCAGGTTCTCAGAGTGGGCCTAGCACTAGTGGGCTTTGATCAGATTGCTTTATCTGTCTTTTGGAGCTTGGACCGTTGATGTAAAGCCCAGCTTATCTTTTCTATTATGGCTATTAGTATGTAGTGGGATTATGTACTTATGTTTTTATCGAGATGGATATTTTGTACTTGACTCTTGTTGGTTTTCGGTATGTAACCAAACATGTTTACCTTCTGCTGCAATGAAATGATGTTTTAAATTTCAAGTATTACTTATATCTGTCTTGTTGTAATTTTTCTGTTCTATATTCACTTAAAATACTCCACCGAAGTTAAGGCATTCCCTTAGTGAGTGACCTTAGCGGGTGTGGGGTGTTACACGTGGTATCAGAGCTAAAGGTTACCAGAACAGATAAAACTTTTAGAAAAACTATTTTTCTAAAAACATTTTTGAAGGAGTATTTTCAAAAACATGTCTTTTAAGAGAAAAGTTTTTGAAAGAAAAGTGTAATCCCCAATAGCCATATCTTTATCTTTCGAATTCTCTGTTTTGAATCTTTCCTTTTTCGTTTCAGCATGGCTGAAGATCTTAACTTTCCGGAGGGTGTGACGATACCAGTATGGTATAGGAGATTGATGGAGGCTAGGGCCGCCGCTGCGGGTCCAGCAGATGTTCCTCCACCACCAGTTGCACCCGATCTTCCTCCTCCTCCTCGCGCGGATACTTTTGCTAAGACTTGCAAGGAATTTAAGGCTATGGGAGGGAAACCTTTTCAAGGATCAGAAACTTTTGTGGAAGCTAGGGATTGGCTTAAGGAGACGGAGGAGTTGATAGACATCTTTGAGATGGAAGAAGGAAAGAAAGTCAAGTTAGCTGCTTGGTTAATGAAGGGAGAGGCCTCATTCTGGTGGGAGGTCACTAATGGAGAGCGCCCTGTTGACTCTTGGGCGGATTTCAGACAAAGGTTTGTGGCAAAGTTCCTCTCAAGGGCGGAAGAAAATCTGTATATGGAAAGGTTCTTGACTCTAAAGAAAGGAAACTTGTCGGTGAAGGAATATGTCAACAAGTTTAATCAGCTAGCAAGATTTGGCATAGACATCGTGAATACACCGGAGAAGAAGGCTTTGAGGTTCGTTAAAGGCTTGAATGAACCGATGCATGGATTGGCTATGACTCACATCCCTATGGGGGCCACCTTTGAGAAGCTAGTAGACATGGCACTTATGCATGAGGAAGAGAAGGGTCCCAATGCTAATAAGGCACCCGAGAAGAAAGGAGATTAGAAGAGATCTCAACAGCAACAGCCGAACAAGGGTGGGAAAGGCAACGGTGGCAAGGGAAAGAAGAAGTGCTTCAATTGTGGGACACCAGGCCACCTAAGCAAAGATTGTCGGAAGAAGAAGAAGACTGGCTACTTCCACTGTGGCGAAGCAGGGCATCTAGTGAAGGACTGGCCTAAGAAGGGGCAGAGGACGGGATCTACCTCAGGAGGACAGGTGCAAGCTCTTATGGCACCAGGTCAAGCAAGGGGGCAAGTTCAGGCTCTCGCGGTTCCACTGATTCAGAAAAGAGGTAGAACTATTTCCGTTGAAAGTCTGGTTTTTCTGTTTGATCATCCTGTCCGTACTTTATTCGACTCTGGCGCATCGCATTCGTTTATCTCATCATCATTAGTTGAGTCACTGCACTTAGACACCAGTCTAGTAGATGATCCCTTGGTTGTTTCAAACCCAATTGGGGGCTCCACTTATTTGTCCATGATATGTTTGGGTTTGAAGATTTCTATACTTAGCGTTGAGTTTAGATGTGATGCTTTTGTTTTGGGCTTCACGGGCTATGGGTTAATTTTGGGCATGGACTGGTTATCCAGTAATGGTGCCGTTCTTGATTGTGAAAGGAGAGTTGTTAGGCTCATGACCCGCTTGGGGAACACTCTCGAGATCTCTTGTAATCCCATGAATTTTGTTATGCTAAGTTATCTTGAATCGCTTGATGCTTCAGTCGAGAGTTTGCGATCTGTTAGAGTGGTCCGGGAATACTCGGATGTGTTTGAGGAGGTGAAGGGCTTACCTACAAAGAGGGAGATCGATTTCCGAATATATCTGGTGGACAATGCTAAGCCAGTATCTTTGCCAGTGCGCCACATGGCTCCTCGTGAGAGGAGGGAACTCCATAAGCAAGTAGGGGAGTTTCTTGAGAAGGGGTTCATAAGACGAAGTATATCGGAGTGGGGTGCTCCAGTGGTTTTTTCCACGAAGGCGGATGGGTCCCTCAGACTTTGTGTAGACTATAGAGAACTCAACAAACTTACAAAGAAGAATAGACACCCATTGCCGAGGATTGATGATCTCTTTAATCAGTTGGTTGGCGCCTCAGTGTTTTCGCAGTTGTACTTAGCCACGGGGTTTCATCAGTTGAGAGTGGCTGAGGATAGCATAGACAAGACTGCCTTTAGGACTCCGGATGGTTTCTATGAGTGGCTGGTGATGCCATTTGGTTTGATGAACGCCCCTGCATACTTTGTTGATTTGATGAGTAGGGTGTTCAGGGAGTACCTTAATAAGTTCATGGTGGTCTTTGTGGATGACATCTTAGTCTTTTCTAAGAATGAAGAAGAGCATGCCCTACATCTTAGGGAAGTGTTGGAGACTCTTCGAGCGCATAGCCTTAAGGCTAAATTCTCTAAATGTCACTTTTGGAGGAAGGAAGTGCGGTTCTTAGGGCACGTGGTCTCTAAGGAAGGGATAGCTGTGGATCCCGCGAAGGTAGTGTCCATCCAAGATTGGAAGGTTCCGAAGAATGCTACCGAGGTGAGGAGTTTCTTGGGGTTGGCTGGCTACTATAGGAAGTTTATCAAGGACTTCGCGAAGATATCAGCCTCATTAACTCGCTTGACAAAGAAGAATCTAGTCTTCACATGGGACGTAGATTGTGATGATGCGTTCCAACGGTTAAAGAGAGCTTTAACGACAACTCCAGTCTTAGTGTTGCCAGATGGGAGTAAGCCATTTGTTGTTTATACCGATGCTTATGGGACAGGACTAGGCGCAGTCTTAATGCAAGAGGGAAGGGTAATAGCCTATGGGGGAAGGCAGTTGAGAGTGCATGAGAAAAATTACCCTACACATGATCTAGAGTTGGCCGCTATTGTTTTTGCGCTTAAGACTTGGCGCCATTATCTTCTTGGCGAGAGGTTCGAATTATTCACTGACCACAAATCATTGAAATACTTGTTTTCTCAAAAGGATTTGAACTTAAGACAGCAAAGGTGGATGGAGTTCTTAGCATCCTATGATTTCGAGATAGCGTATACCCCTGGCAAGGGTAACGTGGTGGAGGACGCCTTAAGCAGAAAAAGGTTGTCCTTGAGTCCATTGTTCGTGGAACGACGAAGCTTGGAATTTATCTCGATGTTTGACTTCAGACCTTCCATTGACTTTGTACCCAGTTTGCTAGCATCCTTAGAGGTCAGACCTACTCTTTTGGGACGGATCGGTGAGGCACAGCGGGACGACCCACAGTTGGTTGAGTTAGTGGAGAAGCTTATAAGGGGGGAGTCGTCCAGCCATTTGAGTAGGTACACCCTAGATGATAAGGGGTGGTTGCGTAGAGACGGTAGACTTTGTGTACCGCAAGACGAGGGTTTGAGGAAGGCTATACTTGATGATGCACATCGTTCGAAGATGACCATTCATCCCAGTGGGGACAAGATGTACCAAGACATGAAGCGAGTTTTCTTTTGGGCCGGTATGAAGAAGGATGTGGCCGAGTATGTCGCTAGATGCTTGGTGTGCCAACAAGTGAAAGCGGAGCAAAAGAAACCCGGTGGGTTGCTTCACCCATTGGAAGTTCCGCAATGGAAGTGGGATAGCGTCTCGATGGATTTTATTGATGGGTTACCGAGATCGAGGAAGGGTAATACGGGAATTTGGGTTGTGGTGGACAGACTTACTCAAAGCGCCCATTTCATACCCGTGAAGAGTAAGAAAACTGCTCCATGGCTAGCTTCAGTTTACCTTCGAGAGATAGTTCGGTTGCATGGTGTACCTTCTAGCATAGTGAGCGATCGAGATCCTATCTTCACTAACGAGTTTTGGAAAAGTTTGCAAGAGGCGGTAGGGACTCAGTTGTGTTTGAGCACCGCATATCATCCTCGGACGGACGGCCAGACCGAGAGGGTGAATCGTGTTCTAGAAGACTTTTGAGGCTATGTATCTTAGATTTTGGAGGTACATGGGAAGAGCATCTTCCATTGGTGGAGTTCGCATATAATAACAGCTTTCAGTCTAGTATTGGTATGGCTCCATTCGAAGCTCTTTATGGAAGGCCTTGTCGATCACCTACATGTTGGTGGGAATCTACGGATAAGATCTTGCTTGGGCATGATATGGTTAGAGAGACTTCGGAAAAGATTGATTTGATTCAAAGAAGGATGAAAGCGGCGCAAGACAGACAGAAATCTTATGCGGATAAGAGGAGAACAGATCTTGAGTTTGATGTTGGGGACATGGTCTTTGTCAAAGTATCTCCATTACGGAATGTTGTTCGCTTTGGGTCCGTTGGAAAGTTAGCACCAAGGTTTGTAGGACCGTTTCCTATTAAGGAAAGGATTGGACAGATGGCATATAGAGTGGATTTGCCCGAGAGACTTAGTGGTGTACATGACGTATTCCATGTGTCACATTTGAGGAAGTGCCTACATGAGACCGCAGAGGTGGTAGAGCCGAGCTTGCTTAGAGAA
Source organism: Allium sativum (assembly GCA_030737875.1). NCBI lineage: Eukaryota > Viridiplantae > Streptophyta > Magnoliopsida > Asparagales > Amaryllidaceae > Allium > Allium sativum. The sequence goes on from CM060925.1 coordinate 395,005,913, forward strand.
GTGGAGGTAGAGCGTGATGCGACGATTCGACGAGCTCCTACTCGCATCCTTGGATCAGAGATTAGGAAGTTGAGAAACAGAGAGGTTCAACTAGTCAAAGTGCAATGGGGATATGATGAGAGCAACGCTACTTGGGAGACATAAGCGAAGATGCGTTCACTGTACCCATTCCTTTTTGAGGGTATGTCTTTTAACTTCTCCTTTATCGTTTGTCTAGTACTTATCTTATCTTTAGTATGTCCTCTCATTAGTACCTTTGACCTTTATATAGGGTAAACCTATGGTTGAAACATGTGTTTGAGACATGTTATGCTTGATGGATGCGTGTGGATGCAAGTGTTTGCTAGTGGTTGCTCGTGGATGCATATACACACACTTTAGACACTAGATCGGCTCAGTCACTTCATGTTGCATATTGCATATAACTGTGTGTAGGTAGCTATATTAATGGATGTATAATGGTTGTGTTATCATATGGATGTTGCATTTTGATGTATGGTTGTGCACACATGTAGATATAGTATGTGTCCATAGGGTTCTTTCGCATATATATTGGATGCATGGCACTATCATGGTTTGCATTAAGGAGGTCAACTGAATCAGTAGACCGCCTGATTTTGCATTAGACAGGGAACATATACACACACTTTTTGCATATGTTCATACGTCATTAGAAATTTTAAGGACAATGGATGCCAGTGTTTGATGGTTTAGTAGATGGTTGTTTGGCTGGTAGGATACGTTCTTCTTGACTTAGAGATTTCGGGGACGAAATCCTTTAAGTAGGGGAGAATGTAACCCCCCGTATGTTGAATAACTTAATATAATATAAATTAGGGCAGAATTAAATTTTAAGATATGAATCAGGGGAAACGGGCTATGCCATTGCGTTCGTCTCGGAAAATACGCGAAATAGAGTCCGAGTTTTCGAAAATCGGAGTCCGTATGACCCAGTTAAGGCCCGAAGAAGTTTTTAGAAAATTCAAATTTCGAAAAACAGATTTCAAATGCAGAAATGGAGCTAGGCGGGAAAATTCCCGCCACACCCCAAGTCGGCTGGGGAGTCGACACACAGGGGGGTGTGTCGACAGTAGTGTCGACACCCCAGTCGACACAGGTGGCCGAGCCAGTTTGGCCTGGGTGCACTGTTTTGGCTGTTGGGTTGTGTTTGGTGGCTTGTGACGAGATCTGATGGCTCTAAACTATCCTAGGGTTAATCCTATGGCCTAAAACACTTAACTAATCTATAAATACACCCTAAGACTACCCTAATTCATACTAAAATTGGATACAACGTCATCATGCCATCAAAATGCAACTTAGAAGGAGCCTCCACAAATTAAAGAGGAATATAGATTCTCAAATCAACTTCTAATCAACTCTAGCAACTAAATCTTCTTCATAGGAGTGCTAATCAACAAGTTGTGAGTTTCTATGCCTTTAGCAAGCAATTTCTAAACTAATTATGATAGGATATAATGAGGTTATGGTTATGAATGTGGATCAATGCAAGTTATGTTATCATATGCTATGTGCTCATGATGTTAGTTATGCAAGTTTTATGCTATATGTCCATGATGCTAGTTATGCAAGTTTTATGCTATATGTTCATGATGCTAGTTATGCAAATCATTATGATAAACATTGATCCATTATGACACCATGTTATGCAAGTTTGGTGTTTGATTATATGCAAGTTCATATATCACATGTTATGCAAGTTTGGTGTTTGATTATATGCAAGTTCATATTTGACATGTTATGCAAGTTTGGTGTTTGATTATATGCAAGTTCATATATGACATGTTATGCAAGTTTGGTGTTTGATTATATGCAAGTAACATGTGCAAGTTTAAACCTTTGTATGATATGCATACATATGCATGTTTACCCCTTTTTATGATATGAGTAACATATGCAAGTTCATCCCTTTTTAGACATATGACATGAATGCAAGTTTATCCCTTTATGATAGGTCTATGACATGAACATCTATGCAAGTTACCCTCTTTATGACATATGTGATTCATGCAAGTTTGGGTTGATTATTTATGCTAGTTGGGTTTGATGCTATGGTCATATATGCAAGTTGACACCTTTAAAACCCATGTTGATGCTAATGTTATGCTAAGTTGAACCCATTGTATTTGTGATGAATCTTCCCTTTTAAATATGTCATGTTAGCGTATTACGTGGGGAACGATGGGGTTAATATTCATGTTAACAAAATTGTGGTGAAATTGGTATGATGTTGCATACCATAAGTGGATGGACATAATTGAGACAATTATGTACATCATTAAATTGGAATTAATTAGGGAAAATTAATTAAAAATATGGGGGTGATTAATTAGGTGTAATTAATCGACTAAGACACGAGGTTGGACCCTTTTGTAGCATAAGACTGCCCGGACCCGACCGACAAATCCAGCGGCTACAAATGATTGGCCCATGTGAGAGGTCTTAGGCATAAACTAAATACATGACAAGGGTAAAGACACGAGGTTAGACTATGTTATGGCGTAAGGCTGCCCGGACCCGACCGGCAAATCCAGCTGCCATAAAAGACAGTCTAATGTGAGAGGTCTTTACAAAGGTTACGTTCTTAATCAATTAAGAAACACTTAACCAGATAAGCATGTAGTGGGGCATGAGGGGTTAAGTGGGTGCCTTGGGTGGCATGTGGAAATCAAGAAATGCCTTGGGTGGCATGTGGAAATCTAGTGGGTTGCCTTGGGTGGCAATAGAAAATACGATTAGAATACTTAACCAAGTGGAAACATGTAATTAAACATGATTAAAGGGTTAAGTGGGATGCACTAGAAAGGGGCAAGCTTAGGTGGGTAGCTTGTGTGGGCCCATTCCAACCAGTAACCCATATGTATCTTTGTGGGCTCGACCCATGTCGAGGACGGGACACACGTACTGGGCTTGACTATAAGAGGCCAAAACGGGTTAGCGGTGGCAACGCAAGTCCAACGGGTTTCATATGCGTGTGTGGACCCGGGCTGGTAGGTAAGACGTTGTTGCATCGTGTAGGTATAAGTCGTGCACCGTTGGTTGTATCGGGTTGCCACTTTGGGGAGTAATACACCCCACTGTGGGGCCAGCACGGGTATCTACGTTAGGGAGCCGATCGCTTGGGGAGTAGTGGGTACACCTAGTGGAGATAGGGGCAGACGACACCTATGTGGTCAGCTAGGGGTACACGAAACTACTAGTTAAATTTTCTAAGTCCTTGGGTGGGATCAACCTTTAAGTTAGGAATGACTGGTGTGGTGTAGTGTAGTAATTATCCTTGGGTGGGTAGATGCGTCTTTACCGTTATCTTGGTTCTTCCTATGTCTAGTTGGCTGCTTAGTGTAGTCATTTCTCCCCAGTCGTTACCGTACCAAGTTTATATCATACCCTAATTACTTTAATGATTGTATTGTTAAAGTTATAGGACTCGCTCAGACTTATGTCTGACCCCGTTGTTTTTATCTTTTTCCCAACCCTCAGGTTCTCAGAGTGGGCCTAGCACTAGTGGGCTTTGATCAGATTGCTTTATCTGTCTTTTGGAGCTTGGACCGTTGATGTAAAGCCCAGCTTATCTTTTCTATTATGGCTATTAGTATGTAGTGGGATTATGTACTTATGTTTTTATCGAGATGGATATTTTGTACTTGACTCTTGTTGGTTTTTGGTATGTAACCAAACATGTTTACCTTCTGCTGTAATGAAATGATGTTTTAAATTTCAAGTATTACTTATATCTGTCTTGTTGTAATTTTTCTGTTCTATATTCACTTAAAATACTCCACCGAAGTTAAGGCATTCCCTTAGTGAGTGACCTTAGCGGGTGTGGGGTGTTACAGGCGTGGTCCTTTGATTTACTCCATTTTAAAGTAAAGATTTAATAACTGTTTAAGTTCTCACACCAGTCACATGACTGACTTGGAGTTTATTGTTTCAACCTAAACTCTGGGTGCCCCTATTTTCCACATGGGCAGCTAGTAGTTTTGGTTTTGCAGATTTGTATTCACAGGATCTTGGTTTATAGTTGGAATGATATTCGAAAAGCTCTGTATCCGTATATTCCTTTCAGTTGTGTTTTGTATTATTTTCCGCTGCATTGTAACTTGTAAATCTCTGATATTTATCAAATGTATAATATTTATCCATACTCTGTATATTTCTATACTCTGATGTAAAATTGTTGTAATAAGCAATGAAATATTCTTCTTTTTGTGTTCTGATTTGTCGTGTTCTCAACTCAATCCGGGCTTTCCTTTACGGGGAAGTTTGGGTCGTTTCAATTCTATTCACATTCACAATGCTGACTTTGATGATGATGAGTACTAGAATGACCCGATAGTGGTCAGCTTTATTTTTGACTTCATTAATTTTTTTCGTACCATACTATCAGTATATAATCCAAACGTCTAACTCCCTTTTTTTCATAATCAACAGCTTGTAGATATTGATAGGGTTTTTGATGAGCTTGAAAGTCGTTCGAGTTCATGTTAATGATTCTGCTGCTTCTGCTTCTGCTGGCTATTTGATTGACGTCCCATTGGTTTTTTTTTCAACTGTCCTGCTTTTTTAACTTTCTGCTACCAAATAAATAGTACTACCCGATGCGAACAATGTAACAAACACTTATTGCATGTATTTTGCTTCCTCCGTTACTACCTTTCCCTTTATTTAATTTTCAAGCTACTACTGCTTTACACAACATTCACGTTTTCTCCTTTTTTACGCAACAGTTATGTTTCTTCATGTACACCAATTCTTCACTTATGCACTGACGCAGGTTTACTGCTTCCGTTTGTTAACTGAATACATTTTTTTCCAGCACGAACTGTTTTCTGCTTTGTTAACTTATTCCAAAATTCCAGATTTTCTGCATACACAAAGCTGTATTGACTGCTCATTCTTAACTTTATTTTCAGCTTTGTCAAATACATCTATGCACACGCCCATCAGGCATGCATATGTACTGGTATTTATAGAGAGGAAAATGGGTGAATCGTTGACCCTTCGTGTTCCATGATGGAACATGAATTCTCATACCCTCGTGGGGTACGAAATTTCGTACCCCACCAGAGTATGGGATTTCGTATACCCATTTGGGATACGAAATCTTCATACCCCAAACATAGATACGAATACCTAAAAACAACAATACAATATATACACATATATATACTTATACATATATGTATATGTTAATGTGCACGTATACTTCGCAGTGTACCGTTGTGACACCACACGTTTGTGGGCAGACATGCATGCGCATAAGAGATAGCATATGTAAAGAACGAACGTTTGCAAACATGCTCTTGCATATGTTCCCACTCACTTTGCATATGTTGCTTATCATTTTTTACTTCCCGTGATGTTGCACAATGTTACACAAAAAATGTGCAAGCATAAACACGACGTCACATCGACGACGACTCGTTTACGATTACCAAGTAAACGCGGTCAACAACTAACATTTATTTTCATGAGTCCAGAAAAATCGATGATTCGACAAATACTTCTACCAACTCAAAGCACATCACGTCAAGACGATACGTATTTTGGGAGGAAAATGTTAACCGGCCTTTTGGTCTGGTTCCCAAAAAGTACACAAGGCACGCTCGACTCAACACATTGCATGCCATTATAGCCCGAAGTGTCGCTAAGAAGCTAGGGGAGCAAGCCGGGAAAAGGTCATGCGAGCAAGAGCCTCACAACCCCTAAAAATCATGTCATACCCATAGTCTTGAACCCATGTGTTTCAGACCCCATTACCTCGAGTCCCTCTAACCTCGTACCCAAAATCTCGAGCCCCTCTAGCCTTGCCTCCTCCATACCTCGAACCTAGTGCTAAGAATTCCAACGTTCCCCGTGGGGTAACGAAATTCGTACCCTAGTGAGGGATACGAGTTTTTAGGAGAGATGCGGGGGATCCGAGTTTCTGGGGGCCTGTACACTGGGATCCGAGATGTACTATTGTGGTCCCCTACTCCTACCGGTTGGATCTCGCTATATGGCGTTTTGATTATGACAACTATACATGTACATATATATTATTATCGACTAACTTTGTCTTGCAGGAAGATACTCAACAACAGATTCAAGAGCTATAATTGAAGATTAAATATGTTGTAAGAATCTGTTAGTCCTAGATTTATATGTTAAAGTCTTCCTTGATGATTACACACACACATTTTATATGTATATAGCTTCTCTTATATAAATTAAGCAAGGAATAGTCTGATAACAGAAAACAGACGTCTGGTCTGAAATTTTCAGACGTCTGTTTGCTGAAACAGAATGTTTTTAAATACAATATTCAGACGTCTGGTTGATATATTTCAGACGTCTGAAATGCCCCCGAAATACACTATTTCCTTTCTGATTTGATTTTTAAAATAAACAGACATCTGAATTTTATTTTTAGACATCTGAATTCCGAAGAGTTGCATCCTTTATGAAGAGAAACAACTATTTAATCCATATCTCTTCATCAAAACTCTTCACGATCAGTTGTATCTTTTTGTATATTATAAATAGAGAATTGCTTAGATGATCTAATAACAAAAAATTTGATTCTAATTCTCTCTATCTTATTCAAAGCTCTCTAAGTTCTAAAAAGCTATCTACTTTCATACTTGAGACTTTTAAACTTCCATATTCCTTCATGCACTTCACGACTATCATCAAGGAAAGGCTATAGGAAGGGTGTACTTAATATTCGACAATCCGTGTTATCAAGAACACAAAAGAGTCAACAATTATTCTGTATTAGTGAAGACCTCTTCAGTAGTTGAGGCAAGAAATCCCGTTCAGTGGTTCGGGTAATTGTGAACCTATTCCTCCGGGTGAAGTGAGGGTTTTAGTGTTAGTGAAATTCCAGAAGTGAGTCTGGGACTGGACGTAGGACAGTGGTCCGAACCAGTATAAATCGACTGTGTGATTTACTGCTTACTATTCTATTATATATTCTACATCATATTCTCCATACTACACGATCATATACCGCTGCATAGCCTCTTTCAATTGGTATCAGAGCTTGGTATTCTAGAGATCGTAACAACATCCTAGAATAAATAGCAATTAAGAAATCTAGTAAAGGCATTAGAAAGTGGAAGAACAACAAAGCAGAAGCGACGGAGCAAGAGAGCAAATGTTTAATGGCTAAAGTGAGATCACAATCGGTATGTGAGGATTCATTGTATAAAGATCTTTTATTAGACCACGAAAAATTATTAAAAGATTTTAAAAGTTTGGGTAAACTTAATGCAATTATTTTAGCCAAGTCTAAAAATTGTGAGCAAGAAAATTCCAAATTAAAAGAAGAAAACAATTTTTTAGTCAAACAAGCCAAATGTTTTGAAAATACCTTAGAAGAGCTTATTTTTCAAAAAGATTTCCTTCAAAAAGAAAATGAGCGACTAGAAGATAAAAACAATGTTCTTTTAAAGGAAATCGATCTCTTGAAAAATAGAAATGAATCATTAGAAGATTCTTTAAATAATTCTAATTCTTTAGTTTCGTCTCTGGAAATAGAGAATGGAGCTTTAACTGAAAAGAATTTAGAATTATCTAAAGAATATGAGTTTTTAAAAGTTAATAATAATACTTTGCAAAATGAAATGTCTGATTCGAAAGAAAATTTTGAAAAATTACACTCTTCTTTTAATAATTCAGGATCTCAAATTTGTCGTCTCGAAAATGAGAATAGTACTTTAAAAAGGGAGAATTCTGAATTAAATAAGAAAATTGGTTTAAAAGATTGCAAGACTTCTTTTGAAAATTTCAATCACGACTTTGGAATCAAATTTGAAAAATGTACAAATAAGTTCACAAAATTTAATAAAGGTCAAAATGATTTAAATGATATTTTATCTTGCTCTAGACCTTTACACGATAAAAGTGGCTTAGGGTATAATAAAACTAATCATAGAACTAGTACTAGATATGCTTTCATGTATAACAAAAGTTTAACTGCTAGTACTAAAGCACGTGTAACTCGAAGATCAAATTTCTATAGAAATTCAAATGCTTCTATGACTAGAAACATTTATAATAGAAGTACAAAAAGAAATATTAATAGAAATTATCTAAGTATTTGGGTTCCTGTAAATTGGAAAAATCGAGAAAAATACATTGATGATTATTTTGATTCAGTAGTTAAAAATAAAAACTTTATTTTCAAAGGTACCATTAAACCCTTGTGGGTATGGTTACCTCCTCTCTAACCCCTGGACCCTAACAGAGAAAGTGGGTACCAAAGTATATATATAATATTTGTTGCAGGTACACCACCACAAAAAAAGGAGGGTATTTCAGTATCTCTAATATCTTTAAAAACCAAGCTTAAAGTTAAATCAGGGAATCTGGAAATATAATAATCACATACTCAAGGGGAGAAATTTTCATATATCACACATTCAGGGGAAGAAAATAAAGAGAAGACAACGATATTTATTACATTCCCTCATTCTTTTTGATAATGACAAAGGGGGAGAAATTCAGGTGTATATTGATAGAGGAAGATATTATAAGAGGAAGATGTTATAGAAAGAATATATTTTTAAATTGTATAGTTGTCATCATCAAAAAGGGGAGAATGTTAGAAACTCTATTGTTGGATTTTGATGACAACAACTACACAATTATACCAAAAAACCTCTAAGCTAACCTGTAGGTACATGGATATCAAAAAGAGAAATATATGATAATATATGCATATTGACATATTGACAGGGGGAGTTACATATACAGTTGTCATTATCAAAAAGGGGGAGAATGTTGGATCTCGCTATATGGCGTTTTGATTATGACAACTATACATGTACATATATATTATTATCGACTAACTTTGTCTTGCAGGAAGATACTCAACAACAGATTCAAGAGCCATAATTGAAGATTAAATATGTTGTAAGAATCTGTTAGTCCTAGATTTATATGTTAAAGTCTTCCTTGATGATCACACACACACATTTTATATGTATATAGCTTCTCTTATATAAATTAAGCAAGGAATAGTCTGATAATAGAAAACAGACGTCTGGTCTGAAATTTTCAGACGTCTATTTGCTGAAACAGAATGTTTTTAAATACAATATTCAGACATCTGGTTGATATATTTCAGACGTCTGAAATGCCCCCGAAATACACTATTTCCTTTCTGATTTGATTTTTAAAATAAACAGACATCTGAATTTTGTTTTCAGACATCTGAATTCCGAAGAGTTGCATCCTTTATGAAGAGAAACAACTATTTAATCCATATCTCTTCATCAAAACTCTTCACGATCAGCTGTATCTTTTTGTATATTATAAATAGAGAATTGCTTAGATGATCTAATAACAAAAAATTTGATTCTAATTCTCTCTATCTTATTCAAAGCTCTCTAAGTTCTAAAAAGCTATCTACTTTAATAATTGAGACTTTTAAACTTCCATATTCCTTCACGCACTTCACGACTATCATCAAGGAAAGGCTATAGGAAGGGTGTACTTAATATTCGACAATCCGTGTTATCAAGAACACAAAAGAGTCAACAATTATTCTGTATTAGTGAAGATCTCTTCAGTGGTTGAGGCAAGAAATCCCGTTCAGTGGTTCGGGTAATTGTGAACCTATTCCTCCAGGTGAAGTGAGGGTTTTAGTGTTAGTGAAATTCCAGAAGTGAGTCTGGGACTGGACATAGGACAGTGGTCCGAACCAGTATAAATCGACTGTGTGATTTACTGCTTACTATTCTATTATATATTCTACATCATATTCTCCATACTACACGATCATATACCGCTGCATAGCCTCTTTCAGGGCCTATATTTATCGGCTCCGAATAGACCAATATATCCGAGGTACCTCGCAATCTAACAACCACATAGGTAAAATAACAACAATGTCAAGGCTATTAAAATGCTAACACCACCCATAGCTATAAAGAAACGTCATGTTCTCCCAACGGTCCGATCCCGTTTTTGACTCATACCGAGGTGTGAGACTCGCGAATTAACGCCATACACAAAGCTATGCTGTATTAAAGCCGTGCTTTGATCATCAACCATAAGACTCTGCTTTTCAACAAAAGCCTTGATCACTGCATCTGAGCATGCCACACGAGAAATTCATGCCATGCGACAGATATCTATCGATATATAACCTCTGAGCTCGTACGTCTCAGAGAAGGACGTTAAGCAAGATAATAAATTCTCCGTCGTCAAACAAATATATATTTAATAGAAATCAATCAACACAGAATAAAATCCAATGTCAGACACAAAATCCATTCACAATTTCGTTTTGGGTCTGAACGAAACCGGAGGCACCTTATTCCTCGTCCCATAGGTCCAACACAAGAGAGAGGTCCTCACATATCCGGTCGATCTCCAGGTACGTCAGGACGATCACCACTTATTACCTTGTCTTGGGTGTACAACACAATCAAGACATCAGTAATCATCCAAACGATCTGAAGACCTCCGGTCTTCAACCAACATCTTCATCGACGACTTATTGTCAAATCAGTTATTCAGAATGGGTATAAACCCGGCCTGTAACACCCCACCTTCGCTAGGGTCACTCACAAAGGGAATGCACTAGCTTTAGTGGAGTATTATCTAGGTAAACATACACAGAAATATTACAAGACAGAACATAAATAAAACAGCGGAAGGAAAAACCAAATTTCATTGCTTTAAAATCTAGTAAGGTCTAAAGCCTTTTTACATCAAAATGCCATTAAATCAGTTACATCGAAATCTGTCTTGAATTAGTAAAGAAGCATAAAACCGTAGTCATAAATCATTCCCCAATAAAGCAGTAAAGCAAGCCATAGCCAAGAGAAATCCAAGCCGTACATGAAAGAGCTTTGGAGCTTGGTAAGATCCGAACTAAGCTGTATTCCCACCTTACGAACCTGGGGGGGGGGGGAACGAAAGGAAAAGTGGCAAAACAAAACGGGTCAGTCATAAAGACTGAGTAAGTCCTAGTGACTTTCAGCATAATAACAGGTAAAGATAACATGGCATGAATAAACTGAAAGTAAACATAAGCATGATGACAAGGTAGGCAAGATAAACTACGTTAACAAGATAAACTAAGGTAACAAGATAAACTACGGGCACGATGGATCAAGTATAACATCCCACAAGGTTCCTACCAAGTATCACATCGCAAGGTTTCTATCAAGTATAAAACATTTCCATGATATCTATTTGCTCTGCACCACCCGTACTAGCATCCCAACCCATGTCATGTATTAACTATGAAATGATCCCTTACCCAATATCATGAAATGACCCATTACTTGGTCCCACGAAACGATCTATTAATCGATCGGCTCCCTAAAGTTCTAGCACGTCATGTGTCTGTGTCATACGGCTCTATCATGAATGTAGTTACCTGTGCTAGGCCCACCATAGGGTGTATCAAGCCCTAGGGTGCCAGCCATCGACACGAATCAAGCACGCACAATGTAAACCTACTGGTGCCCAATGCCTGCCTTTTCAACTCCAGACTACGTGCACGACCATAGTCCGTCTGAACCTACAATGGCGCACTAACTCAGCTGTCGTTCTGGTCGCTTACAATCAGCCCAGTAATCGTGCCCCACCCTGCCTAGTTCCAGGGTACCATGATACATCTAGTGGGTTACTGCTGAAAAGGACCGCGTAACTAGGGTTTCCGTCCAGCAGGTTAAGTATTTTCATTTAAATTCGAGACTTAACCCCATCAGTCTAGCATGTCAAGTTGGTTAAGTGTGGTCATTCAAGTTCGTGACTTAACCCGTCTACATGTCATGTCAAGTTGGCTAAGTGTTGTCGTTCAAGTTCATGACTTAGCCCTACGAATCATGTGTCAAGTTGGTCTAGTATGTTCAAGCGGTTCGTGACATAACCCTACCAAACCATCGTGTCAAATTGGTTAAGTACATTCAAGCGGTTCATGACTTAACCCTATCAAGTCATCGTGTCTAATTGGTTAAGTATATTCAAGCGGTTCATGACTTAACCCTATCAAGTCATCATGTCAAATTGGTTAAGTATATTCAAGCGGTTCATGACTTAACCCTATCAAGTCATCGTGTCAAATTGGTTAAGTATATTCAAGCGGTTCATGACTTAACTCTATCAAGTCATCGTGTCAAATTGGTTAAGTATATTCAAGCGGTTCATGACTTAACCCTATCAAGTCATCGTGTCAAATTGGTTAAGTATATGTTAACTTAACCCCATCCACTAGTCATATTATAATGATTACGTGTTACTCTCGTGAGTTTATTTAACCTTACCACGCATCACGTTATACCAGTCGGGTGTTATCAACGCATTCAGGTTAAACTAACCCATCCGCTAATCGTGTTATATGGTTAAGTATCATTAAGTAATCAAGCTCAGTTTTACTTAACCCACCCATTCATGTCATATCGGTTAAGTGTTATCAGTCTAATCATATTGCTTAACCTTATCATGTGGCATTAATTTACTTAATGCACCCCAACCTCTCACATTAGTCTTGGTTGTGGTTACTGGTTACGCCGGGTGGGTCCGGGAAGGTTTATACCACAACCTAGTCTAACCTCGGGTTTTAAGCGCGGTATGACCAACTACTCACATTGGGTCCTATTGTTTGCAGTTACTGGATTCGCCGGGCGGTTCCGGGCAGGTTTATACTGCAAACTCAACCCAACCTCGAGTTGGCCACTTTCAAGTTATCTAAGTGTCATGTCCATGTTCAAGTTATAACAATGTTCAAATTTCTAAGCAAGTTTCATGTCAAGTTTCTAGGTTTCAACTTATGCCTATTATCAAGTTCATAACTCACGTTTTTGCCCCAAAACGTGTTCCCAAAGTATTACCAAAATTTGCTATAAAGTTATGCCAAGTTATAGCCTTATATTTACAATACAAGCCAACTACCCAAAACCCAAGTTTACATATTAATGTATATGCCCAAGTTCTAACTTTTCATGTCGATATACATATGCCCAATTCTAGCCAATTTACATATATTCAAGTTCCACATCAAACTACATGTATTCCATGTTTACACCAATTTACCTATAACAAGTTCTAGCTTTTTACATATGTCACGATCCACGTCAAAATTACATATATAAATTTATATATGTCCAATCCTAGCCAATTTAGATATATACCAAGTTTCATGCCTTTTTACATAGATCCTATTAATGCCAAATTCCATGTATACATTATTTATGCAAATTTCCCCATAACAAGATTATACCAAATTTTATAGATCAAGCCCCAAACTTGCAGATACAGTGATAATTTCCAATTTCATGTTGCCAATAATTCCAACATATTCATATAGGCAATAATCCCATAATTCCCCCGTATACATCTCGTATGCAAATCACGATTTTAGGCCAAGGTCCGAAATTGACCAAGGTTCATCAAAAGAAAATAAATAGGGGAAAGGTAGAATTCATAGTAAAAGCAAGATCAGAGGGAAAAACATCATCACAGGCATGAAGATTACAATTTGATAATAATATTAACATGAATCGAGAAAATTAATTTACAACAGGCTGAATAGATTATGAACTTGTCATGAGAATAAAGATAGACAAGTCAAAAACTCAAGATTCAAGAAACAATAGAAATAGATCTGGATCGATAAACATACTTAGATCCAATTTCACTTTAATTCAATGCCATATTATAATCAAATATTTAAATCAGAAAATAACTAGAACTTACATTGATTGGCTAAGAGAGGACAAATCGATTCGTTGTCGCGTTGAAACGTCTAACTTGATTAATCTTCTGATTTGATTCAATATGGTCTAGGCGTCGTTGCTTGAAGCTTCAATCTCTAGTTTGAATTGAGTTGCTTAGGTTGATGTTGATTAGCTTCTAGTTTTGATTCTAGCAGAGTAGCGATGCCATTTTTATTTTTATTTAGAACAGAGGTAGAGTAGAAGCAGAATAGAATTGTGTGTAGAGAAGGCTAGGTTTGGGGCTGTTTAAATAGGTTTAGGCAGATGAATCTGGACAGAAATCGGACTAGATACATCAGAACGAACACTGGCCCAAAAATGGGCTCGGGGACCAGGTCGACACACAAGTCGACTGCCCAGTCGACCTGGGGGGGGGGGGGGGTCGACTCCCCAGTCGACCTGGGTCTGGGCGGGAAATTTCCTGCCCAGTCTGTTCTGCGTTTGAAATTCGAATTTTGAATTCGAATTCGAGTTGTTTTGAACTCTGAAAATTCCTGAAACTTCGGAGGCTCATATCTCCCTCATACGGACTCCGATTCTCGCAAACTCGGACTCGTTTCCGAGCAGAATTTCGAGACGGACGCAATGGTGCACCCCGTTTCCCTTGATTCTGACCTTAAAATTTAATTCTGCCTTGATTTATGATTTTAACATGTTGTTAAAATTCGGGTTGTTACATTCTCCCCTCCTTAATGGATTTCGTCCCCGAAATCTTCAAGTTAAGGAGAATGTGTCCTACCATCCAATCATCCATCTACTCAATCATCAATCACATGCATCCATCGTCCTTAATAGATTTCTAATGCTGTATGAACATATGCAGAAAGTGTGTGTATATGTTCCTTGTCTAATGCAAATGATCAGGCCTGATTGATCTTCTTAATGCAAAATACGTCTAGTGCCATGAGTCCAACATGTATGCAAATAGTCCTAGTCACAATAACACTACATGTGTGCACAAACATCCATCCATATGCAACATCCACATGATAACACATTCAAACTCATCCATAAATAAGTATGAACACTCATGCATATGCAATATGAAAGGTGACTGAGCCGATCTAGTGCCTAATGTGTAAATGCATCCACGAGCAACCACTAGCAACCACTTGCAGCCACTTGTAACCATCAATCATAACATGTCTCAAACACATGCTTACACCCAATTGTTCCTACCTAAAGGTATAGCCAAATGATAGAAGCAAGTAAAAACCTTGTGCCCATTAGGCCATGTCAAAACTGGAAATATATGTCACATATATACTGATCAGGAGAAGAACTCCCTAAGCACCAGCCCCGGAGACCGAAATCAACATCAGACTGACACCCAAAGAATTACTCAATCAAACCAATATACGTTTCGAGGAAACTAAGCATGATGGACTCCTTTTAGGTCACAAGGGAATCCCTTCCTAAAACCAACCCGTATCCTATAAAACCCAAAGAGTTTAGTCAACCCAACGGACACCATCAAGCCCCAAAATGTATTACTAACAGATGAGTCATACTCCCTATGGGGTTTGCAACAGAAATTTGATTGAGAATAGGACCAAGAGGAAAAAAGATAACATGCAAGTAAGCTCTACAGGAAAAGAGGGACCAAGGATATACTCTTAAAAAGAGATATGATGCACGTATCTAGTCTTCAATCTTCTAAGTCGCGTTTCCTTGAGCTTAACTCCATTGTGCTTTGACCGTCTTTAACTTCACAGATTCTTAATTCTTGTTTCCAAAATATGAGTTGGAACTCATTTCACTGTTGCCTCTCGTTCCACTTTCACTTATCCTCCTTCTAGTATACTCGGCTCAAACTTAACTACGTACTCATGGTTTCATGCAAGCTCTCCAAAATTCACTAGTGAATCTTGGATCTCGTTCACTTACTAGGAGGTATTCCACGCAGAAGAACTATCTCTTGAAAATAACAAATATCAACCATGTTGCCAAATGTACTTACTAAGGTGACTTTCTACAACTCATGCATAAGTGAAATGAACCATCCGCCTTAGTGGTGAACACTACTCGAGCGGATCAATAAATTACCAATAAATGTGTCAAGAGATTCTAGGTAACTAATTATGAGAGAACCCTAAAGGTTACACGCGACTTCGAGGGTATTACCGAGGCAAGTCAAGAGTCTAACTACCCTCTTTTCAAAACCGAGAATGTCACCCTTACTGGATAACTACTCCATCGCTAGAATCAACCCATAGCCCAAAACATAAACATAAGCATTACTTCTAAACTCAACACTTAGCATAGACATTCTCAAATCCAAACAAATCATGAATACATGAGCCGATTCCCCAACAGGATTTGAGACAAAAATCGGATCCTCTACTACGCTAGTACTAAGGTGCAGAGACTCAACTATCGAGGCAGAATTAAAAGGATGCAATGTATAAAAACAAAGTTCCCATGATATGATAGAAAAGAGAAGCTAAACTTTTAACAGAAATGTTACCACCTCTCTTAGGTATGCTAGTAGTGAGAGCATACAATTGCCCTCTCGACGATCTTGTTCTTTGCCCTTGTCCTTGTCCTATGATACTTAACTACATGTCCCTTTTTACCATACCAACGATGTTCTTTCTTGTCATGGGTTTTATTATTCTTTTACTTTGACCTCTTCCCTTTTCACCTTTTCCTCCTTCGTGGATTACGCCTTATCAACAAGTTTCTCATCCTTAGGCTTGTGTTCTTTATCCTCGTTCTTACTATCCTTATATAGCTTATTGACAAGTTTCTCGAAAGCTACCTCCATCGCACGGCAACCCTACAAAGCTTGAATAAGATTAGTCGCAAATGGAACTACTGCGGCTACAGATGGAGGTTGGGCACTACTTTGCCCTCCGACATGTGTTGTATGCCTACAAACTATGGTGAAAAAGAAAGGGAGAAAAGACTCAAGGAGAGAATCAAAAGATAGTGCATATGGCTTTGGGGAACATGCCTTTTGTAAAACAAAACTTTTCTTTAGAAAAATGCTTCTTTGTAAACGTTTTGAAAATAGTTTCAGAAGGTTTTTTAAAAGCTTTTGCCCAGTTTGGTAACCTTCTGCTCTGATACCAAATGTAACACCCCACCTCCGCTAGGGTCACTCACAAAGGGAATGCACTAGCTTTGGTGGAGTATTATCTAGGTAAACATACACAGAAATATTACAAGATAGAACGTAAATAAAACAGCGGAAGAAAAAACCAAATTTCATTGCTTTAAAATCTAGTAAGGTCTAAAGCCTTTTTACATCAAAATGCCATTAAATCAGTTACATCGAAATCTGTCTTGCAATAGTAAAGAAGCATAAAACCATAGTCATAAATCATTCCCCAATAAAGCAGTAAAGCAAGCCATAGCTAAGAGAAATCCAAGTCGCACATGAAAGAGCTTTGGAGCTTGGTAAGATCCGAACTAAGCTGTATTCCCACCCTGCGAACCTGGGGGGGAAACGGAAGGAAAAGAGGCGAAACAAAATGGATCAGTCATAAAGACTGAGTAAGTCCTAGTGACTTTCAACATAAAAACAGGTAAAGATAACATGGCATGAATAAACTGAAAGTAAACATAAGCATGATGATAAGGTAGGCAAGATAAACTAAGATAACAAGATAAACTACGTTAACAAGATAAACTAAGGTAACAAGATAAACTACGGGCACGATGGATCAAGTATAACATCCCACAAGGTTCCTACCAAGTATCACATCGCAAGGTTTCTATCAAGTATAAAACATTTCCATGATATCTATTTGCTCTGCACCACCCGAACTAGCATCATAACCCGTGTCATGTATTAACTATGAAATGATCCCTTACCCAATATCATGAAATGACCCATTACTTGGTCCCACGAAACGATCTATTAATCGATCGACTCCCTACAAGTTCTAGCTCGTCATGTGTCTGTGTCATACGGCCCTATCACGAATGTAGTTACCTGTGCTAGGTCCACCATAGGGTGTATCAAGCCCTAGGGTGCCAACCACCAACACGAATCAAGCACGCACAGTGTAAACCTACTGGTGCCCAATGCCTGCTTTTTCAACTCCGGACTACGTGCACGACCATAGTCCGCCTGAACCTACAATGGCGCACCAACTCAGCCGTCATTCTGGTCGCTTACAATCAGCCCAGTAATCATGCCCCACCCTGCCTAGTTCCAGGGTACCATGATACATCTAGCGGGTTACTGCTGAAAAGGACCGCGTAACTAGGGTTTCCGTCTAGCAGGTTAAGTGTTGTCATTTAAATTCGAGACTTAACCCCATCAGTCTAGCATGTCAAGTTGGTTAAGTGTGGTCATTCAAGTTCGTGACTTAACCCGTCTACGTGTCATGTCAAATTGGCTAAGTGTTGTCGTTCAAGTTCATGACATAGCCCTACAAATCATGTGTCAAGTTGGTTAAGTATGTTCAAGCGGTTCGTGACTTAACCCTACCAAACCATCGTGTCAAATTGGTTAAGTACATTCAAGCGGTTCATGACTTAACCCTACCAAGTCATCGTGTCAAATTGGTTAAGTATATTCAAGCGGTTCATGACTTAACCCTATCAAGTCATCGTGTCAAATTGGTTAAGTATATTCAAGCGGTTCATGACTTAACCCTATCAAGTCATCGTGTCAAATTGGTTAAGTATATTCAAGCGGTTCATGACTTAACCCTATCAAGTCATCGTGTCAAATTGCTTAAGTATATGTTAACTTAACGCCATCCACTAGTCATATTATAATGATCACGTGTTACTCTCGTGAGTTTACTTAACCTTACCACGCATCACGTTATACCAGTCGGGTGTTATCGACCCATTCAGGTTAAACTAACCCATCCGCTAATCGTGTTATATGGTTAAGTGTCATTAAGTAATCAAGCTCAGTTTTACTTAACCCACCCATTCATGTCATATCGGTTAAGTGTTATTAGTCTAATCATATTGCTTAACCTTATCATGTGGCATTACTTTACTTAATGCACCCCAACCTCTCACATTAGACTTGGTTGTGGTTACTAGTTACACCGGGCGGGTCCGGGCAGGTTTATACCACAACCTAGTCTAACCTCGGGTTTTAAGCGCGGTATGACCAACTACTCACATTGGGTCCTATTGTTTGCAGTTACTGGATTCGCCGGGCGGTTTCAGGCAGGTTTATACTGCAAACTCAACCCAACCTCGAGTTGGCCACTTTCAAGTTATCTAAGTGTCATGTCCATGTTCAAGTTATAACAATGTTCAAATTTCTAAGCAAGTTTCATGTCAAGTTTCTAGGTTTCAACTTATGCTTATTATCAAGTTCATAACTCACGTTTTTGCCCCAAAACGTGTTCCCAAAGTATTACCAAAATTTGCTATAAAGTTATGCCAAGTTATAGCCTTATATTTACAATACAAGCCAACTACCTAAAACCCAACTTTACATATTACAATATATGCCCAAGTTCTAACTTTTCATGTCGATATACATATGCCCAATTCTATCCAATTTACATATATTCAAGTTCCACATCAAACTACATGTATTCCATGTTTACACCAATTTACCTATAACAAGTTCTAGCTTTTTACATATGTCACGATCCACGTCAAAATTACATATATCAATTTATATGTGTCCAATCCTAGCCAATTTAGATATATACCAAGTTTCATGCCTTTTTACATAGATCCTATTAATGCCAAATTCCATGTATATATTATTTATGCAAATTTCCCCATAACAAGATTATACCAAATTTTATAGATCAAGCCCCAAACTTGCAGATACAGTGATAATTTCCAATTTCATGTTGCCAATAATTCCAACATATTCATATAGGCAATAATCCCATAATTCCCCCGTTTACATCTCGTATGCAAATCGCGATTTTAGGCCAAGGTCCGAAATTGAC
Source organism: Allium sativum (assembly GCA_030737875.1). Taxonomy (NCBI): domain Eukaryota; kingdom Viridiplantae; phylum Streptophyta; class Magnoliopsida; order Asparagales; family Amaryllidaceae; genus Allium; species Allium sativum. Next base: position 395,025,540 of record CM060925.1, read on the forward strand.
CAAGGTTCATCAAAAGAAAATAAATAGGGGAAAGGTAGAATTCGTAGTAAAAGCAAGATCAGAGGGAAAAACATCATCACAGGCATGAAGATTACAATTTGATAATAATATAAACATGAATCGAGAAAATTAATTTACAACAGGCTGAATAGATTATGAACTTGTCATGAGAATAAAGATAGACAAGTCAAAAACTCAAGATTCAAGAAACAACAGAAATAGATCTGGATCGATAAACATACTTAGATCCAATTTCACTTTAATTCAATGCCATATTATAATCAAATATTTAAATCGGAAAATAACTAGAACTTACATTGATTGGCTAAGAGAGGACAAATCGATTCGTTGTCGCGTTGAAACGTCTAACTTGATTAATCTTCTGATTTGATTCAATATGGTCTAGGCGTCGTTGCTTGAAGCTTCAATCTCTAGTTTGAATTGAGTTGCTTAGGTTGATGTTGATTAGCTTCTAGTTTTGATTCTAGCAGAGTAGCGACGCCATTTTTATTTTTATTTAGAACAGAGGCAGAGTAGAAGCAGAATAGAATTGTGTGTAGAGAAGGCTAGGTTTGGGGCTGTTTAATAGGTTTAGGCAGATGAATCTGGACAGAAATCGGACTAGATACATCAGAACGAACACTGGCCCAAAAATGGGCTCGGGGACCAGGTCGACACCCAAGTCGACTGTCCAGTCGACCTGGGGGGGTCGACTGCCCAGTCGACTCCCCAGTCGACCTGGGTCTGGGCGGGAAATTTCCCGCCCAGTCTGTTCTGCGTTTGAAATTCGAATTTTGAATTCGAATTCGAGCTGTTTTGAACTCTGAAAATTCCTGAAACTTCGGAGGGTCATATCTCTCTCATACGGACTCCAATTCTTGCAAACTCGGACTCGTTTCCAAGAAGAATTTCGAGACGGACGCAATGGCGCACCCTGTTTCCCTTGATTCTGATCTGAAAATTTAATTCTGCCTTGATTTATGATTTTAACATGTTGTTAAAATTCGGGTTGTTACATTTCCGAATAACCCGTGTACATAATAAACAAGTGCTATAAAGACACAACATACGCCTCATTCCAATTCTGTATATTCTTTTATTCAAATATTCATATACTTTGGGAAAGGTTTCCATTAATTTTATCAAAGATAAATTCTTTAAGTTTATTCTTTAATCTTCATTTGGATGTCAATTCAAACCATGTTACGGTTTTCCAAACTAGTCGGGATTAGCGCACCTTACCGAAGTAATCATTTATTTAATTTCCCAATCCCAACCTATTCATCCCATGGAGAAAAACTGTTATCACTCCATAACTAACACCACGGTGTTATTAGTAAATTTAATTACCATTTCCCATTCAAATCTAATTAAAGATTTAACTATTGCTTGGAGCAAAACTGGTGATACTCCACTCTCGATCATTTTCCAAATTTGATAATTTAAATTATCAATTCACATTTCAATCTAATTAAAGATTCATTAAAACTCTACTTAGTTTTAATCTTCCCAAAAATCAATATTAATGATTATTTAACTTTGGAAACACAAACATGTCGCATAGACAATCTACACCGTATTATTGATTTCTACCGATATATAACCTCTAAGCTCGTACGTCTCAAAGAAGGGTGTTAAGCAAGATAATAAATTCTCCGCCACCAAACAGATATATATTTAGCAGAGATCAACCATACAATTCGAAATACAATGACAGACATGTAATCCTGCCTTTAACTGGGTTGAAGAACTAATGTCATTTAAAACACAGTTCACGATAAACCCAAATCACATTCCATTAATTATGGAATCTTCATGGAAAAACAAATCAATATATATAATCGATATCAATTTCTGTATCCGACTAATAATATAAATGGAATAACGGCAAAGCCTTTTAAATTCCATATGTATTAACAGTCTTCATCCGTAGAAGTTCATTTCGATTATTGTCAAATCAAATTCCATTCAATTCCAATTTAATATATTAAATTGGAAAACTTTACTTTGGAAAATTCACGTTAAATCTTAATAAAAAGATTTATAAATTCCAAATCACATTTCACTGTAAATCGGGTTAAACAACGAATATCGTTAAAAGCACAGTTCACAACAAACCCAATTCACGTTCCATTTTCAGTTCCAATTAAATGTTAATTAATTGGAAACACCAATAATCTTATCTTAATTAAAAGATTTATTCTTTTCACATGAGGTTCAAGAACAGTGTTATTTAAGACACCATTCACGACAAACCCAAAATCACATTCCATTGTTAATAGGGTTAAAGAACAAGTGTTATTTAAAACACCGTTCATGATAAACCCAAAAATCCATTTGATATTAAATACAAGGCTCTGAATAGAAAATATATCGGCTTATATTCAGTATCAAATTCTGAAATCAACAAAGATCATATTTGAATAACGATATATATATATCTTCCAAATTCCTCTACAATGTCCGTATAATCACGGAATCCAATATCGAAATATTCCGAAGATAATTTCGATTCAAATCCATTCCAATTCATATATCAGAAATTCTGGTTATTTTCAAAACCATTTTAAATCCAATTTAATTATTTAAAATATTGGATTATAATCCTAGTTCATAACTAGTTCATTTCAGTAAAAATATATTTTTATCTTTTCAAATATGGATTTTTTCAGCCCAATTCTTTTCAAATCATTTATTATGATTTTACACAAATTACTGATGTTTTAAATAATTTTATCAAGGCCCGTACAGTCGATTTTCATGAACGGCCATCGAACTGCACTTACAGCGACCTTTTCCAAATTTGATTTGGACATAATTCCAAATCCAACCGTTAGATTTTAAATCTTTAATATTCTTTGGAAAGCTCTTTTCGATATGAACCCAACAGTTCTGGTTTTAGGAGAATCCGATGGTCGGATCTCCAGTAATGTCCGTTCGAAGTCAATGGTCGAAATTCACGAACTACCGCGACACGGTGGGTTCTATTCAGGCCATTATAAATATATAATATTATATATATCATCGATTTCAATTTAAAACGTATTTTATTAATCGTTTTAAATTCGTTTCCAAAACGATTTCAACTTCATATTCAATTTCAAATCAAAATTGAATATTCTATATCATTGATATATAAATTATAGTATTTTCAAAACATTATATTTTGAAATCAATTCCTTTTCGATATTCATTATAAAAATGAATAAAATCGATATAAATATCGTTCACGTCAAAATGGCGTATATCAAATCAACACGGCTTTATATATTTAAATATTTTCGTGTCTATCCCAAATTGGACATCAAAATCAGATTTTGATCCTTTACTTAATATTATTTTAAAATATTCATTATTTTAAAATAATCGTTATTTTAAAATATTATTCTTTCTGAACCGGAATCAGACACAGTCAATTACCATATAATGTTATTATATGGATTTCATACACACATGTACACAACAACAATCAAACACAGTCAACCATCATCCAAAGTGCATTCTACACTGCATAAGCATTAAATATAAATATTCAACGCTTATAACAGCCTGTCAACCAATCGATTGACATACAACTAAATATTGGGATTAGTGTATGTCCAATCTCATCCCAATACCCGTGTGGGGTTTTCAAACAACAAACACAGATTTATTTGCGCAGTTGGGCGATGTGTAAAATTTATCGTCCCAATCAATATCAGTCAAATGAGTGTACATAAACAAATCGTCCGATTTGTTTATAAATATTTATTTTATTCATATAAATGTTAAAAATTGTATTTTTAACTATAAAATATTTATTTCCATTCCATATCACACAATCAATTTTCACAACACAATCAATCAAACAAGTCGTCCATGGTCTGTAGACGACGGGTGTCGGGTGCTGCTAAGCACCGTCTGCATCCTAGTATATATTTTAACTAGAAAATAAATTAAAGTGAGAAGTTCTCACCTTTGGGATCCACTCCGCCATTCTTTAACAGACGATGGTTTGGATTCTGTTCAAAATTCCAACACAATCTTCTTCACGCCGTTCATAGTAAAAATCACATTTTTATTTCAACTCTAAAAATTATATATTTACTTCAAAACTATATGTGTAAAAATCACATCTTTAACACGATGTTTACATTATAAAGAAAATATTTTTATTTCGATGTTCATACAATAAAAATCATATTTTTATTTCATATCTCTTCATATAGAAATCATATTTTTATTCACTCTATAATACAAAAATCATATTTTTATTATCTCTATAATATAAAAATCATATTTTTATTACCGCTACTTCATATTCAAAAATATTATTTTTCATGTTCAAAAATATTATCTTTTCTTGTTCCAAAAACCACATCTTTATGTATGTAAATATCATATCTTTACATTGCTACATTCCATTTAAAAATCGAATCTCTACAATTCTAAAAATCTAATCTTTTTACATATAAAAATCTAATCTTTTTACTTCAATGTTCTCTTTTCTTTTTCATGTTTAAAAATCTGAAAATAAATCATATTATTCTATAACTAAAAAACATATTTTTATTATCTCTGTAATACAAAAATCTGAAAATAACAATGCTTTATATTTTTTAAAAACTAAAAATAAACAATGTGGTTTTACCTAAAGAAAACTGAAATCAAACAATGTTTTATATGAATAAAACTGAAATTAAGCAATGTGTTTTTTTTATATGAATAAAAACTAACATAAAAATAAAATAAAATAAAAACATACTTACAGGGTTTTTTTTCATTTTCAGCGAAGGTGGGGGGGGGGGGGTTGCTTTTCTGCTCCGCATTGGAGGAGGGGAGGGGTTCGACGTCGGAGGAGAGCTAAAGGGGCGGCGCAGGTTGACTGAGGGGGTGGGGAGCCTCTTACGGTCGCGGGTGGGTTTTCAAATCGATTTGGGGAAGGTTCATCGTCGTTGGAGGACGTGGGGTGTGCCAGAGGGGCAGCGACGCGATGGATGACAGGCGGCGGCGTACGGTGGTGGAGCGGTCGCCGGTGCGGTGGCGTGGGGTGAGGTATCATGTGGTTTTTTTTTGTTTTTTTTGACCGTTGACTGATTTTGGAGAGTGAGGGAGAGAGAAAGCTTTTGGGGGAGCGGTATATTATATGTAATATTACTTATTTAATTAATTAATCTATTCCATAAAGTTGACTTTTATTTCGACCTCCAAACGAAACCCACCGACTGTCGTTCCCTAACTAATTACCCCCATTCCGAATGCAATGGGAATAAGCCAATTCGGATGTTACGATCAGTCTCCGCTAAATTTAAAAATATAAATCTGTATATTCAATTTTAAACGTACATTTCAATTTACCAGGCCCATATACTGACTCTAAAAATTCTAGAAAAATTATTTCTAGCTTCGTACTGACGATACGGTCCTAACAAAGCCAATTTCATTGAATTTGAAGACCGTTTGAAAAATGGCCATTTTCTAGTCGATCCAAATTGACTGAAATTAACAAAACACGTTTAACTTCGCCATGCTCACATATTGATTTCAAAAATTATGGAAATTTGAATCTAGCAATAATTTGACATCCTGGATCCAAAAAAAGTGGTTTCGTCGAAAACGAAGGTCATTTGCAAAATCGCTATTTTTAAGGGTTATAATTCCATAGTGACTATTCTAAGTTTTTAACTGGGCATAACTTTTTATTCCCGCTATGAAATTTGGATTTTTCAGAATCGTTGGAAAGATATTCTCAAATGGATTCTAATATTTTTGGTTTCGCTAAAATCCAGTTTATTTTGAATCCTGTACATTCATTTGTTTGAAATCGAATTTTCAAACTACCACGCCATTTTCAATTCCTTTTATAATTTATATTCTAACGACGATTCAAATAAATATATACGTTCTAATTCCATTTAGAATAAATTTCTCGTCATTATTTTTTAAAATAATTCATTTTAAATGTTCAAAATTCACTAATATTGCCAAAATAAAAATTTTAAATTGGTTCGGAATTTCCGTGTTGTTACAATCTCCCCCACTTAAAATCTTTTCGTCCTCGAAAAGGAACGGAGTTGAAAGTTGTTTAATTATTCAACTCAGCTTTTAGTTTGGCGTTCATTCTTCAACTTTTCAGTTTCTAAGAATTTTCCAATTTTTCAAAAATTTGGCTAACACCCTAAATTTTCTAAAAATTTCGCCTTAACCTCCTGTGTACGGGAGCACCGGAAAATCCCCAAACCGCCACACAGGCCCTCTCATCTCAAAAAGAAAAAGAAAAAGCCTAGAGGCTAGC